>JAOTQM010000053.1:1488333-2232500 GCA_026939265.1 Oreonectes daqikongensis | reverse complement strand
AATGTATTAGTGATATTAACATTAGATTAACAATTTATAAATTATGTAAAAATATACCTTATCGTCTAGTCTTGTTCAATTTAACTTGTTCAATTTAAAAATCTAACATTTTAGGGCCTTAATGTTATGGCATTTTTTTGCCCGTGGTATTGAATATCTATATTTTTTTAAGGTATCATATTCGAAGTTAAAAATTCCAGTACCGTGACCACAGTACTTTAAACAGCAGTTTCAGTTAGGATATACACGAGAATGCGCTTTAATGTTGTACTCGTCCAGATACTGGAGAGAATGATTGAGAGTGCGAGAGTATCTTTTACTCTATGACGAATAAACACAGTTAATCTGCGATTTACATGCTTTACACAGCAGTTTAAGTTAAGATATTCGCAAGAATTCATATATCCAGATACTGGAGAGAGAGCGAGAGCGTGTGCATGCTAAAATTTACAGTTAATCTGCAAGTCACATGCATTCCGAATCGTAGAGCATGATCTGTACAAATCACAGATCAACTGCGATCCGTTTTACCACTACTGTCCTGTACAATAAAGGCCAATAAAATGCCAGTAAAAATATATTTAAAGGGGGGGTGAAACAGTGTTTCATGCATTCTGACTTATTTACAAGGTTAAACATGCTGTCTTCTCATGCTTAATATGGTCAACTTGTCAAAAAAACAAATTGGATTTATGAGGTAGTATTCCTATAAGTTCAACTATGTTTGTTTGTTCATTACGCATTTGCATTTCGGTGAGGAAACTGATAGATGTAGGTCCCAGCTTTAAAAAAATGCCGGCCGGATATGAACCGCATGCGGTAGGTCAGTCATATGTCTGTGTTTTGTTGGCAATCGTCACGTATGTGCATAATGTTAACAACACAAACTCATAGTAATTCAACAGTGATGCAGGGATAATGCAGTGATGTATCGCGTGCTTCAGTTCCGCCCACTGCATGCCTGCAGGAGCTTGACTGTTTCGGAAATAATTGTACAACTGTATCTATCTTTTATAAATGTGATGAAACTAAAGACTCTACAGATATTTGAAGGGTGCAAAACAATTCTGTAAGCACTCAAGATTAATATGAGATAGGCAGAAACTGCCTGAGTTACAGCCACTTTTAAAAAAAAATGTGTAACCATGTCTACAAATAATGGACAAAATTGAAAAATGGCTGAAAATGATTGTAAAAAGCCATTGTACTGAATGCATTCATTTTTATATCTTTATGATTATTTATCTCTTGAAAGTAAAACTGGATGCAAAAGATAGTACACATACATCACTGGACTGTGATAAATGAATAAATATTTAAACACACACTACACAACACAAAATAATAATGTGTTTGGCACTGTAGACACTGCTGCTGTGACTCCTGTCACTATTGTTAATCGTAATTATCTTTTGACTTCACCGACAGTGGCACCTTGCTAAAAAAACGTCAGTTGTAGGAGATATGCCATGCAAGGGACAAACACAATTAAAAGGGAATAGGATAAAAGTCATATGAAATAAGCCTATTATGAAATAAGAATATTTTAAACATTACATTATGTTGTTGTAAGGAATACTGTTATTCATTGTTCTAATAAATCTTATGCTACTGTATAGGCACTGAATTGGAAATTATATTTTTGAAAAATACAATGAATTTCAGGCTTTAGAGAACGTGGCACTATTGCAGACTTATATACTGAGGTTTTAATTACATTATTTTAATATAGACAGTCGTGAACTAAAGTGGGACATGGGCATGAAAATCCAGGGCTGAAAATAAGTCCCACTCCAGCCCTGCTGTTGAGGTTACAAATTAAAAAATAAATATGCATGTGCTAAAATGTTATTGTTTTATTTTTTTTACAAATATTTAAAAAAATAAAGGCTTTGTGTCATTGACCCTAATATATTTTTGGAGATTTTCAGAATCTTACCACTCCAACAACTGCAGGTCCACTGACATCATCGGATTCATCATCTGTCATAATAAAAAAAATACAGTAATATAAACAATCAAGTAAGAAAACTAGTGTGTTGCCTACCCAATACGTTTTTTTCTGGACGTAAAATGTAAGTTCATATACCAAAATTGGCAAGTCTAACGTTACTCTGACTTACCACTACCGCTGTCGGATGGCAGTAGGTCTGTGATGTTATTATCTGCACGCAGAGTATTTTCAAGAGCCAAAATCTCCTTCTGGATTTTATCTCTCTCGGCAAGTAACTTATTCGAAGCCATGATAGCCAAGGTGGAACCTAAAAATTGAAAGATTTCAAAATACCTGAATTAAGACATGAACCTTAATATAAAAACTTTCTGTTCTTTGCAAATTGTTTGTATCACTAACAAAATAGCGTTGTAAAAAAAATTATAACATTAAAAAAAAAAAACTGAGTAACGTTACACCAAAAATGATTTAACTATGCAGCTTTAGCTGGCAAATTGAGATTAGGCGGTTAAC
The DNA here is from genome assembly GCA_026939265.1 of Oreonectes daqikongensis. Classification (NCBI taxonomy): domain Eukaryota; kingdom Metazoa; phylum Chordata; class Actinopteri; order Cypriniformes; family Nemacheilidae; genus Oreonectes; species Oreonectes daqikongensis. The sequence continues at coordinate 2,230,033 of JAOTQM010000053.1, read as the reverse complement.
GTATATGACTGTGTCGATATAAGTAGGATTCTCTTTGTCCTCTAAATTGTGGACATGTAGACTTTCATTTAATGCATTGCCCTGCCTTAAATTTAATATAACAGCTGTTCTGTCAGGCAAAAATAATCAATTTAGCAACACCACTAACGTTACGCATGCAATGTTATACTAACGTTACTTACATATTTAGCATATTACCCAAGGTGCAGACTAGATTTACAGATATTACTAAATAAACCGAAACAGAGTTTCGGAATATTTAAACCGCTAACTGAACAAATCTTTTAAACTGTTTTAAACATATCTAAACTTCTCTACATTAACAGAACGTCACGTATGCGCAGTTATAAGTGGCGCATCAATAGTGCGTCACCTACATTGACTCGTCAAAATAAAGGTTCCATTCTAGAAGAATCCATCCCTGCGTCCGACGTGTAAAATGATGTTTGGGAGAGAAATGCCATTGTATGAAAAAAAAAACGTAATAAAACACTGTTCTTTTAACTCAATAAAGGTGGTCTAAATTATTATTTTAATTCGTTTAACTATACTTTTAAAATACATTAGTTTTGCTATTTGCTATTAAAAAAAATATGATGTATCAAAGATCTGTTAACCTTACCTGTAAACAGGTAGGCCTACTTCATGTGGTGCTAATTTTGTGATAAAAAAACAGTTTTACAATATACAAAAACTATCTAAAAACTATAAACAATAAAATGTGCAAATAAGTTTTACAACGAAATTTAAGTCAGATTTTTATAGCGCTTTATTTGTATTGCATCAAAGCAGATGTTAAGCCAAACATAGAATAAACAAGATATAACCTTAAAAAGGGGTAGTATAACTTAAGCCCTATTTGGACGGGATTAGTTTTACATGGGGAGGTGGGGTAAATATAATTTTACCTCAGGACGTCTGTAATATTAATAGCAAATTTGTACAGGATTAGAAATCACAGTAAAACTTCCAGAAGTGGGAGGGGTACACCGTTTACGCACCGCCGTCACCTCCCTGTCATCACATGCGTATAACGTTGCTTCCGGTTCCCTTTCGAGAGAGGTCTCTCCACATTGCGTTAACAACGCTAGGGGTATATCTCTTCTACAAACCTTTACTGAAGCCTTATTGCACAGCGCCAGTGAAATAAAATTGTAACTGGCCAATGTTGGTCAGGATGGCGCTTAGGGGCATGGCAGCACCCCTTATAGTACACCGTCTAGATCGCACCCACTCAGAATCTTTTTTCTTCACTCACCTTTGTCTGCATGCTGTTGAGGATACACCCAGGAGAAGAGGAAATTGTCGAGGATCCTTCAGCTCATGTGTTCCAGCTAGCCAGTTTGTGCTTTATGTTCGGGGCCCATCGACCTGCAAGACACGCATGCACACTGCGTGCTCTGCCTGGGTCTGGCCCATGCGGAGGGGGCTCTCTCTGAGTCTAATTGCCCATCGCCGTTGGCTAGTCGCCGCCCTCAGAGAATTTGCTAGGCAGCGTCCCGTCGCCGCCAGCGAGCCATCGGCGCTCTTGGCCCCCCGGATCTCCAGTCTTCTTCGCGGAAGAGAGCCTCCATCCCGCGGACGAAGCCGCGGAGGTAATTCAATTTGGCGCATCGGGACACGAGGATGAGTTCATGTTGCTGGTGGCTTCAGACAGGAATCTGTCAGAGTCAGACAAGAGCGAGCGGAGTGGGATGCCCCCGCTGCGCTTCACGAGGAGCTTGTCCATGTCCTCACCAGGGCTGTGCAAGACCTCAGTCTCGAGTGGGACTCCCCCGACGAGCCGGCAAGGAGTAAGCTGGACACGTGGTTTCTTCAGCCGGGCCGCCACGCTGCCGCCCAAAAGAGGCGCACGCCTTTTTTCCCCGATGTTCACGAGTCAGCGACTCCATTCGCCGCGCACCCACGCCTCAGGATCCGCGATTTCTCTATGGTTGATGGGGCGGAAAGCCCGTGGTTATGTGCGCATTCCCCCCGTTGAGCAGACGATTGCAGCGCACCGTCTTCTCTATGGCGTGCTGCCGAAGGCCATATGCCGCCTCTGGAGAGGCCGCCTCTGCTCTGCATACAATGGCTGGTCTTCCAGGCTCAGCTGCTGCGTTCTCTGGACGGAGAAGAACCTAACCCGGACGGTGTTAGGGATCTGTGCGTGGCCACTGATTTTGCGCTTATGGCTACCAAGCGCACAGCCCAAGCCATTGGCCGCAGCATGGGCTTCATGGTGTCTCTCCACCGCCACCTGTGGCTGACACTCACGGACCTCAAGGAGGTTGATAAGAGAGCCCTCCTGAACGCCCCGTTGTCTCTCGCTGGTCTCTTTGGGGATGCCGTGGATCTGCATGACCGAGTTGTTTTAGTAATGTGATCCTTAAAAGTCAGCTGATCATCCATGATTACCCCAAGATTCCTGACTGAAGTCGATGGGGTTATCTTTGATGGACCAAGCTGGATGGTAAGCTGGTGCTGTTCTGACGGAGTGGCAGGAAGAACGAGAAGCTCAGTCTTGGCCAGGTTGAGTTGTAAGTGATGATCTTTCATCCAAGAAGAGATGTCAGCCAGGCAGTCTGAGACTCGTGTGGCTACCGTGGAATCATCTGGATGAAACGAGAGGTGAAGTTGAGTGTCATCAGCATAACAATGGTAGGAGAAACCATGTGCTTGTATGATGGAACCTAGTGATGTGGTGTATATGGAGAAGAGCAGAGGCCCAAGAACCGATCCTTGTGGGACCCCGGTGACTAGTTGGTGTGATTTGGACACTTCACCTCCCCAAGCTACCTTGAAGGATCTATCTGTGAGATAGGATTTAAACCAGGAGAGCGAAGTTCCAGTGATGCCCAGTGAAGAAAGGGCGGATAGAAGAATGTGATGGTTAACCGTGTCGAAGGCTGCAGAAAGGTCTAGGGGAATGAGAACAGATGATTTGGACTCAGCTCTTGTCCTCCTTAGGGCTTCTGTAACTGTTAGTAAGGCAGTTTCGGTTGAGTGACCGCTCTTGAAGCCTGACTGGTTGGTGTCCAGCCTGTTGTTTTGAGTGAGGAAGGTAGACACCTGATTGAAAACAACTCGTTCAAGTGCTTTTGCTATGAACGGAAGGAGAGAAATGGGTCTATAGTCCTCCAGTAGGGAAGTGTCATGTGTGGGTTTCTTAAGCAGCGGGGTTACCCGGGCCTGCTTGAATACAGTGGGGAAAATTCCTGTATTAAGAAATGTGTTGATGATATGAGTGAGCGATGGTAGGATTGTTGGTGAGATGGCTTGTAGTAGATGTGAGGGGATGGGGTCTAACGGGCAGGTGGTTGGGTGAGTAGAGAGTAGAAGTTTAGAGACATCATCCTCTTTAAGTGGAGAGAAAGAGGAGAGAAGATGGTCTGTTGTGTGTATGTGTGGTGTGAGATTGTGGATGGGTGGAGCTGAAAATTGACTGCTGATGGACCTAGTTTTGTCTGTGAAGTAGCAGGCAAAGTCATCAGCCATTAGGGAATTGGATGGAGGTGGTGGAGGGGGAAAGAGGAGAGTTTTGAAAGTTTTGAAAAGCTTGTGCGAGTCTGAGGCGCTGCTAATTTTGTCATGGAAGAATGCAGATTTAGCAGTGTGAATGTCTGCAGAGAAGATAGAGAGCAAAGCCTGATACTTACAGAGGTCAGCAAGGTCTTTAGTTCTGCGCCATTTCCTTTCAGTCGCTCTAAGTTTAGCTCGGTGTTCCCGGAGAATATCGGACAACCAGGGACTGGAAGGAGTAGCACGTGCTGGCCTGGAGGAAAGAGGACAGATAGTGTCTAGACACGAGGTTAGTGTTGTGAGAAGTGTGTCTGTGGCAGAATTAACATCAAGTGATGCAAAGTGTGTGAAGGATGAAAGGGAGGTTTCTATAACAGATGAAAGATGGGCAGGAGAAAGGGAGCGCAGTTTCCGCCTAAATGAGACTGGCAGAGGGGTTGGTGAGTTAAGGGAATGCAGTATTAAATTAAAAGTGATGAAAAAGTGATCAGAGATATGCAGAGGTGTAATCAAGGTGTTCTCTGTATCACAGCTGCGTGTGTAGATGAGATCGAGTTGGTTACCTGACTTATGTGTACCTGTGGTGGGGACAAGTTGGAGATTGAAGGAGGTAAGTAGAGAGTGGAAGTTTGAGGCATAAGGCTTCTCCAGGTGGATGTTGAAGTCTCTAAAGACAAGGAGCGTCGAGTCGTCCTCAGGGAAAGACGAGAGCATCATGTCTAGTTCTTCTAGAAATTCACCCAGTTGACCTGGGGAGCGATAAATAACTACAGTGTGGAGTTTTAATGGAGAGGTAATAGTTACGGCATGGAATTCAAAAGAATTGGTGTTGACTATGGAGAGGTAGGTGGAGAACTTCCAGTCTTTGGAGATGAGAAGAACGGTGTCACCACCTCTTCCATGCTGGCGGGGAGTGTGAGAGAAAGAGAAATTACTAGAGAGAGCAGCAGGGGTTGCTGTGTTCTCAGAAGTAATCCAGGTTTCAATTAATCCTACAATACTAAGAGCAGAGTGGGATGCAAATGCAGGGATGAAGTCAGATTTATTAACAGCAGATTGACAATTCCAGAGACCAATGGAAAGAGAGAGTGGAAGAGTTGAAGAGGTACAGATAGTGCGAAGGTTGGCAGGATTGCTCCGTCTTCCTCTCGTGAGAGAGTGTCGTGGGCGAGAGACCACAGGAATGAATTGGAAACACATGCTGTGCGAGTAAGGATAGAAAAGGCGAAAAGAATGGAGAGAAAAACAGTAAAATAAGGATTATTAGAAAAGATACAACTGTGCGTTGCTGGTTTCGTTGCTCGGTTGAGTCGCGCAGGACGAGTCAAATGGTCTTTACATCGTCGGTCTTCACGCGAGGAGGGCTGAACGCTGGAAGCGTCAGCGCCTCTATCTGTATTAAATAGGTTGCTAATCACGTGCGTATCACGTCATGAGTGGGTTACAGCTGCCCGTGCGTTTCAAATTAGCAAGACAAAGCCTAAATTAACACGCAATGGCTCAAGTCGAAACTAATGCTGGACTCTTCCAGACTAAAGTGGTAATTTATCCAAAGGTGAAAAACTGTCCTGTAATCTAAATTCAACTAGCTGTAAACAACACTCCAAAGCACCATAGAATTATAAGGAAGATAAATTAGAAAACGAAATAATTCTCACTATTTAGCAAATATATCACCTAAGCGTCATACAAGAGGTAGAGGTAGTCTCTCCGAGCGAAATAGAGAGCGGCTTCTACAGCCGTTATTTTGTCGTCCCGAAAAGAGATGGAGGTTTCCGGCCGATTCTAGACCTGAGATCCATCAATCGTGCGCTGTACAAATGCGCTTTTAAGATGCTGACGATAAAGCAGATCCTCGCGCAGATTCGGCCCGGGGACTGGTTTATTTCAGTGGATCTGAAAGATGCATACTTTCATGTTCAAATAGCCCCTTGCCACAGACGCTTCCTGAGGTTTGCGTTCGAGGGCACCGCGTACCAATTCACAGTCCTCCCCTTCGGGCTGGCATTGGCTTCGTGCACATTTACAAAGATAGTGGATGCGGCTTTATCCCCTCTGAGAGCGAGCAGAATACGCATTCTGAATTATTTGGAATTATTAGCGTTAGCTCACTCGAAAGAGATGCTTGATGCCCACGCATACACGCTCCTATCGCACATGGAAGCTTTGGGACTGTGTGTAAACGGGCAGAAGAGCGTGTTGCTCCCCAGCCGGTCGATCGTGTATTTGGGGTGCGTTTAGACTCGATCACGATGCGCGTTCACCTGTGCCCGGAGCGTGTACAAAATATTATGTCGGCTCTGAGCATTTTTAGTCTGGGACGCTCTATCAGGCTAAAAGTGTTTCAAAGACTTTATGGTGGCAGTATGCCACCTCGGTCTGCTGTTCATGCGTCCCCTCCAACTCTGGTTGAGGTCCCGCATGCCGAAGCACTCTTGGACCTCGGGGCACGCACGAGTTACAATCACGCGCGGGTGTCTAAATGCCCTAAAGCCGTGGCGCAACCCCGACATGTACCTCAGTGACACTGATCGCCCCGAGATGGACGAATCAAACGTGGTTTCCCGACCTAGCAGACCTGCTGACGGCGCCGCCGTGGTCGATCCCGCTAAGGAAAGATCTGCTAACCCAGGCAGGCGGCTCGATCTGGCATCCCAACCCTGAGCTGTGGTGCCTGCATGTGTGGCGGGTTCGCAGAGACAGGGGACCTTGCGGGGTCTAATGAATCGCGCTTTGGACACTATTACAGAGTCGCGGGCCCCCTCTACGAGGCGTCTTTACGCTTTAAAATGGGCGTTTTTTGTCAGATGGTGCACGGAGAATGATCTCAACCCGGAGCTATGTCCCGTGTCTGACATTCTAGCCTTTCTGCAGTATCGCTTGGATGGTGGCGGCTCGCCGTCTACCCTGAAAGTTTATGTCGCGGCCATTGCCGCTGTCCACCCACCGGTAGACGGTTGTTCGGTGGGAAGACATTCTTTGGTGGTGAGATTTTTGCGAGGCGCGAGACAGCTGAATCCTTCTCGCCCTCCCACTATGCCACACTGGGATTTGGCCTTGGTGTTAAGAGCGCTCTCTCTCCCCTCGACCGGTCTAAGGGAGCTCTCTATGAAAACAGCCCTACTACTTGCTCTTGTGTCGGCATAACGTGTAGGGGACATACACGTGCTGTCGATCGACGACGCCTGCATGCGGTTCGGACCTGCGTGCGCAGATTATATCCCTGCCCACTTTCTCTCCGGAGCTGCCAGCCTCACTAGATGACAATCAACGCACGCTGTGCCCGGTGCGAGCTTTGCGGTTTTATATTGAGCAGTCTACCTTGTTTAGGCTCTCTAACCAACTGTTCGCGTGCTACGGCGGACCAGTTAAGGGACGTCCTGTTTCGAAGCAGAGGTTGTCTCACTGGATAGTGGACGCGATAACGCTGGCATACACCAGTCGGGGGCAGGGCTGCCCTATTGATCTTAGGGGCCATTCTACAAAAGCTGTGGCTTCCTCATGGGCTTGGTCGAGAGGGGTGTCTATTCAGGACATTTGTGCAGCAGCTGGTTGGTCTTCGCAGAATACCTTCGCCAGATTTTACCACTTGGATGTGTCCTCCCTGGCGGCACAGGTGCTGTCTGTTACGACGTCCCCCGCCGCTGCCTGCAGCTAATAGCGACTCTGTCCATGCAGTGTTCAGCTAGGTAGTATAGGCGGTGGTTGCGCCACTGGGCTAGTGTAGCGATGTATCCTATGCTAGCCCCCACAGATGACTTTTTCGGCATTGCTCGAATTATTGATGCTTTGTGACTTGGGATGGGAATACGGAGATGGGATGCCCCCTTTTCCGCCACTGTTTAACTCGTCCCGCTACTAGGTTTATCCAAATTTCATCGGCATGGATAAAGCCCACCCGATGTTATTTTCTTGTTAGCAATTTTTACCGGCTTTGCCGCTCGCTGTTTCTACTACCCTCTTAACATTTTCACACTGCTGTGTTAACTGCTGCCCTGAGCCAACACGGCTCAGAATAAAACTGAGTGGATATGCAAATTTTGCCCAAAGCCTAGAACCGTTTCTGATTGGTTTCCGCTCGTGTAGCATCCAATGAGCTTAACGCACGTGCTTGCAGCTACGCCGATTGGCTGAAGAGGTTGTTCCTCTCACATTACTTGTATTATGCGGTGAGAGCGTTGGGTTCCGCTCGTTGCTGCTCTCACGGCGTGATTTAATACTGTTCCCCTAGCGTCTCCACGCAATGTGGAGAGACCTCTCTCGAAAGGGAACGTCTACCTCGGTTCGCTGAGAGGAGGGAACAACACATTGCATTATCCGCCGTGTTCGCATGCTCAGAGCGTCACGCTGTAACGTTCAGTCAAAGATTCTGAGTGTGTGCGGTCTAGACGGTGTACTATAAGGGGTGCTGCCATGCCCCTAAGCACCGTCTTGACCGACATTGGCCAGTTACAATTTGATTTCACTGGCATTGTGCAATAAGGCTTCAGTAAAGGTTTGTAGAAGAGATATACCCCTAGCGCAATGTGTCATTCCCTCCTCTCAGGGAACCGAGGTTACGACAGTAACCGGAGACAATATCGAACATATAATAAATTATATATATATATATATATATATATATACATACACATATATTAGAGATGCTCCGATCAGCATTTTTGGGGTCGATCACGATTACCGATCACCAAGATCATGATCAATGTCAGCAAATCGTCTTCTGACAGCTTTCAGTAGTACGGTTTTTGATGTTTTCACACTATAGTCAGACTCCAACGTCTTCTCCAAGAGTCGGGTGAGAGCTCTTATACACGGAATCACATCCGCAGTGGACGCAGTTGTTGAGCTAATTTGTTGTGTGAGCTCTTCAAACGGGGTGAGGATAGAGACCATATTTTAGATTAATTTCCACTGGTGAATTGTGAATGTGCATGGCAATTCGTGTTCTGCAGAATAGGCTGCAAGCGCCAATTTCTGTTCTAACAGACTTTGGAACATGTACAATGTACTGTTCCATCGAGTAAAAAAAAAGTGCCCAACAATGCGTCTCCCTGAGGCTGAGATATCCAAAATACTTAGCTGGGATAATACACCCTCATGCACAGCAAGCTGGAGAGTGTGTGCTACACACGGCAGGCCAGGGAAATCTGCGTCTCTCATTGCTTTCTGCATGTCTTTGGCGTTGTCTGTTAAAATTGCGTGGATTTTTTCTCTTTGTATCCCCCGTGACTGAAACATGCCGCTAAATGCGTTCACCAAAGCCTCCGCAGAATGTGACCCTGTGAAATCCTGACAATGTAGCACAATGTTGTGTATTTCGAAGTTTGAGTCAATAAAGTGTGCTGTTAAACTTAGCAGGGACATTGGACAGGCATCTGCACTCCATATATCGCTTGTGAAGCTAATATGTACACTATCCTTCAGAAGCCTGTCAATGTGTGTGTACACTGTTTGGTACAACACGGGGAGACACACATCAGTTAGGTATTTCCTGCCTGGGGGGTCGTATCGTGGGTCAAGGCAGCTTAGCTGGCGACGGAACCCTTTATCCTCCACAACGGATAGAGGTTGTTCGTCGAGGCAAATGAATTCCATAATTCTGAACGTGATGTCTTTCCACCTCGTACTATCCCTGCTGTATGGTTCATGTCGTTTAAATGCATCACTCACAGTCGGCTGGTTGAGGGATGGGGATGTTGTTGGCTTCGGCTGGTTAAGTTTCTCATACTCGGCATATTCAGTTGTATGGCGTGTTCTAAGATGCCTAATCATGTTAGTGGTGTTAAAATGACGTTGCTTGCTTCCACCTCGAGGGATTTCATCACGACATACATTGCAAACGGCTAACTTTACATCATTATCAGACACTTTGAAAAACTTCCAGACGGGAGAACTCATGTTGCCACTGACAAGCTCCACTCTGCTGTTGTGTACCTGTGTGCCGTGCATGTACGCGTGAAAAAGTTGTGCGAGTAATTTACGTCACGTGATCGGCTTTTTTGATCGGCGCTTTTGGGGTTCGCCGATCAAGCTATTTTTAGCCAATATCGGCCGATCAATCAGAGCATCACTAGTTTACATGATCCCAAACGCGGGTACAGATCGACCTGTGGGGATAATTTCTCAGACCACCCAGCCAAATTGTCTAAAAATGGCATTGTCCAATACCCATAGTTAGATCTTCCTCTGCAACAGTTGCGGAATGCTCTGTCCCATTGTATTTTCTTACTGTTTTCAGATTAGAATATATTCTCATACACGGTTTTAAAACGCGGTGATTAGTCCACACTATAGGCTACAGTCCCCACACGAATTTTAAGTACGGTAATGTATCGGAGTTGATAAGAATTTAAGATCTCCATTGACAGGTTTACTATTAGTCAGAATAGGACCCTTGTTAAAGCCAACTAAATCTTCACGTATTCTGCGTTAGCAGGCGATCCACTGCGTTTAGAATTCAACACTCTGAACGCTTTCATCTTCTTCATCGTAATCATCATTTTGGCCACCATCATCCTCTTCTCCATCACCCTCTCCTACAGGTTCAGGATTATTGTTCTCGTCAGTCTGCCCATAAACTCTGAAGGCTTTCAGTTTGATCCGTTGTCAGTTGTAGTGCGAACGATCTTCTCTCTGATACTGAATTCTGTTTGAATATAAAGGTAAAGGTGTGACACTGTCACACATGACACATGTTTTAACCTCTATCTATTTATTATTGGATGTATATTAGAGTTTTAATAGGTTTTACATGTTGTCCCTCTTATTGTTTTATGTGTGTATGTCTTTAATTTTACCTGGTTTGTCTGTCATGTGACCAGCCACATGACAGGAAATGGCAGCAGTCATTATATAGGAGGCAGCATGGCACATGTGGGAAGTTTAGTGCAAACAAACTGTAGCTGGAGTGTGGAGTTTTCCTTTAGGGACTTGCCGTTCCAGACTCAATTCAAAGATTTGGATTATCACTTTTTATTGGATTTATATATACCGGTGAACACTATTGCATTTGGGCGTTTAACACACCTTGACTTTTAAAGATTGTTTTAGGGTATGGTATTTATGTATCTATGCTTTTACAGTCTGAGTTTTAGTGTGTTGTTTTAAGTTCAATGTAAATATTGTAAATACACTTCTTTAATTTATTTCACTTGTCAGTCTTATCCATTTAACTGTTTTAATCTCACAGTCAAACCTGACCCCATTTTAACTTCTGTAACCTTGCTGATAAAGCTGATTGTTACATAGTGGTGGCTCGTACGGGGAACGTTAAAGATTTTAAAGCTGCGTTGAGGAAGAATTAAAAGATGATGACCGATTTTGATAATGTTGCTTCTTTTAAAACATCTGCTGGTTTTAATGATTAGATTCAACTTTATTGTCATTACACATGTACAAGTACAAGGCAACGAAATGCAGTTTAGGTCTAAACAGAAGTGCAATAGCAGCAAGTGCAGGATATACAGTGGTTGCATAAGTTACATAAATAAATATTACAGAAGTAATTTACAGATGGATATGTACTATGACCATGATTTACAGATGTCTCTTACTATAGACAGAAATTAACAGATGGATATATACTATGAACATAATATACAGATGGCTATTACTAAAAACAGAGATTTACAGATGGATATGTACTATAAACATCATGTACAGATGGCTATTCCTATAAACAGAAATTTAAAGGTGGATGTATACAATAAGTTAGGCTATGGTGAGCAGCAGTGTGATGGATATAGAGTAGTGCAAATAAATTATGGACAGAAGCTATCTAAGTAACAGTGCAATGGAAGAAGTTATTGCATATTCAGTTAAAGTGTAGGAGTGCAAGATGCATAGTAAACAGTCGGTACTGTAAATGAACAGTTGGCAGTGCAAATGAGCAGTCTGGTAGTGCAAATTAGCAGTCTGGTAGTGCAAGTAACAAGTGAAGTCAGGTGTGCAATGAGGGGGGAGAGAAGAGTGTAGTAGTATATGAGGGGCAGTGGGATCAGCGAGGGGCACAGTTCAATAAAAAGACAGCTCTGGGAAAAAAGCTGTTCTTTAGTCTGCTGGTCCTAGTCCTGAGGCACCTGAAACACCTGCCGGAGGGCAGGAGAGAAAACAGTCTGTGAGCGGGATGAGAGGAGTCCTTAAGAATGCGAGCTCGACGCAGACAGCGTTTCCTCTGGATGTCCTCCATGGCTGGAAGTGGAGTCCCTGTGATGCGCTGGGCGGTTTAAAGTCCATAATCCAATTGCATAGGGAGGTGTTAATGTCCAGGTCTTCAAGTTTAGCAATTAACTTGGATGGGATGATAGTGTTGAATGCTGAGCTGAAGTCAACAAACAACATACGTGCATAAGTGTTCTTATTGTCCAGATGTGTGAGCACAGAGTGCAGTGCCATGGAAACTGCATCTTCTGTGCTCCTATTGCTGCGGTAGGCAAACTGGTGTAGGTCCAATGTGGATGGCAGAAAGTCCTTCAGGTGTGCCAGGACCAGCCGCTCAAAGCACTTCATGACAATGGGTGTCAGTGCTACAGGGCGGTAGTCGTTCAGGCACTTTGGGCTGGAGTGTTTTGGCACTGGCACAATGGAGGTGCATTTAAAGCATGTTGGCACAGCTGCTTGGGCAAGAGACAGGTTGAAGATGTCAGTAAAAACCCCAGCGAGCTGCTCAGCACATGCCCTGAGTACGCGTCCAGGGATGTTATCTGGTCCAGCGGCTTTGTGCGCACTGATCCAGCTCAGTGCATTGCAGACATCTATGGAGGAGAGTGTGATTGGAGGGTGATCAGCTGAGGGTTTGAGCTTGGTGGCAGTTTCTCTATTGTCTCTCTCAAAGCGAGCATAAAAGTCATTAAGCTCGTTCAGGAAGAGGACATCAGTGGCTGCGGGGGTGGAGTGGGTGGGTTTGTAATCACTGATGGCCTGGATGCCTTGCCACATGCGTCGAGGGTCGGAGTTGGAAAAGTGCTCCTCTATCTTTAGCTTGTAGCAGTGCTTGGCCTCTTTGATGCCCCTCTTCAGGTTAGCTCTAGACGTGCTGTAGGCTTGTGCATCACCTAATCTGAAGGCAGTATTGCGTGCCTTCAACAGGAGGCGCACCTCCTTGTTCATCCATGGCTTCTGATTTGGGTATGTGATGATCTGTTTCTGAGTAGTAACATTGTCTATGGTGGTGTTGATGTAATCCAGTACAGAGGAGGTGTAGCAGTCAATGTCCGTGTGAGAGCCACTGGTGGCCTGAGAAGCAAATGTACTCCAGTCTGTGTGTAGAAACCTTTCCTAGAATGTGAAATCTGCCCCCACAGGCCACACTTTGATGGTCTTCACTGATGGCTTCACATGATTGATGAGGGGCGCATACTTGGGGGTGAGGAACAAAGAAAGGTGATCTGACTGTCCCAGGTGGGGGAGGGGGGTCGCAACGTAAGCTTCAGCCATGTTTGTGTAAACATGGTCTAAGGTTTTGTTTCCTCTGGTGTGACAGGAAACATGCTGGTGAAATTTGGGGAGCATTATGTTTAGGTTTGAATGATTAAAATCTCCCGCAACAATAAACGCAGCTTCCGGGTGAGCAGTCTGTTGTTTACTGATGGCTGCATGAAGTTCTTCTTTCATAGCAAGCTTGGCATCAGCATCCGGGGGAAACGTAGGCTGCAGTTATAATGGTGGAAGTGAACTCCCGTGGCAGATAAAACGGTCTACATTTAACCATGAGAAACTCAAGGTTAGCTGAACAATGTTTTCTGACAATAACAGAGTTCGTGCACCAAGCTTTGTTAATGTAAATGCACAATCCACCACCTCTGGTCTTACCGGAGCCATCTAACGTTCTATCCGCCCGGAGTGTGTGGCGTCCCGCTAAATCAATAGCATTGTCCGGTATGCCGCTGTGTAGCCATGTTTCCGTGAAGATCATAACATTACAGTTAAAAAGTCTCTTGCTGTAAGTGATGCTGAGTCGAATCTCCTCCATTTTGTTCACCAGTGACCGAACATTGGTGAGGAAAATGCTAGGTAAAGAGAGCCGGTGTGGTGTTAGCTTTAGCTTAGCTCTTAGTCCTCCGCGCCCCCCCCCTTTGTTTACGATCTCGCCGCCGCCTAAGAGCACTTCTGCCCGGCCGGGTAGAGTGAGCGGCCTCGGTTGTTCTGGCGATCTCAGGAAGGAGTTGAAGGTTGTCGATAAAACTGTCAGGAAGTCGCAAACCAATATCCAAAAGCTCATGTCGGGTGTACGATGTAAAGGCACAGCTGTTCTGCACGAACAGACCCGAGATGAGCAAGAAAAATACCACAAAATTGCAGAATCTGGAGAGAGCCTGAGCCTCGCGACCAGGGCCTGCTGTATCGTCATGTCCAGAAGGAAGATGGCCAGGGCAAGATCAGCTCTGCATCCCTCAAGCCCAGGCTCAGATGACGATACAGCACCTCCACTACAGGATTGAGGAGAAGCATCATGGCCGTCTGAAAACTCTCCTAACTAGGACTTCCGCTTAATTAATGTCACGCTTGAAGTTCATGAATGAAGGTCAGACTACAAGTTAGGGAGCAGTTTCACTGGTCTATGCAATTATGTTGAGCAGACCAGAATATTGCCACTTAAAGCTGTTTTAGGACCACAAGCAGCTGCTGACATGACTGAAAAGTAGCATTAAATTAATTTTAAACAGCATTTGGCTGATAGTTGGGCCTATTACCTCTTTACAAGGACCCATAGGGCCTGCCCCACACAGGCACGTGCACTCTCATACACAGACAGGATCATCATGACTATCCTTAGTAGAGTACACGCTTTATCTACCAGCTGTAGACTATAGCTTTACACAATTAACGTACAAATATTGCATATAGTAATAATATAAGCTCAGATGACATTTGGTTAAAGTAAGTCAAATTTCAAATCTCACACAGAGCCCACCAAACGAGTTTGCAATGTTGAATCATAGCATACTGCTAGCAAGCAAACCATGGCATGTCTCGCCATTTCTTTAGCCATAGCAAACATTGAAGATTTAACATTATTAGTACGTTACTAGGGCACTACAATATTGTCAATAATCGACCGATAATAACAAAAAATATAGCTTAGCACAATTAACTTATTGCACAATATTGCATATAGCAATAATAAGCTCAGATAACATTTGGCCAAAGTCGAATTTCAAATTTGTCAACAATCGACTGATAATAACAAAATTTCAGCTTACCTCAATATGCTTTTTTAAATTAGACGGCGAGTTTTTGAAAGCCATTAGCTCGTGGCACTTGGGTTCGCAGAGCTTGCAGTGCATTCGAAAGGAGTTGTTTTTGCATCCAACCATTTAGTAAATTCTTTCAGGTACGGCCAGGGATGTATAAGGGTTGTCTGGTTTTCCTGGCTACCAACCTCCTCGCTGGTGCTTGTTTGGGACATTTTGCTCGAGTTCTCTTCTTGAGTCTCTTTGTACTTGGCTACATACGTCTGCTATGTCCAGTGTTTTTGTAACAAGTTACAAAATTAGTAGCAAGCTTGTGTAAAGAAGTGTCAGAAATACTGGGATTTATGTAAGGAAGGCATTTCTACAGAATCCAAAGTAACATAATGAATAGTAAAAATAGCCATACTATTAAAAGGAAGGAAATTACTTGAAATTCACAAGATTAAGAATGGGTCACATATTCTCAGTGCTACACTCCATAGCATGGGCAAACTCAGCTCTGGTTTATGTACTGTATCAGAAAAGGGAAACTTTGAGGGTATGTTCTGATTAATTGCAGGACATAAGAACAGGAACTAATTGATCTTAAGAGATATGTCATGGTTCTGCCCTTCTTGTCTAGTAAATTCCTAGAGCCTTATGGGTGGGGCCATCACAGTGCCATGTCTCTGTGTTTATGTTATGCACGGAAGCGCGTGGCCTGGGCATGGATCGCCTATGTCACGCGCTCTCCGGTTGTGCGTCTTAGTCACGCCCCCGGTTATTGTCATGATCCTGTCATCCTTGTTAAATTCTAAATTCATAGTCTTGCAGACAGGGTCATGACAATAACATGTCTTTGTGTTTACGTTTTGTGTGAAAACACACGACTTTGGCTCGTTCGCCTTTTGCCATGATTTCATGTCGCGTGTCTCAGCCCTGCCTCCTTGGTTCCTGTCTTAAATCCTCCCGCTAATGTTTTCATGCCATGCACCTGTCCCTGTGTTATTATCCCTATAAAATACCCTTGTGTTTATTGTCCTGTGCTGGTTCTGCAAGAATTGGGTTTTACAGAATTCAATTTATTAAATATTTTAAAGACAGAAGTATAATCGAGTAGAGTAGTTATAGCCTTAATTACGTATGGCTATAATAATCTATTAATAGCTATTAGTAATCTACCATATGTCTCATATTCGTCACACTCCAGCAGAGTAGGTGGCGGCCGGTACTGAGGCACGCACTCGAGCATCACTGTGGATGCCCCCCGGTGGTTGGCGACAGCTGGATTGTGACTGGAGCATATGTGAATGAAGTAGCGTAGATTCCGGTAGTGATCCGGAAATGGAGGATGATACGGCTGGTGTAGATAGTGGAGGCGGCGTCGGTGGCTCCAAAGCAAGAAATGAATGGAGAGTAGTAGACAATCGGAAAAGAAAGAAGAATTGGGGACAAGTATCAGAAACGGATAGTGAAAAAGGAAGTCACTACCAGGCAAGAAAAAAGAAAGAGAAATGTAAGGTATTGATTAAGTTTAATAAGGACGTCAATGAAATTAATTCTTTGAAATGAACAAAAACGCTCAAAACTATAGGGATAGTGGAAAGCATTAAGAAAATGAGGGATGGCAAGTCGATGTTTTGTAAAGATAGTAGGCAGCAAATATTGGCACTGGGAATAAAATCGATAATGGGACATAAAGTTGAATTCTTAATACCAGAAGAAAAGAAAAGAACTGGGTTAGAGGGGTTATAACAGGGATTCCTACGGATGTCATGGATGAGAAGATTAAAAGAAATCTAACTGGAGCAGCAGTAAAATTTGTCAGACGGCTCAAGTGTGAGGAATAATGAAAAACAGATAGCTTATCAGTAATGATAAACTTTGACGAACATAGATTGCCTGAGAGAGTTTATCTAGGATGTGTGAGTTATGCGGTTAAAACTTATGTGCCCCCACCGCTTTGATGCTTTAAGTGTCAAAAATTCGGCCATGTAGCGGCTGTGTGCAGAGGCAAGCAGAGATGTGCACGATTTGGAGGTGAACGCAGAGGTGGACAGTAACAAAGTAAATTTACTTGAGTACTGTACTTAAGTACACTTTTTCAGAATCTGTACTTTACTTGAGTTTTATTTTTTCTGAGTACTTATGACTTTACTTCACTACATTTGAAAGACAAATATCATAATTTTTACTCCACTACATTTATAAAAAGGTCCAAAAGTAGAAAGTCGTTTCTATGTAGCAGGTTTTCCTGTGTGCAAATGTTTTGCTGGCTTGCAATCTGCAAGGACCTTTCACTGTTGCCAAGTATTTCAGTTTTTCTAAGATCACGGTTTTCCGGCTAGCTTTGAATGACCATTTGGCAGATTTTTTTTACCCAAATCTGGCAACCCTGGGATCTTCCCGCTAAACTAATGTAAACGTTGGTGCTACTACACAGCTGAAAGTGCTCTTAAAAGGCAAAAAGCATAATAAAAGATGAAAAAGACACATGTAATAGTATGGTGTGATTATCTGTGGGTTCAATTATGTGTGTGTAGAACGAGAGCTATGATCAGTCAAAGATGATCAGGGGGCAGATTAGGGGGTAGATGATGATTAGGGGGCAGTTGTGGCCCAGTGGTTAGAGAGTTGGACTCATGACCAGTAGGTTGCTGGTTCGATTCTCAGGGCTGGCGGGTAACGGCTGAGGTGCCCTTGAGCAAGGCACCTAAGCCCCACTTGCTTACTATACAAAAATGTACAATGTAATGTAAGTCCATTTGGATAAAAGCATCTGCCAAATGCAAATGTAAAGATCATCAAGACATCATGAAAATGATCAACCTTCTGATCTGCTGCTATATCGTTTAAAGCCGTTGGGAAAATTAACCATGTTTTTACTATAGTAACTATAGTTTAAGTATTCCTGCTGAAATAAAAACAGTAGAACATTTCCCAAAACACAACAGAACATTTTTTGGATGTAATGGTTATAATGGGAATTGTATTGGATACTTGGTGTCTACTGGTATGTGATAAATTCTATTTGTTGGATGTTAAATCCTATTGGAGTAAACCACAAAACACACTACAAAAAGTAATTTGGTAATGGTTTTAATAAAAAAATCTAATTTTAATTGTTTTTTTTCCAGCAGGGATGGTATTTGCAGTAAAACCACATTATCCAAAAATGTACCATTTTCTCTATATAGTAACCATATTCCACAGAGTAGAACCACAGTAAAGTAGAACCACAGAAACTAAAAAAATGACCATAGTTTCACTATAGTAGCTATAGTTTATTTTTGTAGTTAACTATGGTAATACATTCATCAAACACATATGGCTACACTTTACGATTCAAAAACCTTACTACTTACTGGTAAATTACTGCTAAAACTGGTAAAAGGAATATACAAAAAAACAAAACACTGCTCATAAATACATATAGGCCTAGGGGCCTAATGCTCATGCAGGATGATAACTAAAATAGGTTTTGTAACATAAAAGCTCTTAATATCACTGATACTGTAAGTTTCTCAGTGTATTCAGTAGACTGCTTCAGAGGCATACAACAATAAAACAACGCACCACTGACATAAAGGAAATTTACTTTTAATACTTGAGTACTTTTAAAAGCACGTACTTCTGTACTTTTACTTGAGTAAGAATCTTTAGAACTTTTACTTGTAGTGGAGTAAAATTTGACCAACAGTATCTGTACTTTCACTCAAGTAAGGAGTTGTGTACTTCGTCCACCTCTGGGTGAACGCGAATATGGAAATGGCAGACAAGGGGTAAATCCTTAGTGTTGCAACTGTGGAGGAGGTTACGGAGGTTGTCAGGTACGGAAAAATGTAATGAAAGTTCAATATGTCAGAGTGGCGGAATTCATAGCATTCATTGTTGAAGTAGTGAATTGCTCTGCTCAAACTGAAAGCAGAACTGAGAGAATTAAAATCATTATCAGAGCTACTGAAAAGTACTTGGAATTGTAGAATGTTAATGTGGATATGATAAACGAAAAGCTAAAGATGTCGGGTCTCGGGTCTGAGAATCTGTTGTTTTGTTTTGTGTCGAACACGTGGTGCAGTTTGACAGCTCACTATGTTTTCGATGTCTTTGTCTGTCACCCCCCCTCTCGTTCCCGCTATCAGCACCTCATTTTGGCTGATTCTCATCACCTGCGGTGGCTCTGATTTCTCTCTCTCCCCCTCCTGGTTTCTCATTTCCTTGATTTTCTCCCCTTCTTTAACCCTGTGGTTTCCCCGTCCAGTGTCAGATCATCATTGTCTGTTGCGTATTGACCTCCCAGTCATTCTCTGTTATGTTGGTTAGTGTTAATCACCCCTTTCTGTCCAGACTCCAGAGCTGTTTTCTCAACACGGTACCTGCCCCTTTTCTGCCCGCAGTACCGGCTTAACCAGCCTCGTCAGCCTCTTTCCTGTCGGTCATGTGGATAGCGCCGTGAGAGAATCATTGTGTCGGTCTTGTGGATATTCCCTGTACCTTGTCGAGTGGATTACTATTCTAGTGGATGTTCTTCTGTGAGTTTGCTTAACGGACTTTTCTGAGCCTGACCGAGTGGATTACAAATTTGAGCTGCAGTTTTTCTGTGAGTTTGCTTTATGGACTTTTCTGAGCCTGACCGAGTTGATTACAAGTTCAAGTGGAAGCTTTTCTGTGAGTTTGCTTAATGGACTGTTCTGAACCGGACCAAGTGGATTACAAATCTGGGTAGAAGTTTATTTTTGCCTCTTGGATTCACCCCTGAACTTGCCTAGCGGATTACCATTTGAGTGGATATTATTTCCCCCCTGGCCATATGGCCGAGCACTCGAGCCTACCCCCATTTCCATACTTTGGGGTTTTGCTTCCCCGAAGGAATTATTTGTTTCCGCCTAGGTGGTTTGACATTTGTGTTCTTTATCACCTGGTTGTGAAAGTTATCTGGCATTAAGTAAACGTTTGAACCCTGCATCTGACTCGGGAGTCTTTCCCTGACAAAAGATGCAAACATTAAACAGTCAAACAGCAAATAGTCAGACAACATGTGGTGGTGTATAATGATAATAACTATCTTGCAATGGAATGCAAGACATATAATTTTTAATAGACAAGAATTCAAGAAATCAATTTAACAAATCAAGAAAATGGTCCTGATATTATGTTTACAGGAAACTTGGCTTAAACCACAACTTAATTTTGCAATGCATGGTTACATTGCAATTCGGAAAGATAGAATTAAAGGTAGTAGTGGTGGAGTAGCAACTTTTATTAAACAAGGAATTGGAAATAGAAGAGTTGAAGTAGTAACAGAACTAGAAGTTGTGGTGATGGAAATTTGCGAAGGCTCTAGGAGTATTAGAATAATCTACTTTTACAATCCATTTTACAGGTTAAGTAAGGACAGTCTAGAAAATATTGGAGGAAATAGGATTCAAAAAGTAGTATGGTGTGGAGATTTTAATGTGCACAGCTCATTATGGGAAAGTGTAAAAACTAGGGTTGGGTACCGAACTGGGTACTTTTAATGGCACCGACCAAATTACGTCTGTACTACTGAGTATCGATTCACATTAAATCAATCGCTGCCAAATTTCGGTACCTGAGAACGCATCGGGTGCTGCACGGGAGCAGGTACACTCTTAAAAATAAAGGTGCTTCAAAAGGTTATTTGATGCCATAGAAGAACCTTTTGGTTCTATAAAGAACCTTTAACGTCTGAAGAACCTTTCTGTTTTATAAAAGGTTCTTTGTGATTAAAAAAGGTTCTTCAGATTATAAAAAAGTAAGAAAGAGATGGTTATTTAAAGAACCTTAGGCTGAATGGTTCTTTGTGGAACCAAAAAGGTTCTTCTATGGCATTGCTGTGAAGAACCTTTTAAGCACCTTTATTTTTAAGAGTGTACGTGAGAGAGAGAGAGAGAGCGCATTTGACCTCACGCAAAGCGAAAGTAACCGCCAATAAAGTATGCTGTCCTAATCAACGTACAAAATGAAAATGAACACTCGACTCTAAATATGGTTATCATATTTCTATTTCATATTTCACTTGTTCTTGTTTAGAAAAATAAGCATACTCGCGTTAAGGAAATGCACTAGTGACAGATGCTTTAGTTCAGTCAACAGAAAGAGGTGAGTGAGGCCGTCAAGGTGCAGTTTGAAGCATGAGACTGAAGCACATTACAGCTATTATGTATTATTGCATAATAAACATTATATATATATATATATATATGCCATTCTTTCAAATGTATTTTACAAATCAATCTAATTTCAGTAATGATGCTATTAAAATATTTTTGTGGACTATTTAGATTTTGTTTTATGGTATTTTATCTAATGGTCTGGTGTAGGCCTCATTGTTTAGGTAAATTATCACACTGCATAAATAAGTGATTGTGTGTGATGAGGAAATAGAATAAACTGGTAGTAATTAATAACAACAACAATAATGCTGTAGTTATTTCTATAGTCTTTATTTCTGGTGTTCAGTGTGTAAAAAGTTGAAATTGAGAGGTTTGGACATATTTTTTACTGAAATACATGTTTTTATTACACAGAGAGTATAAAGTACCGAAAAAGCACAGAATTCCAAGTATCGAACCGGTACCGATAAAAAAGTGAAAGGTACCCAACCCTAGTGAAAACGGATTATAATAGAGAGATCATTGAAGACATGTTAGACTGTTGAGGATTAGTTTGCATAAATGATGGTAGTTATACTAGAATTGATTTGGTTAAGGGAAATCATTCAGTGTTGGATCTGACAATAGTTTCTGTAGCTTAGCTGAGAAATGTGAATGGAGAGTACTAGAACATAGTACAAAAGGTAGTGATCATTTTCCCATTAGCAGTTCAGTGGGAGTATAGCGAAAAATGTGTTAGAAAGAATGCCAAGGTGGCGGTTTAAAATAGCTAACTGGGCTGAGTATAAGGAGTTATGTCCCAACAAACACAAAAACATTTTTTTAAGTTATAAAAAGGTTGTGAAAACGTTTTTATCCAACATATTTATTACGACAAAATGTCGGGTTTGTGTAACGTTATAAATTAGTGTTTTGACAACATGAAAAAGGTTTTTTTCACGTTTCTTTCATGTTGTCAAGTCACCCTTGGACGTTTTAATAACGTTATTTTCACATCTTATGTGGTGCTTTTTGGCACGTTTTTCTCAACACGTTTACCATCCAAAACGTGGAAATAACGCATGCTAATCAAGCCAAACCTTAGGGGTCTCCCATCTTTTTGGTTGTGCATTGAATGTATCCCACCTTGCAGCATTCGTCTTTCATGTTTTCCATTTGAAATGTAATAAATATCCAGAAATTAAGTCCTATAACATATCTTTAATACAATTCTTTCTTTGAAACGATAATAGCATTAAAACATCACTAAACAAGAAACAAAGGTAAGCAAATTCTTAAGAATTTTATTGACAATTTCAACAAGGCAATATAAAAATAATCTCTGTAATATATTTATATTTTTAGAGTAAAAATTATACAATAAGGTAACTGATATGAACAAACAATAAAACAATCATGTTAATAAATAATTTAATAAGAGAGAAAACAACAGGCTACATAAAGTATAAGACAAAAAATGCATAACCTTGGAAACCTTCTAAACTGTAGGGTTATATTACTGAAAAAATAATGCTCATCTATACGAGTAAATAAATGTATATATTTGAGGTTGTCAACAGAAAGTCTTTGACAGTCAGAAAGGAGCACACATCTATAACAACTGCATCAGACCATTTCACATATAAAGATTCCTAAGTCGCTAAATGTGTAGTTGTTAAATGTGAAGTGGTCAGAAGAGGCAGTAGGTATAGGTGTGTGCCCCTTTCTGACTGTCCAGTCGCAAGAAAAACTCGAATTGTGTTGTGTGTGTCTTAGAATGTTTCAACAGGTCCAGGGGTGGGGAACCTCTGTTCGGTGTTTATCTCCAACCCTAATTAAACATGTGAACCAACTAATCAAAGTCTTCAGGATTACAATAAACTTCACAGCAGGTGTGTGTTGGAGCTGTTTGGAGCTAAACTCTGCAGGACAGCGGCCCTCCAGGATCAAGGTTCCTAGTTGTTAAGTGTCCCCCCGCATTAATGAATCCTCTTTAACCTTTGTTCTGTTGAATCTAAAATATGCCATATGCAGCCTTGAGCATTTAAAGAAATGACCATCAAAACTGTGGCCATGGTTTACATCAGAAAATATTAACATCTTTTGGAGTCTGTGGCTGTGTGCACAGTGGTGCAACTGCGCTTTGGGTGACCCGATTTCGTCCTGCTGCCCTCTTTCCTTCTCATCACTTCCTGTCGGTCTCCACTGTCCTGTGAAAAATGAGAAAGCCAAAAACATAAATATATAGAAAACACCTGTTACATTATACTCTTGTCTTGCTATGTTGACAACATGGCTAAAGATTCTCTTATTTGGGAACAATGACACAATGTTAATTGACAAAAATATTTACTTTTGAGAAATTATCTTTTTTTAGGAGAAAAAAACAAGCACATATTTTCATGTTAGCTCAAGTCCATTTTTGCAAAAATGTAGACTATGAATAGGCTTGTTCAGCAACAGAAGTAGCAAAATATCACCCAAAAATAAAACTAATATCATAATTAATTCCCCATTATGTCGTTCTGAAACTATTTTGAGAAATGTTTGTTACCATATTGGAAAACAAAGGGGGTCCAATGTTGTTTGATTCTCAACATTCTTCAAAATATCTTATTTTGTGTTCTGCAGAAGTAAGAAAGTCATACAGGTTTGTGGACAAGTAAATGATGAAAATTAGAAGTCACACTTAAATAGACACTGAATAGAGTAGAGTAGACATTTAGCACTGAAACAAGTTTCTCCCCATTTGGTCCATTAGCATTTAGCCCAAATGGCGTTACAGATATTTAACGGTAGTTAATGAGAATAATGAGAATAACAGCAAATAAAAACATTAAAAAATGTGGTACATTTACTAAAAAAGACAGCGTCAATTTTGTGGGAAAGTATTGTGTGAAAACGGCGGTTATTTATTTTTGTGAGGTAAAAAAAAACTACAGAAAAAACAAACTATAGTAATGAGATTGCTTTGAATAATGAATAATGCCCATAGGAGACTGCTTACATGGGTTAATGATGGGACCCAGCTAGATTTTATGTAGGTCTCTTATGGGCCACAACAGCTATATATATGGGCTAACATGTTTGTTTGGGTTACCTTATTTTACAGTAAACCCCTGAATACAAATATTGCATTTAACCCACTGAAGTACAGTAAAATGTCAAATGTATTGCTTCAATAAAGAAAGACCAGTAGCTCAAGCTTTCATTTATTAAGAACTTTTTGAAACTCAAATACAAAACACAAAGTGCAGTAATGCTCCAGCAACAATTTTTTTTATAATAACCTCTTAAACTGAAGAGTTCCAAAAACAAAACAAGGCAAAGCAACTGTAGCTCCTCAGTCCTCCGTTTTTACTCTCCCAGTGACCCTTTGAAAATATAAAACAAATTAATATATTTCACCACTTGTTATATTAAAATATCTAAAATGTTATATAATACATATAAAACAAATGTTATGTTTAGTTTAAACATGTCACATCAGCCTTTAGTACCTCACATCACGTTGTTAATCAGTGGTTCTCAACCACATTCTTGGAGCGCCCCAAAACTACATATTTTGCATGTCTCTTTAATCAAACACACCTGATTTACACTGAAAAAAGTGAGGAGTAAAATTTACTTGAAAAACGCTAGTAAAGCTGCAAACTTTTTGCACTAAAAAAATTTAAATTTTAAAAGAGCTTTTAAGTAAAATCTGTAGACAATTATTTGTAGTTATTATTAGAAATTCTCAGGTAAAGTTTACATTGAAATTTCAAGTAACTTTTACTCACTTTTCATTTGTAACCCTGATAGTAAACAACCACCATGAAAAGCCACCATTATTGTGATCAGTGTCACATTTAGTTGGGCTCTTGACTTCTGATTTTTGACATCAAGGTTTCTTTGACTGCTAAAGTGCTCTTGCTACTTCACAGGTAACTAAAAATATGATGGTCACATGAGATCATTGGTGTGCTTACAAGGTGGTATAATCATTATGAATGTCACTATTATAAGTGTGTTGATATTACAGCAGTGTTTCCCCTACCATTACCTTAGGGGGGCGCCCCGCCCCTCCAACGGCACCTCCCGCCCCCCTTGAAGGTCAAGTAAAATTGTATTTTCTATATAGTGCCAGACATAAGAAAAGTCATTTAAGGTTACCTTGTTCTTTTATTAAACAAACTTAATAGCATTATGTTATTGTAGTGGGCACGACCGAGGGAGTTGTCTAAGAGAGGGGGTGTGGTTAGAGGGATAAAGGCACAACATGGCGTCTGAAGTAGACGGATGTTCACGCTGGAATTGGAGTGTTTGTTCGTGACCATGTACGAAGGTGCACATAGGCGTGTCTTATTGGATTATTGAGGCGGGTACGAACGGTCGTAAATTTGGGAATGTGGGATGATGGTTTTTTATTGTAATAATAAAGATGTTTGTTTTCATTTTCAGTACGGCAACTGCTATTTCGGCTCTGTGAGGCCTAATTGTTGCTCTTGTTATTTCTTATTTTGTTTGGGGTTTATTTTGGTTTTTGTTGATATATGCTAATGCCTTTTCTAGTCCGCCTGGTAAAGGAGGGTGTCTCGGCCTAGTAAGGAGGCCTAGGCAGACTAGTATTGTTTCTTTTTGTTTGTTTGTTTTGTTTATTGTTTTATGTTAAATCTCTCCCCACCGTGTAACTGCTAGGAGGATGGAAGGTAAGGTGCTGTAGGCAGAGATGAGCTATTTATTAACTATATGTGTAGAGTGTTCACTAGGGTGGTTTATTTGAATGTCATGCTGTGATTTGCGTGTATTTTCTTGGTTCTTTTGATTTGGTTTGTTGTGCTGTAATATATGTGAATGCTCATCTCTGCTGAGGTAATTTGGGGACCATCCTCATGTGTAGTGCGGGTGTGAATGCCACCAATAAATTCTGGCAATATTTACTTGAACCTGTTCTGTGTATAAGTATTCATTTAAATAAAGTACTGTAACATTATCTTATTTACACTGCAGCATGTCATTACTGTCTCTACATTGTGGCGCGTTTACAATTCTCCGCTGCTATCCTTCAGACACGTGTGCGCACACAAACACACGCACCGGTAAGCACACTCCCACCAGTGGACAGAGAGCGCATGTCAGAAAATGTTGCGTTAACAAAGGTGTAATTTGCGGGTGGACAGGTGTGACATGTCCCCACCACTTTTTGTAATTAAGAAATGCTTGCTGAAAATGTGTATTGTTTAGTGGCAATTAACATCCGCTCCATAAGTGCTGCTTCCGCCAAAGACGCGTCGCATAGACCTGCAGACACCAAGAGCAATAAATAAATAAATGGACACTTTTACTGTAACGCTTAAGTAGCTAAACGAAAATGCAGCAGTAGCTTATAAAGTATTTTTTAGCTGTCAGTCATTTTACTGTGCTATATAGGATTGTTACAGATTATAAACCATAACGTCTTGTATTTACATTTAGCATTAATGAAAATAATAATATTAATATCATTAATAATTAGCATGTTAAGAACATTTAATAATAAATCATGTTTTAATCTGAAAGATTATTTAGAATGAGTTCTAGTATGAATGGCATGGAAAGGCTACTCATTAGTAACTTTGTAAGTACTTCTGCTAATGATAAATTTAGCCTATATATGTCAGTTGTTACATTTTGTTTTTAATTTTTTTAATTAAAATAGACCACTAGGACTTCACTTCAGCACCAGAGCCTACAACACATTTTTTCAGTTACTAGGCCTTTTTATGTTTCATACATAGGCCTACTTTGGATATCAGAATATAAAATAAACGGTCTGATAAAACATCAAATTTTAACTTTTTATATTCAACTGGGTTCAATTGTTTAATATTATTTATTAAAAAAGTATTGTCTGGACCTTTGCCGCAAAGAAAATGTAGAGAACGCACCATTCACCCCCCCCCCCAAGTGTCACGGGACTGGTGAGTGCACAAGCAGGTGAGGACGCCACAAGGGATAGATAGATGGATTTATTGCCAAAATAAACAGGTAGGTGTTCCAATAATCAGGTCTTCAGGTAAATATTCCACATTCAAACGAACAGGTAGGTATTCCAATAATCAGGTCTTCAGGTAAATAATCATCATTCAAATAAACAGGCAGGTATTCCAATAATCAGGTCTTCAGGTAAATACTCCACATTCCAATAAACAGGCAGGTATTCCAATAATCAGGTCTTCAGGTAAATATTCCACATTCAAATAAACAGGTAGGTATTTCAATAATCAGGTCTTCAGGTAAATAATCATCATTCAAATAAACAGGTAGGTATTTCAATAATCAGGTCTTCAGGTAAATACTCCACATTCAGGTAAATATACAAAAGCTCAAACATCACACCGAGAAAGTAACAACTAGAAAGTAACAACTAGAAAATAACAACTAGACCCAACACCGAACAGAACTCAAATAGAACTTAAATACACACAAGAACACATGGCAAACACAAAACAGGTGCACACACAGATGAGAAACAGGTGAGAGTAAAATCAAAATGGCCGGGTGAAGGTGCAGTGAATGCTGGGAAATGGAGTCCAGAAACAAAACTGAAAACACAGTTACAGTACCCCCCCCCCCCCCTTTACATAGGCGCGGCCTCACGCCGTAAATGGTCCAACTGAGGCGGGCGGGTGGGGCGCTGAGGCGGGTCCTGGATACGCTGTAACGGGCTCTGAGGTAACGGGCTCTGAGGTAACGGGCTCGGGATCGGGCTCTACGGGCACCGGCTCGGGATCGGGCTCTTCAGGGCAGACAGATAATTCAGAGCAGGCAGGTAATTCTGGGTAAACGGATAATTCAGGGCAAACGGATAATTCAGGGCAAACGGATAATTCAGGGCCGACAGGTAATTCTGGGCAAACGGATAATTCAGGGCAGACAGGTAGTTCTGGGAAAACGGATAATTCAGGGCAGACAGGTAATTCTGGCCAAACAGATAATTCAGGGCAGACAGGTAATTCTGGGCAAACAGATAATTCAGGGCAGACAGGTATTTCTGGGCAAACAGATATTTCAGGGCAGACAGGTGACTCTGGGCAGACAGATAATTCAGGGCCGACAGGTAATTCTGGGCGAACAGATAATTCAGGGCAGACAGATATTACTGGGCAGACAGATAATTCAGGGCAGACAGGTGACTCGGGGCAGACAGATAATTCAGGGCAGACAGGTGACTCCGGGCAAACAGATAACCCAGGGCAGACAGATAATTCAGGGCCGACAGATAATTCAGGGCAGACAGGTAGTTCTGGGCAAACAGATAATTCAGGGCAGACAGGTAATTCCGGGCAGACAGGTAATTCAGTGCAGACAGGTAATTCTGGGCAAACAGATATTTCAGGGCAGACAGGTAGCTCTGGACTAACAGGCATTTCAGTGCAGACAGGTAACTCTGGGCAAACAGATAATTCAGGGCAGACAGATAGTTCTGGGAAAACGGATAATTCAGGGCAGACAGGTAATTCTGGGCAAACAGATAATTCAGGGCAGACAGGTAATTCTGGGCAAACAGATAATTCTGGGCAGATAGGTAATTCTGTGCAAAAAGATAATTCAGGACAGACAGGTGTCTCTGGGCAAACAGGCAGTTCAGGGCAGACAGGTAGTTCTGTGCAAAAAGATAATTCAGGACAGACAGGTGTCTCTGGGCAAACAGGCAGTTCAGGGCAGACAGGTAGTTCTGGGCAAACAGATAATTCAAGGCAGACAGGTAGCTCCAGGCTAACAGGCATTTCAGTGCAGACAGGTAACTCTGGGCAAACAGGCATGGGAGGCTCGTAAACCGGAGGTGGCCACTCTGGAGGCAGCTCGGGGTCTGGAGGCTTGGGAGGCTCGCAAGCCGGAGGAGACCACTCTGGAGGCGGCTCGGGGTCCGGAGGCTTGGGAGGCTCGTAAGCCGGAGACGGCCACTCTGGAAGCGGCTCGGGGTCCGGAGGCTTGGGAGGCTCGTAAGCCGGCGGTGGCCACTCAGGAGGCGGCTCGGGGTCCGGAGGCTTGGGAGGCTCGTAAGCCGGCGGTGGCCACTCTGGAGGCGGCTCGGGGTCCGGAGGCTTGGGAGGCTCGTAATGTCGGAGGCGGCCACTCTGGAGGCGGCTCGGGATCCGGAGGCTTGGGAGGCTCGTAAGCCGGAGGCGGCCACTCTGGAGGCGGCTCGGGGTCCGGAGGCTTGGGAGGCTCGTAAGCCGGAGGCGGCCACTCTGGAGGCGGCTCGGGGTCTGGAGGCTTGGGAGGCTCGTAAGCCGGCGGCGGCCACGCAGGAGGCGGCTCGGGGTCCGGAGGCTTGGGAGGCTCGTAAGCCAGAGGCTTATCTGTGCACACACAGATGAGAAACAGGTGAGAGTAAAATCAAAATGGCCGGGTGAAGGTGCAGTGAATGCTGGGAAATGGAGTCCAGAAACAAAACTGAAAACAGGGACAGAACGGGAGTGTTACACCAAGCTGTAAATCTAGGGGTTAAACACTGTACAGCTTATGATCAAATCTTTTTTAGTGGTGGATAGTCTATTTTTTGCTAAAATTGTAAAACCCTGAGCAAACAAGACACACAAAGACATCATGAATCGTTGTATGAAGAGCGCACGCGTAAGTGTTCGGTGTATATTATATGTTTCTGTTGTATGACGCTTAGGTGATATATTTGCTAAGTAGTGAGGATTATTTCGTTCTCTGATCTATTTTCCTTATAAGTCTATGGTGCTTTGGAGTGTTGTTTGCAGCTAGTTGATTTTAGATTACAGGAAAGCTTTTCACCTTTGGATAAATTAGCACTTAAGTCCGGAAGAGTCCAGCATTAGTTTTGACTTGAGCCATTGCGTGTTCATTTAGGCTTTGTCTTGCTAATTTGAAACGCACGGGCAGCTGTTCCCACTCACTACGTGATTAGCAACCCATTTAATACAGATAGAGGCGCTGGCGCGGAAGCGTTCAGCCCTCCTCGTGTGAAGACCGACGAGGTAAAGACCATTCGATTCGTCCTGCGCGACTCAAGACCGACGAGGTAAAGACCATTCGACTCGTCCTGCGCGACTCAACCGAGCAACGAAACTGACAACGCACAGTAGTATCTTATCTAAAAATCCTTTTTTACTGTTTTTCTCTCAATTTCTTTTTCGCCTTTTCTATACTTACTCGCACAGCATGTGTTTCCAATTCATTCCTGTGGTCTCTCGCCCACGACACTCTCTCACCAGAGGAAGGCGGAGCAATCCCGCCAACCTTCGCACTATCTGTACCTCTTCTACTCTTCCACTCTCTCTTTCCATTGGTCTCTGGAATTGTCAATCTGCTGTTAATAAATCCGACTTCATCCCTGCATTTGCATCCCACTCTGCTCTTAGTATTGTAGGATTAACTGAAACCTGGATTACTTCTGAGAACACAGCAACCCCTGCTGTTCTCTCTAGTAATTTCTCTTTCTCTCACACTCCCCGCCAGCATGGGAGAGGTGGTGGCACCGGTCTTCTCATCTCCAAAGACTGGAAGTTCTCCACCTACCCCTCCGTAGTCAACACCAATTCTTTTGAATTCCATGCCGTAACTATTACTTCTCCATTAAAACTCCACATTGTAGTTATTTATCGCCCTCCAGGTCAACTGGGCGAATTTCTAGAAGAACTAGACATGCTGCTCTCATCTTTCCCTGAGGATGACTCGCCGCTTCTTGTCTTTGGGGATTTCAACATCCACCTAGAGAAGCCTTATGCCTCAAACTTCCACTCACTGCTTACCTCCTTCAATCTCCAACTAGTCCCCACCACAGGTACCCATAAGTCAGGTAACCAACTTGATCTTATCTACACACGCAGCTGTGATACAGAGAACACCTTGATTACACCTCTGCACGTCTCTGATCACTTTTTTATCACTTTTAATTTAATACTGCATTCCCTCAACTCACCAACTCCTCTGCCAGTCTCATTTAGGCGGAATCTGCGCTCCCTTTCTCCTGCCCATCTTTCATCTGTCATAGAAACCTCCCTTTCATCCTTCACACACTTTGCATCACTAGATGTTAATTCTGCCACAGACACACTTCTCACAACACTAACCTCGTGTCTAGACACTATCTGTCCTCTTTCCTCCAGGCCAGCACGTGCTTCTCCTTCCAGTCCCTGGTTGTCCGATACCCTCCGGGAACACCGGGCTAAACTCAGAGCGACTGAAAGGAAATGGCGCAAAACAAAAGACATCGCTGACCTCTGTAAGTATCAAGCTTCACTCTCTATCTTCTCTGCAGACATTCACACTGCTAAATCTGCATTCTTCCATGAAAAAATTAGCAGTGCCTCAGACTCCCACAAGCTTTTCAAAACATTTAAAACTCTCCTCTGTCCCCCTCCACCACCTCCGTCTAACTCCCTAATGGCTAATGACTTTGCCAGCTACTTCACAGACAAAACTAGGTCTATCAGCAGACAATTTTCAGCTCCACCCATCCATGATCTCACATCGCACATACACACAGCAAACCATCTTCTCTCCTCTTTCTCTCCCCTTAAAGAGGATGATGTTTCTAAACTTCTGCTCTCTACTCACCCAACCACCTGCCCGTTAGACCCCATCCCCTCACATCTACTACAAGCCATCTCACCCACACTCCTACCATCGCTCACTCATATCATTAACACATCTCTTAATACAGGAATTTTCCCCACTGCATTCAAGCAGGCCCGGGTAACCCCGCTGCTTAAGAAACCCACACATGACACTTCCCTACTGGAGAATTATAGACCCATTTCTCTCCTTCCGTTCATAGCAAAAGCACTTGAACGGGTTGTTTTCAATCAGGTGTCTACCTTCCTCACCCAAAACAACAGGCTGGACACCAACCAGTCAGGCTTTAAGAGCGGTCACTCAACCGAAACTGCCCTGCTAACAGTTACAGAAGCCCTAAGGAGGGCAAGAGCTGAGTCCAAATCATCTGTTCTCATTCTCTTAGACCTTTCTGCAGCCTTCGACACGGTTAACCATCACATTCTTCTGTCTACCCTCTCGTCACTGGGCATCACTGGAACTTCACTCTCCTGGTTTAAATCCTACCTCGCAGATAGGTCCTTCAAGGTAGCTTGGGGAGGGGAAGTGTCCAAATCACACCAACTAGTCACCGGGGTCCCACAAGGATCGGTTCTTGGACCTCTGCTCTTCTCCATATACACCACATCACTGGGTTCCATCATACAAGCACATGGATTCTCCTACCATTGTTATGCTGATGACACTCAACTTCACCTCTCATTTCATCCAGACGATTCCACGCTAGCCACACAAGTCTCCGACTGCCTGGCTGACATCTCTTCTTGGATGAAAGATCATCACCTACAACTCAACCTGGCCAAGACTGAGCTTCTCGTCCTTCCTGCCACCCCGTCAGAACAGCCCCAGCTTACCATCCAACTTGGTCCATCTAAGATAACCCCATCGACTTCAGTCAGGAATCTTGGGGTAATCATGGATGATCAGCTGACTTTTAAGGATCACGTTGCTAAAACAACTCGGTCATGCAGGTTTGCATTGTACAACATTAGAAAGATTAGACCGTTCTTAACAGAACATGCAACACAGCTTCTCGTCCAGGCACTTGTCATTTCTAGACTGGATTATTGTAATGCTCTTCTGGCCGGTCTCCCAGCCTGTGCCTTCAAACCTCTGCAAATGATCCAGAATGCTGCTGCACGCCTGGTCTTCAATGAGCCCAAGAGAGCACATGTCACACCTCTGCTCATCTCTCTGCACTGGCTCCCCATAGCGGCACGCATTAAGTTCAAGGCACTGGTGCTTGCCTACAGAACAGCCACTAACACAGCACCCATCTACCTCAACTCTCTCTTACAGACCTACATCCCTTCCAGAAGTCTGCGGTCTGAAAACGAGCGGCGCCTCATTGTTCCTTCACAGAGAGGCATGAGATCCATCTCAAAGACATTTTCTTTCTCCGTTCCTGGCTGGTGGAATGATCTTCCTGTTTCCATCAGGACTGCTGGATCAATTTCACAATTCAAAAAACAGCTGAAG
Source organism: Oreonectes daqikongensis (assembly GCA_026939265.1). Taxonomy (NCBI): domain Eukaryota; kingdom Metazoa; phylum Chordata; class Actinopteri; order Cypriniformes; family Nemacheilidae; genus Oreonectes; species Oreonectes daqikongensis. The sequence goes on along the minus strand of JAOTQM010000053.1, from coordinate 2,197,215 downwards.
ACCCACCTCTTCCATGAGCACTTAACTGTTTAAAAAAAAAAACATTTCTACCTCTATTTTTCCTTTTCTAATGTTCTCTATATACTTGCTTATACTATCTTGACGTTGTATTTGAAACCTTGTATTACTAGCACCTCTCGTGAATATTGCTTACTTAGACGAATCGCTTGCTGTTTTCCTCAATTGTAAGTCGCTTTGGATAAAAGCGTCTGCCAAATGAATAAATGTAAATGTATGAAACTCAACAATGGTGACAATCAACAAGAAATAAAACCTTCATAATGCAATGCATGCTGGGAGTAATGAATGAGTTTTGTACTTTTATGTCTTTGTGGGTCATGTTTGCTCCTGGTTTCACAACTGTAGCCTATTTTGTTAAAAAAGACTATCCACCACTAAAAAAGATTTGATCATAAGCTGTAATATCAACACACTCATTAATTGTGATATTCTTTATGATTGTACCACCTTGTAAGCACACCAATGATCTCATGTGACCATAAAGGGCCATTCACACGGTACGTGGTAAGCGATGGAATTGCCGCCTTTCTCTCTGAGGGAGCGCTTTGTGCAGTCCAGCCGGTACTCGCGTCGCGGTGTCAGGGCGGATGTTTCCATGGTTACAATCGACAATGTAACATTTGTAATTGCTAAAATCAAAATAAAACAAATAAAATTCTATGTTTTTGTCATTATTAGTTTAATTTCACTTCCTGTTAATTATTTAATTAAAAGTTTTCGTTTGGCCCAACTATTGCACATTATTTGCTGATTTTGTATAATGTAACCCAAGTAGGCTAAACAATGCATCCCAGGCGCAGGATTTTGCAAGAAATGCAAAATATTCTTATTTGTGTGCTCATGCACAAAATCAGAAAGAGGAAGAGGACAAGATGGGTACATGAGATACTTCTTAAGAGAGGAGAGAAAGGGGAATATCATCATTTGGTACAAGAACTTTACAATGTCCCCTCCAGGTTCAAGAACTACTTCAGGCTTACTCCAGAGCTTTTTGATCTACTTCATGAGAAAGTGTCCACAAGAACCACAAAAACAGAAACCAACATGAGAAAGCCCATCAGTTCAAAGGAACGCCTTTCCATTTGTCTGAGGGAAGTAACCTTTTATGTGATAACATTTAAAATGAATAAAAATGTAACATGTTAAATTGAATTAAATCATTTTTTAATTTTAATAATCAAAAAGAACAATGTTTTTGTGCATGTTTGCATAAGAAAAGGTTGAAATAAGAAACAAATTCACAACAGGTCAGATAACAAAGTTAACCATAAACTAAAACATTAGTTTGGCAACTAACAGAGGTTCAACACCGGTTTCAAGTTAATTCAGCTCCTTAAACTGAAGGTCATGCAAGGTCTGCATGATTTCAATGCGGGCTGTAGATTTTTGTTTCTCACTCAGTTTCTTAAAAATTGGTGCAAGACTCATTAGGAACAACTCATCATCATCAACACTTTCTTTAAGCTGCTTCAAAATTTCATCCACCTTTTCAAGTACAAGTGACTCAAATTTATTTTCCTGTTGTCTCTTTCTTTTTCCTGTAACCTGATGAACTTTGCTGATATTTGAGCTGTTCTCTCTTTCATTCTCAGCAAGTGAATCCTCTCCTGTTGTACTGAGATCACTGAATTCCTGTTCTGTCTGCACTGTGACTTGCTCTTGTGTCAGATTGACTTCCTGTTCTCCTTCACTTAATGCCATGTTACTGCTTGTCTGTCTTTCTCTTACATGGGGCTCAAGGAATGTCATAATGGAAGTATTTCCAGGCCTTCTGACTGTCTGCTCCTGTCTTGTCTTTTTGGCTCTCCTCTCTTTTATATATTTGTCCCTGAGGTTCTTCCATTTTTTTCTCACTTCATCAACTATCCAGAGAAAAAAAAACAGTTAATAAAGAACAAAGTAAGATCATAAAACAAGTGAAATTTAAAAGGCTAGTTCACCCTAGAATAAATATGTTTTCATAATTTACTCATCCTCAGATTGTTCAAAATCTGTATACATTTCTCTGTTTTGCTAAATACAAAGGAAGATGTTTAAAAGAATGTCAGTAACCAAACAGATGTCTGTGTCTGACATGCGATTATTTCGATTAAGGATGATCAAATACAAATATGGTAATACCACGCATACACGTAGTCCATTAAAGTATGGTCCTGCGCATTTTACGTTTGACGCAGAGTTTAACCAGTAGGGGCATTTTAACACTGCGCGCGGCCGCACTGACAAGCAAAGAACGTCATTTAGCAAAGAGCGTCATTTGGAAAAGATCAGCAGTTCAACTCCACAACAAATAAACGTCTTTCATTGGCATGTGTCAGTGGATAGTGACTATACAGTCTACACTGTAAAATGTTTTTTTGGATTGTAGTCAGCTTTACTTAATTTAGTAAATTAATCCAATGGTTTTGTCCAATCTTGTTGAGTTGACTCAATTATGTAAGTTATCTCAACTTTTGGAAGTCAGTACAACTCAAAAAATCCAATGTAAAAAATAAACTAAAGAAGATGAGTTTAAAAATTTCAGATTTTTTACAGTGTATGATAGTGACATGTGTCACTTAAAACGCATGACACACTGAGGGGCCGATCAGACACAACGCGCTTTTCATGTTCAAAAACGCGAGGCACGCCGCGCAGCTCTCTTGGTTGACTCTTTGTTAAGAGCAGTGGGCAGCGTATTTTATGTTGCTATAGGTAACCACCGAAACAGCTGTCCTGTCAGTCAAAGATTAAAGCGCGAGTGCAAGTTCCGTCACCACTGACCACATCATGAGGTCTGCCTCTCCTTTTATTTGATTGGACGTCAAGCGCTTTTCTGTTCCGAGTTGACTTTTTTCAACTTCAGGCGCTCAGAGAGCTCCGCCAAAAAAGTTATTTTTGTAATTTTCTTAATTTGCTACCTGTTTTAGAGTCACGTACCTGTTTTTTGGAGTCACATACCTGTTTTTTGGAGTTACGTACCTGTTTTGAAGTCATCACCTATTTGTGGATTAAACTATATTTTTTATTTTACCTCTGTGGTGTGCTCTCCTGTTTCCCTTGCGTTTCTGAGACCCGCAGTACCGTACCACGGCAAAAGTCGTAGAAAAAGCGACTTGTCAGAGAAGCATCAGTCGTGACGGCGGCAAATAATATACAAGGACAGATCATTTCTATAAAACTATAAAAAAAAGAGGCTACAACGGAACAGGAGAAGATGCCATTCTTTCAATCTCCACAAGAATTGTACCATAAGTGTGATTGATGTATAATGCTATGTTGTATAATAAATTATAAGACACTTGTTCTTTGATTTGATTTATATTACATTAAAATATATTAAAGTGAAAAAAAAAAAAATCACACACACTAAACAAATACATAGAGAGGGAGGGGTTTTAGCACACCAATCAAAGCATAGAACATGCTTTTCGATTTTTGGAGAGATGCATGTCAGGCAACGGCGTAGGCTGCGCATACTACACAGCCTATGCCGTGGCTATGGTGTAGGTTTGACACAGAAGTATAAATTGGGCTTAAGAGTGCAGATTGCAATAAATTATCATTTTTTTGCATCCCCATCTTGCTCTGCACTACGTGCCCTCGCAGTCCGGTTTCCTCCCCTGTCCCTGGCACCAATGGGACAGTGCCTTTTCTGCTTTTCTGTTTATTTGGTTTGTAAGGGCTTTTTTTTTTTTCAAGCTGCCTGTGAAATGCATATAAACAAAGAGCATAATAGAGAGATTAAATTCCATATTTGACAATCAAAGAAGCAGTTCTCCAATTTGACTGGTTTCCACAAAACAATGGTACCAAATAAAACTTTGACATGTGTCTCAGTGTTTTCTTTTTTCAACCATGAAAAGAGTCTGTAAACACTGTCACAATTCTCATTTACATCAGAAAACCACTTACCCAGACAGCAAGCTAACAGGTACAAATCATTGAATCAATGTTAAAAACTGTTGATTTGTCACTACACCTACAACTCAGGTTGTCTCTTCCCAAGTGAGGACAATTTGTTATTGTTTGCACATAATCAAAGTGATCTGATTCCAGTGATTTATGAGGAACACAACTCTGCTGAGTAACCTCTGGCAAAGATGAATAATAAACATACCATATATGACCTCAAAGAGTTTGAGTCCTCGGACCTCTCGCTTTCCATGGCGCCCAACGAAATTGTATTCCCTTGACAAAGAGTGATGTAAAAGGAAGGCCATCATTCTCCTTGTAGCTTCATTCACAGTGCTCCCTCCAATATCTGCCACCACGGCAACCTTGTCACAATTTACATGAAACAGAACCCAGATGCAGACAGCTCTTGACAAAACGATTTATTAAACATATGACAAAACTCAAAATCCCTCGAGGGGAAAACAAGAACAAAATGACAAAAACACTGATAAACTAAACTTCAAATAAAACTTAACTCGGGGGACAGCGACAGGAACAAGACAGGACGTGGTAGACAAACGATCCGGCACAGGACAGCAAACACAAGGGCATTAAATAGGAGAGTAACAAAAGAGACATAACGAGGGCAACAGGTGAAGGGCGTGAACTGATAACGGGATGATTAATATGGAAACAAGGGGGCGGGGCTAAGACGCACGACAGGAGCACATGGCACACAAACAATGGCCATGTGCTTCCAAACACAGACACAAGACATGGGTCTGCCATGATCCTGTCATTTCAAACTAAAACAACCATAAGAATGGCAGGATCATGACAAACCTAATGAAAAATAAGATTATCATTACATATGGGGAGACCAGACAAAAACACTTTATGGCTTGTTGCAGAATTCTTAGCTTGACCATTATTTCAACGCAACTTCATGATAAGTCCTGTGTTAGACATTTTAATTTGAGCTTAATTTTAATGAAAGGATTATGAACGGTTTCCTCATCTTGCCTATACGAGCTAGCTTGCAGTTTGACTATATTATATTGTAGTTTGAATGGTTAATATTAAAACAAACAAGGGTTTAACAAAAGGTAATTCGGCCCGCAAAAAGGGGACATTTTCTCCGATCAGGCCCTCAACTTATATGAGTTTGACACTCCTGCTCTAAATAATGAAACCAACTTGTGGAAAAAGGGCACCTGATGTCCCCTTTAAAAAAGAAAACACAGAAGCCTCTACAAACCACTTCTTTGAGGACGGTTGGATCTGCCAATTTCAGCTCCATTGCTTCAACATCTGAGACCGTTTTCAGGGGGAAATAATATCCTGGGGTAGTACTGCAACAGTGTTTCCATCACGCTGTGTAAGGCGTGACTGTATCATCTTTCCATGAACCCTTTGCATCTCCTTAATTTCCTCCAGGAGGGATAAAAGGCGTATAGAAATGCCATCCCTATATGTAGCATTATTGGTTCCTTGCTGAAGTCTGCGGTCTGGTGTAACAGTTGAAGGTGTTGAAGGTGGAGGGGACTGGACAAATGGATGGATGATCAACTGAAGAGGCTCTGGTTGGCGGATCTCTGGAACTTGGGTAAGTAAAGGCACACTAGATGGTGGACGATCATGTCCAGCACCATCTGATTCCTCTTCTGAGCTTGACAGAGATGCTGGCCTTAAAATGCACAAAATGTGAAGTATAATTTTATGGTTGTACAAGGTTCAATTCAGGGCTGTGTATCTAAAATAATTATACATCCTAGCTTTTAACATCTTTGGCTTACTGCTCAGTTACTGTCTAGTGTAAACCAGTGTTTGTTATTGAAAGAATTCAGCATCAATCTAAGCAAAGCACTTTATCACCAGGGTTGAGTATCGTTTTTTTCCGATACCGGTGCCATATTCGATACTTTTAAAAAAGATATTAGATGATATTGAAGAACAATATACTAAATTAAAAAACATTTATTAAATAGTTTTCAATGATCAGAAAAAAATCGGGATCGGCCGATCACGATGACAAGAAATCGGTACTCGGTATTGGCTGCAAAAATCCTGATCGGAGCATCCCTAGTTTCGGTACCCAAACCTATTAATCACTTTTCTTTGTTTGGAACCATTTTAGCTGATGAAACAGAACAAAAAAGTCAATATTGTGTCTAAAATGTAACTTAATTACGTGACTACTTAAAGGGATTCTTCAGCTATGAATCAAAATTTCCCCATGTTTTACTCACCCTTGGGACATTCGTAATGATGACTTTCTTCTTGAAGAACAATGCAGTCGGAGTTATATTACATTTATCGGGAAGAACGATTTTGGTAGAATGGGTGGATGGGACACGTTTTTTTTTAAAGCTCCAAAAAGCGTGCTAAATTATACAAAAATAAATCACAATAGTCCCATGCTATGAGCACAGCCATTGATGCAGGCTGCAGCAGAAGTTTTTTTACGCTATTCGAAACTTCCGCTCTTTGAACACGGAAGTGTGATAACGGCCTATTTTATCAGTTAACGGTTTATGTTCGGATAACAAGCAGTGGTTGTCAGTCGGGAAAATTAACCGAAATGAGCATCCCTACATGGTATAAATGATTTTAATGCACAACGTGAAGGCCAAGAACACCCAACAGAAATGTGACTGTAACGGTCGCACTGTAGAAACATGATATTATAACATGCCTAGTACAGTGTGTAAATATATAAATTTAGTCTTACCTTCTTTTTCGCTTCCCTTTTCCCACATTTCCTCCAGAATCTGATGCTGTCTGCAAGTCAGAGGTCACTTCAGACTTTAAAAGCTTTGCTGTGGCATGGACATAGTTTGCTGTAGGATATAGGCATCAACAAATAAAAAAGCATACCTTATTTGTGTGTAATTTGACACATAATTATCATTATAACTATCCCCATTCAACATTAAAAAAAAACATTACCTGATTTTCCCAATACACGCACTTTAAACTGTGGCCAGTCAGAATTTGGAATAACTTCATTCTTTACTGCCTTGCTGATGTTTACTCGTCCTGGTGGCCAGTAACAAGCACTTTCCTCAGGTCCTGTAAACCACTTGCACGGTACAACACCCTCAAAGGTTTTGAAGGATCAAGTTAAAAATGAGATACTGGATTAGTATAAAAGGACACTCGGAAAGTCATCCAGTTAAAATGGTGTTGAAGGACTTTTGGGAATAAAAAGGTATCAAGCTTTGGTTGGAATGCCAATAAGGAAGCGCAGAAGTTGGGTTTATGTAATATAAATATTGCCCCTACTGTGGCTAAATCTGCAATTCCTTCTTGGCTATTCCCAATGCCTTTGATTGACACTCAAATGCATAAAGTAAAACATAGTAATGAATCAAGTGAGTTAGAAAGTATACAGCAATATAATAATCTTACCTTTTATGGTGCAGTACAAATTTTTACGATTGGTTCGAAGGATCCAGACTCTAAGAAAACAGCAGCAGCAGTATATATTCCCCTTTCAATATAAAAATGTCGAAAAGAACATTAGATCATATTTTACTGCAGAATTGAATATTTCTGGTGCTTCAATGGATAGAAGAAATACAACCAATAAAGTCAGTAATATGCTCAGATTCCATGACAGCACTAAACAGTTTGTCAAGTAAAACATCTTTAGCAAGACATGTAATATATGAAATAATGAGCAGTATCTTTAGAATAAGAGAGTATGGTATTCTGGTCAACTTTCTGTGGATTCCATCTCACATGGGTGTGAAAGGAAATGTGGAGGCTGATTATCTGGCTGAAGAGGCACTGAACCATTCACAAACAGACATTGAAGTGGCATTAAGTAAATCTGAATTTAAAGTGTTAATAGCGAATAAAATAAAGGAATTGTGGCAGAAGGAATGGGACAAAGGAACAAAAGGTAGGCTTTTTAGATGCATACAAGAAAAAGGTGGTTTAGAGAGAAGAAGGTTTGGAACCAGGAAAGAGGATGTTTTAATTACAAGAATGCGTATTGGACATTGTTTATTAAATCAGTGTTTATATAGAATAGGAAAACATGAAAATGGAAACTGTGAGAAATGTGGATTGTTAGAAACAAACATGTGCTTTTAGGATGTGAAGCTTATGAAAGAGCAAGGTTTCAGCTTAATCTAGCATTAAGATGTGTGGAAAGAAAGGAATTGTCACTCCAGATTCTGTTAGGAATAAAAATAATCAAGCAAGAATTTATTGTGAAGTAATAATTTATTTAAAGGAAACAGAATTGGCAAATAGGATTTAGAACCTGTTCAAAATGTATTTATTTAATTAGTTTATTCTAATTAATATATAAAGATTTTTTTGTGAACTTCCTATCCGTCGGCGCTCCACACTCCTATCCAATAGGTGGCGGGAATGCCATTAGTTGGTTTGCCAACCGCCATTAAACCCTAGAAGAAGAAGAACAACAACAGTAGGTGGGGGTATGCACCTTTACAGTTGGTTTGCAACCCCTCAATAAATCCACAGAAGAAGAAACCATATAAACTCCAGAAGAAGAAGATTAATATCACATACACCACAGCTGCTCTAAATCTTATCGTACTGGCTATTCGAAAGGCCTTATTTTTCCAACTGTATAATCAATAAGGCGGCCGTTTGTGCTCTGTTTATTTGGTGTTTGTCTCAACCAACAAGAAATGTTAAAGTAATCTCAACATGTCAGCCTCCATAGTACGAGCGACAGTAAGGGCGGTTAGCAAACGGACTATTTTGCCAACAAGAGCCGCTTTAACGCTGGTAAGTTTTGCTTTACAATAGAAAAGCCAGATTTTTCTTAGACACCTGAACGAGCGGAGTTTGTTAGCAACTAGAGCTAGGTCATCTGGTTATTGGCTAATGTTACACAACGTTGCTATATCTGGGACATACACCCGTGCAGTCAAATTAAGGATAGACTTCGCTCACATGGCGATAGTGCTGTGTATGGTTAAATACGTCGATTTCGATCAGTTTACCGTTATCAACTGCTTTAAGATTGCGAATCGAATGGTTAAATAACGTGTGTATTCAAGTTCTTGCTTCTTCAGGAACCACATACAACTTATTTTTAGATTTCATCCGTAAAGTAACGTTTTCAAATTTACAAAACCACGCACATCAGAACATGTGCTATATTCCTACGATTTCATCGGACACACGCGCCTGGCTTAAAGTCACCATAAATTCAAAAAGGAAAATTCTTTGTAAACAAAAAGAAAAGTGTTTTACACAGTGTTGTAATTGTTGTACATGATTTATCCGTGCACACCATTATTTTATTTATTTATTTGCACTTATAATCTTTAATCAAAAAAATGAAGCTCCCTTCCCCCTCTCAACAACAACTCTTACATGACGTAAGCAACAATAAGGCATGGGCTGTGTCCTAATTCGGGGCTGCAACCTTATAAGGTCGCGGACTTAAAAACGAGGTCTTGGTCTTTATAGCACGCAGCCTCAAAAGTCCGTGAAGTCAACTGAAATGAGACGGTCTTTTTTATTTTATTTTTTTATTTATTACATCTGTAATAGCAAACACAATGCCAGGAGTAAACCCATATAAATATCACAAAGTTACAAAACTAGAAAAATATCATGAGAATTACATAGTTTTACAGTTTTACAGGCTTTAGGTTTGCAGGAGTCAATGAGAGTATCCAGGTAGGACTTAAGATCTTTACAAAAAACAAAGATGGCTTAGCACCTTGAAATTTTTAACATTAAGATTTTAACATTCCTGTCAAAACAATGACAACCAAATAAGATATATTTGTACAACAAAGAAAAATCTTGTAAGATAAAAGAGCATACAAAGATACAGAAATTATTCCAAAACAAAGATGTGTAAATACATTCCCAGAAAAGATGATAAATGGATTCTTCTTTAACATTACAAAATGAGCATTGAGAGTCAATATCCGGAAACATTTTTTTCAAATAAAGCTTGGTAGGATAAAATAGATGCAGTAATTTATAAGAAATGTCCTTTACCTTGTTTGTTAGTAAATATTTAGAGTCCTCACTTTTTTCCATGGAATATCATCAAATTGGCTATTCCAATAGGACACAATATATCATATAGTAACCATACCAACTCAGATTGAAATAATTTTTTAATTTTTTTGTTACGACCAGAAGAACTGGATAAAAAAACAAATATTCCCAATCATAGTATTATAAGGATGCAGTATAGAAACAGAAAGTGGGGATCTAGCTGAATCTTTAAGAAGTGTTATAACCCCATCAGGAATGGCGTCCATTACAATTGCAAAATCTCGTGGAGTAACAGGTAAGTTATATCTATTTAGAAATTCTGAATAAGAATACAAATATCCATCAGGTCTGATTAATTGAGAAACCAAATTAATATTATTATTGGTCCAATTTGGGAAAAACTAAGATTTGTTTTTATAACGAATATTACAATTATTCCAAATATAGTAATAATGTGGGGTAAAATTATGTTTATAAATAATGTGCCAAGCCAAAAGCATTTGTTTATGAAAGTTTGAGAGTTTAAGGGGCAGTTTCATAATATTGTAGTTACATAATAATGAAAAGGGGAGACCTCCTACTTTAGAGAAAATAAGGTTGGGGACTGTATTCCAGCATGAGTCAGGATTTTTCAAATACTGTCTTAGCCAATTCAACTTAAATGTATGATTTAGAGAACCAAAGTCTAAACAATTTAAACCACCACACTCATATTTGTTATGCCTTTACAAAAAATCAAATAAAATTCTATCAATATCCATACATACAGATTTTTCAAGAGCAAGGTAAGGCATTCTTGATAAACCCTCAGCTTTGGTAAGAAGGGTTCGGCCTCTTAAAGACAAGTCTCTCTGCAGCCATGAATTTAATTTTCTTTTAGTTTTTTCAATAACCGGATTAAAGTTCAGTCTGCAACACCAAGATAAGACACCTGTGACTGAACTGGGATGTTGTAAAAAGAGAGTGAATTACATGTTTTAATGGCTAATAATTCACATTTATCAAGGTTTAGACATAAGACGGAAGTTGAAGAAAAAAACGTAATCTGTTCAATGGCAATCGGTATCTGCGATTCATCTTTTAAAAATAGAGTAGTGTCGTCTGCAAGCTGGCTTATAAGTATATGTTTATCCAGCTTAATACCCTGCAGAGAACCACACAAAAGAAAAGAAGAAAGTTGTGCAGCCAAAAGATAAAGATAAGGGGACACAGGGCAACCCTGCCGAACCTCCTTGACAAATTAAATCTAGGAGAGGTACCACATTTTAGATTGATGGAACAATAAGCATTTTTATAAAGTGTTCTTATAAATTTAAGCTCATTAAAAAATAAAGTCAAAAGCTTTATAAAATCTAGAAAAAATATAAAACTATCATCACTGATTAATCTAATAAATCTAAAACAAGTCTGAGATTATTTGCTATATGCCTTTTTGAGATCAAACCAGATTGAGTCTTATCAATTATAGAATTTAGAACACATTTAAGTCTTTTGGCCAATATCCAGGCTAGTACTCATTATTAAGAAGACAGATGGGTCGCCAGTTATCTATAAGAGAAAGATCCTTTTATAGGTTTAGGTATTATAGTTATTAGTCCCTGTGTTAAACTGGGAGGCAGAGTTTCGGCTTGAACCGTTTCAAAAAAACATCTCCAATAAGAAAGGAGCCAAATCTTTCGCAAAGCACTTGTAAAACTCGGTTGTTAGGCCATCCGTTCCAGGAGACTTGTTATTTTTAAGGCCATCAATACCCTCAATAACTTGAGCTTAAGTTAAAATTTTATCACAAGCAAGCTGCTCTTCTCTAGCTATTGATTTTAAATCCTTTAGTGATTGAAAGAAAAGAGAAGCTGAATCTACACAATAATTAGAATTATAAAGTTTTGAGTAAAGTTGCTAACAAAAAAGCCAATTTCTTTGGGATTATCTGTCAAATTGCCTTTTTCTTTTTTTAGAGACCCAATAGAGAGACTTCTAGAGTTTACTTTTTCCATTCTAAACAAATAAGCCGAGCTTTGTTCACCTTGCTCTAACCATTTTTTCCTTGAACAGATATAGGAGCCTTGAGGTTTGTAAGTGTAAATGATATCTAATCTAGACTGCAGCTCTGCAAGTTCCATTAAGTCAAGTTCCGATAGATCTTCCTGATTTTTTCCCCTCGAGTGTTATTTTAGATATAACCTTTTCTTCTTCATACCTTCTTTGTTTTGCCAAACTGCTGCTGAAACACCTAACACATTTCCCTACTTCATGTTTGAGTAGCTCCCAATTAAGGGCAAATTTATTTTCAGCTAAAGCTTTTTTATAATAGTACTGAAATATAAATAAGATCCTTTTTATTAAGTCATCATGTTTAAGCAGAGAGTAATTCATCTTTCAATAAGAGGCCCTAGAACCTATATTTGAATTTTCTGAGGATAAACAAGCACAAGAATAGTATGATGATCAGTCGAGGGAGATGAAGGAATACTAACTGAGACATTGTTATGCTTAAAGAAATAAGATACCAGCCAATAATCTATTCGAGAACGTCTTGACTGATCCTTGTTACTTCACGTATACGACTTGGCATTAGAAAATTTCTCTCTTCAAATATCAATTAAATCAAATCAAATTTTTCCATAAACATTTTCAATTTTAAATTAAGAGGTGGATTGTTTAGGTGGTAATCTATCAATGCTATTATCAGGAGCAATATTAAAATCTCCTCCAATACAAAATAAAGCATCAGGGATTGTATTAAGGTAAAACAAAAAAATTATTAATACTTATATTAATACTATATAATAGAAAGTGCCCTTTAGGATCAATATAATTCTGCAGCACTGACCCTGTAAATCGTTTTTTCATTATCATTACACCAGCAGAATGTTCTGAAGCATGGGCCATCCAAACATCATTGCCCCATTGGTTTTTCCAAAAAGAAGTGTCATTACAAACCGAATGAGTCTCCTGAAAATAACAGAAATCAGTTTTATGAGACCTAGCATACAAAAATAAAGCCTTACGCTTTACACTGTCACGTAACCCCCTGGCATTAAGAGAAGCAACTGAAATAGACATTCCAAAGAAACAAATAAACAACATAGATCAAAATTCCCAGAACTCTCAGAAAATTAGAGTGCATGCCTTGGTGACTAGTAAAACTCTAAGAGTCATCAGCATAATCGAAATCAAATGAATATCAATTGTAATTTTAAAGGTACTGTTTGTAAGTTTTTGGAGTCTCTATTAACAGAAATGCAATATAATATCCATAACTATGTGTTCAGAGGTGTATAAAGACCCTACACAATGAAGCGTTATGTTTTTCTTACCTTAGAACGAGCTATTTTTATCTACGTACACCGCGGGCTCACCCTTACGTAGAATTCTCCATGTTGTGACTACAATATCCCTAAATGGGCAAACGGCTCTATAAAGCGCATTTTAATTTACAGTTATTTTAGTTTATTTATATTTTTACTTTTATATTATTTTAATCTAAGGCAATTTCTCATTTGCATAGTTTAGGTTTTATCAATTGTCTTAAGTTTTAGTTGATAATGACCCTTTCTTTTATAATGTAGTTGAACAGAAATATACGTTTTTAGATTTAATAAGCAACAATATAACAGCACTTGGACGTCTCGCTGCTTGCAATCTGCGCATTGGCTACTGTAAGCATGGCACACAGTTTGTTACTCAAACCCTTACATGTATAATTCACGCTTTAAACAGAACGCGAACTGCGCAACGTGGAAAAAGACAATGACATGATGTGAGGTCAATTTTGCGAGCGGAGGCCAGTCTGTTAACTTCTTGTGTTATCATATAGCCAAAATCACCACACTGCCGCTGCCTTTAATAAACGTGCATGGTGATTTTGTCAGACATTCAGTGACAGAAGGCTTAATCCGTAAGCGAAACTGAAAGACAAAAAAATCCAAATATATTACAGTTTATTTACGACTTCACTAGGGTTGTAACGGTGGCAGTTTTCGGTGGTTGGGCTATTATTTATATAGGCCTAAATAATATATAAATAACATAAAAATGTTCAAATTATTATTTTTGCGTGTAGCAACCACAAAATGTATTTAAATACATTTTGAAATATGATAGGCTATCTGAAATAAATGAGGATGAAACATTCGTCCGTGTTTAATGCGCAAATTCATCAGTGAAACGGCACACTACAACACAACGTTTCAATAAACATCAGTAAATAAAGAAAACTTAAATAACACCAGAAAATTAAATATTAAATAAAAAAGCATTTGTTGCACTGACAACTTCAGTCATTCGCGTTTTAATCGCTTAACAATTCGGTTTAAAACATCCATCCGTGTTTAATGCGCAAATTCATCAGTGAAACGTCACTACAGCATATAAAACATTTCAATAAACATCAGTAAATAATTAAAACTTAAAAAATACCAGAAAGCTAAATATTAAATAAAAAAGCAATTGTTACAGTAATTCTGTGTTTCACGTTAACTCGTAATATGCATCCCTTAACAATTCTATTTGAAACTGTTTAAACCTACCTCGGCTTTCCTATTCAGATTGACATTCAAAAGTTAGTTTTTTAGATGAAAAACTAACATGTTGACATTGTCCAGATTAAGATGTGTACAGCTTCATTAAATGCGTGTTCAGACGATTAATGTTTCTCCGCAACCTGCACGCGCTCCGACACCAAGCAAGCGGGTGATAGCCGGATTTTATGTAGGCTAACTGTTAATTTCGCAACAAGATCCATTTCTTCTTGAAGCAGCGCATCACTGTACTGATTGCGGTACAGCGCCACTATAGTGTAAGACACAAATACAGTTACAAATGCTTATTGAGTGCAGCGCTTGTCCATGGCATGAAGACGGCGTTTTCTCCGACACAGTTTTTGTCGACAGGTGGCGGAGGCGGCCGCCTCCAAATTCTCTATGCAGGAAAAACCCTGCTAGAACAGGAGGGGGAGGGGTGAAGTGAGCTGGTGGGTTGCAATTCGCAATCTTACCACTAGATGCTACACTTTGGACATTTAAACCCACAATAATAATCAATTCTATATTATTTAAGGTGGATGAATTTCAGCCCCATTAACAAAAACGCGGCCTCCCACAAAGTGTTTTTTTCCCCTCCTTTCGGACTTTATCCACAGCGGGCCAAAGAAGCTTTCTTCTCTCTCGGCCAGCCGGGATGAGATCCTCAGTAAAGCGAAAGTGATTAGCATGAAGAAACTCCGACATTCTCGCCGCCTTCCATACTTCTTCTCTCGTCACTCGCGAAGAAAATTTAATGATGATGGGTCGGGGTTCTGGATTCTTTTTCCAATGCGATGGACCGTATTGATTTTATCTGCCACATTCCGACCTGCCTCAGGGAACACAGCCTCACAGATCTGGGTAGATTCCGCTCTGACATCCTCTCTTTCCTTCTCAGGTACACCCTGTAAACGCAAATTCCATTGCCGGGAATATCTTTCCATGTCAGTGAGGCGTCGTTCACAAGCTTCCATCTTTTTCTCTTCGGTGTTCAATTTCGATTCAGCGTGGTTAACTTTGCTTTTAATGTAGTTTACTTCAGCGTATATAAAGTCTACTGTTTTTTTTTAGACCTTCTATTTTCAAGGCATTTTCACTCACCATTTTTTCTATGGCGTCAGCGTGTATTAATTAGATGAGACAACGTTGATATAACAGAAGAAATATCATCACCTGCCTTGCCCTTTTTAAGTGGAGGTTTAGCTGGGCTGTCTTGAAGAAGTGTTGTATCCCCAGTCAAAGTTTCCTCGGAGGATGCGTATTTGTGAAAGTCCATCCGGACAGGTAGTTGTGAAACCTGCGACATATCTTTCCTTTTATCAGAAGACGACTTCATATGTCAGGTGTCAGAATATGCTGCAAGATATACATGGATGATTTCGGATGTAAAGTGGGTTTAAGAAGTAGTATTTATGCTGTTATATAAATTTGTCAGCAGAGCGGAGCAAAAGTTAAGTTAGCAGGATGCCATCTTGAACCTCCGAAATGAAACGGTCTAGCCTTGCGGAGGATTTCCTAATTGCGTCACCTGCTGCTCCTGTTGCCTGGTGATAGCAGCAGGACACCGCAAAGACATTTGAAACAAATATAGAGCCAGAAAATTGTTGTTTTATTTTAGAGAATATGGCACGTTTATGTAGATTTAAACAGCCCAACAGTATTAAATTAACAAAGTTTAGAAATGTAAAAAACAATAATGCACCAAAAATGTTAATGAACAACATATAATATTAAAACACTGACAGGGACCATTTCTGCAAATTACGTACTTTTATTTAACCAAAGTTTTAAATGATTATTTAAATTCCAGACATTAGAGACGCGCAATGAATCTCAGGATATCCGAGGCTGTTAAGGATACATTTGTCGTAGCCTTAAAACTCGGGAAAATAAGGTCGCATTTTGAGAATACATTTGAAGCACTCTTCAAATTGGGACAGCCTTACCAGCCTTCAGTTGCGCTGCTGTGACGCAATTGGTCTTGAAATGCAGCCTTCGAAGCACGCAGCCCCCAAATTGAGAAACAGCTATGGAGCCTCTCAATAGTTCCCGGAAGTTACTAGTAATGCATGGAGCTGCAGCAAAACCGACCGATTGTGACAAACTTTTAACCAATTTAAAGACGCAAGTCATTTAATGAATAAGTAAATTAAATAAATAGAGCATTTAAAGAGAAAACATAACTTCCTGGAACTATCTGAATGCTCCATGAATCACGTGACATGCGAAAATTTCTAGCCAAATTCTGTGAAAAGATAAAAAAAACTTTGATATATCAATCTGTTATAGCATCGATTTTGATCATTTTTTGGTAGCTCATTTAAAGGCATTTTGAGAAAAAGGGCTGGCTCTTTATGTAATGAAGTGCATATATAAGACTTAAACCGAATGCAATGAGATCTGTTTTTTGGTTTCTAAGCGTGACGTTTGGCATAAAGCCTATTACACAAGATTAATGCTTTATAAAACTTGTTTTGTACTGTCCTGTAATGTATTATTATAACTTATACATTTACGAACTGAAAGAAAGTTGAAAGTATGAAGGTTTGTGTGTACCTAAAGGAAATCCCGCTCAAAGACTGTTGGTGGTGACTTTGTTTAAGAATGCATGCTCCGCCCCTCCGTTCTGTGGCTGCGGTTTAGAAACTGCTGGAGGAGCTGCGGTTCTGCAGCTGGATATTATTGCAATTCAACATGTTGAATATTTACTATCAGAAATCCTAATGTGTGGGGGAAACCCCGAGGACAAATGCACAAGAACTCTGTTGATTGTCACCTGGAACGAAATGACACAGAAGCATAGCAACCGCAGCGATGGCGTAAAACAAAGTGGATGTGGACATCAGAGATGGAGGATCAGCTTGTCGATTTGTGGCAACAGCATGACTGTTTATACAACGTGTCTTGTAAAATGTATCACAACAGAATCGACAAGGAGTTGGTCAAAAATATTCCAAACACTATCATGAGAATGGCAGGTAAACAGCTGAAACCTAACTTTCCACTTGAACAACAAGTGGCACTTGCAAAGGATGAACAAAAGTTAAGACCATCTTAAACATTGCCAATTCTGTTTGCAAATGCGTTTCGGTTCCTGACGATCCATTACTTTGTTTTTGACCTCGTCCCGGGGTTTGCCCTATCGGTTTGTTCGAGATTGTGTTGTGGAAGTTTCACGGCCAAAACGTGAATGTTGACACACATGATTATAATTGGTGTTGCTTTTTCATGCTGGGAAAAGCTACTGGAGTCAAAGGGTTTCAAGGACGATGCCATGGTAACTTTTGGATGAGTAGGTACATGTTATGATTAGATTTTGATGGGTTTTGATTGTTACTATATGTAGTTTGTGGACCTTTATGAATTCACAGTTAGCAGAAGGCAATCAGGCCGGTTCCGTTTATATTCCTCCTGCCTGCCTGAGCCTTACCCTTCAGTCTGCCTCCATTTGCTGTAATCGAGCTGGATGTTTTAGTACTCACTAGCCGCTTTTTGTCTATCGAGCCAGGGCTTTCGTTGAGCCATGCCGAGTCAGTAGCCTACTGGCTTCCTGCTGTGAGGCCGAAATCAAGTTGCGTCTCCACTGGCAGGCCAGTAGCACAGCAGTGCTGCTCTGAAACCCCACCCTAAACACACCTCTTCGGACCAAATGTCACGCAAACCCGCCTACTCAAGCGGGGAGAAGGAAGTTTAAATACACATTTCTGTTGAATAAACAGAACAAAAACAACAAAAGTTACAACAAAGGTTTGAAAGTGTATAGTATTTATCCGACTATCTTAAAAGCCACCAATGGAAAACCGTGTCTAGTGGTATCGGTTTATCTGCATATGGCAATGTAGTTGGTACATCTATAAAAAACATTACTGCATATCTGCTGCTATCATAGATGGTAGACATACAGAAATATTATCAGGCTAAGGTATTATGCAAGAAAGTCAGTAGAAGCTAACGTAACGTACTTGGTTAGCTACAAACTTGCGCGCAGCGTTAAATAAATTAAAAAAAACTTAATCAGCTTCTGGTACGTAACATACTAGAAATCTAAATGCACACCGATGCTTACCAGATTTATATGTTTCTCATATAATATTCACATCTCTTGGTAAACAATCCTTATAGTTGTTTGCGTCCACGCAGCATGGCGACACAAACACATGTGAGTCACAATGAGTCAGAGCGCAAAGCACGTTTAAATTATATTAAAGTATATAAAATAATAAATGACCCCTTGTATTACATCTAAATTGATTTACTACTATTATAAAATAAATTAATGCTCTGTACCAACTTAATGTTCTTTATTACCTTAATTATTTGTTTTATATGTATTTATGATTTTCTTTCGACAAATTCACGACATTGTGCAGCTAACAAATAATCAGATGCAATCAAATAATTAAGTCAATTTAAAGTTAAACACGTAATTATAGCTATACAATCTATGAAACATGGCAAATCTTTTCCAGAGCTTGCCCAGGCTCTACAGCCAGATCCACACAAGTTCCATTGAGCAAGAATCGGGCCAGTGCTTGAAGTCATAACAAAACACGAAGGTGAGGCAGCCAGATTCTGACTTCAGCCGGCCTGGAGCGTACATGCCGATGCTGATTCTGAGCCAAGGTCGCCGCAAGGCTGCCTGCGCTGATTACTACATTCTATCTGGGTTAGCTCAAAGACAGCATTTCCCAGCATCTAAATGGGAACGATTTATGTTTTCGAAGTTACGAGCAAACCTTACACACTGACAAATTATGTTACACAACCGAAAACTTGCTGCATCTAATCCTGTTAACGTTTAGGTCTGTTGTTTACATTTGCAATTGTAGTAATGTTAATCACTTTGTACTGTAATGTGTTCTCACTATGTCAATGAAACGTGATTTTATTGGAATTGATGCAGTAGCTGTGCGGGGTAATGTGTTTTAGAGAGGCGTGGCTTTTGATAGCGATTTGCAGGGAGGGCTACTTTTCTAACATCAACTATATGAAATGATTAAATTATTTTAAATAATAATTATATACTGTGTATAAACGGTATAAACTAAGGGTCCGTTTTTATGAAGTTGTTTTCAACTGAAAACTTTTTAAGCATTTTGGCCATTCGTTTACATGGAAACAGCGTTTTGGTGGACTGAAAATGCTAACTTTTAAAAATGGGTCTCAAAGTGCAAGTTTGTGTAAACTGCAAGACGGAGGTTTTTTTAAAACGATGACGTCATGCGCATACGTATTATACATTCAGTTACTCGAGTATACCCAAAACGATATGGCGGCCTCCAGTACTGTGAGCTCTCACTGCTTGACTATGTGTTAACATTTCCCCAGCAAAATGTGTATTTACTGCACTGATTCTTGTCAAACAAGGGTGTAACGGTTTACAAAATTCACGGTTTGGTTCGATACGACACAGTGGTGTCACGGTTCGGTACGTTTTCAAAACAGCAAAAAGGAATGCCATGGAAATTTCCTTGATTTTTTTTCACATTTTTATTTATTAAAACTAACATCATGAATATGATCTTTTTTACTTTCAACAATGATGGAGCTATACTTGACTCATCATCTTCTGCTGTGTCTTCTCAGCAGCATATAAAACAAAAAATACCTCCTTATAAAAAATGAAATGTAATAGATATAAACAAATACAAAGAAAATAACAACAGCGTTTCCCACAGGATTTTGACAGACTGTGGCGCTGATGACGTCACAAACTAATTAGCATCTTTGTGACGTCATCACGTCGTGTTTGCGTTGGTCTAGTGTTGGCACTTGAAATCTGTTTCGCTTCTAGTGTCTGATCAGTCACATTATAGTATTTTAATACATCTGAATGCCATTCTTACATATTATCTGTTCTGGTCTCAAACATGTACGAGTATAAAATAGTGACTGAAATAATACTTTGTGTTTAACCAACAGTCACTTTAAATGCTGCTTAAAGCTTGATTTTTAAACGCAACATCGTCTGAGAATATCTCCATCGACATTAAAGAGCGGCTATATGCGGTTATTTTGACTGCATATTTTTTCGCACAAAACCTTTACTGCTGTTGCTCTTCTTAGCAATGTGTTGTTGTATTATGATTTTAAATACAAGTGATAGTTTTATTGTAGATCGCGTATAGTAAAGACAAATTCAGAAAAATGTCAGAATACGCCATACCCGGAGCTAACTACAGTACACGCGCGCGCACAGCGCACCGAACTCATGACGAGAGCTCGCACACACAGAGAGAGAGAGAGGCGCTGAACGAGCGCTGCGTGCAACTCTGAATTAAGCTGTTTTATAATATTAAAGGGGAATCATGAAACTATTTCTGGTCTGGTAATCGCATTCACGTAACTAGCCATATTGCTACGCGCTAGTCTATCGTAGGCCTGACTGGAGTAAGTGTGTTTTTCTTTTGGGAGGGGCAGACATCACGTTGTCATTTGGGTTGCCTTATTGAGCGCAGTGGCACTGAGAACATCGTATTTCACACACTTTAAGCTCTTTAATGTTATTTTAGGATTAGTCCGACGACTCGTTTGGTTTGTAATGTGTTCCGAACCGAAAGCTTCGTACCGAACGATTCAATATGAATACGCGTATCGTTACACCCCTATTGTCAAATAATTCTTGTACACCGCGTCAATTCATTCTAAGGAGTGCGTGCCCCAGGGTCATTTGGCTGTATCTTTGTGATACTTTTGTGTATTGATGCGAAATGTGGTATGTATCATCACTGGGACATCTTGTCTGCCTCATAAAGATTTGGTGACAGCACCACCTTGTGGTCAAAAGTTATCAATTTTGTGTTCTAAGTGCATTTCCTGGTTTTTAAACTTGGTTTGGTTTTTAAATCTGATCATCTGACATGTCTAAAATATTTCCATTTGGGCCGTGGTTGGGCTTGACCCTGTGATGGCTGCTTGCAGTTATATTTAAAAACATTGATGTGTCATGGCAAAGGCTGTGAATACTTATGTACATGTGATTTATTTATTTTTTTGTCTTTTTTTTATAAATTTGCAAAGATTTCAAACAAACTTCTTTTACATTGTCATTATGGGGTTTTGTTTGTAGAATTTTGAGGAAAACAAGAGATTTAATACATGAGGCTGTAATATAACAAAATGTAGAAAAAGTGAACCTTTGTGAATGCTTTCCGATTGCGCTGTAGCTTTGTATACTGTCCAGTTTTATTGTACTTATGCAGTGTTGCCCTTGTGTCGTACTGATTGCTTCTATTGTTTGGATAAAAATGTCTGCTAAATGACTAAATGTAATGTAACCGAGTCGCTCAAGTTGCCCCGCCCAAAAGATAGCTTTATTTGTATCGTATCTTTATTAAATTATTCAAATGCTTTGTAAATTTAAAACTTTTTTAATTGATCATCATGTGATGCTAATTTATTTTCTCTTATTCTCAGACGCCTTCAGCTGTGAATAAAGTCAAACAGCTGTTACAGGATAAGCCAGAATATGTGAGTTTTTTTATATTCCGTACGTGTGTGGTATTTATATATAAATGTCTTACGCTGTTTGTTCTTTGTCAACATTACTTACTTTGTATAAAACAGATTGGCCTCAAGGTTGGTGTTCGAACCAGAGGATGCAATGGCCTCACCTACACTCTTGACTACACTAAAGAGAAGGACAAATCCGATGAGGAGGTATTGCAAGATGGTGAGTAACACTCATGTTAAATGAATTCATAATTTAAGTTTACCGTTTTGGTAACACTTTACTTGAAGGGTTGTTCATAAGACTAACATGACACCTTCCTAATCATGACATGACTCATGTCATGAATATGAAGGAGGCTATCTGTCAAATAGTTTCATGACGGCATAATAAAACTATTTGACAGAGTATGGACACTTAATGACATTTTAATGTTAATTATGACAGGGTTAGGGTTATGTTGTATTGGTAATGTAAAGTTGTCATGACAAAGACACTGACAGGTTATGGTGTGTTGCTTTATATCAAGTTGTCATAACAAAGACATCTCAAACAATGTCATCTTTGCATTAAAAATGACATAAATAAGCGAATGACACTTAATGACAGTTGTCATAATGATGCATAAAATCTCCTTCATATTCATGACGTGTGTCATGTCATGATTATGAAGGTGTCATGTTAGTCTTATGAACACACCTTCAAGTAAAGTGTTGCCACTGTGGTAAATGTATAATTAACGTTCAGTTTAAAATGTTTTTTTCTGAATTACTATGTAAACATTCTGTTTGTAGGTGTGAGAGTTTTTATTGAGAAGAAGGCACAGTTGACATTGCTGGGCACAGAGATGGATTTTGTTAAAACTAAACTTTCCAGCGAGTTTGTCTTCAACAATCCCAACATTAAAGGAACATGTGGTTGTGGTGAAAGCTTTAACATATGAACCTGTGCTCTGAACTAAGACACACTAGTAGAACAAGGGTCTAAATTCAGAGAACCTGTAAATCACAGACATTTAAAGAAAAGAGGCTGATGTTTAGTGAAGAATTTTGGCATCACCTCCAGCCGCATCAGCATGGCTTAGACATTCTATATGTAAAAAAATAATTTTTGCTTTTCCTTCACTATGTAAAGGAATAGTTTACCCAGTAATAAAAATGATTGTCCTCATGTTGTTCCAGATTTGCATGCTGTTACTTTATTTAAAATTTCTCATTTAAATCTTTGTGGATAATGTTTTTAAAAATGATCAACAAAGCATCACCACAAAGGAGTCCATACGACTCGAGGGCCAAGTCATTTGAACCTTTAAAGGGATAAAAAAACTAATAGGTTGTTTGCACATGACATCACGGCACTGCTTGAAGTGCAGCTGGAGGGCGGAAGTGATTTTCTCCATAGGAATTCACTATGACAGTCTCAAAATGCCTATGTTTTGTGTCGTGTTTGGTTGTTCAAATTGATCAAACAATGAAACCACAAGGTATATTTATTGTGTAGAAATAGTTGAAAATGCGAGTATTAACTGAGAAATGGAGATAAAAGTGGTTTGTAAACCTGAATCTGCGGTTAGGAGGAGCTGAGCCGGATGACTTTCTTAAACACTTAACCGTGGTTTAGCTGCTGATAAAAGAACGAGTCCTTATTAAACAGATAAAGTAAAAAATCTCACGTTGAAGGTGGGGTGACCAATCTCTGAAAACACTTTAGAAAACTGAGTCGGGCCAAGTACTTAAACAAACTTGTAGCCAATTAGCAGTAAGGAGCGTGTCCGCTCATTGACAGGGAAGTGAGGGAATGCTCGCATTGCACAGCACGTTTGAGAGGGGAGCAGGAAAGCTCACGTTTCTTCTCCATAGAAGTTCATTATAAAGAAACCACATAATGTGGCTCAAGGAAGTGACAAACTGAGAACAAAAAACTTTTCTGTTATCATGTTTATGTAAACAAATGTATTTAATTTTGGTTTGCTCTGGTCGTTGTTTTGGTATACGTTGAAAGCGAGATTACACTTTATCCTTTACCTTGTCATTGTTCAGGTCGTTAAACATAGGTATTTTGAGTTTGTTAATTCCTATGGAGAAACTCACTTGCTGCCCTCCAGCTGCACCTCATGCGTCATCAAATTTATGTGATTGCAAACGACCTATTCAAATTATTGATGACACACTATAAAGACTGCATTTCTAATAAATGAGAGCATATGGAGTAGTCTGCTCTTGCGTTACCTTGGTGTCATATGCTAATTGGTATGTGCAGAACCGCATTGTTTGACCAGTGCAGCCTTAACCTGTTACTTTTTTTAGACTAACATGGTGTATGCGTTTTGAAGTAATTTATTTGCCAAAAAATACTTGGTTTTTGCAAACATTTATTAATGTGCTTCATTTGCTGGAGCTTCAGCAACTATTGTAAAATGTCTACTTTATAGTTCGGCCCGAGCACCGAGGTGCAGGCCACGTATGGCGGCCTTGCACCGAGGTGCAGAGCCCTATTGTTTCTGTGTTGATTATTCTTATTTAGGGCCCGAGCACCGAGGTGCAGAGCCCTATTGTTTCTGTGTTGATTTTTCTTATTCTTCCGGTGCCGCTTTGATCGCAATTTAGAGGGTCTAAACATGCTTGAAAACTCACAAAACCTTGCATACGCATTAGAAGTGGCGAAAATCGGCGTCTAAAAGGGGTTTCGAAATGAGCTGTGGCAAAATGACTCAATAGCGCCACCTAGAACAATTGGACGTAGTGCCCCTCACGCTGTGTTTCACGTACATGCACGAAATCTGGTATGCTAATGAAACACCTCAATACCTACAAAAAGTATCCTGTTGCCAACCTCTAAACCCAACAGGAAGTCAGTTATTTTGAATTTCCTGTGCAAATTTTGTGCAGTTTTTGCCATTTCCAGGTGTCGTACTTTAACAAACTCCTCCTAGAGTTTTTATCAGATTGTCATCACATTTAATCAATCTCAAGTATAGGCCTTTGCTATGTTAAATTGCGAAGATCCTGACTTTTCGTTAAAGGGCGTGTCCGTGATGGCCTGCCAAAATTTGGCGTTTCGCCATGAAACAGGAAATTGTTATAACTCAGGCATACAATGTCCAATCGGCCCCAAATGTCACATGTTTGATAATAATCCCGGCTATATCTACATCACAATATTTAGTTACAGTTATAGCGCCACCTGCAGGCAACAGGAAGTGGCATGTTTTACACTGTGATTAACTCCTCATAGAGATTTAAACAGATCAACATCCTACTGGGCCAGTATAATCATAAGACCTTTGTGATGATACATTGTGAAGATCATGACTTTTCGTTGAAGGGCGTGTCTGGCGGCTTGACAAAATTTAATGTTTCGCCATGATACAGGAAGCTATTGTAACTCAGGCATACAATGTCTAATCTGCCCCAAACTTCACATGTTTGGTAAAAGTCCCGGCCTTAGGACATCTAAATGGTAATATTCAGTTACAATTATAGCGCCAGCTGCAGGCAACAGGAAGTGGCACATGATACAGTAACCTATTGTAACTTAGGCATACAATGTCCGACAGGCCCCAAACTTCACACGTTTGATAAAAGTCCTGGCCTTAAGACATCTACATGGTAATATTCAGTTACAATTATAGCGCCACCTGCAGGCAACAGGAAGTGTTATGTTTTACACTGTGATTAATTACTCCTAGAGATTTAAACAGATCAACATCATATTTGGACAGTATAAACTTAGGGTCTTTATGATGATGCATTGCCAAGATCTTGACGTTTCGTTGAAATGCGTGTCCGTGGCGGCCTGACAAAGTTTAATGTTTTGCTGTGAAACAGGAAGCTATTGTAAGTTATAACTCAGTCATACAATGTCCAACAGGCCCCAAACTTCACATGTTTAAAAAGAGTCCTGGCCTGAATACGTATCCATGTCAGTATTCACTTTTAGTCATAGCGCCACCAGCTGACAACAGGATATCTGGCACCTATAAATAAATGACAAAATTCTTCTATAATTCACCTGCATTAATCTTAATAGCCAAACATTCATTGTTTTTCTAAAGCGTTTTTGTGGCTGTGCCATTGGGTGGCGGTGGAATTGCAGCGAGGGCCCGATCATCACCGCTTGCAGTTTTAATTTCTTTTTGTTATTGGGTAGCCTTTTTCTGTATTACTACATTGGTTTTTGATTTGTTAAAATCTTGTATTTGACAGTTTTTTTTTAATAAACCAAATTCTTCATTTACCCACTTTCATGTTATTCTTTCACTTATTTTCCTCTGTGGATCACAAAAGAGAAGATTTTGAGGAAAAAAAATTCAGAGGGGAAAACAATTGGGGACAGTTGTGTTTGGTTAAGTTTTTCAAAATATCTTTTCCACAGAAGAAAGGTTATACAGTAAACTATCTGTACTCTTTAGCGTGTTGACAAAATGTTTTATGCTCTCCTACTTGTAAGTCGCTTTGGATTGAATGTATCATTTATTTGAATGTAAATACAGGTTTGGAATGACATGAGGGTGAATAAATGTTTTTTTTGGGGGGTGATCTATCCCTTTAAGAGTCAACATTTTAAGCTGTTATTCTGTAGAAATGTTCCTTTAGGTACAACTTTTAATTTACTGGTGTGTCGTTTGATTATGGCACATAAGAGTTGACATTCATATGTGGTAATCCAGATAATGAGGCTTTTCCTAAATGGCTGCTGAAAGTAGTATTATATGTGTGGCTTTACAACACAAAGTTTTGTTTGGGCACATTTGGTGAATTTTGAAACTGTGTTGTTTACTAATAACCTGAGTAAAATGAAAGATTTAAATATCTGGTCCGTGGATATACCTATCAAATATAAACTAAATAAATAACACGTAAATAACATGTATGCTGTTGTATGACTGTACATTATGCAACATTTATCTGCTAACAAAAACTTTATGCATAAATGTGTAGTGTTCTTAATTAAAGGGCAATATTTACTTACTGATCACCCATTTGTTTTTATTTTGTATCAGCAAAATGCAGAAACCTGACAACTTTGATACTAAATGCAGATTTCAAATGCCTGTTACAAAGGGACCTACTTAATCATAAAATGCATTAAATGTAAATGGACTGATATCTAGCAATACAAATTGATCTCTTTGTATGGAACTCTAAATCAGTTATAGATTAGAAATTAAAGCCAAAACATGTCTGTACATGTCAAATAAGCTGTGTACAGATGACATTCTGTGTAAACAACCAACATTTTATGAGGTATTGATGTAAGGACCCTTTTTTTCTTGCATCATGTCAGTATTGTCCATTAATATTAATCTATAATAATATTTGATCATATAGATTTGTATTTCTGTCTTTTGAAAAGGTGTGTTTAATTTGCAAAAAAAAAGTGTCCCAGTCTATAAAGACCTAAAGTCCTAAAATCGAATTGAGGTAAAGAGCACTTTGATTTCAACCAGTAGTTTCACTATGATGTCAATTTTTGACAGGACATTACTCAGTCAATATTAAAGGTTATATTTTCACAGATTGTTCTTTACATTATGTTGGATGATTTTTTTGGTCAGCAATAATGTGCCAAGTGTCATTTAAAATATTTTTTTGGACTGCATTCCCAAGCATAAATGTATTAAAACCATTTAAGTTTGGTATGTGAATTTTTAATGTATATTCTCCATGCATTTTCTGACTGTTACCGGGTTAAAAACATTAATCGCAAAATAGCAGTACAGCTGTTGCTGATTGTGTTTACTCAAACAAATTTACTCAAAATCCCAACACACTAGACTAGTCAAATATCTGCAAGTAAACAGAGTTAAATTTGTTGAGTGATACATTTATTTATGTGTAATTTTTATGTTATGTCAGTATGTTTTCTTGGTTTGTTCTTAATTGTCAACCAGTTGTATTTTTATATTTAGTGATATCTTTTGTATTTCGTTTAGTTTCACAGTTGAATCGTAAACTTCTTAAACGACTTGTCGTCTCCAACTGAGTTTTTTGAGTCACTGTTTAAACTTACTGGATAGTTGAATGCCAGAGAAGTCTAACAATGCCAGTACAGTGAAAAGATAATAATACAGCAGACTGAGAAAGACACATAGGATTATTTTTGTTTGGAATTAAGAGTTGAACATTCCAAGACTATCACATCAAGCTGCATAAAATGGCAGAAGGACAGACAGATTCCGCAGATCTTAAAAACAAAGGTGAAGATGTTTGCTCTGTCAGCTCATGTTCTTCAAAAGCGTCCAGCTGACATTTGTCCAAAGCATCCAGCCGTCATTCAAGTGCCAGCATAGCAGTTCTCAGAAGCTACTCAAGCATATGCTAAAAAAAAGATATAGAATTAAAAGTTGAACAGGCACGTCTTCAAGCAACATTAGAGGCATTGCAGAAAGATAGAGAAAAGGATGCTGCTTTAGCAGAAGCTCAGGTACTGGAAGAACAATAGAAATAGAACGTAGCGCAGTTTCTGTTCGCACCAAGCAAAGTCGGACAGCAAATTATGTGAAGGCACAATCTAAGATCAGTAGTGGTACACTGCCATCTGGTGGAGAGAAAAGCACAGCCACCACTTTAAGCATCTCACTTTTCTCCTTTGATTAAAAGTGAGTCGACAGATTTTAAGAACTTACCAATTAGTTCACAAAACATGGACTTTGTTGCAGACATATCTCAAAATGCAGTCTTCCCCATATCAGTACCAAATGCAGAGTAGACCTCCTGATAAAGGAGATTCCTTGTCCAATACCTATGACCTTGCAATGTATCTAGCTCGTATGCAGCTTGTGTCAGCTGAGCTGGCTTACTTTGATGACAGGCCCATGAATTATTGGGAAAGGAGGAGCACTTTTCCAACTCCGACCCTCGACGCATGTGGCAAGGCATCTAGGCCATCAGTGATTACAAACCCACCCCCGCAGCCACTGATGTCCTCTTCCTGAACAAGCTTAATCCATGTGTTTCCATGGCACTGCACTCTGTGCTCACTTATCTGGACAATAAGAACACTTATGCACGTATGTTGCTTGTTGACTTCAGCTCAGCATTAAACACTATCATTCCATCCAAGTTAATTGCTAAACTTGAAGACCTGGGCATTAACACCTCCCTATGCAATTGGATTATGGACTTTCTGACCAACAGACCACAGCTGGTGAGATCAGGCTCCATCTGCTCCACCACTATCACACTCAACACTGGTGTACCACAGGGCTGTGTGCTAAGCCCCTTCCCCTACTCCCTCTTCACCTCCGACTGCAGGCCTGTGAACGGATCTAACTCCATCATCAAGTTTGCGGACGACACTACGGTGATTAGTCTCATCAGCAACAACGATGAGATGGCCTACAGGGAGGAGATCCAGCACCTAGCCACATGGTGCAACAACAATAACCTGCTCCTTAACACCTCCAAGACAAAGGAGCTCATTGTGGACTTCAGGAAAGAGTCAAGAGGCACACATGACACCATCCACATCAATGGGACGGCTGTTGAACGTGTCTCCAGTTTCAAGTTCCTGGGGATCCACATCTCGGAGGACCTGTCCTGGACTACCAACACCTCCAGCCTGGTCAAGAAGGCTCACCAGCGCCTCTTCTTCCTGAGGACACTAAAGAAGAACCGGCTGTCCTCGGCTATCCTGGTGAACTTCTATCGCTGTGCAATAGAAAGCATCCTGACCAACTGTGTCACAGTCTGGCATGGGAGCTGCTCTGTTGCAGAGCGCAAGGCACTGCAGCGGGTGGTGAAAACCGCCCAGCGCATCACAGGGACTCCACTTCCAGCCATGGAGGACCTCCAGAGGAAACGCTGTCTGCGTCGAGCTCGCAGCATTCTTAAGGACTCCACTCATCCCGCTCACAGACTGTTTTCTCTCCTGCCCTCCAGCAGGCGTTTCAGGTGCCTCCGGACCAGGACCAGCAGACTAAAGAACAGCTTTTTTCCCAGAGCTGTCTCTTTATTGAACTCTGCCTCTCGCTGATCCTACTGCCCCTCATATACTGCTACACTCTTCTCTCCCCCCTCATTGCACACCTGATTTCACTTGTTATTTGCACTACTGGACTGTCTATACATAACATTTATGTTCATCTGCACTACCAGACTGCTCATTTGCACTGCCAACTGTTCATTTACAGTACCGACTGTTTACTATGCATCTTGCACTCCTACACTTTAACTGAATATGCAATAACTTCTTCCATTGCACTTTTACTTAGATAGCTTCTGTCCATAATTTATTTGCACTACTCTATATCCATTGCACTGCTGCTCACCATAGCCTAACTTATCATTGTATACATCCACCTGTAAATTTCTGTTTATAGTAATAGCCATCTGTATATTATGTTCATAGTACATATCCATCTGTAAATCTCTGTTATTAGTAATAGACATCTGTATATTATGTTTATAGTACATATCCATCTGTAAATCTTTGTTTTTAGTAATAGCCATCTGTATATTATGTTCATAGTACTTATCCATCTGTAAATCTCTGTTTATAGTAATAGACATCTGTATATTATGTTCATAGTATATCCATCTGTTAATTTCTGTTTATAGTAAGAGACATCTGTAAATCATGGTCATAGTACATTTCCATCTGTAAATTACTTCTGTAATATTTATTTATGTAACTTATGCAACCACTGTATATCCTGCACTTGCTGCTATTGCACTTCTGGTTAGACCTAAACTGCATTTCGTTGCCTTGTACTTGTACATGTGTAATGACAATAAAGTTGAATCTAATCTAATCTAAATTATCTTTCCAAAGTGCTATTTCTGATTTGGGTCTTTCTCCCACTGAAGAGCCTGATCTGTTGATCAAATATTTGGGTAGAGAATCTTCTGAGCATGCACGGAGACTGAAAGCTGCTCATATCAGAAACCCATCCGCTGCTCTTATGATGACATGGCAGAGAGTTGAGGAAATGTATGGTTCCCCTGACCCCTGGAATACTAAGGCATCTACTCCTGCCTCAGAGCATGGTGGGGAGAAAAATTAGCCAGTAATGAAGTCTGAGTGCACAGAAGTCTGTGGAGAAGGTCTGAGTGCATGATCATGTTCAAAAATTTGTCTAGTTTCTGTCTATCCAGCAGGACACAAAGAGCAAGCAAAAAGGATGTATGCTATCCTAGATGAGCAAAGTAACCACTCACTAGTGAGAAGAAATTTCTTTGACATCATTAACATCAAAACAAGTCTATTGCCCTATACACTGAAGACATGTGCAGGTCTTCTAGAGACAGCAGGTAGAAAAATTTCAGATTTCATTGTGGAGTCTATTGATGGCAGAATAAATCTATCTCTCCCTACTCTTCTGGAATGTAATCAGATTCCAAACACCTGAACCGGCATTCTGTCCCAACCAGTGTTATGCAAGTTACTTCCAAACTGTAATACATTACAAATTACTTGTTACTGTTATTTAAAAGTAATCTCTTACCTTACAATATTTCTGTCTCAGAATTGTAATACGTTACATGACTCCTGTATTATTTTTGAGTTACTTTCACCAAAATAACTAAAGTAGAATTTAACATTCTAAAATGACAAAATGTACTGCAGAGCATTTTACACTTGAATTCAAAGTGAATAAAATAATGGGAACAATAAGAAAAGAAAAAATCTGCATCTTGTCATGGCATTGGAGTTTACATATAGTCCTGTTGTGTCTAATATGAATACCCAAGCTATTCACAAATATTGCCAGAATATCACTTTACCTCTACCATATTTTTAACAGACTTAGATCATTTGTGATTCAGGCTGTAATCCTTTCTTGCATTGTCTTGAGTCTTCACTTTGCCAATTATAAACTATTGTTAGTAGCCTGGGTAGGCCACAGTCATATCGCCTTCTACTGGATGTAAAATGCTCTGCAGAAGATGTGTATTGTTTAGTGGTCATTAACATCTAAAACTTGTGGAAAACGCATGATGCGCCGCTTTCTTACAATCTCCTGTTGCTCGCACTCGTAAGTTACATTTCCTGAATACAGAGAGCCACAAAGTGCAGTTTGAAATGCGTGCATGTCTTTTTTTATTGAAATACAGAAATGCGTGCATGTCCCCACCACTTTTCAAAATAAAGTTACGCCACTGAATGTGCATACGTCCATCTCGCGAATGTACTGTCTTATTTTCATTCATTTGCCGCGTTTCCACTGGCCAGTGCGCGCTGAGGCTTACAGTGAACCGGACGGGGCTGATATAGACATAGATTGTGGGAGTCGTGGCCCAGTGGTTAGAGAGTTGGACTTATGACCAGAAGGTGCTGGTTCGATTCTCAGGTCTAGTGGGTAACGGCTGAGGTTCCCTTGAGCAAAGCACCTAACCCCCACTTGCTTACTATACAAAATGTACAAATGTATAGTACAATGCATTGTAAGTCGCTTTGGATAAAAGCGTCTGCCAAATGCATAAATGTAAATGTAAATGTCACGTTACACAACACAAATTTCCACCAGCGAGAGGGAGATGAATGACACCACACTCGTCTATTCACTGACCACGGGATTTTTGATTTGTTAATGTCTTGCGGGCAAAAAGTTTGTTGTAACAACCACCTGAGACATATAGCACAGGAAATACCACCTCTTGACTTTCATGCAAAGATTCTTGTCTTGCTGGGCAAAGACATCTTGCAATCAACGGTCCAAATAACGCCCCTTTCGCTCAAAAACTGGATTTGGGCTGGGTTGTCATCAGGGATGTGTGTCTTAAAGGAGCTCATAAGCCTGCAACAGTTGGGTTCCTCCCCTGGGTTGTGAACCCAGGCTAAGTCTACCAAACAACAAAGGCTATGCATATTAGATTAGAATTAGATTGGATTCAACTTTATTGTCATTACACATGTACAAGTACAGGGCAACGAAATGCAGTTTGGTCTAATCAGAAGTGCAATAGCAGCAAGTGCAGGAAATACAGGGATTAAGTGCAGGATAAATCAATATTATAGTCATTTACAGATGGATATGTACTATGAACATTATATACAAATGGCTTTTTCTATGAACAGAAATTTACAGATGGATATATACAATGATAAGTTAGGCTATGGTGAACAGTAGTGCAATGGATATAGAGTAGTGCAAATAAATTATGCACAGAACAGAAAGCTATCCATGTAACAGTGCAGTGGAAGAAGTTATTGCATATTTCAGTTAAAGTACAGGAGTGCAAAGATGCATGTGTCAACAGTTGGTACTGTAAATGAACAGTCGGCAGTGCAAATGAGCAGTCTTGTAGTGCAAATGAACATAAATGTTATGTGTAGACAGTCCAGTAGTGCAAATAACAAAGTGAAGCCACGTGTGCAGTGAGGGGGGAGAGAAGAGTGTAGCAGTATATGAGGGGCAGTGGAATCAGCGAGAGGCAGAGTTCAATAAAGAGACAGCTCTGGGAAAAAAGCTGTTCTTCAGTCTGCTGGTCCTGGTCCGGACGCCTGGCGGAGGGCAGGAGAGAAAACAGTCTGTGGGTGGGATGAAAGGGGTCCTTAAGAATGCTGCAAGCTCGATGCAGACAGTGTTTCCTCTGGATGTCCTCCATGGCTGGAAGTGGAATCACCACCCGCTGCAGTGCCTTGCACTCTGCAACAGAGCAGCTCCCATACCATACTGCGACACAGTTGGTCAGGATGCTCTCTATTGTGCAGCGATAGAAGTTCACCAGGATAGCCGAGGACAGCTGATTATTCTTCAGTGTCTTCAGGAAGAAAAGGCGCTGGTGAGCCTTCTTGGCCAGGCTGGAGGTGTTGGTTGTCCATGTGAGGTCTGCCAAAATGTGGATCCCCAGAAAATTGAAGCTGGAGACATGCTCAACAGCCATCCCATTGATGTGGATGGTGTCATGTGTGCCTCTTGACTCTTTCCTGAAGTCCACAATGTTAAGGAGCAAGTTATTGTCTGTACACCATGTGGCCAGGTGATGGATCTCCTCCCTGTAGGCAGTCTCATTGTTGTTGCTGATGAGACTAATCACTGTAGTGTCGTCCGCAAACTTGATGATGGAGTTAGATCCGTTCACAGGCCTGCAGTCGGAGGTGAAGAGGAAGTAGACGAAGGGGCTTAGCACACAGCCCTGTGGTACACCAGTGTTAAGTGTGATGGTGGTGAAGCAGATGGAGCCTGAATGAACATGCTGGGGTCTGTTGGTCAAGAAGTCCATAATCCAGTTGCATAGGGAGGTGTTAATGCCCAGATCTCCAAGTTTAGCTATTAACTTGAATGGTATGACAGTGTTGAATGCTGAGCTGAAGTCAACAAACACCATACGTGCATAAGTGTTCTTATTGTCCGAATATGTGAGCACAGAGTGCAGTGCCATGGAAACTGCATCCTCTGTGCTCCTATTGCTGCGGTAGGCAAACTGGTATGAGTCCAATGTGGATGGCAGAGAGTCCTTCAGGTGTGCCAGGACCAGTCACTCAAAGCACTTTATGACAATGGGTGTGATTGCAACAGGGCGGTAGTCGTTCAGGCACATTGGGCTGGAGTGTTTTGGCACTGGCACAATGGAAGTAGATTTAAAGCATGTTGGCACAGCTGCTTGGGCAAGAGACAGTTTGAAAATGTCTGTGAAAACCCCAGCGAGCTGCTCAGCACACATCCTGAGTACGCGTCCAGGGATGTTGTCTGATCCAGCTCAGTGCGTTGTAGACATCTATGGAGGAGAGTGTGATTGGTGGGTGGTCAGCTGAGGGTTTGAGCTTGGTGGCAGTTTCTCTATTGTCTCTCTCAAAGCGAGCATAAATGTCATTAAGCTTGTTCAGGAAGAGCACATCAGTGGCTGCGGGGGTGGAGTAAGTGGGTTTGTAGTCACTGATGGCCTGGATGCCCTGCCACATGCATCAAGGGTCAGAGTTGGAAAAGTGCTCCTCTATCTTTAGCTTGTAGCAGTGCTTGGCCTCTTTGATGCCCCTCTTCAGGTTAGCTCTGGATGTGCTGTAGGCTTGTGCATCACTTGATCTGAAGGCAGTACAGCTTTCAAATCCTCAAACATCATCTTTCTTTGCATCTGTTAGATGCAATATCTGTAAGTAAACAGAGTAAAATTTGTTTAGTGATACATTTGAGAGGTTTGTTCTTAATTGTCCATATTTATGTCAATATTTTCTTGGTTTGTTCTTAATTGTCCATATTTATGTCGATATTTTCTTAGTTTGTTCTTAATTGTCAACCAGTTGTATTTTCATATTTAGTGATATCTTTTGTAATTCTTTTAGTTTCACAGTTGAGTCATAAACTTCATAAACGACTTGTTTCCAGCTGAGTCACTGTTTAAACTTACTGTGCCAGTACACCTAGCCCCTTTGTCAGATGTGACCTTCCTCCGAGCCCGGGTCCCCAGGTTTCG
Organism: Oreonectes daqikongensis; assembly: GCA_026939265.1. Taxonomy (NCBI): domain Eukaryota; kingdom Metazoa; phylum Chordata; class Actinopteri; order Cypriniformes; family Nemacheilidae; genus Oreonectes; species Oreonectes daqikongensis. The sequence continues at coordinate 2,161,984 of JAOTQM010000053.1, read as the reverse complement.
AGGCGCGTTGTCGTCACAATTGATGCCTCCCTGCACAATTGGGGTGCTGTGTGCAACGGGCATGCAGTGTCGGGTCAATGGACGGGTTCCCGCCTGCAGTGGCATATTAACTGCCTGGAGTTGCTGGTTGTGCTTCTAGCCTTGAGGATGTTCCAGCCCCTCGTTCAAGGCAAGCACGTGCTGATCCGCTCGGACAGCCATGGCATACATCAACCATCAGGGTGGCTTTCGCTCACAGCAGATGTCGCAACTCAGTCTTTTCAGACTACACTGAACTTGCATTTACGATGATAAAATGCATGTATGTCTAGTGTGTGTTTGAATAAATGTCTCGTGGATCTTGCAGATTAATATATTCTATTTTGATTTTTTTTAGAAATGTATGTATTTTGTAGTTGAGATGACAAAAGGTAATGGAAATTATTGTTTTTATACACTATTTTAGAATTACAAGACAGATGTAAGAGTGACGTTAAGCAGCTTACCATGGCGGTGTTCGCTACTCTAAAGGAGTGAGAACTTCATGAACCACCTGCTGACATTGGCATTGCAATGGAGGGATTAAATTTTGAATTGTTTAACTTCAGTTACATAAGTTTGTGCCCTGATTCTGCATATGATGTACATTATAAACCTGGCTTATCTGAAACTCAAATCACTTTTGAGGTCTTCCTGAATATACCCGCTAGCTTCATCTGCAAGATCCATAAGACATTCATTCAAACACACACTAGCTCTAAATTTAGTTCTTGGCTTTTAAAAGACTTATTAAAAATAATTTCCAAATACAGAAAAATACAATAATAATAATAGTTTTGTTATAATTATTATAATACATACTAGCATAGTCAACTAGCTTCAAGGGACTTGCGCAGGGTATGATGGTTTGATCTGCTCTCCAATCGCTCTCATGGTACTTTGATGTCATACATACCAGCCGATACGATATTATTAAGTAAAACAACTCGGATATCGATATATCAACCAATATTCTTTGTGAATATATATTGGGTCCCTCCAGGGTTACCCTCTCCATGGAAGCCGGCGCAAGACAATGTAACACTGAACGTGGTTTCCTGTGTCTAGTTCATCTCCAGGTTTAGGGCACCGCTGGAGCTACACACAGACCAGGGTCAAAATTTTGAAAGTACACTGTTCAGAAATGTTTGTAGTCTCCTGCAGATCACGAAACCGCGGACAACCCCTTATCATCCTGCCTCCAACGGACAAGTAGAGAGGTTCAATCGAACGCTCCTTCAGATGATTCGGTGCTACGTGAACCAAGATCAGAAAAACTGGGATGAGCATCTTCCGCTCCTTAAAGCTGCGTACCGCAGCTCCCAGCATGCAGTCACTGGATTCACACTGAATAGGTTCATGCTTGGAAGGGAGGTTTACCAACCCCAGGATCTATGGTCCGGTGTCGCAGAGCAAAGGTCGGACAGTGTGGAAGTGCCAGATTTTTGGTATAACCTGGAAAAAGGGCTGAGAGACGCACATGATGTTGCCAGGGAACACCTTCATGCAGCCCAACAACAACAAAAGAAAATCTATGATCTCAGGGCTCAGGAGAGGAAGTACATTGTTGTAGATTTGGTGTATATGCGGGACAGTACTAAGAAAAAAGGACAGAGCCCAAAACTCCAACCACCATGGAAAGGCCCTTTCGTGATATCTGCCTGCTGTGGCCCAATACTTTATGAGGTCCAGGGGCTACGGCAAAAGAGAGTCATGCATCATGATCGTCTCAAGCCCTATGACTGTGACGTGATTCCAGCGAGGGTCAGACATAGAGGAGTGAGATTCTGCGAAAGAGTAAGGATACCCCTGACAACCCTGTTCTGCTAGAACCCCTGCAAGAGCCGGAACCGTCTGCAACCCCGGGTGGCAGTGAAATAGAATCCATTTTTTCTGACCCTGAACCCCAGGGGAATCAGGGCACGGAGAAGAAGCGGCAGCAGGCAGCTCTGCGACGGAGGAGAACAAGAGAACAAATAGAGAAAGAGAAATACGGAAGCCCATGAGATACGACAGTTAATGTTTTATTATTGTCTTATATTGTTCATTACAGTTTTTTAGTTTAGAATATGTTGGGTTATTATGATTTTCATTTTACTGAAGGGACTCAGTATTGTTAAAGGGGGGGGGGAGTGTAGCAAAAAGAGCATCGTCCCTTTAAGCTTTAATTCCTATTGGTTGTGTAATGTGTCAGTCAGAGAGTATGCGCGAGTTACGGGAATAGAGGAGTTTCTAGTTTAGTCTACAAGTTGTTCTCATGCTCATCGCACGGTCGGAAAAGCAGCCGTCCTGTGCCGAAGTGAGACAACCGAACAGTGTAAGGTTTGACATGCAAACTGTGTGTACCGACTGCTGTACTATTAGTGAGTGTACCTATGTAACCAACCTGTTAAAGAAGTGAAGTAAATGCTCAGAAAGCGATCTCTTTGTCGTGGCTCGTTACTCTCACGCATCCACACAGGCCAACGCCTAATGAGGCTAACTATCTACACACGCAAACACAACAATATGATCAATCAAATGTGATTATCAAACACTTATAATGACGTGACAGTAACAAGATATGTAATGGAGTCACTATTTAGGATATTTAACAATAGACGTTATCATCTTTGTTATTATTTAAGAGTACTGACCTGGTTTATTTATTCATCACAAATATATAACAAATTCTGTGAAATTCCACATTATACCGTAAATTCTGTTTTCTGTATTTGGAAATTATTTTTAATTTGTTTTTAGGAGCCAAGGTCTCAGGATAGTCAGCCCTCTTATTCTGTCTTGGGACTTCTGTCACTGTGTGCTGTGTGCGTGCGCGTTGATAATGTTACACCAATGACTTGTATACATGGCTACAATCATTTTAGAACAGAAAAGTCACTTCCAAAACAGTGGCAACAGATATAGAAACAATTCATGTATTTAAAATGGTTTCCATCTCTGTTGCAACAGTTTTGGAAGTGCCCCTTTCTATTGTGTATCCATATGTACAAGTTATTGGTGTTTGGTGATGAGTTTTTGGCTCAAAGTCTGCAGAATACACCAGAGGTATTCTGTCATGGTCAACGAGGCTAGAGGCTAAGATGCGGGAAAAACTGCTTTATTAGACAGCCAGAGATTTAACAAAAGTCCAAACAAAGTCCCCGAGGAGAGAGATGTAACCCGGCAAAAGCAGCGCAGAAGCCTCAGATGGTCCAACTCCGCGAGGGAAAGAGATATCCGTAGGGTGAAAGGCGGGGAGACGATCTCGACCCGCAACTCCGATGGAGAGAAGATCCGGGGGACTGGCTGTGTCCGGGGATGGGTGCAACGCACCTCGAGAAACCCCTGGCGATGCCGGAGGTCTGGGACGCCACCGGGAGGGGGAAATTGGCCAGGGGGAGAAGCAGAGAGCGCAAGGAAGGGGAGAACGAAACAGGAGTAAAAAATTTATTATTTTTTTGTTTAATCGTAAGGCGATTAAACAAAAAAACTGAAAACTGAGGCAAGGCGATCAAAACTAGTCAAAGGAAAACAAAAACAAAGCCAAGGGCAGATAAGAGACGAGAAACGATGACTAAACAAGACTGTTATAATCAGGACGTATAACGCAACGGACTGACACTAGACAAAGAAACAAGAGGGGATTATAAAGGAGAAAATCTAATTGCGGCAATGAGCTGCACAGCAAGAACCAGCTACAGGTGTGCAGGGTGAGTAGTGATGGGAAACCGGTGAGCGAGGGAAAGCCTGAGGGGAGACACGGGGCGGGGCGAGTGACGCAGACAATCGAGCACATGGCGAGCTGTCAAAACAGCGGCGCGCATGTGCTCGACAGGGAGACAGAGACACACCCATGCCAGAGAGTGACCGACCAACGGGGATCCTGACAGTATTCAGCTGGAATCAGGACTTTACTTTATGCAGTCCAGAAATTTCTTCCACACTGACTGAATCAATCATTTCCTTTTTAACTTGCCTTATACATAGGGGCAGTGTCATGTTGGAATAGAAAATACCCCTTTCCAAACTGTTGCTATTAAATTAGAAGCACACAATTCCATAGAAATACAGATTTGTAAGATTTGTACCCATGGAAATTACTAAAGTCATCAATCCTGTTTATTAGATAGGGTGACCCAATACTCTTGGCAATATAGTGTATGAAACATGATCTAAAATAGAGTCATTACAAGCCATTTTCATCAACATTAAAGTAATTATGAACACATGACTGGAAAATGTCAGTGGCCACTATGCCATCTCGTGAAACCCTTGTCATCTTTGCTGTGATGTACCTTCAAAAAGTGAAACATAAAGATTATTTATGAAACAGCTACACATTTATACATGCTACTTTCACTACTTTTCACCAAAGTATTACCAAAGTGCTGTCTCCTTTTCCTAGGGACATGAAAGACAGGCAACAGACTTCTGTATTCTTTCTGCTCCACAATCTCCCTGTGTAAAATGTGCAGATCTTCGACCATGTCTGTAAATGACATTGACTAAATATTTTCAACATGCTGTCCCACTTTGATAGTAATATCTATTAAAGTACTACTTTTCATTTCACAAACCATACTTCTCAATCTCAAGGTTCTCCAGCAAAACCTTGCACCACCACCTCCTCAGATATGGCTTGTCAGACTGAAGATAGGAACAGTTGTTTGGCCTTAAACAAAAAAAGTCAAACAATCGAATAATAAAATAGGAGAAATAAATACTTATGTGTCAATGTGAACATGTACAAAAAAGTTTGACTTTTAGTGTAGCAACATACCTTTAAACTGTAAAGAGTGCTGCATCCTCCATGCTAATCCTAGCCCTGAAAGTAAATGAGTGAGAAATTAAATCCTCACATGATTGCCTGAGTTATAGTTCGAAGAGCTCAGAGCGACACCATCTTGGTCCCCTTCATTAATTCAAGTGGAGGTGATGTATTTCCGCCCAAGCGTTCCAGTGGAGGTAACGTATTTCCGCTCTTGAGTGGAGCTCCACTCGCCCCATAGTTTGCAGCCAGACCTATCTTCAAACTTGTCATATTCCACCATACTTCTTGTCTGCCATATTGCATTATGCAGTGGCAAGAAAAAGTATGTGGACCTTTTGGAATTTCATAGTTTTCATAGTGAATTTGTCCTAAAATGTGATCTGATCTTCATCGAAGTCAAGGGTATTGACAAACATAATGTGTCTATAAATAATAACACACACAAAAAAACCCTGATCTTTCATGTCTTTATTGAGATCAACCAAAAAAAAACTCATAGTGCTTGTGGAAAAAGTATGTGAACCCTTGAGTTAACGACCTCAAAAAAGCTAATTGGAGTCAGGTTTTAGCACACCTGGAGTCTCGTTAAGATAATACATTTGGAGGTGTGGACTACTGCTACTTTGGCTTACTTACAGCTACGAATCTATGGTTGCCCACTCTTTGCTGCAGGATTTAGGCCAATGTATCTGAGGTCTTCTTCCATCCATTTTCCTTTCTACTGCTTGCTGCGGCTGGGTGGTCTCCGGGTTACTGAGTGTTGGTAAGTTTGTTCCTGGTTGGGCTTTGTCTGGGGTTCTGATACCCTGTGGACTGTGATGCTTGTCCCGCCACTGGGCTCCTCCCGACTGATTTGCCCTCTTGTGAAGTATTGGTCAATGCGAGGCCCCTCACTAAGCTCTTTCAGGCACTTTTTCCGGCCCTGATGGAATTTTAAATTGTTATTTTTGCCCAGCCGCAGAGGCATCTTTGTCCTGTTGTTCCAAATTTTACTGTGCTGATCTCCTGTCATTTCCATTCCTAGGTCTGTTGACGTGTGATTCGTCCATGAGTCATCTTCCACCCACAAACCCCCCCAAACAGAAAGTTTGTTCCTTCCTGCCAGCAGTCTCTCCAGGCTCTCACCGGATATTTCCCCAGTTGTTAGCTGCCCTTTCACAGCAGTCACTGGTTTTAACAAGGTTGTTCAGATTTGCTTAATAGGACTAGGTGTTATAATCCCAATATTCAGCACAGTTTAATTGCCCAATGAGACATTTCCCACGCGTTAAGCGTGAAAGAGGAGCAGTCAAGAATATGGGTATACTAGTTTGTTGTAAGAAGAACTTGACACAGGGAAGATACACATGGCACCACAATCAAGAACTAATGTGCTTTGCTGCAGCACTAGAGAGTGGCAGCAAATGTGAGTGCCTGTCTCCAATGGTTCGAGGCCCGTTTAGAGCAGAGTGAGTAGGTTCAATTATACTAGTCATTTTGGAAAACCACTAGCCCCATTATCAAGACCGTAGGTATAAGTTAATCATTTGTTAACATTCATTATATTTATTTAAGTTGAATGTGGCCATGGTTGTCAAGGCAACATTTGATCAGTCATTCCCTTTGTGAAAGGACTTAACAAACGCATACATGAGACCGTGTTGCTCTACACCCCTCAAAGAGCTCCCTTTAAGGGCTCAGCCCTTCGAAGGGAGTGGGGTTTCGAAAATACCTAAAATGTCCTAATGCGTGCATATGTACTAAATATACATAACAAAAACAATACATACTATTAGGCATAGTATAGGTAGCTAAACTGGGACACAGCAAATACTTGTTTTGGTGCTTTACTATAAAACAGGATGTAGGCATACTATAACATCTACCTACTACATTATAACCAACCTACTACACTGTAAGTTACATTATAAAAATAATTCTACACAGTGTACATTAGGTTGGCAGTTAAATACCTCCTGAATTTGTCCTCCTCCAAGATACCTGTAGAATTATTTGTGCTGTATTTCAAATATTAATTATAAAGCAACAATGCTGAAATTCTTAAATTGATTTTATTCATTTACAACCACTGATATAAACTATCCCAATTACAATTAATTTAATAAGATATACATTTACAAAAGGTTTACGTTCAGTAACAGACACAAACAAAAAGTTAAAGCATATCACAAACATTCCAGCAAATAACAAGTACGATTTTTTTCCTTTTTTACACAAGCTCATTTTTTAAGTAGATACTTAATCATGTATTTCATGCATTTGAGTTTAAAAATAATCAAAACTGAAAACAGGGCCAGCCCGTGGCATATGCGGTTACATAGAACGCAAAATGACCGGGTCATTTCAGAACATTTCAGTACTATTTATAAATCGCTTATTTGGCGGCAAACTCCTCATAACCTCGCTACTGACAAAACTTAAGTTTAAGTGCATTATTAACTTGCACTGTGACTAGCCTGTGTCTTTAATTTAACCCTTGTGCAGCAAAAAAAAGAAAAACCTCACACTTAGGTTCAAAATGGACAAAATGTCCATGTCCAAAAACTGTAATAAAATATAAAATATCAGCATTTTCCCCCACTTTCAATTACTTTTTTTTGCCAGAATCAGTTCCTATTATAGCAACTAAACATTCATTCATTTTTGGAATTTAATCCTTTTAATTTTAGTTTTTTTATTTAATTACTTTCTATAAACTACATATACAAAGAAATGTCCATGTCTAAAAACGGTCATAAAATATTATACATTCAAAATATTTCTACTTACTGAAGTTTCCCTGATCATAACTACCAAACATTCATTACACACACACACACACACACACACACACAAATCAGGATTTGACATATACTAACACACAACATGGTTATAGCTGTATCTTTTGTTTAGTTGGTCTGCAGTACTAATACAGCAGAAGCAGACTAAATTAGCTAAAACGTTTGCTTCATAGACATTTGAAAACGTAGAATTTTCATGAAATATATGATTTTTTTTTCTTTTTGTTTTACAATTTTGCACCCTTGCCAATATAATGAAATCATTTTATGTGGAATGTATGAAAAAACAAAACAAAATTGAAATTGACAAAAATGAACAAAAACAGGCGCATGAGGGTTAAGAAAATGCAATGCGCTACAACAGCACTCAGCACATTATTATCTGTGTCCCAGTGTTTGCACAAACGTAGTGACAATATCATGTTTAGGAAATATGATGTTGAAAAAACTTCCTATTTATGTTATTCACAGTTGATGTGATAGTAAACTACAATTTTAATTTTACTTCAAAAAAAATATTTATTCATTTATTTGGGGGTGGGGGCGCAATCTAAAGACTGGGCCGGCCCTGACTGTACCGTAGGCTATATACACACGCACGCACGCACACACACGTATGTAAAAGAAGAATACAAAACACAGCACGTCTGTCAGCGCTAGTTTCCCAGATAGCACAGGTAGGCTACGTCTGTAAGATAAGATCTAGAGATCTGGAGAACATCTACTGTGTAAAAACATCTGATAATCATCTTAGAAATAGCAGTTTTACATATATTCAATTTTTCAAGATTAATTGGTTGTATTAAAATGGAAATGAATAGGACTGTGTTTCCCGATAACGATCTTAGCACATCTTTTCTACGAGCGAGGTTCGTCATCGTTTCACGTTCGCTTCCCAAACATGCACGTGAATACGATCGCACGCAGTTGCGCTTTAGGTGCAACTTATGAGTTGCTATATCCGTTTGTCAGGTGCTGAAACAATGGCTCGTTTTTGTAGCACACGCTTGTTTTCGAAATGTTTAGGCTAATTATTTTTGCCCGATGTGCATGTGGTAGGCGAATGTTTAACATGTTTTAAGAATGTTTTTGTGCAATATGAAATACTTTTTTAATATATAGGACGCATCTACTGTAATTGTACATTGTATTTTGCACGTTTTAAGGAAAATACAAAGTTATAATAAAAAGTTTTAAAAAATTGTTGAACCACATTTTATTACACTTTTGGTGTCACGGAGGAAATAATGACTGCACTAAAGCAGTAGGAATAAGACAAAGACACTGACAACCACCAAGCAAGCATTTTGATCATTTCTCTTTAAACATCATTTTTACTAATAACTTTAATACAGCAATTCCGCAACAAACATGCCGCCTTTGTTAGAACCAATAATAACTTGCCCATACTATATGCATTTTTTATTCTTTACTTTATTAATATATTTTCAGTCATTACATTTTTATTGTCCTGTATTTTTTTTATTAATTTAGTTTAGTAGGCTAATTAAATAAATTTTATAAATAAATGAAAACAGGATAAGCCACATATAGTCTATGCGCAATTCTCCGGTTGTCCTGCTGGTGACTTTATAACTCTGTCTTCTTACGATGCACTTATGATTTATGATCATACACTTGCAGACTTTTTGAACGTTTGCATAGAAAACAATACGTGATAGTCTGCGCCAGTCTGCCGATTTTTTTCTACAACAACTCCAGACTGAAAATCTGGGCAAAAATCAGAGCAAAAGTCTTGTAGTGTATTTCAGCCTACGAAGCTTTTGTGAAACTGTACGTAAGTCTAAGATGATTGGTACGATTGATTTTACGATGTAGCCTAGCCTACTTAGCCTTACGATGCTTTTGGGAAACGCAGCCCAGATCTGCCAGATGTATGTAAACTATCAGGGTTACTTTAAAAACGAGTATTGAGAATAAAAATAGCAGATAAATTCTTATTCACAGTTTGGTCATGGTGGCCTGTGTAGGCCTACGTTTTGATTTGGTAGTTTGTTTTTCAAATTGAAATCAACTAAGCAGAAAAAGAGGAAACCTTTATTCGCTTTTTTCCAGAAAAAGTAGGCCCTAATAAAGGCGTGATTTTCTCGTTTCTGCTTAGTTAATTTCAAATTCAAAAACAAACTATCAAAACGTAGCCTACACGGAACTTGGTGTTAATCATCACAAATTCGGGAGTGACTCTGTTCTGTACATACACACATGGGACGATCATTTAGGGGATTCATTCCCGCATTTGAATGCGGTTGTCACTTCCGAAACTTTGCAGTGTGTACGTGGCAACAGTGTGCTCTAGTGCTTTACGGCGGAGTGACGCTATACTAGTTCCCCTCCATATGTCACTGTCCTGAGAGCTACACGGCTGAGGTGAGCCGGTCACACTCGTGGAACCCGATAGGGAAGAGGGCACAATCCCAGGAAATGTGGGTTGGTATAGATGACCCGAACTATTTGATGATAAGCGGCTAGAAAGGTCCATAGAGTTTGCCGGATTACCAACTCCGAAACTGCACTGGGACAGAGACTGTGCCATCGCCTGCTGTCGGCCCAGTGGGGGCGGTATTTGCAGCTGTGTCACTCCGGGCATTCCAGCCGCGGCCCAGCGAGTGTCGTTGGCATGAAAAGAGCAAAGACTATCACCCATAGCAGCAGCAGACGGAAACTGAGACAAACCGTGTGTTGGCAACAGCGTCCCCGGCGCTCGGAAAACACTCGTAGTCTTCTTGCGTTTCTTCCATTTTGCACGCCGATTCTGAAACCATACCTAGATTTAAACACAATTTAGTTGTTGTTAAATATTAATTGTAGAGTTTAAATTGAAATACATTGCTTTAAATAGTTCAGAAAGAAAAGACACGAAAACATTCTCATTTTAATACAACTATCTACTAATCTGAACATCTAAAAATTAAGCATATAAGATTAGGTAACATCGTTTGATAGCGTTTTCAATTGAAAAACACTGTGGTTTTAGAAATGAGCAGCCTATTTGAGGCATGTTTAATTTATAGCCGTTTGTATAGCCTATGTTACCCTGGACAACTTAAGGGTCAATTTTTCGAAATTGAGATTTTTACATAATCTGAAAGCTGAATAAATAAGCTTTATATTGATATATGGTTTGTTAGGATATGACAATAATTGGCCGAGATACAACCGTTTAAACCTCTGGAATCTGAGGGTGCAAAAAAATCCAAATATTGAGAAAATTGCCTTTAAAGTTCTTGATCAGAGGCACTGTAGCAGGCCATCCACACACAAAAATAAAGTTTTGATATATTTACTGTAGGAAATGTATAAAATATCTTCATGGAACATGATCTGCTTAATATCATAATGATTTTTGGCATAAAAGAATAATCGATCATTTTGACCCATACAATGTTTCTTTGGCTATTACTTAAAATGTTCCCATGCTACTTAAAATCCAGGGTCACATATTTTTCTGGTTCTCCAAAATGGTGTTCATTTTTAAAATACACCCTTTAATTATAAGAATCATTTGCTGGTTTCTTGCTCACATCAATGGAAATTCTAAATATTTAAATAATAGTATTTGGTTACGCCACTTTATATCCGAAGCTAAGTTCAAGTAAAAAATGGACATTTCTTATCCGTGTCTCTTAAATATATATATAATTACAACAACTTCTCTAGTTGTCAAGGAATATAAGAAATGCCTTACTGTTATTTTAAGGTTTGCAGTTTCACTATTGACTGCACAATTCACATTCATTGATAGGACATAGTATACGCTTCATAGTGTGTTTGTCTAATACGCCCAAACTTTGTGCACAACGTTGTCTTGTCATGATGTACAAATAGCCAACATGTAGCCTATCTATTTAGAAAATAATTTATATTCTGATTGACAGCATTAAATTAAATTTTACAATCATTTAATTTCTACAAGACAAATGTTCATCATGTATATTATTGGCACTGCAACATGTTTTAAGTGTCAAGTACGTATAGAAACAGTAGAGATGTATTATTTAATTTGCATCTCCCTACAATTGTATGCTTTAATTGTGGCTAAATAATATTTTTGTTTCGAAAACACATGCAAACTTGAAAACCCTCATTGTTTGAAGGCGATCTGAGTGGGTCCTTTCTACCTCACCTGAACTCGTGACTCCGTTAAACCAATCCGTAATGCAAGTTCCTCTCTCATGAATATATCTGGGTAGTGGGTTTTAGCAAAGCTCCTTTCTAGTTCGTTAAGTTGCGCTGGAGTAAACCTGGTCCTATGGCGTTTTTGTTTCTGTTGATTCCGTTTCCCACCTGACTGATTACAGTTCTGCTGTTGATGCATTACTTGGTCTTTAGCATTGGATCCATCATTACTTATGTCTTCCCGTGAAAGCAGGGTGGTCCCCTCTATAATCTCTGTAGCCAAAATAGGATCGCCGGGGTGTCCAGATTCAGCCCCTGGTCTGCACTTCACTGCTTGTCGGTGTCCGAGAAGTTCGGCTGCAGCATTATTCATCCCTGTAGCACATGTTAGCAATTTTGCTTTTGCATAAACCAGGCACATAAAAATACCAACATTAAAGACAACGAAATGTGTAATAACAACAAAAAGCATATGTATATACTTGTTCAAGCATCAGGTTAAATTACAAAAAGATCATGAAATGTATATTTGTACTAAATATTAATTTGTTTAGTAATAAAATAGTGCTACAAAGAAAATGGGTGCAGTATAAACAAGTACGAAAATGTGTCTATCACGTTAGTTAACCACTTGTAAAAGTAAGAAAATTACTATTCTTACACTGAAGTTGAAGACCGGGAATTGGTGGCGATAACTCACCGATGCGAGTATCCAAGAAGTCGACATTAGAAAGCATTGTGTACTGTTGAAGTTCTAGGCTACTACTGCCTCCAAAACTATACCCTATACAATTCTGAACCCTTTTACAAAGTACATAAACTTGGGCGGCGCATATAATAATTGAATGAACCCTGGACGCCAACAAATGAGAGCCAATCTGGATTGAGGGTGGAAAAACGTCAGCCAGCCAGCCACCAGCCCCTAAACCGGTTAAAGAAAATCCATTTAGTTAAATAAATGCCTACAATAAAAAATATATATAATCAATATTATGAATAATAAATCACAGTAATAAATTATATAGCTGATCGTTTAGATGCAATTGTGTTAACAAACGCAGTGAAGGACTAAATCAATGTTTTATTTATTCGAATGCACCAACATAATCAGGGTTACATAAAAAAAATCGTTTTTACAATAAAGCATAAATAAATGTAATCCTGGTATTCCATTACTTTACACTCAGATTTAATTCTCAGTTAATGGTTACCTTCCCAGCAAGCAATAGCCGTCATTTCACCGTTTCGGTTAACTATAGACCAGATTTAGTCCGGCTATGTGTAACCCACTTCTAGCAGAAATAACCTTGAACCATTACATGTCGGTTTTGCCTTAAAAAAAAAAACGTTCGGGGTGACCGTTTTTGTTTCGTATACATCCAAGGACAATTTCTGTAAATTATCTGACAAAGGCCGACCTTTAGAGAAAAGGACATTGTTTTACCGACAACAGGTAAAGATGTCTTAACTGCACCAGTAACAGGTCCCGATTCGCGTAGCCTGTTCTCCCCTTCTCTCGCATGCCCGCTCATGTCGCGAGCTGCAGAGCATGACTGCATAAAGAAAACGCCTAGGCTATATTAAGCTCCCAACATGTTATATTACACACAACGTTTTTAGGGAATAATTGTAATGTTTTTTTTAAGGTAGGCAGTGTCACAAAAAACAGACCACTTTAATATTGTTATATTTTTACAGAATGTTCTTTACCTTAGGATGTAAAAAACAGTAAAAATAGACTTCAGTTGGGGTTTTTTTACAGGTAGGGTCACAATTACATAGCTTCTTATTTGTGAGCTTATATTCTCTTGGACAGACATGGCATATGATTTCCGATGGCTCTCTATTTAAACACACCATGTCTTTTTTCATCTTTGAAAAAAAACTAGTTCCATTAACCAAGGCAGTCATTTTGGCCGTTTTTAAAATTTGCAATGTAATAACTTTGTTAAAATAAATCCTATGTAACTACAGTACCCTGACGTTTCTTATGTATATATTTTATTCTAACATTGTTTTTTTAATTAATTAATTAATTACAAACCACAAACGAGTTCTGAGTATTTATACCTCTAACTACCATAGCGGTCAAATTAGCCGTATATGCATTACAGACACTGTATTATTTCAGCGCTCTTTCCCGTCATTGAAGATGTGCACCACTGTTGCCTACCACCAACCATTATCTTGCGGTTTTATATGTTATTGCTAAGCTAAACTGTAGCTTACCCTCAAAAAGTCAGCAAAAAATAAATACATTGCCTCAGAGGTTTTAACCTTGCTTTAGAGCCTTGATGATGCTGGATGAGGAGCTGGTTCAAATAGCGATGTCTCTTGTGAGTTCATCTGACACTGACGCTGAGTGATTCTGAGGTAATTCCCGTTCGTAAAAGCCGGTTGGACACATCCAATTCGTCAGCTGCTTTCATTCCATCTAGTGTTACAGGTATGCTAGGCTGATCCTAGGAAGAGTTTAGCCTATATAGCTGTTATATTTAATTTCAGTATTATGACAAAATAGCCTCTAGGCTATTATAAATATTATCATCATTGCTAGTATAATCCTAATTTTGTCATATGTCTATATGCCCATGTTTTTGAAGGTTTTTACTATGCACTGAAAAGCATGTTACTTATTATGTACTAAAAATCTAAAGTTCTAAAGTTCTTTAATTGTCGATGAACTAATACATGTTTACATTCGTAAGAATTTGAATTTCGTGTCCTGATTTTTATTATTATTACCTAACAAAACACATACATTTTGATTCCAGTGGTGGGTGCGATTCGTGTGATCCAAATATTTCTAATTACTCCTGGGCGTTATAAACTCCAAAAGTCAAATCATATTAAAAAAGTTTTTAAAATTAAATTTTTTTAAATTCACAACATGTTTTAATCTAACGAAATATTGTGCATCAATCCATATTTGTTGCCGTTTAGACTTTCAAAAACAAAATTTTCACTGCGGTGGAAAAACTTTGCTCTCCCACTTGCTGGCGAGGCACACCTGCGTTCGCTCGGCACTTGGGGATGTGGTTGAGGATTTTTATGTTGGTTTTTTTTGTGTGATAACATTATAATATATGACAACAGATATTTAAAGCTTCGTTCTATAATCTCAATAGAAGCTTTTAGTGTAAATATGGCAAAAAATGACATTCAGTACAGTATAGTATGAGCGGCCAGTAGGTCCGACTTTGGAGGTGTAAGAAGCAACACAGGCTGAATAGTAATTAAGCTTTGTATTAAGTATTTTGACGAATGTGAATTGGTTATCTTAACAGCAAAAAAAAAAAACGAATACAAATAAAAAATGCAATCACTTAAACAATCTGTTTGTGTGTTCTATAATCACAAAGATATCACACATTTCAATGTACAAATAAAGAACCTCGTTTTGTTGGTTGTTGTTTTGTTGGGTGCACCCTTTTAGGCTATAATATTTCCCTTAAATACACTCACCATCCATATGAATATAAACTTTCACAATATTCAGTGAATTCAATACAGAATAACCAAAAGTATTCAAAACGGGTTCAAAGGTACAAACCAACCATTCAATAGAAACTAAAGTAAAGTCCGTTCAATTACAGTGCTCAAAATATTTAATTTCTTTGAACAATTCTATCAATTCGGTCCAACACATTCAGTTTGGTGTATTTGATTAATTAGATTCAGTTCCTCTTATTCGATTTGATTATTAAATATTAACATATTTACTGACTGTAGACATGCACGCATATAAACCATAAAAAATTAACATACTATTGAAACAGCATTAAAATATTTGACCTTAAACAAATTGACATTAAACCATTAACCACAAGTACTGTTCATTATGTTGGTTGTATAATTTGGGAAGCAGGATAGACAGTCTTGTAGCTAATAAAAAGTTTAAGCAAACAGTGCTTTATTTAAATGTTTTGTGTAAATGATGGGTGTTGCATATATCACACTGAATAAAAAATGGACAGCTAAGAGATTCTTTAGTGCCTCTGTCACTTCCATGTCTTCAGTTCAGTCACATTATTGCTGGCTCTTCACAAGGGGGTCTTGAAGTGCCACAAATAATTATTCCTATTGTTAGCTTTGCTGAATCCTGTATGTTGGAAAAATATTTTACATCTAGTGAGTAATTAAGAATTACAATAAAAGCCTCATTGAGATAAAGTCCACACTCTGTGATTCAGTTAACCTCAATTCCTTAATATTCCCAAACATCTACTTATTATAGAAGAATGAAAGTCATACAGTTTGGAACAGCAGGATGAGAGATTTTGTTTGTTTCTCCTCATTTATTAAAATAAAAAAACACAGAAACAAGTTAACATGAAACTTACATTGAATAGACAGAAGTGAAACCTGCTATTTTCTGCTGTGCAGTGCAGCATTCTTCTCCAGATCTGCAACACCACTGTAAACAAAAACAAGACACAAAACAAATTATTGGCACACAAGCGCATGGCCCATTCTAGCAATCAATAGTTAAATACCAATTGATCTATGCAGATTTTATATTAAGTAATTGTTTAACATTTCAAGTTGTTAAACTTGTGTGAAGTAAATTAATGTATACCTTTTGTGTTTGTCAATATGTCCTTAAATTTGCTAAACTGGTCAGCATTTCTCTCTGGATCCCATGTCTTGCCACATTTAAAATATTCATGGTCAGAAACTGAAGACCAGTCTCTATATTAGGATTAAGGTCCTTCCCAAACTGTATCTTAAATCATGAATCTTTGACACAAAGAACAAATTTAACAAAATTAATAATTTAGGCCATGTGCACACTAATATTTTTAAAATATATAGATTTGCTTAAGATAATCACATACTTGTGACATACATACTTGTGACAACACATACGGCAACACCAACACAACACATCCAAAATAATAACATGTTTTCTCTGCTGTCTGCTTTATTAGCTTGAATCTCTCTCTGATGCTAAACCCAGAAAACAAGTTAAAAAAACATGTTGAAAATGCATTATAAAATAATTAATTAATTTATTATAAATAATAAATAACGCAATCTTTTAACGTTCTTCAGTTTTGAGTCACGTGACTTCTGTCAATCATCCGCTGTATGCGGGGTAAAGTAACAGCTATGAACTCAAAACGTGAACAGAGATACCAAAGTGGTTATCATTGGATCTGCATTGTTATCCATCTTTCTCTGGCGAGAGTCGGTTGATACACAGCAAACATAGCGGATGAGCAAAACGTTATGAGACTATAATAGGATAAATATGCTTTTATGACACTCAACAAAATAATGTAATGATTTACTCAACCCCTGTTTAAAGAATGACTGCTGGACTTGAGCCAACTGAGCACCCAGCTAACAAAAGTTTGTTATAAGAACGTTCCCTAGAGGTTTTTCATGTTTTTGAAAACGCTTTAAAAACGTTCAGTGTCCAGTTTTTTAGACGTTCTATGAACGTTCCCAGCTAACAAAAGTTGCCATCATGATGATCAGTGTTTCCATGAGTTGGGCTCTTTACCCTTAACTTTCATAGGTTAAATATTTTGACGTGTTTTGACTGTGTGCTTTTAAAGTACATTTGTTACGACAATGCAAATAGAATCTAATTTTATGGGGTTGTTTCATGGTAGTTAAAATCACCATAATGTTGATTCATTGATGTCTGTATAGTTAATCCTGAAATAATATTTTAAGATTAGAGAGTCACATTTTGAAATCTGAATGCAAATAAAACAATCTATGGCAGAATTTAGAAAAACACAGACATCAAAAATCTGTGTATGAACCTCAGTAATGGTGAGAATTTACAAAGGACAACTTAATACTGCAATGCATGCTGGGTAACATCATAGTACAAAACCCATTCATGATTCCCAGCATGCATTGCGGTTGATCTGTTGATCTGTATTAGTCTGTTGATTGTCACCACTGTTGAGATTCATACACTGATTCTTCATGTCTGTGTGTGTCTGAGTTTTGCTCTAGATTAAGTTTTATTCGCATCCCGATTTCTGAAATCTTTCTATAGACAAGTTGCAATCAAACACACTGATCCTGATTTTAAACTGTTATTTCAGGATTAACAACACTCAAACTGAAAGAGATCAGTGAATCCAACTACAATATGATGAAGACCACCAAACAACACCATAAGATTAGATTCTCATTTGCATTGTTGTAACAAATGTACTTTAAAAGCACACAATCACAGCACACAAAAAATGTAATCTATGATATTTAGTGCACAAAGGAGTCTTGCACAAAATAATTCATGTTTCTAACATGATTTAACACATTATTTTATTTCTCTGACTTATCACAGAAATGCCTCTGTCCGTTGGAATTCAAAAAGCTGCTGCCCGCATTTTTACAGACTCGTGAGCGACCAGTTGAAACGCACGAGACACTAGCTCAGTTACTTACTGTTATGTCAAAACTGAAATGATGTCTTTATACTTTAGCTTGTCCTTGAAAAAACAATTTAAAATAAAAATATTATATGAATATAATAAAAATATTATAAGTAAAATAGGCTATAATACAAAATAAACACAAATGACAATTTTTCCAAATGGCCTGTACTTGTTTTTAGCAGGTTATGCATTATTTTTTCAGACTGCTTATGATGAAAATAAGGTCAAATAAGACATGAAGTATTGCCCATATATATATACACTTTTGCGTTTATGCCTTTCAGCAGCTACAATTGGATTTAAATGTGCCCTTATGTTTGTTACATGTTAAATTATTTCTTGTTATGTTAAAAATAATAAGTAATAATAAAGGTAGCCTTATTATAATGTAGAATGCAAACATCATTTTGCAGTCAAGTATATTTAACCAAGCAATGTAAAAGTCTATTACAAAATATGGCATAAAAATACATGAATGTAGCCAAGTGTAGCCTTTTGTGCCCAAACAGTTTTTTCTCCTTTTATTGAGGATTGAGGGGCTTAACATGTTCTATGTAAGGCAGTGGTGGTATCTTAACCATCCCAAAGAACCGCTGAAGAACCATACAGGGTTTTAACAGGTTCTTTATATGCTAGCGGTGCTATATAGCACCTCAATCATCCCAAAGAACCGCTGAAGCACCATTTATTTCTGTGTGTATGAAAAGCAGTTCATGTGAACAGCAGTTAGCAATAAATGCTAATTAGTCTCTATTCCCTATTAAATCTTCAGTTTTTAACTAACTCCAGTCCAGATCCCACCCCCACCAAGATGTCAAATGACCCAGCACAGTAAGATAACACCTGCCCTTGAAAGGACTTCAGACAACAGACTGAGCTCTGAACTGTAAACTGATTCTTAATTTTTACATTCTCTAATTTTACACTGCATCCTTGTAAAGCTGATTTGCAACAGTGTAAACTGTGAAAGCGCTATACAACATGAATTGAATTGAATTGAACTGAATTGAACAGTGACAGGTATAGCTGCCTGATAAAAGACCAGAAAGAAGTTATTTTCTCTGATAAGGATATCACTAACGATGCTGTCTACCATCATACACCACTGGAGAACTTCTGAAGGTTTGTGTCAGAAGATATGATCAAGGCTTTGACAATGAGTACAGTTTTCAAAAGAAAGGAGCATTTATGTGAGACTATTGAACATGGCTATGAATCAAGCTAGACATTGTAAATACCAGTGATAAGTTCTGATTTTTCATAAAAATATTTGTGTATGGATATTTAGGGTGCTGTTATGGAGCTACATACATTTTACAACACTGTAAAAATAAACCTTAGATGTTCTTTAGATTTGTTCAGACAGTTAATAAAATTAATACAATTCTGCTACCCCACAGGCACACTAAACTATTAAAAATATTAAAACTAATTTATTTAGGTATCAGCCTCCCACAACAACATTTAAAAGGTGAATGTTACAGGGTTAAACAACAAAATACTTTTAAAATGCATTTTAAAATGTATTTTAGAATCTGTTCAAAAATTAATATATTAAGAAATAAACCTATTTGTTTTCATTATTTTCATGTGTCTTCGCAATATTTTACATTGCTTTTGGGTGCCTTTGTTATTCCTGAGGTTTGTTTAATTTCAATTTCAATAAGCACTGGATTGGAATTGCAACATTACATGTAGGCATACTGATTAAAGGCAAAATTCTCTTAATTATTTCTGTGCCTGTATGTTAAAATGACAAGTTGATTGGTGTTAAGGTCGTTAGAGAAATTTATCAAGTGACACAATTGAATTTACATCATTTTAAAGTCATTTAAAGTGACAGTTCAAATAACAAAAATATGGATGGGCTTTAAAATGTGGAAATAATTTATAAATGCCATGGGAATTTACATAAAATGAAAAGTGGGAAATGAATGTACAGAATGCATCACATGAACAATTTCAAAAAGCCTTAAAGTCAAATTACTGGCATTAATAAATACTTCAGATTTTTCCATTGTAAATTACGATTTTCTCTTGGTCAGACAGTGATGTTTGTTACATAATGATCAAAATCCTGTCCTGGTGAGGTCCTGCAATGAATGCAACTGTTTTGATAAGCTCCAATTAGCAGATCCTTCAGGGTCAACACAAAACACTTAGCAGCAGGTGCACAGCTATGATGTATTGAAACTGTATGCCACTTAATTTTTGTAGGCAAGATTTCTCTGTATTTTGTAATTAAGGGTGAACGTACAATGCAGGGCCCATGCAGAAAAAAACTGAGCAGAAACCCTATTCATTTAAGTGTCTTCTTTAGCCTTTTGGAAGCTGAGGTTGCTAGTGCACCAATCCAATCATGAAGGAAGCCTTCGGATTATAGGTGAGTGGCACTTAAGATCCCACCAAAGAAGTCCAGGTCAGTGTCATTGTATTTTCTATTTGTATGATTATTTAAAAATATATTTTTTAAAAGGTTCTCTCTAAGGGAGAAAAAAGCACAGGGTGTTTTATTCAAAAAATTGCTGCTTTAAAATTGAAACAGGCTTTTAGGTCGGCTTTGAGAATCCCAGTTCAAACGAGAACAAGAAATACAATAACTAATGACACAGTATTAAGTGTCTCCCTCTTGTATATAGCAGAACAACATCAAATAAGATTTTGTGTAGCAGATGGGAAATAAAGCATCTGTCTAAATAAAGTAGTCAGGGGACCATATTTTAAATGGCATGGGCATTTGACTTAATTAATTGCTGCCCGCTGTATATTGTTTGGGTGCCTTTAAATAGTCGGCATGGATCACGTAGGAAAGATTCACTTCCCAAGGTACAGTTTCAGTTCCAGTTTATTCAGTTTTTACAGCCTCTTTCGTATCTGGTGTTTTGTTTATGTAGCTGGGCTTGGCTCACAACATGTATCTGTCCTCCTATGCAAATAATGCATTGCGCAAGTGTGAACGAGGGCTGTTTGTGGAGGGCTGTTTGTGGATCACAATTTAGATGATTTAATATATTTCTTTAAGATGATACAACATGCAATATCTAAATTTGTTTATTCAACTTACTATTTAACTTTTTTGGGAGAGGGGTTTGGCCTTTATTTATATATATAGGACAGCGAAGACAGACAGAAGCTTTAGGGTAAGAGACAGGGTAAGAGATTGTGACATGACCCAAGTCATGAACCCAGGTCCCCATGAGTAAACAGGCAAGTTTATTTATATAGCACATTTCATACACAAGGTAATTC
The DNA here is from genome assembly GCA_026939265.1 of Oreonectes daqikongensis. Classification (NCBI taxonomy): domain Eukaryota; kingdom Metazoa; phylum Chordata; class Actinopteri; order Cypriniformes; family Nemacheilidae; genus Oreonectes; species Oreonectes daqikongensis. The sequence goes on along the minus strand of JAOTQM010000053.1, from coordinate 2,140,643 downwards.
AAAGTGCTTTACATAAAATGATTGAAGGAAAAATAAAACAAAATGCATAGGACTTGAAGAAGCAAATGATTTAAAATCACAAAAACAACTTTGAAAGACAATTATACAGAAATAAAATTGATAAAAAATGTTTGCATATAAAAAGAATAAAATCAAGAAAAGAGAAATAAAAATGCAGTACAGTGCTCAGGTTGTAAATGCGCGGCTAAACAAATGTGTTTTTAATCTGGATTTAAAAATTGCTATTGTTGGTGAACATCTGATGACTTCTGGAAGCAGATTCCAGTTACGAGTGGCTTAATGGCTAAACGCTGACTCGTTTTAAGTGAACCCTTGTTACCTCTAACTGACTTGATCCTAATGAGCTTTTGGTTTATATTCAACAAGCATATCTGATAAGTATTTAGGTCTTAGGCCATTAAGTGATTTGTAGACAGCTAATAACACTTTAAAATCAATTCTAAAAGTAACTGGTAGCCAGTGTAGAGACCCGAGGATTGGCGTAATATGCTCAGATTTTTTGGTTCTGGTCAGAATACTGGCGGCAGCGTTCTGTATGAGCTGCAGCTGTCTGATGGTATTTTTAGGAAGGCCTTTAAGAAGTAAATTACAATACTCCACCCTGCTGGTGATAAAAGCATGAACTAGTTTCTCAAAATCTTGGCTTGAGACTGATTCTGGCTATATTTCTGAGATGGTAGTATGCTGATTTACTTATTGCTTTGACATGACTGCTAAAACTAAGGTCAGATTCTAAAGTGACACCTAGAGTTTTCACTGATTCTTGAGTCAAGGGAAAAAAACTTGTTTTCAGACAAATTAAACTACATTTATATATCGTACATGTACTAAGCTACTGAGCTTTGTTTTGATACAACCTCCCAACCTTTCTCTTTTCTATCAAAATGTGCTTTTTCCTTGCCATCACTTATTTTGTGTCAACACCGTCCAACACCAAAAACAGAAAAGCTTTGTTTTGATACAACCTCCCAACCTTTCTCTTTTCTATCAAAATGTGCTTCTTTCCTTGCCATCACTTATTTTGTGTCAACACCGTCCAACACCAAAAACAGAAATTAATTTTTACTCACATTATGCAAGACCTATAAGAAGTATGGTAAACACTTATTTTTATCACACAATTTTTAGACACAAATTTATATACAATATAAATATATATATTAATTTATTATGAAGATTTCCATCTCTCTTAAATTGGATTGTGTAATATAATTGTAACTTTATCTTTAACAGCAATCAATATGTTTTTAACATTTCAAAACACATTCTCATGTTAGCAGACATAATATATTTTCACACGTGACCAACAATTCCTTAAGAAATATTAATATCATTTTGACATATTGTCAAATTTTTTACCTCTGACGGAGGTGACACATCTTACGGTGGTGAGGAAAACCTGATGTTGTAGTCATTTTAACCATACTTTGAATCAATCAATTACTATATTAAAACAAAGACAACAAACAATGATTATGTTTATAAAGTTTTAATTCAAGATCCACATTTATGTATGTTTGTATTTCATTGGAACACAAATGATCTATCTCAGAACAGTGTGTCTGCTCCACTAACAAATTAATATTCCATTTTTTAACCACTGGATACAAAAACAACCTACTACATATTTAGATGTAGAAATTTACATTGTCTCATACATTTTGATATCATGCTGCTTTTATCTGTATCTGTTGACTACTAAAACAAGTGAGAGGTGAAAAATATCTCAGTCAGTCTTTCTTGATTCTCTCTGTATTCCAATTCTTTCTCTTTTTCCTCTGTTCTCTTTTACTCAAATTCTTAATTTGCTTTATTTTTCCTTCCACAACTCTCTGTTTCCACCTTTGTCTCTCCTGGCTAAGAAATTTCTCTTTTAATTCTGGCTGTGTACTATCATATAGGCATATACTGCATTAACTGCATTTCGTTGCCTTGTACTTGTACATGTACATGTGTAATGACAATAAAGTTGAATCTAATCTAATCTAATCTATACAGATGGCTATTACTATAAACAGAAATGTACAGGTGGATGTATACAATGATAAGTTAGGCTATGGTGAGCAGCAGTGCAATTGATATAGAGTAGTGCAAATAAATTATGGACAGAAGCTATCTAAGTAACAGTGCAATGGAAGAAGTTATTGCATATTCAGTTAAAGTGTAGGAGTGCAAGATGCAGAGTAAACAGTCGGTACTGTAAATGAACAGTTGGCAGTGCAAATGAGCAGTCTGGTAGTGCAGATGAACATAAATGTTATGTATAGACAGTCCAGTAGTGCAAATAGCAAGTGAAGTCAGGTGTGCAATGAGGGGGGAGAGAAGAGTGTAGCAGTATATGAGGGGCAGTGGGATCAGCGAGGGGCAGAGTTCAATAAAAAGATAGCTCTGGGAAAAAAGCTGTTTTTTAGTCTGCTGGTCCTGGTCCGGAGGCACCTGCCGCCTGCCGAAGGGCAGGAGAGAAAACAGTCTGTGAGCGGGAGGAGTCCTTAAGAATGCTCAGGAAGAAGAGGCGCTGGTGAGCCTTCTTGACCAGACTGGAGGTGTTGGTAGTCCAGGACAGGTCCTCCGAGATGTGGATCCCCAGGAACTTGAAACTGGAGACACTCAACAGCCATCCCATTGATGTGGATGGTGTCATGTGTGCCTCTTAACTCTTTCCTGAAGTCAACAATGAGCTCCTTTGTCTTGGAGGTGTTAAGGAGCAGGTTATTGTTGTTGCACCATGTGGCTAGGTGCTGGATCTCCTCCCTGTAGGCCGTCTCATCGTTGTTGCTGATGAGACCAATCACCGTAGTGTCGTCCGCAAACTTGATGATGGAGTTAGATCCGTTCACAGGCCTGCAGTCGGAGGTGAAGAGGGAGTAGAGGAAGGGGCTTAGCACACAGCCCTGTGGTACACCAGTGTTGAGTGTGATAGTGGTGGAGCAGATGGAGCCTGATCTCACCTGCTGTGGTCTGTTGGTCAGAAAGTCCATAATCCAATTGCATAGGGAGGTGTTAATGCCCAGGTCTTCAAGTTTAGCAATTAACTTGGATGGGATGATAGTGTTGAATGCTGAGCTGAAGTCAACAAGCAACATACGTGCATAAGTGTTCTTATTGTCCAGATGAGTGAGCACAGAGTGCAGTGCCATGGGAACTGCATCTTCTGTGCTCCTATTGCTGCGGTAGGCAAACTGGTGTGTCCAGGGATGTTATCTGGTCCAGTGGCTTTGTGCGCACTGATCCGGCTCAGTGCGTTGCAGACGTCTATAGAAGAGAGTGTGATTGGAGAGTGATCAGCTGAGGGTTTGAGCTTGGTGGCAGTTTCTTTATTGTCTCTCTCAAAGCGAGCATAAAAGTCATTAAGCTCGTTCAGGAAGAGGACATCAGTGGCTGCGGGGGTGGAGTGGGTGGGTTTGTAATCACTGATGGCCTGGATGCCTTGCCACATGCGTTGAGGGTCGGAGTTGGAAAAGTGCTCCTCTACCTTTAGCTTGTAGCAGTGCTTGGCCTCTTTGATGCCCCTCTTCAGGTTAGCTCTGGATGTGCTGTAGGCTTGTGCATCACCTGATCTGAAGGCAGTATTGCGTGCCTTCAACAGGAGGCGCACCTCCTTGTTCATTCATGGCTTTTGATTTGGGTACATGATGATCTGTTTCTGAGTAGTAACATTGTCTATGGTGGTGTTGATGTAATCCAGTACAGAGGAGGTGTAGCAGACTATGTCACTGTCTAAATGTTATAATCTTTCAGTTCACAGCGGTGGGTTGAGTGATGTATAATTTAACAAAAATACATGGGTATTGATTCAGATGTTCTGATTTGACTCTGATTCAGAAGCTTTCAATTTGATTTTAGATTTGATTCAATGAATATAGATTTAATACAAATCCTATAGATATTTCTAAAAAAAATGAACAGTAAACATCAGCTTATTGATAATAACAAATGAAGCGCTGCAAATTTTGAGTACTTGAGTGTATTGAAACAGAACAGTCACATTCCTTGATCACACAGGATCAGGTATTTTACTTTTAAGATGATAAACAAAATCTAAAATCTTAGTTGATTACATGCCTGCATCCGCCATGTTAATTAAGCAATTAATGAAATATAGGCTTGACAAAAACATCCCTGTTGTAAAAACAATATTGAATCGACCACATTTAAAAAATAATTAATAGGAAAATCTTTTTATGCCCATCCCTAATTATGTAAAAAATCAGTAGGATGAAATTTGCTAAGTATGTGTGAATATATGTAAATATACACCACTCACAAAAAGTAAGGGATATTTGACTGTCGGGTGAAATATAGTTAACAGACAAATTTTTCCTGAAAAGTGCATACAACTGAAAAAATGTTTTAAAATACCATTCACTTAAGCATACTGTATTAGTGATTCATATTTCAGCCACAGAAATTAATTTTTAACTTACTAATACGGTTATGTCTATTATTGTGCACACTACTTATGTGGTCATTGTATGTCATTGACCCATGTAAACTTCTGATCTATGTTAATTTTAGAAATTATTATTCTGTGCTATAGACAAACTTTTATTTAATCCCCCCCAAGGATTCAAGTAGAGATGTTTAGTTTTTGAATGCACTATTCATTATTTGTCCACCATCATTCAATCTAAGATGTGTATACCTTTCCGTATTCATCTAAACCCAATATATTTCTTAGAAGTTTTCAGTTGTTTATGTCCGTAGAAAGGAAGTTAATGGCAACCAACACTTTCATTGTCCAAATGTCTTAATATTGATTCATTTACTCAAAGTCTTCTGAAGCGCAAGAAAAAGGGGTAGACAAAGGGGTATGAAATAGACTTGGGATTGGGCCTAAGTCTACCTTAAAGTCAGTGAGGTGGCTCTGTTGAGGAATTCCTCCCTAAAAAACATAACAAAAACAAGGGTAAATAGAAACTAAACAGAAAACAACTTGAAACAACTACATTTCAATTACATTCCAAACATTAGATGAAGTAACTGTAAATGCAGCCTAATATACCTGCTGTTATGAAATAAATGTTAGACAAAGCGAAAACCACTCACTGCTTTGACAGGAACTTTATGTACAGTATACAGAGAAATAGAGAAACACAATGTCAGCATTGGACTACAGTCAGTGCTGCAGTCAATTAACTCCATGTATAAATACAACAATAGAAAGCATCAACAGAGCATCTCACCTTATGTGCTGTGGGATGCTGCTGGCCAGGGTTCGAGCTTTGACCGGGTCTCTGCTTCTGTGCACTGGACATGGCTTCTCTGTGCCAGAGAACGGCTTTAACATTTACCTCAGAGTTTACCTGCGTGGCTAACCTCAGACGGGCCGTGCTAACACAACGATAAATCACAAGATTATGATGCAAGAACCTTTCAAAACCTAAACAATATAACATATTACAACTTTAACAACAAAAAAATATTAAAGTTTAGTATAAAGAACTATGTCAAATCAAAACAGCTTACCTCAGATTGTTACTCTGACTCCTCCCACCAAGTTTCCAAATAAGGTTATGATTCCGACTCCGACCAGATGCATACAATAGTATCCAGCTGCAGCCCCGCAGCACCACACGTTTTCGGACACGCAATCCAGCCCACCAGTTTTAGGCCGGTGTGGTGACCCATTCCCCACCAACATTAGGTGTTAGGTATAGGGGAGGGCTTAGACAGGGCCGGCCCAAGCCTTTATGGGGCCCTAAGCAGAATTTTATTTGGGGACCCCCTGTGCCCCCAATTCAATCGACTATTTTCAATGTTTGATTATTTGCAAGCACACATTAAATCTAACAAACCCAATTCTATTAGTTATAGCTGTGTTTGGGATGTAGGAATGTCATAAAAACAAAAACCCAGAAACCTTGTCAAAACATTTGATAATTTCATTACTTCCAATTTTAGGGGAACTGTCCCTTTAAATTTTGAGCGCAGACCATACAGGGACTAATCATACAATGGTTGTAGAATTTATTGTTCAATGCATTTAATTATTTGCAATGATTTTTTAAACAACATATAAACATTTTTAAAGCCAAACAGCCCTGAGGATGATTTAATCTTTAAAAAAAAATTATTTAGTGTATTTACTTAATTACCATTAAATTAATGTAGGTAGGCTACAATATGCACACAATTACCTTATCCGAAATAAAACGCTAAATTAACAGATAATTATAAATTAAATGAATCATGTAAATTACATATAGTTTTCATCTAAATTAACATTTTATCGTTTGCATCAGTGAATACTGTCGGTTGTTCAACACTAACAGTATGTCGGGTGTGTTGCACAGCACTCTTTCAACTTTAAAACTGTTAAGCGTTTTCGCGTAACTTTGTTTTGAAAAGTGATGGGGACATGCACGCATTTCAAACTGGAGTCGCGTCTCTCTGTATTCCGCAAATACCGTACGAATGCGAGCAACGGGAGATTGTGAGAAAGCGGCGCATCCTGCGTTTTCTACGAGTTTTAGATGTTAATGGCCACTAAACAATACACATCTTCTGCAAGCATTTCTTCATTCCTTCTTGTAAAAAGTTGTGGGGATACGACCCTGTCCACACGGAAAATACGCCTACGCCGTCGTACTTTGCAGATTGGAAAATGTATGTTATTTGTTTTTGTCTAATGTAGGCTATGTCTTCTGTATCTGAAAACTTAAATAATAAGAGTGAGCCGTCATGAGAAATTCCATTCCCTCCTTAGAATTCGGTCCCCTAGAACCCCGAGTGTTCTTTTTTTTATTTAAAAAAAAAAGAACACATATTGAGAAACGGCCCATGTGAAGTCCACCTCGCAGTCCACTTGGCCAACACAGGGTTATATCGCCACCTGTTGGTTTGGCATGCTCTTGACAGCGCAATTCATGAATAGCGTGGTTTGCGTTTTCATGTGGACGCGAAGGATCTCCGGTTATAAAATACCCGTGTACGTGTGGACTACGCCAGACTAGAATGTTCTAAGTAAGGGCCCCAGAAGTTTTTGAGAAACAAAAGACTGCAAAAGTTATTATTTCTACAAACAATATGTTGTCTTTATAATATCACACTAAGCATAGGCCTACTGCTTGTCTGACAGTTGAAATGCTTCTTTATACAAAAAATGAGACGCAAAAGTCTCGTCATAATTGGGGGTGGTATGAAAAAGTTTGAAAACCCCTGGTCTAGGCCAAGTGCAGAGCAGTGGGTCTCCAGGAACTTAGATAATGTATATCTAATTTATTTTAAATTTAAAAGCAAAGTACATTACGTATGTTATAATCTGCGCAACCCGGCCGTTTCTTTGATGACGTTGCTGGGCATTCCAAATACGCAGAGAAGTCCACTTCAACGGATATCACGTGCTCAGGGAGTATAGGGAGCAGTGAACACTGCGTAGGAAACCTATTAATAGAAACGCAGCTTGTAGACACTTCACATTCCTATCCAGTCGGTGGCGGAAAAGCGACATAGTTGGTTTGCCAACCGCCATTAAACACTGAAGAGGAAGAAACGCTGATCGCTTAGCTCCCTCGTGTTTCCCATGTGAGCATTTGCAACGCGTTGGACAGAAGCATTCTGTTGTTTATCCCATCGTAATTTTTTCCTGTTATTTTGTTGCAATGAAGAAAACGAAAAAGAAATCAATATTACCTGAAGCTCAACATCACAAGGTTTGTTGTCGTTGTTTTTAGAACTGTATGGCATATAGCATTATTGAAACGAACTAATTTAGCAAAGTTGTTTTAAACATTTAAAGCAGAAACGTTCTACGTTTTACTTTCAATTTTTAAATATAAAGTAGGCTATAGTGGCATGGTAAAGGTAACTTTGACACTTCGTAGTTTACATATTCTGTGACAACTTACATGTGTGATGTGATGTGATGTGATGATTTTTAAGTTTTAAGAAAGGTTTGATCTAGCCGAGCAGTCAGCACCATTTGTAATTGATCAGTTATTTGTCTTAAGTTAAAATTAAGTTCTTAAATTGTCTTAAAGTTACAATATTCATCCATAAAGGCTTCGTCAACAATTTATTTGATGGGGTCTAATTACAACAAACATTTGTATGCTATTTCAGCCATACTATATCTAGAGAGAAAGCCATTTTACCTGCCCCTCTATATGTGTAATAAATTCCAGGTTCTTATCTAAAATTATCATGCACTAGACCAAAGATTTAGAAAGTCTTTGTTGTCATTGTATACATACAACGAAATTGGAGCACTGCTCTTGACTGGTGTTTAAGGACAAACTTGTAAACATAAACAATAAATAAAATAAAGACTATACACAAATTTAATGGGATGCGCAGAGGTAGTGATAGTATTGCACATTAAAATATATTATTGCAGCTATATATTGCACATGATTCTTATATGGTGTTCCGTATACCATATTAAGTAAGAACATTACCACCACCTTTTATGCTTTATCTGAACAAGAAAATATATTTTAAAATATAAAACAAATCTAATAGAAAGCATGAAATATAACTTTTTTATACAGCAACACATTATTACAATACTAATTTTTATGTTTTAAAACAAATTTTAAGTTAAACTGTTGCTTAAAAAATATTGCTTAAGTTATTGTTTTGCTTAAAGTGTTTTTTTTTTTTAATTAGAAGGTTATATTTGCCAATTCCTTTGGCCTGTTCCCAAAATGACCCATTTACAAATTATTTAGTTACTTTGTTTTACATTTATAATTCTTTTAGGGTCTCTGTCTTTTTCATGTTTTGAGGAGACTTGTTCCTCATGTCATTTTTGCTGTATGAAATGCAAAAAATTTAAAGCTCAATATCTGATAACAAAATGCAGAACCTTATAATTCCAAGGTGACGACTTGGAGGAATACTAACAATCCAAGTTTTTGTTACATTAGATGGATTCACTAGATTCATCTCAAATTGAAGAGGAAGAAGAGAAAAGTGTGAATGTGTCTAAGGGTCCTAAGCGGAAAGCAGAAAGAACCGTGTCAAATAATGGAGTCTTACAGCCACTAAAGATGTCAAAGCAGGAGCTGTTTAAAGCCCCAACAGTGGAAGAGCTTAACCAACTTAAGGAAGCTGAAAATCTTTTTCACTGCAATTTGTTAAAAATGCAGGTAATGGTGTCCTAATCCGTCTGTTGGATTTTACTACACTTTATTTGTTTTATGGCTCATGCTCTTTTGGCATGTTAATGATAATTCTGTAATGCATGATTATAGCTGTATTATAACATTGCTTTTTTGTATGCGTTCAGATGGACGAACTCTTGAAGGAAGTGGCTCTAAGTGAGCACAGAAAGCAGCTTCTGGATTCTTTTGTGCAGCAGATCACACACCTCCTGCAGTGTGTGCCTAAATCTGAAGTTGTGGAGGTTAGACATTAGTGAAGCATATGCAAGAGCTGACACTGGCTTGGACTGTAATGAATTTGACAACGCTGATTTATGCTTGGACTGTAATGAATTTGACAATGCTGATTTATGCTAATTACAATTTTTTTTGTCTCTAATTATTTTCTGCTAGTTGGAAGACCTTTCGTGGTTGTCAGGTGTTGAAGTTCCATTCCTCTTCATGCCAAAAGTAGCAAAAGGGAAATTTCACATGGAGCCTCCTGCATCAATAGACCTGGTGGGCAGTTATCCACTAGGCATGTGTATCAAACCACAAGTCTCAATAGATTTGGCTGTCACGATTCCAGCTGTGAGTTAACTTCTCCTGTTTTGTGTATGCAACAGATTATTAAATAAATCACAAATAGGCCTACTATTTAATATATAGAAAAAGGCTGTTAATGTTGAAGGCAGATGTTTTGCCTTCAACATCATTTGCCTTTTCCTAATTTTCCTACCACTTATTAAGCAACTTATATGATTTTAAATGTGTTTTAAATAAAATGAGTACTTTTTTTAGCCTAACCGTGCGTTCAGACAGCCGACGGCGAGAGCGTCAAAGTGGCCGGAAGTCATTCATTTTCAATGTGAGCCGGCAGCGGCGCGTCTTGGCCGTTGAGGGCGTCGAGGAGAGTTGAAATCAGGTCAACTTTATGGTAATGAGCTATGACGCGGTTCGGCGGCAACCAATCGGAACGTACAAATCCACCGCTTGAGAGGATTCCAGAGAACGCAGCCCTGTACAAGAGAAGCATTCGATCTACGTCAGAGCGTCCACGAATATTTCTACCAGCATTGTTGGCATGGCGGCATGAGAGATTTCTGACGTGCTCGCCGTCGGCGGTCTGAACGTACAGTAACTGTGTACACACTGCCATTGACTCTGTCGCTGGATGTTGCTAGTCTCTTGCTACGAGGTTGTTAGAAGGCGTTCCTAGGTTTGGTTGCTGTAGTAACAGTTATAAACAAACCCTGCAGTAACTGATGGGAGACTGATGTCGTGAGCTCCGTTGCTTTACTCCTATTGGTAGTCGCTCCCGAAAGTCGCTCATTTGCATGAAGTTGAGCAACTTTCAACTTTGTTGCGTCTCTAGACACGCCCACTTCCGGTCGTCAACCGTCCCTTTTGCCGGAAGTCACCGGCTCTCCATTGACATGAATGACATCACGTTGCTTTGTCGCTAGTTGTTGCTGGCGGTGTGAATGGGGTGTTCATAAATATTTTATCTGTTTATTAATTGGAAGCTAATTTAATATACATTTTATGGTAATGTTTTATTTTTTGAAGACTATTTTACACCCGATGGATGCCATAAACCAGAAGTACCCTCGGAAGAGAGCGCTGTATCTGGCTGGTCTGGTGCAACACCTCATGTCTTCCAAGACTGTGGGTTCACTGCGCTACTCTTGTCTCCATGGCAACCGCCTTCGCCCAGTCCTACTAATCAAACCCAGAGGTATATATGGTGTAATATAAGCTTTTACTGTTACCACATACTGCAGTAGTTTCCTGAGATTTTAACATGGTTGCTGTGTTCCACATCATAGAATACAATGTAAGCATTTAGTAATTTAATTGCAAGAGAAAACTAGTTTTAGCTTTTTGTGTAATTTTTGACTTCCAGATAGAGCCCTGCGCAGGACTAATTTCTTAATCCCGCTCCCGGTGAATTTCTGACTAATCCCGCCCGCTCCCGCAATGTGTGTGTTTTACTCCCGCCTGCACCCTCAAACAATTTAGCTTAAATAGTTTAAACAATGTTGGGGTATGCAAAAAGGTAGCCTATATAGCCAAACGAGGCGAAATATTTATATTATTTATTAAAATATTATTTATATTTATATATACTAGCCTACTGTCTGTAACAATTTAGAAATTTGTCCAAATGCCAGACCTGCCTTGGTTTTGTGGCGTAAAACCCGGCTTTAATCTTCTCTGCTTCATTACTGACTCCATTCTTGCTGGCGGTTATAAATCATAGGACCCGCTCTATTTTTTTTATACCCGCCCGCAGCAAAGGTAAAACAGCCCGCTTCCAATCCCAATGCAGTCCTCTACTTCCAGATTTAAAATTTATATTCTGTCATGTGCATGAACACTAACATACACTACTAGGACTGTAGCTATCGATTATTTTAGTAATCGAGTATTCTACCGATAATTCTATCACTTAATCGAGTAATCGGATAAGATGTGTTTTTTTATTAAAAAGCAATACTAAATATACAAGAGAAAATAAGACGTTTTTTCTTAAAATGAACAACCAATTTGTTTCCTTTTTTAGAAAAATGCACATTTTTATTGCTGGAATTGCATAATAATATATTATTAATATTATATATGTGAAAACTAAACCCATTTAGTGCATTTAATTGCTATACATTCAAAATGCAAATACAATAATATAAATAAAATAAGTGATCTATTATTATTATTATTATTAAGTATGAAAATCATTTTTAAATGAAAAAGGTAAACCACTAACTTCAGCTCATGCATGACATAAGCCTTTACTGTCTTGGATGGCTTTGTGGCTTTTTTAAGAGGCTAAAATTAGTGGACAGGACGATAACTTGGAACAAGAATAAAAGTCTATACACATTACATTTCTTAACACATTTGCCTGCAACATGAATAAACTCTTAAACCTTATGTTTCTTTACATACTCTATCTACGGGGTGTGTGTGTGTGTGTGCGTGCGTCAGACAGAGAGAATGAATGACTGACATGAATGACACTTTTACAAAACTTAGCTAACATAGGGACATCATAACTAGCCCCCATATTCATTTACAGTCTTGAATAGTCATACAAAATTTTTTACGTGCCTTCATTTCAACTAGCAATCATATTGATTTAGGCTAAATGCGAAAGCTAACATTTAACGTTACCTGGTATTAGATGCGGTTTGGTCGATCGGGTCATTAGTGGATGACGCAATACATGTGCAAACGGGGTGTGAAATGTTTTGAGCTTGTCCACTTTTGACCACTTCCAGAGGTGATCGAAAACGCATTCGTCAGGATTGCTTTCAGGCGCTCATGTGGTTAAATGCATCCGAACAGCCACAAGAGACCCCTGCTCTCCGCATACACATAATGCGTAAACATCATGGGAAGCACGCTAGCCACCTAGGATTTAAACAATGTTCTTTTACCAGATTTCGGACACACACACACACAGTGTTCATCGGTATATTTTTATGTAACTTATGCCGCAGTGTCTTCAAAATTTTTAAGCGAAGAGTCAAGATGTCTCCTAAGGTAAACGGCTCCTAAGATTAACAGGTCGGGGTGGATGTGGAAAATTGAAATGTTGAATTAGCTTAATCCTATGAAGTTGACGATTTTACAAAAAGTCACCATGATCTACTATGTAAGTTACCATAGGCACCGATTCCGCTGGTGGATTCAAACACTCAATAACGTGCACTTATATTTGCGAGAGAGCATCCAGTTTCAGTCACATAAAAACGGGCGTGCCGGTGTAAAGGATACAGGCCAGGTTCTACAAACAACAAAAAAACACCCTCAGAAAAAATTATAAATAGCGTATATGAATAGAGTACATAATAGTAAGCACCCTCAATATTTCCAAAAGCACCCTCAGTAATTTGGTTTTGGAACCAGACCTGAAAGGATATCATAGTGGAGAGGATTCAATGCAAAAATGTAAAAACAAAAATAAAACGTAATATACTACAACAGCCTCAAATGAAGTTTTATCGACTTTATATTGGTTAAAATGAATTAAAAATATATCTCATGTCTTGAACACCCACGTGATCGGTGCCTATGCCATGTACTGTACTGTAGTGCAGTTTAGTTTGTTAGAAGAAAAAATGAATGACAGACATACAGTAAATAGCAGTATTGACATGTTTTGGTTGTATTTTGAGCAGTGTTTACTCTAAAATGCTCTCTTAGGGATAGATAAATCAAAATTCTGTCATAATTTACATAACCTCATTTTGTTCCAAACCTTTGAGTTTCTTTATTGTGTGGAAGAGTGTTGGTAACCAAACAGTGGCTGGTCCCCACTGGCTTCCATTTTTTATCTTAATTTTTTATCAAAATTTATTTTGTGTTTCACACAAGAAAATCATAAAGGTTAGGAACAATATGAAGTGAGTACATTTTGACAATGTCTTTTGTGGGTGAACTATCACCCACTATTTAACAAGAATAGCATAAAGGTGTGTTTGTGCAGTTATTAAGGACTATGTGTACCACATATTTTGTTAAACATGATTGTATTCACATTTATAATTATTATTAAAGCAGATTATAGCATGAGTGAATGTGCAGCATGTTACTAGAAAGCTACCAAGATGTGCGTTCGCGCGTCAGAACTGCTGAATCATGCATTTTGCACAAAAACCTGTGTTCGGCTGATGGTACTCAAAAAAAAATTCCAAGGTTGGCAGGTCTGTGACTGTTTACTTGCCGCATCACTGCTAATGATTATCAGACAGCGTACACAACGAGCTGCTGCTTTAGCTCTTGTCTTACACAAGCAACACGCCTGTGGACACTGACGCCTATTGGTCATTGCCTGTCGACGTGGACAACGACGCAGAAGTATAAATGAAAACCGGCATAGAGGCTATGGCGTAGGTCAGACGCAGAAGTATAAATCAGCATTTACAGTTAGCCAGATTAACTGATTAACTGTGATCTTAAACATCACTAGTGTGGACTTATTATGGGTCCACAAATGACTTTGGTGTGCGCTGTCCCACATGGGGGCTTATAGTGCTTTCTCTCTCATGTAATAACTGCTTTTCCACTGTCAGGGCTTTCATCTGGCTGGGCCAAGCTGATAACTTAAGACCCAGTGGCATTGCGAGGGTGGGGTTATAGGGGCTTAAGCCACTTATGTTTTGGCTAAAAAAAAAAACGTTTTACTTTACAGATTGCAGAATCAGAATAACCTTTATTCGCCAAGTGTGCGCACACAAGGAATTCGTTCTGGTTATAGGAGCTCTTAAACACACAGTATACACATAACACAAGAAATAGAAAAGAATTTAAAATAAGTATGGATAAAAATATAATAATATACAAAGGTGCAGTTTAGTTATGTGTGCCTAGTAAGTACTGTATATTACAACTGTGTATTGTACATGTTTAAGACCAAGAAAATATAATATGTATTTACATAAAGTATCAGAGTAAAGATATTGCGCTGATATATATTGCTTTTAACAAGGAGGTTATGGTGGATGTACTAGCTGTTCAGGTTTGAGATGGCCTGCGAGAAGAAGCTGTTCTTGAATCTAGATGTTCTAGTCCGCAGTGTTCTGTATCGTCTGCCTGATGGCAGGAGTTCAAACAGATTGTGTCCAGGGTGGGAGGGGTCTTTGATGATGTTACTAGTCTGTTTCTTCACCCTGGAGTACAAGCATAATATTATGACTTCTTAAAGGGACTGTCCACCCAAAAATTAAAATTCTGTCATCATTTACAAACCCTTAAGTTGTTCCAAACCTGTATGCATTTCTTTGTAATGCTGAACACAAAGAAAGATATTTGGAAGAATGTCAGTAATTAAGAACTTACAGTGTGTGGGTGCGTGGGTGTGTATATATATGGGGGCCAAACAGGAAATAATTATATAAAATCTGAATATATAGTTATAAGTTTGAATATATAAATGTAAATCCGAATATATCGTTAAAAATGTGAATATAAATGTAAACCCTGACTATAACTATATATTCGGATTTACATTTATATATTCAGGGTTTACATTTATATATTCACAATTATAACTATTTATTCAGATTTACATTTATATATTCAGGGTTTACATTTATATATATTTGCAATTATAAATATATTCAAGATTTACATTTATATATTCAAGACTTACATTTATATTTTAACTTATAACTATATATTCGGATTTACATTTATATATTCAGGGTTTACATTTATATATTCACATTTTTAACTATATATTTAGATTTTACATAATTATTTCCTGTTTGGCCCCCATAATAAATATATATATATTTTCCCCATAGTAGGAAAAATAAAGGCTATATGAGAGTCAATGGGGGATGAGATCTGTTTGGTTACTGACATTCATCCAAATATCTTCCTTTGTGTTTAGCTGAGCAAAGAAACTTACAATCTAAGAGTGAGCAAATGACAGAATTTTTATTTTTTGGCGGAGTGTCACTTTAAATGTTTTTATGACGTTCGACCTGTGTCACGAAAACATTTTAGAAGTCATAATACAGAAAATGTATTTGAACCCCTTGGAATGAACTGGTTTTCTTCAGTAATTTGCCATAAAATGCCATCTGAACCTCATCTGTGTCACAACAACAGACAAACACAATGTGCACAATCTGATAACACACAAACAATTCTAGTTTCTTCTGTCTTTGTTGAACACACCCAGAAAACATTTGTGTCAGAAACTTTGAGTCCAATTAATAAAATGAGTTTGAAGGTGTGGTTTATAGCAGTATTTTATTTATTGGTCTAGCTTTAGCACTTGAAATATTTTTTGCTTCTACTCTCTGATTACATTATATTGTATTTTAACATGGCTAAATGTTATTTTCACATCTTATCTGTTTTTTTTTGTCAGACATAAAAATAGTATAAAATAGTGACTTAACACGACCCAATAACACCTCATGTCTAATCCAACCAGCTGTTACAATGCTGATTTACAAATGTGAAATTGTCTGACAAAATCACCATACATTTACAAATTAGATTATGGCGGGCCGCCCAGATGTTGCGCTAGACTTTTTTACTGTCCGTCATTTTGACGGACTGGCTAGTAAAAAATTTGTCAGTTACTATGGTGCAAGGTGGTGTTACGTGCTAATTGGCATGTTTGTGACATCATCACGCTGTACTTTCGTTTACTCTCCAAACTTACTGTATTTTAATACAACTGAATGCCTAATAAGGCCGTTGTTGTTTATATTCATTTATATATATTATTGTTTCTGTTGTCAGACAAAATAATAATTTCAGACAAATGTTTATGAATATATGTCCAGTCGTCCAGTCAGTAACAATGACAGGTGCCTGCACAAGTAAACTGCGGTTTGGTCATGAATGTACTGCTTCTGCAGCTCACTGAACAGAGAAGACGACGAGAGACATTTTTACACTCACTGGAAGCTAATGTTTATACAAAAAGACGCTAGTCACTTTTCTGAGGGAAAAAACCTCTGTAAAGACTAGGGATGCAGCGATTACCGAATTTCTCTATTAACCGCACTTAAAAACGTCACGGTTAATTAATCGTAAAGGGTCCGTTACACCGTGTATTTCTGTTGCACGGAACGGAACTGTAGCAACTAGCACCAAACGAATAAAAGTTACACCAGCGGTGCAACAGCTTAAAGAGCCGTACATGCTTATCAGAGACACGGAGGCTACACACACTTTTAACTATGGCAAAGAGAACAAACAGCAAATCTAATATGTACATTAACAATCAAGGCTGTAGTGGTGACAGTTAGGCTTTCAGTGCAACGTAAACAAACAAAGCTGCATTTAAGTTACCGGAGTCGTGCGTCGGATGAGCGCCGCAGACAGCGCACAGGACACGCACATTCTGTTTGCACAAGCTCGAATTCAAAGTCTACTCCTGATGCAAGCTGGACCAATGTAACTTATTATTATGTTATTTTTATTAAACAATAACTGGGCGTTGAACGTTATTTAGCGATTAGGTCCATTATTGTTTGCTATGAACGAAAATAGCAGGGAAACAAAATGCATGTGATCCATACGCAGTAGCTCTGAAAGGGACAGCAGCATAATAAACATAGGCTATCTGTTTTAATGCTCATCAAACAACAAAAAACGAAGACACAAAAAAAAAACACTCTCACTGCTGATGACTGATTAAATTGTATAACTTTAATGCTTTTATCCATATTTAACTTATACTGTAAAGACTCTGAAGTGTTATTTTACATTTGATTACTTTATTCAGTTTCCTTACCTGATACCCACAGACCAACCTAAAACATCTGAAAAGCACTGCTTATTTCATTTGTGTGTTTGCTTTATTACAAATATAAAATACATAAAAGTTCTGTTAGTTAATTTTTATGGTATTATAACCTTATTTATTTAGATTACATGGGTAATAAACAAACTACTAACAGGACAATATTTTTTATTTTTTGTGGTAGGGCAAGTAAAAATTTTGGCAGGGCCAGTAAAAATGTAGAAATTAATGAATGTTTAATAATCGTCATAATCATGCAATCAAGATTATTTCTCAGACAATAATCGTGCCAACAAAATCTATAATCGTTGCATCCCTAGTAAAGACCGCACACGATGCATCTGCACCGCGAATCGCCGCTGACCGCGATTGCGTTTCCTAAGCTAATGAATGGGAAACACTGGTCCCTTCGCGTTTGATCCTAGTCATAACCTATTTTAGCTTAAGCATTGTAATCATACCTCATACATTCCAAGAGGTGAATTGAAGCCTTTTAGTATGTGAGATTCTTTTCTAGCTTCTGATAAGTTATACAGAATAATATAATATATATTGTCATATTAGACAAGGGGCATGGAGCAGGGACCCGCTGATACTAAATGTGTAAAACTGAGCAGTTTAAATAGAAACAACCTGTATTGTCATAGCAATATTAAAGACAGTACATTAGCACTATTATGCATATTATTGTTGCACGTGCATCATTTTCTGTGCATTTGTATTGTTAAAATTGATTGTTTGATTCAGCTCTACCATCTGGTCTGGTTACGGACTGCATCCTGCTCGCTATGGTAACCTTGGAACATAGAAAAAAGGCAACTGAGAGCAAAATACTGTTCAGCACTTGTTAGTGCACTGTTCGTGGTTCCGGTTAATCTAACTGATGCAGCCTAAATTGCTTAGAGGAATTGTATTATAGAAGTGGTGTGTATGCAAGGTTAAAAAAAAAGCGTCTTTAATCTAGATTTAAACTGACAGATTGTGTCTGCCTCTAGGAAGACTGTTCCAAAGTTCAGGCGCTAGATAGGAAAACGATCTACCGCCTGCACTTGATTCAAAATTCTAGGTATTACCAACTGACCGGAGCCCAGAGAGCATAGTGAAGGAGAAGGGCTTTAATGCAATAGAAGCTCACTCAGGTACTTAGAAGCTAAACCATGTAGGGCCTTATAGGTAAGCAGTAGGATTTTAAAGTTAATACATTGCTTGATAGGTAACCAGTGCAATGCTGACTGAATCGGGCTAATATGCTCATACTTTTTTGTTCGTGTAAGAACTCGAACTGCTGCGGTTTGAACTAGCTGGAGTTTTTGTAAAAATTTCACAGGACAGCCACCTAATAGTACGTTACAGTAATCTAGTCTTGACGTCCTGAATGCATGAATTAGCTTTTCTGCATCTGATAGTGACAGCATATGACGTAGTTTGGATATATTCTTAAGTTGGAAAAACGCAGTTATACAGGTGTTGACGACATGGCTTTCAAATGTCAAATTACTATAGAATAAAATGCCCAGATTCCTTGCTGACGACGAGGGTTTTATGGAACATCTGTCAATAGTTAAGCAGTATTCTTGGTTGTTACGTATGGCAGTTTTCTGTCCAATGAGTAACACTTCTGTTTTGTCGGAGTTCAGCAATAAAAAGTTGCCACTCATCCAGTTTTTTTATATCGACTATGCATTCCATTATTCTATTGAACTGCTGCGTTTCATTAGGCTTTGAGAAAATATAGAGTTGAGTATCATCAGCATAGCAGTGAAAACTAACTCTGTGTCTTTTAATTATAGCTCCTAGGGGTAACGTATAGTGTGAACAGGGTTTTTCCTGGCTCAAAATGAGGCTGAGGTGGTACTATCCTGATCATGTGCATGCACACTACGTTTTTCGGTGTTAAATGTGCGCTTCATGGTATACCATTATTTTCACATGTTGTTTTAAGCGAACTTGATGTTGAACAGCACATAAAAAAAACTTAATTGTAATTTGTCATCAAATTTTTTAAACCCCTAAAATGCTAATATAACATTTGGTAATCCTTCAGTATATGGGGCAATTCTCACTATTAACTAGTTGTTATTAGCATGCCTATTATTAGCATAATGGCTGTTTATTAGTACTTTTAAAGCACATATTCTGCTTGACCATACTCTACATCCTTTATCCTCCCCAATACCTTAACCTAACAGCTTACTAACTATAAATACAACAAATTAAGAGTTTATTCGGGGAAAAGTCAAAGTTAATGGTTTGTTAATAGCGAGAATTGCACCCTATACCGAAGTCTGACCCTAACATTTTAATTTACAGTTATTTTAGTTTATTTAAGGCAAATTCTCATTTGCATAGTTTAAGTTTTAGTTGATAATGACCCTTTCTTTTATAATGTAGTTGAACAGAAACCTAAGTTTTTAGATTTAATAAGCAACAATATAACAGCACTTGGACGTCTCACTGCTTGCAATCTGCGCATTGCTACTGTAAGCAGGGCACACAGTTTGTTACTCAAACCCTTACATGTATAATTCACGCTTTAAACAGAACGCGGGAACAGCGCAACGTGGAAAAAGACGATGACATGATGTGAGGTCAATTTTGAGGTCTCTTAACTTCTTGTGTTATCCTATAGGCCTAGCCAAAATCACCACCGTCGCTGTCTTTAATAAACATGCATGGTGATTTGATCAGACATTTAGCAACAGTAGGCTTATTCCGTAAGCGTAACTGAAAGACAAAATATCCAAATATATTATGTTAAAGTAAATTACAGTATATTTACGATTTCACTAGGGCTGTAACGGTGGCAGTTTTTGGTGGTTGGGCTATTATTTATATAGGCCTACATAAAATATAAATAACATAAATATTTAAATTATTATTTTGCTTGTAGCAACCACAAAATGTATTTAAATACATTTTGAAATTTGATATCTGAAATATATGAAGATGAAACATCTGTCCGTGTTTAATTATTCAATTCATTAATTATTTAATGTGCAAATTTATCAGTGAACCGGCACACTACAGCATATAAAACATAAAATTCAATAAACATCAGTAAATAATTCAAACTTAAATAATACTTAAATTCAAAAAAAATTATTCCGCCAAACCTTTGTGTCCAGAAAAGTCTCTCACATCTTTTTTAACATCATGGATCGCATTTATAACACCCTCAAACTTTGTAGCAAAATCAGTTTGCATCAATTCCAGTTTTTGTATCACCTTGAAAATTGCCTGCGACATCTGATGAGCTAGCATTCCTTTCGTCGTCTTGTTCCTTGGAAGAGTTGTGTTTGTGCTTATTTTCCCCCTTTTTTTTGACAGTATCTTGTTCTTTGGTTCAGTTAAAGAGTTAAAGAAACCAAGTTAAATTGTTTGTGTGGGTGATTTGGAGTAGAGGTCTTCACGGGTCCAAAAATCTGTACCCGAACCCGAAGAGACCCGTGATTGTGCTACACAGAACCGACCCGGACCCGTGCAATATTTAAAAGTTGGACCCGAACCCGTGAAGACCCGAGAAATGCAATACATTTACTACCCAGACCCGACGTGGACCCGACAATTATTAGGAAATTGGACCCGAACTCGACACAGACCCTGGACCCGAACAGCACAAATTCCACAAGTTGCAAAAATAAAAGTTTTTGTCTTACCTACTGTAACTTAGTAGCCTACTCCCTCGTACTGGATTGTGGCGCTATCCTCATTGCTAATGTGCTATCCATGTTCCTTTCTTGCCGATCGCTTAATCCACTTATTATTCCAGCTTGATTTTAGCAGCATTACTTTGCTATTATCTATAGCCCCGCCTTCTAAATAAAAGAGCCAATCGTCACTGCTGAAGCTCCGGTTGCCATAGAAACATGACGTGCACAACATGTGCGTTTGCTGCCTGCCCAGCCAGGAGCAATCGAAGCAAAAAATATCCTGTAGGTGCTGTTCTCCGGGTGTTCTCCGATCGACACGAAGTAATATGATCTGGACCCAACCCGGTCCTCCGTGAAGACCTCTAATTTGGAGTCTTCCACGCGCGTTCACAAAACCGCCATGACGCACATGCATCCAGGCCGTTGGGATAACTACATACAGTTTCATAAACTGTCTTCTTAAGCACATTATGCATATATTCATGCCACAGACACTTAAACAATCAAATTATTTCTATTATTTATTACAGCTAAAGAAAACATAAAATTGAATCGCTTGCAATGGCAGACAGCAGCTTTCCCTTATTGTGTGCACAGAAACAGTGCGTCATGTTTATTCGTTAAAATGGATGTCTGCATCTAAAATAGTACATGTACTGCAAAGAACAACTAACTGATTTCGCTTTTCTCTATTGCCGGTGACCGCAATAGCATCTTGCAAGAGCAAGATGCGCGTTTAAAGCTGACCTCTATTGTATGAAACACAACAGACTTTTCACATTTACCCTGCGTTCTATTCCGAAGTGATCATCCCTCTGCCCTACTCCCTTCGAAGAGTAGCTCTTGATGTGTAAACTCCCCGAAGGCCCTTCTGAGGGAGATATATCCCATTTGGAACACACTGATAGACCTGAATGATCAGCGAATGATCTGTACTAGCTATGTTTACATGGACACATAGGATTAAATTTATTCAGATTGTGCAATCCGAATGTAACGTTTACATGAAGGGTAAATAAAGTGATCTGATTGATTGTGCGTGTTTATATGTGACAAGCTTCAAATCTGATTTAATCTGCTGACATGCGCACACTGCACAAGTTCACTTAAATGCACTAAAACAAACGGCATGAAGGAAATGTACAGCAGAGTAAGGTCTTGTGCCAATGAAGCATAATGCGGTTTTACCACGGTAAAACCATGTCAAAACTACCAAGACCAGAGTGTCTGCAGATATAAATGTTTAATAATATCTAACACCAAAGTTTAGAAGTGATAATACATGGATTCATATCTGCATTAACGGTAAACGGAGAAGGGCTCGGTGGCCACGGCTATTATTATAATATTCACACAAACGGCTACTCAAACAAGTGTTCTAGGTACAGATGTGTTTATTTTATGTCACAGACACTGGCATATTAATGTTCATAAATGCAAAGTAATATCAACATATCAATGAAGCAAGGTCATTTCGCACAGCAATTTAACACTTAATCCTTCCAAAGCACATTCAAGTAAACAATAAATCAAATTAATGTTCGGTAACAAATTACATTTTATGATTAGATATTTTAGTATTTTTTGTACATCTGCAAATGTACATGTTTTAAAAAGAAACTAAGGAATTGCGGTAAAAAACTCACTCCAGGGAAACAGTTAAGACATTTAATAATATGTTCATTTAGAGATGTTTGTGCTGCATTGTAAGATTCATGGCTTTTGGTGTCTTTAGAAACAGCTGCTCGTTCCGTGCGTCATACCCCCTGACGTCTGTATGACCCAGCGACGTCTTTGCACATGCGGAAATCTTCCGACTTTGGTTTTCAATCTGATCAAGTGTTTTCATGTCCTATCAACTGAATTACAAACGGCATAAACCATCCATTACAATCTGACTGAAATTTCAATCGGTTTGGGCATTTTTAATCTGATTGATGTGTTTATGTGGAGCATTTTCATTCGGATTGGACTTTTAGTCGAATTTCAATGGTCCATGTAAACGCAGCTAGTAACTGATGATGTCGTTTTTAGCTCTGGAATGCAGCAGAAGGGCATTTTAAGCCCGTTTACATAAACAGTTTTGTCTGTTGTTTTTTTAAAGTGATTGTAGCCTACCATATAAACTTTTGCATTAGCAAGTGATGCTGAGGTTGCTTGACTATTTTTATGCATATAGGAATAATTCAAGACTTTTATATGATTTAGATAATTGGTAAAAAGGTAATATCCTGTTGTAGATATGTTCTATGTTTTTAGTGTGTACACGCATGAATGCCTGTTAATGTAAATGTTGCAAAAAGTGTGACATGCAGATTTGAAAACCGTATCTGGCCAATATTTCATTAAATCATTTAAATAAGATAAAAAAAATAGTTACAGCATTTGCGCCTTTATACAGATTCCATATGTAATCGTGTATGTTTTGTGTTTGACATTGCAGCACTTGTTGAAAATATTAGCGTGAATCTGCAAATGCGGTATTGTGATGTGATCTACATGTTGGAATGGGTCTCATTTTCCACATGTGCTCCACATGTCATAACCTATGGTAACATCTTTTCCACATGTGCTCCACATGTCATAGCCTATGGTAACATCTTTTCCACATGTGCTCCACATGTCATAGCCTATGGTAACATCTTTTCCACATGTGCTCCACATGTCATAGCCTATGGTAACATCTTTTCCACATGTGCTCCACATGTCATAGCCTATGGTAACATCTTTTCCACATGTGCTCCACATGTCATAGCCTATGGTAACATCTTTTCCACATGTGCTACATGTGTTGCAACATGTGGTGACATGTTGCCCACATATGATCACATGTTGTTCACACGTGTCCCATGTGGCCACACGTGATCCCATGTAAAAAACATGTCAACAGGTCATTAGCAGCATGTTCGTTCGGATATATAATTCACACCCTGCCATGTTTTTGTAAACTTAACTCTGGAAGAGACGCAGCTGTTCAGATTGGAACTTTCGATTGGAATGAATTACATCACATTACTAATATTTTGGGACAGAAAAAGACGGAATGATGATGCTAGAGTGAATACCAGTAAATACAATTACACAAAGTAATTGTGAAAAAGTATTAATTTATGGTAACTTACTGGGATTACTGTGTGAAAGGGGCTGTAGTCACATATGTTCAATAAGAAGAGCAGTTTGTCCACCCTTTGTCAAGCCAGTAAAGTAACATGAGTGTCTCTGCATATTATCTTCAGGTAAAGACAGCAGCAGTGTTACATTGCGGATTCATGCTGTGCCCCCTCCAAACTTCTTCAAACCCAGTCGCTTCCATCCTCAGAAGAACAATGTCAGGACTGAGTGGTTCACTGGTGTTGCCAATAAACAAGGTAATCAGAATTTTTTGATTTTTTTAATGAGATTAATTTTCTCATGTCATAATATATTTCTATTGTTTTTATAATGCAGAACGCAGTGAGCCTCCTACACCTCATTATAACAGCACGATTCTTGGAGATCATCTCCCCCTCTCACACTTACAGTTCCTTTTGGCTATCAGTACACAGTGTCCCGCTTTTAAAGACTGTGTGGCACTTCTCAAAGTTTGGCTAAGACAGAGAGGACTGGACCAGGTGAACAAAAACTCATTATTTCTTAAGGTATAATCATTTAGTCTACTAACTTGTTTTTAACAACTGTTTATGTCCCCCAACAGGGTGCAGGATGTTTCTGTGGCTTTCATGCCTCTATGTTATTGGCTTATCTTCTGTCCACGCACAAAGTTGGCAAAAGCATGAATGCCTACCAGCTGTTCAGGAATGTCCTGCACTTCTTGGGTAAGGGAGATCATTATAACACATTTTGTCAGAGCCCAGTAGATTAATAACAAGTTATGGTGTTTTTACAATAGAGTAGATATTTATAATTATCTGTTACAATTCTGACATGTTAAGTTCCTTTCACTCTGGCTGTGAAAAAGTGAGTGTTAGACACTCTAGAATAAAAAAACAGACTCATGTATAGCTGTTAATTTAGGTTATTTTTTCAATTGCACAGCAAATGCTACGACTATGAAAAGAGCAGCATCTGCTACAATTCTGCTAGGATTTTGTGGAATTGTGGTGCTGGATGACGTCACACGCTAATTAACATATTCATGCAACTTTGCATAGATTTGCAACTTGAAACCCGTTTTGCTTGTACTTTCTGAACATTCTATATTTAAAACCGCGTACTGCCCAATAAAGCCGTTATCATTGACATATTTTCTGTTTCTGTTTACAGTTCTGTTTTATAACCGCAGCATTGTCTGACATGTACTACTAACAGACAAATTGTCTTCAGGTTTATATATCTGAACAGACGATAACAGTGGCAGGATTATGAAACGCAGTTTTTTACTCTTTCGTTCTCAAGTCATGCGTCGTACATGCTGCTTCCCCCTGCCGCTCACCGCACAGACCTTGCGTTCACATGGCAGTACTGCCTACATTTTCCCACTGAGTGAAAGCATTTATTCAAAAAGATGCTAGGTTTGTCATTTTGCTCTTTTTCTGAACAAAAGTTGCTAAAGGGGTCAGAAAAGCTGCTAAATCTAATAAGAGTTGCTAACTTCGCAACATTGGTGGGACAAATTAGCAATGAATGGGAAATGCTGTGTTTACCGAGAAGCTGTAGCTGGGGCAGCTTGGCTACAGGGAAAATGGGAGTCGACTCTGAATCTTTAACCGCAGTGTATCTACGTAAATAGAAATAGTCCCCTCCTGCTCGCGAACCTGTTGTCAGACACTCCACAAACTAAAGTAGGCACTTAAAAATCTTAAGCTCTTTACTCTTAAAGTAACTATGTCTCCGCTGGATGCAAGAAATGCTTTGTTTATAATATGTTTTACTGTCTTTGTCGCATCACATCGAGACACAGTGTCGCGTCGAGACACAGCATCACAGGCCATTCAAGAAGTTACTTTTAGTTAGCTAATTGTTAAACCTAATAGTTTATAAAAATATAACCTTACCAATCTGTTACGTTCTACTAAAGTTGTAAAGGTTTGCAGGAAACCTTCTACCAGTGAATTCTCATCCTTTTGGACAGGTGGTTCACCAAAATACTCTTCTGAATCTAAACCAAGCAAAGTGGTCAGGCAGAGACACTGGCCTTCTCTCTAAAGTGGGTGGTATGGCATTCGCTTCCTCATATACCACATGAGGTTGCATTGTTGTTTCCTCTCTCTCATCTTTTATTTGTTACAGTGCAAGAGCTTGAACTTTGACTTGCACTCTTAAGGTCGTCTTCTGACAGAAACTTCAGTTTCCGAAACTGTGGGTCGAGAGCAGCAGCAATAATAATTAAAGTAAATTTTATTTATATAGTGCTTTTCACAATGTGCATTGTTCCAAAGCAGCTTTGCAGGAGAAAAGAAAAAGAGAACAAAACACAAAAAAAGGTCAAATACAGTACAGTACAGTGCAGTGCATGGTATTGTAGAACAGGCAAGATAATTCTAATTAAGCGATGATAATGGAATTTACATTTATTCATTTGGCAGATGCTTTTATCCAAAGCGACTTACAATTGAGGAAAACTTCAAGCGATTTGTAAGCAATATTCACGAGAAGTGCTAGTAATACAAAGTTTCAGATACAACGTCAAGATAGTACAAGCAAGTATACAGAGAACATTAGAAAAAGAAAAGAGAGGTAGAAAAATCCAGGGCTCTAGACTAACTTTTGGCACTGGTTGCACTGGTGCGCCTAACTTTTTACTTAGGTGCACCAGCACAAAAGTTAGGTGCACCCAAATTTTCGACCGCATCGCATTTAACACCGCAGTTTTACAAGTTCACTTTTTTTAATTGCTGTCCATATAGACAATATTGCAGGGCTCTAGACAAGTTATACAGTTGGTAGCACCAGCCCTAAATTTGGTAGCACCAGAGTTATGGGGTGAGACAAGAAAACTATTCACTAAAACTACATCCAAACGTGTTAAATACACCAATACATTAATTACAAATTAATATAAAT
The DNA here is from genome assembly GCA_026939265.1 of Oreonectes daqikongensis. Classification (NCBI taxonomy): domain Eukaryota; kingdom Metazoa; phylum Chordata; class Actinopteri; order Cypriniformes; family Nemacheilidae; genus Oreonectes; species Oreonectes daqikongensis. The sequence continues at coordinate 2,113,611 of JAOTQM010000053.1, read as the reverse complement.
TATTGTTTCTACTCAAACTCTCTTTCAACACTTCAATCATATTTAAAGCACATCTTTAACAAAATTATTTCCTTTAAATTCCTTTAATGTCAGTGAGTGTTTTGAGGGTCGTCCTTTGTTGTTTGATGAACATTATAAACAAGACATTTTTATTATGCTGCTGCCCCTTTAAGAGCGAGTATATAGATATATGGATCTAAACTGCGACACATGCGTTTCACAACTGTTTATGTTCATGAAAGGGACTACTTTTATAAGGAAACTTGCTAAAATGGGAATTTTGACGTACTTTGTGTATGTCCTTTTTAAAGTAAGAATACGTGAAAGAGAACTCAGTTTAGTATTTTGCGCTCTGACTGTCTGGCGCGTGCATCCAAACAACCTGAGAGAACTGAAGTCTGTATTGATACATATGTTTGGCTTTTAACGACTGACAAATAAAAATTATTTAACGTTATGTCTAACATTTTGTATGCTTTGCAGTATTGGTGGAGAGCTTTATACAATAGTATAGTGCGAAGTTTAAACACACTGTTTCAAATGTTGTTTTCTGCATTAGCTCACACTGCATACAATAGGCTAAAAGCAACATATTTCGTTATCTTTAATGTATTGTACCTTAGCCGTGGAAATTCTTGCATTCTGCAGCCAAAACATATTTATTTATTTGCAAAAGTGAGCGCTTTACTCGTCTGCTCTGTTGATCCTTTTTGTTTTTTTGTCTGCTCTGTCGATACTTTTTTAAAATATTTTTTTGTTTGCTCTGTTGATCCTTCTGCTTCATCTTTAGCATTGAATGCGCCCAATTGCGCGCGCCGCTCTACACCCGCGCATTACTGGGTCAGGGCACTGATAGATAATGGCTGAAGCAAGGGCGAAATGGAGTGACTGGAAGTACCGCTTGCGCAATATAACATTTCGGGGCATTACATTTATAACTAATATATATATATATATATATATATATATATATAATGTATATACACACACATCTGAGAGATGTATATTTACGTTTGAGTTTGGCGGTCAGGCGTTTTCTGAATTTCTGTCAGGCGTCTATTTACTTCTGCTTATGTCATCGTGGCAATGTGGAGCAAAGAAAGAGTTTTTTTAAATGGACAGAAAATGAAGGAAGAGATGTTGCTGCGGGTTAGGGTTGGGCGATGTCCCCTAAATTGGCAGTTGACGATGTTTACAGTAAAACATCAGGATGGACGATGACATCGTTGGGGGACGGACGGGGGTGGTTTATTTAAATTTTTCGTTATAATATAATTATTATTCGTTATTTTACTTTATTACTTTATTTATATTATATTAATAAATATATATTTTTCTTAAATATAATATAATTTCTATACTATAATTTCGTCATACGGGCTTTCCAATAGGTTGCACGTGAGGGGGGATAAAAAGTAGCGTCCTTCTACTTAAAGAGTTGATACAATGGCGTTGGTATTATGGCCAAGGAAAATTGTCTTTGAAGGTATTTATTAACCAGACAAAAGTTAATTGATGTTCGCTGAATTCTGGGTTTATATCTTAAACTGCCACTTCAGTGCAGTATAGCCAAAGAGCAGGGGCGGCGTTTTGCGTCTAGCATTCAGATAAAATAGTTGAAACAAAGTGTGCATAAAAGATAATTAAAATATTTTAAACTGATGTGTTCTTGTAGCATAGGCATCGGAAACGTGTAGTTTAGTGTGTACAAACAACTTATCTACGTCAACAGCTTCAATGGCGTAGTGAGTAAGTCACGTAGTTTTGACACCATGGAAATGCAGTTTCGAATCCCTGTTTTGCTGAACTCGCTCCTCTACATTTTCACATTTTAGATCATACACAGGCATATATTTTCAATAAAATGAAGAAACCGCTTAAAAGATGGCTAACGGGTTTAGTAATCAAGTGTATGGTAAGCTTAGCGGTAGTGGGGAGGTCTTTAATTTCCCAATTAGTTGGCATAATTTCCCAATTAGTTGGCATCCATTTAATAATTGTAATAAATCGAATCATTTACATTCTATTTTTATTGTATTTCATTTAGAATGTACAACAATACTTTATGTTGCTGTGTTGAAACAGAATGGAGTTTAATCATAAGGATCCTTCTTCAGGGTTATGGATAGTGTAGTTCTTTAATTGTGTTAAATTGGCAGTTATTATTTTTTATTTTAAGAGTCACATAATCTCATTTGCCCCAGCCAGATGTATATATAATATATATATATATATATATATATATATATATATATATATATATATATATATATATATATATATAATATTCGTTACGTTAGTTGTGAATACCAAAAGAATGAACATTGTACAGAATTACATTTTTGCGCAGTCGCAGTTTATTGCACTAATCATCCATGCGTTTTTTGGATTTACTAGCTGTGACAGGATTAGCATATAATAAACTGCACCGCAACAAGGTAAGACATGTTTTATATTTAAACCTGTTTGCTGATAATTTTATTTAATGGTTGGACTATATTTTAGACTAGTAGTCAATTGACGTAGTCGTTGGTGGGGGGTGGTTATGACAACATGGCTGTAGGTTTTTGAGTGATTGTCACACAATGGTAGATGGTTTTGTGAAGTGCTGTGATAATTGCTTGAAGTCTAAATTAGTAGATCTTTTGTTACTACTTTCTTTCAGTTTTGTGGATTCTTCTACATATTTTGGTTATATTTGATGTGGTATAACTTATGGTTCGTTTTTGTATGGCCTGAGTAAATTTTGCAATACCCTAAGCTTTGGTGAAACGCCGCCACTGCCACAGAGCTATGTAACAATGAGCACGATCTCCCGAGACACTACAATAGGCTACTAATAATTCATTAATAAGGCCTGTTTTCTTGTACAGAATTAAATATTTTAAGTTAAATGTACAGTGTTAGACATGTAAAAAAGACAAGAATCTAACGATGAAAATACCGTGTCAGGCATTTGATCTTGACAAAGACTAACACACGTCACGTCTCTGGCATAGACTACAGTGTTTAAAATAGCATATAGTAATATTCTCAATTTAATTTACAGAGCAATTCCTGCAAAGATTTTAGGTTAACTATAGTCTATAGAAGAGACTAGGATTAGCGTGTATTTTTTTTACAGTCTATGGTGTCGACTCGCAGCGGGGCGGGGGCGTGGCATGGCATCACGATGGTGTCTCTCCATCGTGATGTCGTTCAGCCATCACGATATTCGATGATATCGTCCATCGGCACAACCCTACTGCGGGTAACACAAGACTAAATCTGCAAAAGCGAAACTATCCTTGTGCTCCACTGCCAAACAATAACTGTCTCTTAAAATGCAATCTAAATATGCACAGGCTGACATTAATGCTATCAAAGTGGAGAGCAGCCATATTTCATTTCCACAACTCAAATGTATCCACTTTGTAGTGCGTTTTCAAAAAGTCGACTAAACGCTGTCTCAGTGTGGACGGAATGTCAAAATGGATAGAAAAAGATGCTTTTTCAAACAAAAACGTATTGATGTGCACTGGGTCAGAATTGCCCCAAGGGGATAATAAAAGGTACTACTACTATAAATTTTGAATGGTCTCTTAGAGTTCTCAACTCTGGTCCTCGGGTACCCCCTTCCAGAATGTTTTAGATCATTCCTTGAGATTCAGCTTGTTGTCTTAGACCACAGTACTGATGACCAACTTTCGTAGCTACATGTTATTGCGTTTGTAGAACACTGCAATTTACAACAATATTTGAGATGGCAGACACCCAAAATAGCTGACAGAGACATTCAGTTCTGCATGACTCAAGGAATCCAGCGAGTTTGTATACTGAACAACATCTCCTTGCCTATATGTTACAATGACTTTTTACATGTCAGCTTTCGCTTGGTGAAAGTCAATGATTAGACAGTCTTTTTAAGGTAAAAAGTAGTTAATGCAACTGCCGCAATGGTTCAAACATTATACTAGAGCTGGACGATTAATCAAAGTAATTGAAACCGAAATTCAGGTTCTATATTTGACAATTTTTCCATGTTGGTTATTTTGGTTATTATCCCACCTTTAGTTGAGCATAATTACAGTACAAACATTGTTTGTGAACAATAAGGGCAAAAAGGCAAAAAATTTATGATCGTCATCAACATACATTTCTTTAATTAATCAAGCTAAATTTTTTCATTATACTTTTGTTTTCAGCTTCCACAGATTTGACCAAGAATGGTATCACCTTGGCCAAGAATCCAGATGAAAAAGCAGTGAGTAGAACTCAATTCTGCTGTTACTTAATGTTTTGTACTGGTTGCGTTATTATATCTATGTGTTGTTTCTGTTTTAGCCCTCAATACCTGAATTCCATATGGCTTTCTCTGTGGTTTTTGTGGACCCTTCTGGACACCTCAATTTATGTGCAGACATGACAGCGTTTACCTACAAACAAGTGGGGACTTCTTGACATCTATGTCAATGCAATATTCACAAACTGAACAGTTTTTTCAGCATATTTATTTTATGTATTTTTTTAGATTCAACATGAGGCGTCACTCTCGCTTAAGATTTGGGATGATCCTACAGTAGACTGCTTCCAGGCATTGTTTATGATAACAAAAGCCATGATCCGAACATACGATAATGTTTTCTAGTAAGTATTTGCTACCTGAAACCTGCAGTTTTTGTCTTGTTTGTCTGTTGTATTGAAAAATCTATTCCTGGTTGCACAGACATATCTTAAGACTAATCCCAGACTAAATTGCATGTTTGAGCTGTCTTAACTGAAACAAACTTGCACTGAAACATCTTAATATGTAAGTGCCATTGTTTTGTCTTAAAGGGACAGTCCACCCAAAAATGCTAATTCTGTCATAAATTCCAAACGTGTAGACATTTCTTTGTTCTGATAACCACAAAGGAATATATTTGTTAGAATATCAGTTAACAAACTATCTCATCCCCCATTTACTGCCATAGTAGGGAAAAAAATACTATGGGAGTCCATGGGGGACAAGATCTGTTTGGTTACTGACATTCTTACAGATTTGAAACAATCTGAGGGTGAGTAAATGATTTACATTATGGGTGGACTGTCCCTCCAAGATTCAGCCTAGTAATGTTTACTATGGTATTTTTTATAAAAGCTGCTTAAGTATCTGACTTTAACTAAGGCTTAGTCCTAATTTAAGATGTGCCCTGTCTGTGAAACTGGACCCTAGTGTAAGACATATGAAATCAACCTTTTCCTTAACTTGATCGTTATTCTCTTTCCCTGTTGCTCTCTCTTAGCTTTAATGAGCTGGTGAAGTTGCAGGCTTCCTGTAAGAAGCTTTCATTGCTCAATGAGCTCATGGACCACAGTGGGAACTATGTCCTCGCTGCATTTCCTTTCATTTTGTCCCTCTTGCAACAAGGACTTGGAGAAAGGATCCACCTTCTGGCACATTCACTCCCTCCAGACCCAGAGGTAGATAATCTTTTGAATGTGTTAAACACATTTTTTTCCCCAAAGATTAATGAATGTGATTGCAAAATGAATTGCTGTAGACTGTAGGTCTTGGCATTGAAAAATATAGTTGCAAGCAGTGATTGTGGATGCAAACATAATGACGCCATTGCTACAAGGGCAGAAAGCAGTACATTTGTTGCTTTGGCATGGCAACACCATTTAGAAACAAATTTACCCTGCTCGAAAAGACTGTCTAGACTTGGCTAACTTCTATGTTATGGTTTTACTTGAATCACACTGTATTAGATCTCAATAGAGGCGTTTAGCTGGAGCATTGTAATCAGTTTAAAAGTCCAACCCGAATGAAATTGTAATCGGTTTGTAAAGGGTGGGATAAACCTTTCTTTAAACCGATCAATAGAAAAATCCTGCCATGTAAACGATTTAAACCGATTACTTTGCGTCAACGTCATCATGTTGAGAGGTTAAGGGTCATCAGAATGCAAAATGGCGGTACCGGCAGCAGAGTTTAATGATTAAAAAAAACATTTATTGCAAAATTCCAGCAGTACAACTCGCTCCCACCAGTTCCTTATTATAGACCTTCATCCACATGCTTCAGCTTTTCGAAGTAGGGAGGGCTAGTACAGAGATGCTTATTCGTGATGCACAGTCAGCAAAAAAGGTCAGCTTCCTGTGCTCGTATTTTTTCACGCTGTTGCCTGATCAAAAGCAACACTTCACATACAAATAGTTCACATACGAACAAGCCGAACTCCATGTTGACAGGAATAAAAGCTGGCAAACAGGAGATCGGCAAAGCTGCGCATGTCACAAAGTTATTACGATTGAAAGCACCGGTGTTACACCGGCACATGAAAACATCAGATCGGATTAAATAACATCTCATGTAAACAGTCCACCAAATCTTTGAATCAGAATGATTTTAATCGGAATGACAAAAAAGTGTACATGTAAACGTGCCTAATGAATGAAATATCCATGCTAAAAATCTTCACATAAATATTTTGCATAATGTTGTGAGAACAAAATAATGTGACAATTGTCAATGAAAGCCACAATTATCAGCATATTCAGGGCAGGATTTACAGTAAAAAAAATTGAAAATACTGGCTTCATCACAGTAACTCTTAATGTTAGTCAGTAATGTGCATGGCCCCACACATACTCCTGATGAGATGGCACACGGTGTCCTGCGGAATCTCCTCCCAGACTTGGATCAGACCATAAGTGAACTCCTGGACAATCTATGGTCTGTGGAACGTGAGGTATGGGGAACGTGAGGGCCAGTCAATGGCATCAATGCCTTCATCCAGAAACAGCCTACAGACTCTGTTCACATGAGACCGGGCATTATCATGCACTAGGAGGAGTCTGCACTGTGCCAGCATAAGATCTGACAACAGATCTGAGGATTTCATCTGAATACGTGGAGGTCTGTGAGACCTCCTTCGGATGGTCCTTCTCAGACCACCCTTGCTGTTTCCTCTCCTGTGTACCTGTTGTCACTTTTATTTGCACCAAAACAAGTAAAAATGCTTCACGATCACTTATGCTTCCTTACCGGGTTGATTGATTCCTGTAAGTTCAACCAACTTGGTGTTATGCTGTGTTCCCTTAATTTTTTTTGAGCAGTGTAGTTGCTAGTTAATGTTATTTAGAATTTTGGAAGTCAAATGAAGTCAATCAGACCAACAGTACTGTAGTTAGAGCCAAATTCATGTTTTGTTTAATTATAAGGCAACAGAGGTGTATAGTCCCACTATCTGTTTTTTGTGTCCCCTTGACTTTTTTTGTCCTCGGACATCAACATGTCAATTTTATTTGACAAATTCCTCATTTAGTTTAGATGAATAAAGAAAAAATGATTGTCGTCTGACTTTTTGCCACTTATTATGAAAATTCAATTTTATTTATAAAACTCTTTTCACAATGTGCATTGTTCCAAAGCAGCTTTACAGGAGAAGATTAAAAAAACAGAATAAGGTAAAAGACAAGTACAGTGCATGGAATTGTAGAACCAGCAAGATCATGCTTTTACGATGTTAAAAAATACATCGCTTGTGATTTTTAAGGGCCTACTTTGGTTTATGGATTGTCCGACAACAGGTTTATGTGCATACATGGTGTAAAAACACTATTATTTCGTAATAATAAGCACTTATTATTACCTTACTACTTGACTGACTCTCAAATGATTCGTTCCACGATTCATTTCTCTAATCCGCGCCTTTCCGCTAGCCTAGTCTGATCTGATTGGTCAGATGCTGTGATTGGTTTAGCTCGTGTGTCCCAAGTTTTCGCGGGCAGGTGGGGACTATTTCTAGTGACACAGATACACAGAGGTTAGAGAATCGGAGAACACGGCAACATTACACACTGCATGAAATGTTATTTTGATGATCTCGTGGAATGTACACTCTTAACAGAATTTACAGAATCTTAAGCTATAAACTAATCTAATATAAGCAGTCTCTGCCAGGATGGCCAAGTCTCTTCTGATGTGTCAAAGCTGCATTCAGTAACTTTGATTAAAAGATTATTGAGTAAATGTTTAGTAATTACAGGGAAGGCTTATTGTGATTTAGGAAAATTTAATTTGTTAAAACTCTTTTGGTCTAGTTTTGTGACTGATATCAGACCATAGGGGAATATCCAAAAACCACTAGGCCAATGGTATATATTTTGTTCAATTGAGTACTTAAAATATCCCAAATGTTTCTAATTATTTGTAAATCGTGAGAAAATCTGCATTTTAACCAATGACACGGGGACCGTGTCTGGGAGTCACCTGTCAATGGAGTCATATCTGCTCTACCGAAGACACTAGACGGAAAGCAGGCAACCTTCTGCGAAATGCAGGAATGCAGACTAGAGGCTGTTATATGATTGGCTGAGGTGCCTCACGTGATCCATGTAAGCTGTTACGCTTTCTCCAATTTTAAGTATTACAGACCTTACATCTCCCTAATAACACAGAGCGGACAACAAGAGGTAACGCCAGAGACTATTTTTTTTTTAAACTGTAGTATCGTAGTACCGTAAGTAACGTTCATTTAAACACTTATATCTGCATTCTGCGCTGTTTCTCTGTGTTTTGAAATACTTAGACGAGATAATGATTTAGTGAGTCATTCATCAAGACATTTGCTTCGTTCATCTCCACCACCACCTACTGGCAGTTTCAGTTTCACATTTAAAGTAAGCCTAATGATCCCCTTTATAAGCCTTGCTGTTTAAATTCATTTTGTTGCATATTTGAATTAGTTCCCAGGTGAAAATGTTTAAAGAACAATACTTGATTTTTTGTATTATCTATTGAAAGAAATGCAATATAACATACAAAACTGTTTCTTCAGAGGTGTATAAAGACCGTACGTAATGAACAGTTATGTTTTTATTACCTCAGAATAACCCAGTTTTATCTACATACAGCACGGGCCTATATATGTGGAGTTTTCCATGTTGGGCGGCCATGTTTGGTTACAGCAGCCCTAAATGGACAAACAGCTCACCGAGCGCATTTCGTAGAGGCAGCTTGCGTCATCACTGAGTTGAAGACGCATGAAGAAGTGTGAAAAGTGAAACCAGTTGTTTGGTAACGTTAGCATTTGATACAAATGGGCATATAACCTACGAGACATGAACGTTTTTCCTTATAAGTGTAGAAATAATGTAACTGCATTGTCATTTAACGTGAAGTAACATGACAGTGTGGCTAGAATTACAGCCGCTGTCTCAGTCGGCGACATCTTTTGTTACGGTTGCGGCCACCGTCGTACTTCGAAAGGGAGGGATAAGCAAATGACTGAGAGATTCGTTGCAAATCTATACTGAAATGCTAGTGGCCGCTAAAAATCCAAAACAGCGCCTTTAAGTGTACTTCGTATTTATTACAGTAAGCCTAATTAAATTAATATACTATTAGATATTAAAATACACTACATTATTTTCTACAATTTATCCAATTGCTATAGTTAATAAGGCTACTACAAAATATTGCTGTGTACAGTATAATATAGTAGTGTAATACTGTAGTGAATACAAAATGTTTCATTTAGATCTGTGTATTAAGAAAAAATGTTATTTTGTAGAATTCAATAGGTTGTTTTGCAATCACATGGTTTTGATGACACATGAGGTGCAGCTGGAGGGCAGCAAGTGAGTTTCTCCGTAGGAATTCACTATAACAAACTCAAAGTTACCCATGTTTAATGACCTGAACAATGACAAGGTAATGGATAGTGTAAAATCTCACTTTCAGCATACCGAAACAATGACCAGAGCAAATCAAAATTAAAAAGTTTTATGTGTCAGTTTGTCACTTCCTTAAGCCACATTATGTGGTTTCTTTATAATGAAGTTCTCAGGGCACCGTGCCGGATTTCCGGCGCGCAGGATTTGGCTGCGGATTTTTTTAAATACATTATTAAAAACATGTTGATATCATTTTCGAGTTCATGGGTTTGCCTACCAATGGTATGCGAGCAACAGAACTTTCAGTCTCAACCACACTAACATTACTAGCCAATCAGAAGTAGAATGGGGCGGGTCTTGGAGTGTGGTGTGTGCGCGTTCATCGCAGAACACGATTTATCATTCACAATCTCTCAACCACTTGTAAATCTGTGTAAAAAATTAGCTGAAGACAAAAATGCTTTGACAAGACTGTCAGTTTCAAATCAGCATGCCAGTTATGTAAAATATGTAACATTCAAAATGAAATAATATAATGTAAATAACAAATAATTATGGAAAGAATTATGTTGTCAATGAAAGGGATACTTTAGTTTCAAGGAAAATCATTTTCACATAAAATATTTTTTTTTGTTTCCCAAAAAACCATGCGTATGTGTCCACCCTCGCAACCCAACAAAAAAGTTCAGGCTCAGGATTTTTTTTTTGCTTTAACCCCTGAGTTCTATGGAGAAGAAACATGGGACTATCCTCGGAATAAGTGCTTGTTCTTTTAACAATAGCTAGTGTTAATTACAATTAAGGTTTAATAATGTTTTTCTGTGGTCGTTGTTTCGGTATGTGCTGTTTCATTATAATGGACTTTATGGGGAAAATACGCTTAATATGTTTAATAAGGACTCATTCTTTTATCAGCAGCTAGTATTTATGAGAAGGTTTGACATAAATTTGAGCTCACCTGGTCATTGTTTATGTAAGTTAAACCACGTTAAGTGTTTTAGAAAGTCACCCGGCTTGGCTCCTCCCAACCGCAGATTTATTTATTGTGTAGCAATAGTTGAAAATGTAGGCATTTTGAGCTGCACTTCGCGCAGTGCCGTGATGTCATGTGCAAACAACCTATTATGAACATGGCACAGCATCGTAATACTACTTATCGTGGTATAGTATTGTAAGATATGTTTATGGTACCGTGAAAACCCTACTAGGTGCTGCTTGCCTGAAATTTTCCATGCTCATTCAGGGCACAGTGCTGATGAACCATTCTGAGTTTTGTAATGATGCATTAATAAAATACAGCGATTTACAACATTATTCAATATGGCCGATGCCCAAAATGGCCGACATGGGAAATCTGGATATTGTTCGACTCGGCGCGCCACACTGAATCAAACCGAGAGCCTGGTACTGTAGTGATTGAACCCGCTATTGTTGTTTGCATCTATATTTAGATTTTTTTCTTTGTCATTGATTCTCAGTGGTCTGTGGACAGTGCACCTCCAAAACACAAGAACCAACCACCGATATGCGTTGGCCTGCTGCTAAACCTTCAACATGCTCTGTGTTGTCTCGAGAGGGGACCACCAGCAGACAGTCCCAAGGTAAATTAGCCCACTTAAGCTCAGATATTTGAGTTTGTGTCTTAATTCTGCCAAATATTTCAAAACCATCAATGTTCTTGGTGTTTTCAGGCCGCAGAATTTAGGCAGATGTGGGGTTCTCGGTCAGAGTTGCGACGCTTTCAAGATGGCGCCATCACTGAAGCAGTGCTGTGGTCTGGGAGCTCTGTCTGTCAGAGGAGACTCATCTTAAGGGAGATTATTACTCACCTTCTACAGCTGTACGTCTCTGCTTCATTCATTTACAGAACTTCACTAACATTTTTAATGAAGTATTTTCTCAAAAAAGTTGCTATGGTCATTAAAAACAATTATTGTGGAACATTTAAGTCCCCAGTATAAGGTCTGGTATTAATGTTTAATAATTAATAATTTACATGAATTAAAAAAAAGTAGCCTTTTTAGCAGCAAACACTTGATGGGCACTTGAAAGCATGTGATTTGTGAAAAAATCAGAGGGGGGAAATGTTTTGGAGTTTCAATAAATACATAAATTACAAATCACATTGAGCTTATATGAAGCCCATAAGGCTATAATAGCATTTATAGAATAATTATAACTTTAATAAACCAATTATGGAACTATATTCCTTTTTTTATATATACTATATTGCCAAAAGTATTGGGTCACCTTATCTAATAAACAGGTTTGATGACTTCAGTAATTTCCATGAGTACAAACCTTAATGCTGCAGCATATCATGATATTCTGTGGAATTGTGTGCTTCTAATTTAATAGCAACAGTTTGGGAAGGGCCCTTTTCTATTCCATCATGACAATGCCCCTGTGTATGAGGCAAGGTTCAGAAAGAACTCATTTGTAAGAACTTTACTGGTCTGCATAAAGCCAAGTCCTGAACTCAGCTGAACACCTTTTGATGTCATTTTAAATACAGACTTTGAGCAAAGAACTCATCACCAAACACCAATGACTTGTACACAGGAGTCGTCATTTTGGGACAGGAAAAGGGGCTTTTGAAACCGTTTTAAGTTGCATTTCTACAAATTTTGTTTCCATCTTTGTTGCAACAGTTTTGGAAGCACGTTTTTTCTGTTCCAAATTGGCTGTACCCCTGTGTACAAGCCATTGATGTGGAGTGATTTGGCTCAAAGATGGCATTTAAAGTCACACCAAATGTGTTCAGCTGGGTTAAACCCTGCACACTATTTTTCCCTGTTTAGTAAATCTGTCCCTTTAGTAAACCCTAAAGAAATCTTGGAGCTATATATCACTGTAAAACTAAGTATGTTGTTTTCAAAATCTTCTGTTTTGTGATTGGACAAGTGTAGTAAGAGTAATTGTTATTACATAGTAATAACACTTTGTCAATATTTATTTTGGTTTTGTATAAGATATTGTTGTTATTACTATGTTATAGTAATTACTCTTACTACATTTGTCCAATCACAAAATGGAAAAGATTTTGAAAACGAAGACTACTAAGAGCTTTCAAATTAGATCTAGAACAACGCTAAAATGCCAACACGGGTTGTGCATACAAAAATGTCATCCCTGTGGCACATATCATACAAAAATACCTTTAATGTCATACCTATTAATTTACCCATCATTTTTATCTTAAAATTTATCTTGGTTCAGTCATGCAGATTTTCCTGAATCGTGTGTCCGATTTGTCGGACAGCTTGACAGCCTCATCACAGTTGACAAAGAGGTACTTTGTGCTTTTTTAATATATTTTTAATATGAACACATTTTTCTACAGTGGATTTTGTTTTTCTTTTAAGAACTGCACTACAGGAGAGGAGGAGAGTCTAAAGGTGATTCAGGCCTATGATGATCTTTGCAGGATGCTCTGGCAGTTGGAGGGTCTTCCACTGTCTATTACCTCAGTCCAAGGAGCCCACCAAGTCCTAAGATGCACACAGGTCACTACTTTTTTTACATTGCTCATTTCACATTTATGCATTTTGCAGATAATATTTATTCCTCACTTTTAATGTCTTGAGGGTTTTTTCTGGCTTAAAATAAGGCAGAGGTGCTGCCATCCTGATCATGTGCATGTGTAGGCCTACTGTACCTTAATCAAATAATATATTTTAAGTAGGGATGCTACAATACGGTAAACCCACTGTTTAATACGTACCTCAGTTTTTAATCATGGTTTTTGGTTCGGTTCTGATAGCTTGGCAAAATGACGTTTTTTATTCATTATTCTATGCTTAGGTAACAGGAACATGAAAATGTTAAAAATAAAAAAAGGTTTTGTTTGCAATTCTATTGATTTTACTTGTAAGCAAAAATAGTGTTATAGTGTCAATAACAAATGTAATAACTTTTTCAAATATTAATCAATTATAATAAATAAATGGAAAGTACAGCTTATTGATAATTTGTCAGGTGTTTAATTAAATATGATAAAACATATTTTATTCCATACTAGATTTTAATAAATGAACACATAATGATGATTAAGCTAAACTTTACTTGCTGTATAAAAGTTATTTCAACATACATAGTCAAATACATATGTAACATAATATTCATGGTTTGATATTTAAATGGTTTAAATGATATTATAAATAATTACCTGTCAGTGTCAGTGCAGCAATAGTGCTAATTCATGTTATTTTCCGGATAGCAAGCAGTAGGATAGATTATATAGCTTAATAGAAAAGCAGCACTCTGTGGCAAGTCTTGCATTCCTTCTTCAACTTGAAGTCAAAATAATTGTTCTGCCATACTGCCATTATTAACTACATAACTTACTATTAGAAGATTACTGTACTTTATTTGTCATTTTATGAGACTTACATTTTAGCGTAGCTAGCAGACCTAGCTAACTCTTCAACTGTCAGGAAGGCAAATGGCAATGATCCATGCAATTTGGGGATTTTAGTTCGTCTCTTTGTTTTTATGTAGATTTCAGAAACGCGTAAATATGAGAAGTGTCGTGATATAACTCATGTTTCATCTTAGTTCGGCAGCGCTCCGCTTTCTGCCATTTTTCTCCACAGGATGCTGTTTACATCAGAGTGCGCATGCGTATGACATATACGCAGCATAACTTTAGCGCTCACTGATTGGATATTTACTGGCGAAGAGGCGTTTATCCGTCTCGGCATGTAAACATGCAGAGAACAGAGCAAGTTCAGAGAGTAATAAAACGCAGGGAAATTATTTAAACGCAAAACCGAAAAAACGCAATTCACATACGCGTATTGAACCGTGGAGGTCGTACCGAACGGTTCAATATTATATTGAGTATTTTGGCATCCCTAATTTTAAGTGTTCTAATAATTAGATGATTAAAGTGACAATTATAGGTTTTAAAACATTTAATGCAAAATCGAATGTGTTTATTTACTTGTTATTGGGCTCTTTACAGTGTTTTGCAGTCTTTTTTGAAAACTGTAAACAGTGTCATAGACATACATTACCCTCACTCTCCTTACCTCTTGGCAAATAAAACAATTTCCTTACTCTTTCATTGCTTAAAGGGATATTTCGCAGGCAAAACAAAATGACACAATGTTTTAGTCACCCTCAAGGCATCCTAGTTGCATATGACTTTCTTCTTTCAGGTGAATACAGTCAGAGTTATAATACCATTAATCCTTTTTCTTCCAAGCTTTAAAATGGGACAATGTTGGCTGAGATTTTGAAGCTACAAAAAGCGCACCCATCGATCAAAACCTTGCACCATGGGGTTAATAAAAGTGTTCTGAAGCGAATCGATATGCTTGTTTGAGAAATTCATATTTACAACTTTATAAACTGTAATGTTCAACTTGTTGTTCGTTGACCGTATGTGAATGAGAAGCTAGTCGTTCTGTCAAATTACTCAGTATTTAGTTTTGTTTTGTCCTCTGTGCTGCCGCGTTTGTCACAGAACTTGCTACACACCTGCGTCATTTGCCGGAATGCCATCCTCTCGTGCATGCACAGCCAACGAATAATGGGAGTTAAACATTATCGTTAATGACAATAAATATGAATATTTTTCCTAAACCAGTGCATCTATTTGCTTCAGAACACTTTTATTAACCCCATGGAGCCGTGTGAAGCAGGGTTTTGATCAATGGATGCACTTTTTGGAGTTTTAACTTTGACTCATAATAGTCACATCTATGTGATCGGTCTCATAAAACGTACGAACTGCAGAATTTTGAACAGCTCACTTACTGTTGGGCGGAGCATGTGACATGCAGTGCAAAAGTTGTCCAGCCATACGTGTTCTGAGTTTCATATGTATACTGGCAAGCAGGCCCGGCTCCACGGGGGGGCCAAGGTGGGCCTGGCCCACCCAATCAGAAGCTTAGCCCACCCAGAGCCATTGAGAGAGAAGGCTTGTTTGGCTTCATGCGGCGCCGCAAGATCCGACAAGCGGATGACATCAAAGTACCGCAAGAGCGACTCGAAAGCAAACTTTTAATGGTTTTTCAAATCGCTCTCGCGGTACTTTGACGTCATCCACCTGTCGGATCTTGCGGCGCCGTGTGAAGTCGAACAAGCCTAGTGGCTCCGTGAAGCTCCATTGCTGTGAAAAATCGAGATGGTCATCACTGCAGAACCAACTCCCCCCACTTTATATAGTTAGCTGCAATTTGAAAAGTAAGTTGCAACCTATGCTCGCTAACATCTTAGCAATTCTTACAATGTAAGTATACATTTGATTAATAATGTAGTCGAGATATTCATAATTAATTTATGCTTGTAAGTAATGATCACAGAAAATATATGTTAACCCAAAACCTTACCCTAAACCTAAATAATAAACCTATAATAATTTGGATGAAAATGGATAAATAAAGTTTAGTCTTTAGCAAGTTTCTTTTTCCGTCAAAAAAGAACTTTAATTACGACTCAGAACAACACAGAATCTGTCGACCACTCAAACTGGATCTGGATCCAACCCCACCCCCTTGACCTCGTGTTCTGAGAATATTATAGTGATATGAATAGTTTTTTATATGCCCTGTTTTCAATAAATCTATAGTAACTAATTTGATACAGGATCTGATGTGGGGTAAAAAAATAAAATATTAAAAATGTAAAAATACAATTTTGTGAATATATACATAAGAGTGTAAACATAACAGTGTAAATTTTTATAATTCATAAAGTGAAATTTCGTTTGTAAATAGTTTGTTTATAAGACCTGCCCCTTCGGGGGGAAAATAAATATACATATAATACAAATGATAATTAAAAAATCTAAAATATTAAAGGTCAAAATAGTTATAAAAAGAGGGTTAAAAAACCCAAACACAACAACAAACAAACTTAACAATTGCCATAAATGTGTACCAAAGGATTTTCCCCGGCCCACCTGGAAAATCACTTGGCCCACCTTTCATCTCATATCTGGAGCCGGGCCTGCTGGCAAATATGTATGAGATATGCAGCAAGATTTTAGTTTGTGTTCCAGGGGGCCCTGTAGAGCCCATGTGCCACACCTGGGTCCCAGCCCCTGCGCCATCTTAATGGCTGCAGATTCTAACGTGTGTTCCAATTTTTAAGAGTTTTTTTAATATGTTAAGGGCCCTAACAAACCCTGAATGATGGAAGAAGATTAATAATAAGAACGACTTGTCCCTGTCCCAGGGGAACGTAGGGCCCTCGCACAATCATGCAAGGTTAACAGTGGTAAACTGTTTAATGCTGAAAAACTGGAGACATGATATCAGTAATTTTAGGGCAAAGCACCTGGGTAGGATTGTCACCAGGACTGGATTAACTGAATAAATATATGCAAGGTAACTGGCAAATTGTGTAATGGTGAAAAACTGTAGACAAGATATTACCATGCACTGTCAAAGAGGAGTTTAACAAAATAGTTTGAAAACATAGATACAAAAATTTCACAAATTACAGAATGACTAACTTACTGTTGGGTGGAGCTAAATCAAGTAAAAGTATAAAATGTTTAAATTGATGGGAAGAGTAACCATACCAAAATTAGATAAATTTTGAGGCAGCTACAACAATAAAAAAAATTATCTTGAGAATTGCATCTCATGCAAATTAATTGTTCACCATTACATCATCGTTTTATGTATTTACTAATCCTTTGCAATTTTACATCATATCTCTGTAGTTTCTTACAATAAATTTTCTATGACATCCGATGTACTGTCTAGGAGGAGTACGAAAAAGTAAAAAAAAGCTAAAATATGCAAATATTTCAAAATGGCTGACTTTCTGTTGGGCAGAGCTGAGTCAAGTAAAAACCTAATACCAGTCTGTTTAGTCTGTACCAAAATTTGTAAAAATTGGATGAACCTTGTCAATAAACCGATTCAGGAATGTTAGGGGGTTCTAGGGTATTTTGTTATTGAACATTACTATGCATCACAGTGTCATAGAGATAAGTGGGTGGGCCAGGGCTCCAGGCTACGACCGAATGGTCGCATTTTGCGACTAGTTTTTGAGACAGTGCGAGCATTTTTTACAATTCCTTGCGCATGTGCGACCTGCCAATTTGAGGTTTCTTCTATTTATTATACTTTATGCCATTATGCCATTTATCTAATTACTTGAGACAGCGCTGGATCATTTCAAATCTATTCACAACAAGAATGAATGACAAGTTTTAAGTTTTATGTGAAGTAAAATTAGGACATTTTCCTTTTAATTAGGACATTTTCTTTCACCGTTCCCTGCTGGTGGAATGATCTTTCTGTTTCCATCAGGACGGCTGGATCAATTTCACAATTCAAAAAACAGCTGAAGACCCACCTCTTCCGTGAGCACTTAACTGTCTCATAATATATATATTAAAAAAAAACTTTCTACCTCTCTTTCTTTTCTAATGTTCTCTCTATACTTGCTTATACTATTTTGACGTTGTATCTGAAACTTTGTATTACTAGCACTTCTTGTGAATATTGCTTGCTTAGACGAATCGCTTGCTGTTTTCCTCAATTGTAAGTCGCTTTGGATAAAAGCATCTGCCAAATGAATAAATGTAAATGTAAGTTATCTTTACATTGTGTTGTGAACATGAGGGGAGTGTCCTTAATACACAATAAATTAATCATAAGAACATATTAAAATGAGCCCTTTCATTTTGCTTTAACACTATAAAAAAATATATTTTCTTATTTTAATTGCGTATTTTCTGTTGGTTCACTAAGTACTAACAGGTGGTATTTTAACACATTTACATTTCTGTACAAATGTAAACTCATTTTAAACGGTTCCATGGAATTCTGCAGATTTTTCCAAAATTGTAGTGTATCATATCCCTCTGAAATGAAAATAAAACTGCACATTGTAATTTCTTTGAGTTTTTTATTATCAAAGTATTTGTCAGTAATACAGTTATGTGGGGGGGGGGGGTCAATAATGCATTGCAGGCTGATTTAAGGAGCGCCCCTGAATTTTCTGCTTGCACTCCTAAAAATTAATCTGGAGCCCTGGGGTGGGCTCATTTAACTCCGTCAACCAATCAGTCTCCCAGGAGCTTCATAAAGTTAAAGCTAGGCAGGACCTAGCAAGTACGGTTGAATACCTAGCAACACAAAGCCAAAGAGGGATATCTTCGAATTAGGGTTGTTCCGATTGATAATACTATCGTGTAACAACGATAGTCAGACATATTGGCGATAGCTGATTCCTTAGACAATAATGAATGAATGTTGCAAATTAATATTACAAATGTGCATTGCGCATTTCTTTGTGCGAAAGAGCTTGTAATGAGTGCAGCTCTGGCTGTACCTCGCGCCAGAAAGAGTTTATGTACGTGGTTTGAGTTTTCCGCACATGAGAGCGCTTGTAATGCGTGCGGCTCATGCTTTTCCTTGCGCCAAATAGAGTTTGTAATGTAACGTTACTGAGTTTTCCGCACACAAGAGAGCTTTTAATGCGTGCGGCTCGGGCTTTTCCTCGCGCCAAATAGAGTTTATAATGTACTATTATAATGTAAAAAATCTCCCTCAAGTGGGTGTAAGAGACGATCACAACGTGCAAATATGAATCAAATAAAGTGTCACATTTTTATTTATTTATTTAATTTAAAAGACTTAAAATATAAAGTTTAAACAAACATTCATAAATAAATATAATTGCAGGCAAGGAACAGGTAATAAAAGTGCATTTAGATATAAGGAAGTGCATCAGTAATAGGAGAAAAGTCTTTAGATTTATTTAGCAATGCTTTTATCCAAATTGATTTACAAATGAGAGAGCATTTATTATTTTGTCTAAGGACAAACACTCCAACAGACACATAAGCATTATGCATAAACACAAATCGGCAAACTATCATTTTGATACTATCCATTTATACATCTATATATTATTCATCAAAAATGACATGGTAACCAATAATTAACCATAATTTTGCTATAAAAATAGTATGTTGTAAAATGTTTTATAAGGGTTGGTAGGGCTTTTGTCAACGGGTAGCGTAGATTCTCGTTCTTAATTTTTCTTCAAAGCACTTATGGCTTCATCACTGCTCTGAGTGTGACTATACGGTGTGTAACAGGTTGCCAATGGCAGACAACGCAGTCTCTTCGACTATTCGAATGCACAGTTTTTGCTTTTGAAGATTTATACTTTTGTGTGAGTAATTTCTATTGATTCCTGAATCCTTGCCAAGTCAAACGATATCAAACATGCCTCATGGTTTGTCCAATATTGTGATTTTGAGCACAATAACTGTATGAATATCCTCACAGCTGTTACTCAAGACGAAACCAATACAGAATAAATGCTGGACTTATGACCTTGGACTATTTTTACCATTGTCAGGGATGCTAACTTGTCACCTTTCGGCGAAATTCGCCGTTTTGGATCCAAAATGGGTCATTATTGTGATTCGTATAGATCCGATGAGTTTTTGAAAATGGAGGGTGAGGGGGGTCTTTGGACGCAGTCGCGGTGAATTAAATAACGATGTCAAATCACTAGCCAGTTTGCGGGTTACGTTCTAAATGATGCGCAGATTGAGCGCACATACTCGACTAATGAATCAATATTAGATGTAGTCGAATTGCGCATCACCTGCGCATTTGTGGCTTACCTCAACACAACCGTCACTAAGCAACAGGTAAAGGCGCGCTGGTTTGTTTGGGGGTAAGTGCGTTAACACACTGATAACAGCAATCACCGCATTTATGGAGAACCCTGACGTAAAATAATCGTACTGGACAACTAGTTGTTTGTCATGTCACTCACTGTAGCGTTAAATGTGCTAATGAGTCCATGGAGTTGACGGTAAACTGCTTCATGATGTTTTGCACAGCTGATCTATTAACACAATAGCTGCGCTACAGTGTAATGCGTTTTCATATCTTCACAATGCAATGCCAGATTTCTTGTGTAACAAACTGTACAGTTAGTTTTTAGTACAACATTGCAGATCGTATCACACCTAACGTTAATGTTGTTGTTACAACGCAACCTCTTGTGTAAAAATAAATACTACTTTGTCGATGAATGGTGCCGTCTTTACATTGAAATCTGAGACTATGGTCTTGTGCCAATAGTATACGAGTTTGACAGTATGTTGTTCATTCATGTTTAGAGTTGTGACTGTAAGCTGTTGTATGAACAAAACAGAGTTCATTTACAAAACCAGACAACTCAAGTTTTTGTTAATTTTCATAAACCATGTTTTTTATTTTGCATTCCAAGTAATATCATTAAAACAGTTGGATTGTTTTGGTTAAGTTATAATAACTAAAATATTTAGATATGTAACAATAAAAACGTGATTTATAAATAAGAAAAAGTTATCTGATTGTGCAAATGAACACGTGGTTGTCTATCCTAGACACTTTTAGCAGACCATAGACTATTCTGGGCTGCGTTTCCCAAAAGCATCGTAGCTACAATAATCGTAGGCTTATGATGCTTTTGGGAAACACAGCCCTGATTATGTGCACTGAATAATATTAAATACAATTTGTAATAATTATTGTAATAGTTATTTAGTTATATGTATAGCTACATAATATATATTTATTTAGTTTTATATATATATATATATATATATATATATAAATAACATTGGGGGTTTTGCATATTTGTCACCTTTTTTCACCCCGACGAGTTTGCATCCCTGCATTGTACAGTTTGCATGAAATTTGCACTCCCGACAAAGTTATGGAAATCTTGTTGATTGGCTAAATCGTTCTCATATACCAACTCAACAAATGTTAACAAATTTGAGTTTGAGCACAGCGCCATCTATAGAGAACTTACAGACACTTTTATCGAGATTTGGGAGCTTTTATCAATGTTTTTAAACTGCTTTTGAAAAGCTTATAGTTAGAGATGTCCAAAAAATTTCCCTATGCATCTTTTGAAGACCTTGACCTTGTAATTGCAGCTTGCAGCTATATTTTTACAATTCACCCTTCACAAGCAGTTTGATTAACAGGCGATCTCACTAATCGTAATGCTGATATTACCTGCCCCCATGACTGACCGCCACTTTGTCTGACAAACAAACCATTCTGACAAACCTGACATCTGCGATTTAATATAAAAAAAAATGCTATTTAATGATTGTTAGGGCCTGGCCAAAACCGAATTAAATTTGCTCATTGAAAGTCACCTATGATTGTTGTTCTTCCTGTTTTCCAGGAAAAGCTCCTGAACATGTAATAATACCCGAGTCGATCTGAGAACACCCGCTGTGATCGGTGTCATTCAGCACAGTGTTAGTTACGTAATGTTTTAGATTGCTTCGGTTGCTCCTGTCCTGGGCAGGCAGCAAACGCACATGTTGTGCACGTCATGTTTCTGGCAACCGGAGCTTTAGCAGGGACGATTGGCTCTTTTATTTAGAAGGCGCAGCGGGACTTTTCCCACCATCACGCTTTGCAATCTTTTTCCAATTCCATGTTTATATTGATATAAATGAACCGCCTTGTTATATCTTAAATTTTTGTTCAGACTCTGCTCAGAGCACATAAATACATGGATAGCACATTAGCAATGAGGATAGCACCACAATCCGGTACGAGGGCGTAGGCTACTAAGTTGTACAGTAGGTAAGACAAAAACTTGTTTACTGACTTCAATTTAATTGCAGTTTTCTGTGGAATTTGTGCTGTTCGGGTCCAGGGTCTGTTGTCTTTCCGGTCGGGTTCGAGTCCAATTTTCAAATAATAGTTTGGTCCGTGTAGTACATTTATGGCAATTCTCCGGTCTTCAGTTACAGGCTTTTATAAACTCAATTTATAACTAACACGAGCTACTCTCACTGTAAAGTTACATCTTTACTCATTTGGTATCAAGGTAATGGAGCAGCAAGCTCTCACGCAAACACACACGCAGGTTCATTCTTTAATTTTAGTAGCTGTACATACCATTACCTTGAAATGACATTACTATCATCACAGAATCGTAAGTCGCGGAAGTGCTGATTATCCACTAGTTAATCACAGATGGAGTCGTCAGCACGGATGGATAAAAATACAAAATGCGATGCCAAATATAAGCAGTACTTGCCACACATTGACTTTACTTGGGCGGCCCACTGGGTATACTAATGGCCTCCCAAGTAAGTAAAGTCAATGTGTGGCAAGTACTTTTTAAAATTGTGTACTGGCAACCAAATTTTCTGGTGAATTATTTTTAATATAATTCTACTTTGTCCTGTGCAGGTTTTTCCACCGGTTCCTGTAAAGCTGGATTATTCATTTTTTGATGGAGACAAGAACCCTCTTGGATTAGTGCCAAAAGCAGGCAAACCCTGTCCTTATTACATCACCCCTATTAAAGGTAGTGTTTCAAAGCCTTGTTTTAAAAGGTCATTTTAATACATACCTAATACATTGTTAACGTTTAGAAGTTTATAACATTTACTTGCTTAGTGTCTTAAGAACAATCTAAGTGTCTTAAGAACAATCAAGCGCCCTGGTGCCAGGACGCTTGAACAGGCCTATCACGATAGCATTTTGTTTGTTGATTTATTGCCTCAGAAATAATTGTGATATTCGATTTTTGTCTTTTAAAAATAAATGTATGCCACTGATTATGTAATGATAATAGTAATGCAAGTCCACTCTTTTAAAGAACATAAGGCATTTTTATAGAATATGTGGACATTAAAATTGGAACAACGACATAAGAATCAATGAACAGATTGTTAATAGTAATAGTCATTTTTATAGAACTTGTGGTTTTTCTAGGTTGCCAGACAACTTGGTTGCCATGTTAAATGGGTAGTTCTTTTTACAGTGGCTTCAAATGTGGCAATTGGGATTTCCATTTAATAATTTAATATTTACTTAATGTTTACATTTTCATAGGATTATCTTATGAATTATTAATTTGTTTGCGCTGATATCTTTTAACCATTTTTGTCCTTAGTCATTGTCCATATGGAGGGAAGTGGAAAATGGCCCAGCGACTATTTAGCGATACGTCACATAAAAGCTGCCTTTCATGTCTGCCTGGGAGAGCTGCTTAACAAGCACCACAAATACAGATATATCTCCAAACCCACCTACCTGGATGTGTGGAAGGTAATGCCTTTATTTGGCATTCTAACGTGTGTGAAACTTTCAGCCATTTGTCTAAATCGGCACATTTATGATTGTGCAATTATTTTGTGTTGTCTATTTATGTCTGTTCAGGATGGGCTGGCCTTCCGCATTCAGGTGGCATATCACAGGGAGCCACAGATTCTGAGGGAAGCTCGGACTCCAGAGGGAATGCTAATCTATAGGGACAACCCTGAGGCCCAGGCTCTGGAACTGGAAACACAACATAAACCTTACCTAACAAGCACCCTGCATGGGTAAAGCCCACACATGCAATATACAAATATGCATACGTTTTGATAAGTTCAGTGCCACTTATTGTTACTGTTCTCAATTGACAGTCACTTACTCTGTAAATTTATTATTTCGGTGATAAATTTGATTTGGACGTTTGATGAACTTTCGATGTTGCCAGAAGTCTGGATATCAGTTTCCGGTTTACTTTCGCTTCACCCATGTGGGATTTTCTAAAAGACTTAACATACCTAAATGATGACCGGGGAACATTTCTGTCAAATTTTACTTGTAAACAATATCTGTGGAGTAAGAGCTCATTGTTTTGATAGTAAAAAATCTCATGTTAGTGTTATAACTTAATTATAAGGAATAACTTAACGTGGCGTAACAGACCTGAACAACCGGTGAAAATCACATTTCTCTCAAATTTTACTTGAAATGTGTAATAAACACTAGCTGCTGTTAAAAGCCCTTATTCCACTGTTTAGATTAATTATCTTACAATAAGCATTTTCTCCTCCATAGAAGCCCAGTATTAAGAATTCGCGTAACATGGCACAAGGCGGCGAAAAATTAAGAACATAGAAATTTTCTGTTATGTTGATGTTTGATATCAACAACAACTTTTGTCAAAGATTTTATGGGAACCCCTTAGATTAGAAAAATCTGGAGTTCTTTTAATAATAGTCACCATAATCAATGAGATGAACTTGTAAACAATAGTGAACCATCTATATTTAGCTGTACATAATAGTATAATTCTTGAAAATCTACCTTCTAAAGTTCTAGATACACATGCTAAGAGTTTTAAGGGGTGGTTTTCCAGACAGGGATTATCTTAAACCTGGACTAGGCTTTCGTTTAATTGGGAAATTGTATAGTTTTAACAAACATACCTTACTACAAACATTATTCGGATAAGCGCCACAGACAGCACACAGGACACGCACATTCTGTACGCACAAGCTCAAATTCAAAATCTAATCCTGATGCAAGCTGGATTTTTATGTTATTTTTATTAAACAATAACTGTGCTTTGAACGTTAATTAGCGATTAGGTCCATTATTGTTTGCTATGAACGAAAATAGCAGGGAAACAAAATGCATGTGATCCACACGCAGTAGCTCTTAAAGGGACAGCAGCATAATAAACATAGGCTATCTGTTTTAATGCTCATCAAACAGTAAAAAACGAAGATACAAAAAAAACTCCACTCTCACTGCTGATGACTGATTAAATTTGATAACTTTAAGGCTTTTATCCATATTTAATTTATACTGTAAAGACTATGAAGTGTTATTTTACATTTGATTACTTTATTCAGTTTCCTTACCTGATAACCACAGACCAACCTAAAACAACTGAAAAGCACTGTTTATTTAATGTGTGTGTTTGCTTTATTACAAATATAAAATACATAAAAGTTAATTTTTATTGTATTATAACCTTATTTATTTAGATTACATGGGTAAAAAACAAACTACTAACAAGACAATATTATTTATTTATACATTTTTTGTGGTAGGGCAAGTAAAAAAATTTGGCAGGGCTGTAAAAATGTTGAAATCAATGAATGCATAATAATCGTCATAATCGTGCAATCGTGATTATTTCTCAGACTATAATCGTGCCAACAAAATCTATAATCGTTGCATCCCTAAATCTAATCCCTGTCCCTTGTTAGCAATTTTAAATTGCAACCGAGAATAATGAAAAGGGAATTGATCTGTAAATAAATGCATACAATCTAAGTTTATAAAAGTAATAACATTTAAATATCTTAACTTAACATGCTGTATTAAAGCTTCACAAGACGAAACTGGTTACGTCTAGGTTCGAACAGCAGTTTGAATTCTGTGACTCCCGGGTCGTTTGGTGGACTGGTGCATTCTGGGAAGCGTAGTTATTTTCATAAAGTGGATGTAAACTGACTAATATTTCCAAGATGCATTGTAACTCATTTTATCAGTAAAGCCAGTACAGTAGTTTAATATAATTAAAAAATTATATTAATGTTAGTTTCATTACATTTTGATATAAATCATAACTTGAAGATCCATTAAAATTAAATTAAAATGAAAGGTTTTTTTTTGCCTTTTATTAAAAATGTGTTAGCCGTAAGGACTTTAATAAACTATATCTTCTAATTGTACATTTTGGTGCATATCAATGTCTTTCATGTGCACTCAAAAAATTTAGAAATTCCATGACATCACGCTACACTTCAGCCTCTCGTTAAAGTTTTGTCCAATCAAATGCGGTTTAGAATTTAGAAAGAGTCTCTCCCCCTTCACTGAAGTGTCATTTCAGCCACTTGTTTGCACATTTATTATGTCCTACATGGTGAATGATACATAGTGCACATGAAATTGGTCTGCTACACAGACAAATATGTTTTATACACAGTATTATACACAGCACCCCATGTACCCTCACCCCCTTACCCCAAAGCGCAAACAAAGTTAGCACTTAACTGGCATTAACATATGGAAAAACCTTCACACCTCACAACCATCACTCCCTAACACCTAGCTGTATTTCACCTGTGTAAAGACTATAAACTTAAACAGATTTTTACATACTTCCACATATGTAGGATATCTTTTCATGCAGTGAATAAGTCTGAGATTTTACTTGCTTTATTTCAGCCTTCAGCAGCAGCACGCTTGTTTTGGTGCAGTGTCTCGTCTGTCTAAACGCTGGTTGGCATCTCAGTTCTTGTTGGAAGACATCCAAGAAGAATCAGCTGACTTGCTGGTGGCTTCACTGTTCCTACATTCTGCTCCCTTTACTCCACCAAGGTAACGTCTCTCTTATTCTATATGTGTTTAGTTGATAGGTAATTTTATAATTTTATTTAGAAGTATTACTTACTCTTCCATATTTTACATTTCACCCCATCTGCATTGCATATTACCCCCAGTCTACCTCATATACAGTCATTGTTTTATTTAGACAGTAGACAGATATTAAGTATGTTGCAGCACCAATTTGTCAGTCAGTGATACTGTTCTGTTTTCAGCTCACCTAATGTTGGGTTCCTACGCTTCCTCTATGTGCTTTCCACATTTGATTGGAAGAACAATCCACTGATAGTCAACCTTAACAAGAAACTTACAGGTGGGTATTTCATGAACTTATTTAAGAATTAATTCTCTGTAGTTATTTACTGTGCATTGTGTAATGGTTATTTCTAGTCCTTAATGCTGATTAATCAGTTGCCATGTTGTATTTTATGTATCTTCCTAATCAAAGGATGAAATTTAAAGGATTTACTTAAATAACTAATGACACAACGTTTTGGTTTGTTTGTTGTTGTGATAACTGCTTTATATAACAAGACACTCAATGTTGCTATATTGTGAGTGTAGTCACAGCTTAATGCATGTCTTTATTCACATTATAGCACAGAACTGACAGTGATATCTATAGAGGATATGCATTCACGTCACTTTCCCATGTGAACACGCCACCTCAAGTGGCAAACCACTCAGCAAAATGGCTGCTTTTAACTGTGAAACAAAGAAACCAGGACTATATCACGCAATTATTTACAGAAATTAAAAGCAGTTGGACTCGACGGTGATCCTTACAACTTACATAAGGACCAGTTGTTCTTGGACACTGGAATTGCATTTCCTGTTGTTTTTTTTTACCTGATTTCAACGCTGGGGAAAATACACAAAGCAAAGCCTTAAGTAAACATTTTCTACTCTAGCAAAACACGTTTAGTGGTTTAATAAACTGAATCTTACTGTTTATATTTATCTACGGTTAGAAAACGCTGGGAAAACTACATTTACTCAACATATAAATGTGTAGAAAGTAGGTAGGTAGGTCAACCAGAGGTCCCTAGCTTAAATTGTTTTCTTTCTATTTTTACAAAAGCAAGACCAACATCAGTAGTGATGAAAGCCAAAATATTAAATGCCACAGATTAATAGTCAAGTAATCAATTAATTTATAGGAGGTGGTAAAATATAACAATTTCCAGTTGAAATTTGGAGCCATATTAGGGGGGTAAAAAATGACATTCCAGCATCATAATTTGGTCGATTTGACACAGAATGACCCAGTTATGGTATGGTTCATTCGCTTTTGTCTTTCAGCAGTCAAGAAATCTCTGGTTTTGTGCTCAATCTATTTGTACAATCAATTGAACAACAACTTTTTCCATTCTAAATAGAGTGCAGATAGCGGTAAACACTGCTGCATTCAGTCTTTCTGCCGCTCAGTGGGTATGACTTTTGTGTGCGGTGATGTCACGTGCATACCCTCTATAGACTTAATCAGCTAACCTTGCTAGCATTTTGGGCATTTTCTGTTTTAAAGGAATGGTACACCCAAAAATGAAAATTATTTTTTTCTCACTGTCATGCCATCCTGGATGTATTCCTTTCTTCAGCAATCATAACTGACATAAATTCAATTAAATGCCTGGCTCTTTCTAGCTTTGTAATGGCATTGGATAAAGCTGTATGTTTGAATATCCAAAAAGTCTATCCATGCATCATAAAAGCTATCCATATGACTTTCCTGGGTTATTACATGTCTTCCGGAGTGAAACAATATGTTTGTGAGAGAAAATGTTTTTTGGCTGAATTATTCCTTTAATATTTAAATGTCAGTGAGAAGAATAAAAAATGTAGAATGTTTAGTTATCAGATCTTAAAACGTTGCCATGTTGGTATGCCCCAAACGTTCTCTTGTAATAATAGACACTATTCACATTTTAATGATAAAACAGTCCCTGTTTTTGTATCTGAAGCATCCCAGTACATTCTTACAAATCTTAAGCACATAAATGGATATTTATTTACAGTCTGGAATTTTCTGCATATTAAATAGTGGTCGTGGCCCAGTGGTTAGAGAGTTGGACTCATGACCAGAAGGTTGCTGATTTGATTCTCAGGGCTGGCGGGTAACGGCTGAGGTGCCCTTGAGCAAGGCACCTAACCCCCACTTGCTTACTATACAAAATGTATAAATGTATAGTACAATGTAATGTAAGTCGCTTTGGATAAAAGCGTCTGCCTAATGCGTAAATGTAAAATGTAAATATAAATAGTGAGTTACAGTCATCTTCATTACACCTGCGTACATCAGATCAGCAGATGAACATGGTTGGGCATACCAACATTGCGCAAACATCTACGGTGGCTTCACCTCCTGCCGTTGGTTTAACGTTCTATGCGCAATCCAATCACATAGATTAGTGGATGAGATTAGTTTTTTTACATGTGGGATTCGGCATAAAGCATTTTACATACTGGTTGATTATGTTGTTCTAGCTGCTGACTACACCGAGATAAAGAATGACTTTGTGGCCTCTAGAGAATCTCTTCCCGCCATGTTCATTGCCACACCCAATGACAAGAAAATGTCTGTTTGGACTAAAGAAGCCCCTTCAGTGCAGGTTTGTATATTCAGTTCACTTTTTAATTTCTATAGTGTTTTTTTCAATGTGCATTATTTTAAGCAGCTTACAGAATTTGAAACTTACCGCTTGAACTCGTTCAAGATGCAAGACTCGATAGGTTTTATTTCTGTGCGCAGCTCTGTACATCCCTTGTGCATCAGTGCCATGCTTATCCGCTCATCACATCTTATTGCATCTATTGAACGTTTTCGACTGACAATCTGTCAGACAGCGCATCAGTTTCTGGTTGACTCGGTACATTGGTGGTACCAGGTCTTATGAAAATTAGGTACTGCCTACTTTTTTATTTTTAGGTACCAACTTGGACCCGAAGTACCGGGACTTTTGGCAACACTAGTTCATTCATATTATTATAAACATGGGTGAAAGAGTGCAATGCGCTCTGACTCAAACTCTGTCCTCCGTAGGTTGCATTTGTCGGGCACATATGTCTTTGTGTTTATTGTGTCAGGTTTTATTTCAGAAAAAGACTAAGTATATGCTGTTTATATTTACACAAAAGCAGCAGTCTCCCAGTGAGTAAGCCGGTGGCAAGGAACCAAAACTCCACTATAGATGTATAATATGTATAAGAGTGGGGAAAAAAAACCTTGGGAGAGACCAGACTCAACCGTAAGAGCCAGTTCTCCTCTGGCATAATAAAGTAGCACTGCTGCAACTACAGAGAGAATAAGTACTGTAAACCTTAATATGCGATGGAAAAAAACAGGGCTGATAAGTGAAAAGAGAAAAGAACTTGTATGTGGCTGAAGTCGTCATCAGGTGGGCAGATGCATATATCATTTATACTGGCAAGCAGCCTTTGGAGTATCATCATTGGCAGCTGCAAAGCCACTCCCTGGCAACCAGACAGAGTACCCTTTGTTTAGCAAGACCTATATCTCTGTATCAAAACATGGTAGAGATGGGTTTGGCTTTTGTCTTGTGATAGCAAACAGGAATTCCAGTGAAAAAATCGGTCTGTGTGAAGAATATATGAAGAGTTTAGTTCCACAACGCTATAAATCCTAATTTCATGTTTTCGTTACCAAGAAAGTGGCAAGATGAAAACCAGATTTAGATTTTCAAAGATTTATTATAAAAACTGATATTTTTTTCACAAAATGCAATAAATCCACAACACGTTTTTTTATGCAATAAATCCATTCAATCAATATAAAAGTTATTTTTTATATTGAAACAGTTTAGTTTAAGTTTATCCACATACGACAGCCTCTGAACTTGGTCAATACTATTCTTATAAATAGGCACTGGACTAAAAATACATTCAATCAGTCATCGCTCCCAAAATGAATTCAACGGGTCATCTTGTTAATGCTGTATATTCATTACAATAATAAAATAAAATTTCATCATGAACAAGTACATGAACAACATTATCACATTAGAGCACAGAAATTGCAAAATGACATGCAAATTTATAAAAACATTCAACAACTTATCATTCATTAAAAAAATCAGTGAATGGTCACTCTCAAAATGCTAACACAATGGGCAGGTATTCTTCATGACCGTCACAGTCAACATTGTTCGTCTGTGACTGAGAGAGTGTATTATCATAGAAGGCACTCACACCATTTTCAGTGAGCAAGTTCAGCACATCTTTCCTTTTTGCTTCTTTCACTGTGCTTTCATTGGGAAGCTGACTTGGCAATAATCGTACAGCTGTATCTGTCTTTTATCAATGTGATCAAACTTAAGACTATATACAGATATTTGAAGGGTGCGATACTATTCTGTAAGTACTCAAGATTAATGAAATATGCAGAAAAAGTTATGGCCACTTTAAAATTTGATCAAATTGAAACCAGCAGAGGAGAAACAGAACCTTAGCAGGTTTACTATGTCACAGGCCAAAGAATGCAAATAAAGTTTGATTTGGGTCCATTTTTATGCTTTTGAGTATATTTGCTTAAAACTTCAAAACAAAATGAGACATTTTCACCATATTATTTGACACGATATTTGACACGTTGACTTCTAGGAACAGTCAGATTACTCAAAAAAAGGAGGTGGAGCTCACCATTTGGTGGCCTTATAATTGAACAAAATATTAAATTGGTTCTGATTGACTTCAAAATTGACACTACAAAAGTTTGTGCATTGACATTAGTTGTTAGGGGTTCAAGCCACAACATATCGCTATGAAACTTGTATGGTTTATTGTTACCACATTCTAAGAGGACCTGTAAAATTATTTGTTTTTTATTTATTTTTCTGCTGAAATTCTCATAACCGTAACATGTCTAGATTTGTCTAAGTGCATTATATGTTGTAAAAATATAATAAATATATAATAAAAATGAAGAAATAGTGGAGGAAAGAAGTGTCCATGACTGATGTTCTCATCCTCCGTAACATTTTTAAAGACTGTAAATGCACACAAATATATATTTACATTAAGATTGATTTTATGTAAAGAAACTACTAGTACTTTGCTTAGGCATCATGGCTTCACTTGTTTTTAGCAAAACATGCTATAAGACTGACAGTTTTAAATGGGTACGGTAATGAGAATTTTTAAGGCCTTTTTTTGTAAATATTTTTTAAAATTGTGTTAAACTGTCAGTTTTGAATTGATAAATTAATACCTATTAAGAAAATGTGTTAATACAAGTGTTTTTAAGAAAATCACATTGGACATCTTGAAAGCAAGATTTCGTGAGTATAGATTCCCTATAAGTAGAGAAAAAGAACACACAGCACCATGGAGTTAATCTAAACAAAGAATTCCATAAGCTTCCCGTTAATACCCAGACCAAAATATCCTTCCTCCACACAGTGACAATTTACATTGAGAAGGACTCTATCCTAGATCTGATCGTGTTATAGACAGTTACATGAAAACCCCAGGCAGGGCTTGACATTAAGCATTGTCATGTGGTTTTTTCCAAGTTACTTGTCTAGTCGGGCAAGTAAAATTATTTCTTATTTGCCCATTCAAAACATTCACTTGTCCCTGACAAGCGGTAATGTCGACCCCTGCCAGGAAGGACACACCCTCAGCAGTGAACAGAATATCTTTAAATTCTCAAACATGTGTTATGATCTGCTCTACTGCTGTGGAAATGAGATCATTGTACCAATCACACTGAGATGTTTCAAATTATATTAAACATGCATATGCAGATTCTTTGTTCATATAGAATATATGGCATTTGTCATAGCTAGTTCATAGTTGAGCTTTGGGGTGCTCTGAGCTGAGGGGAAGAGAAAGAGGAGTGGGAGAAAAGAGCACTGATGTAAAGGTTCATTAATTCTGTGCCATTGACATTCATTGTGGTGTTCTATCTGAGATGGGGATGCAAACTCTGTGGGGAATTCATTGTATTGGATGCAGTCCTGTTGTTTCCCAGGATGTGGTGCCCTTTTGGTGGGACACCTTTGTCACCAGTCTTATACTACGTTTTCCATCACTAAAAAAAAACTTTATTTATTCCATTTATTCTTGTCTGCAATATATAACTGCTACTGTCTCATTCACAGATGCTCCAGCATGCTGTTATGTTGGCAGCAAAAAGCCTACAAGTTTTACAGGCACAGCTTGTTGACAGCCAAAAACAAGATATCCGGGTAAGTTTGTTTTAATTATTAATTTTCTTTTATTTGAAATTTCAAATAGCATCCTATTTTTTAACATCTTTGTTTCCTGGCTTTGTTTTAGGTGGTATTTCGACCTTCTCTGGAAACTTATGATGTTCTGATCCACCTTGTTCCAAAGCAGGTGCCTTTGTTGACTAAGGCAGTGGACCCTCCTCTTGCCACCTTTCAGCAGGGTGTCTTTAAAGGTTCAGCCACCACAGAAAGAGCTTTGCCAGTCATTGACTATGATCCAGTCAAACTCTATCTGTCTGAACTAAGGGTTTGTTTGTTTGTTTTTTTATTTAATAAAATTAGCATTTCAATTTCTTAGAAATGTAGGCCAGCTTCATTGGTAATTTATTATTCTTTTTAGGAGGCATTTGGCGACCTAGCTCTATTTTTCCATGACCCATTTGGTGGAACAGTGATCGCTGTGCTGTGGAAACCAAAAGCCTTTGAATCTCAATCCTTTAAGGTTTTTATTTTTTTATTTGCTTTGATCTTAATAGTGTTTGCAGAATTTAATCTCAAAGATTTACACAATCTCCTGACACATGATTTTTTTCACTATCCTCAGACATCTTTGATGAATGCCCGCAGAGTGAAGGTATATAAAGATGTCGTCTCCACTGTGCCAAACGTAGAAGCCATCTTGCAGGATTTCCGCTTAATCGGCGAGGGTCTTGTCAAAACAGTGGAGTTAAGGACAGAGAAATGGGTTATCTAAGATACAGTACAACTGTATAGTTAAAACCTGATCATGTGTCTCACAAAATCTGTCAAGAATATGTCCTCCTCATTTTTCAAGTACAAGTCAAAATAAGCCTAGGACAATTATTATTTGTTGCATTGTTACATAATTGCCAATGTTAAAATAAATAATAGAATTATAAGCATTCTGTTTTATCTTTTTTGTTGGTAGAGGGGTTGTCACATGTGTCCTGATTTTTCATGACAGCCATCTGGTCATACACTGTTCATTAGGAATGCATGCATTTTTTTTTACACAGCATCATGTGATTCTTGCAGATACTTAGAGGCTTCAAAATTTGGCACAACACCGGTAAAACAACTTTCCTCTTCAAAGGATATTAATCTTTCTCCCATTTAATCACAGACGTTGTCCTTGTATGTACTGGATAACAAGGCAGGGCTTTTTGAACTTCACAGTTTACAGCCGACAAGCCAGTTTATCAGGCCGCTGTGTGATGAGTTTTATTTACAATAAACGCTGGTTCGCCTTGCTGCCAGTGGATTGTTTATATCCTTGTACATCACTTCTCTTACTATTAATATATTCGTTATTTGATTCTAGCTAGCTTGTTAGCTTGTCGTCTATTTACAGCAAGGGTCTTACATGTGATAAATGCAGGGAAATACTTAGGCTGACAGAGAAGATTTTAGAGTCTCACATCCAAACTTCATTTGAGGATAGTAAAAGTGAAAGGCCCATAGAAAACACTTTGGATGCAAGTATGCGGTTAAAAATCCCCTGCAGCAGGGAAACCTCTTAACCGGCATAGTCGCAGATTAAAGCACCCGTCAACCGTTCCAGTAACGGTTTCGGAACAGGTTTGCCCCACTCAGGGAGCCAGAGCACCTGACATCAAGTCAAATTAAATGTGCTGACTAAGACTAATCATAAATTAGACATAATCTAGACATAATCATGTCGGCACAAACAATGTTCGACTCTGTCAATCGGATATTGAAGAGGGTTGTGTGAGCTTGCAAGCATGATTAATTAGATTAGATTAGATTAGATTAGATTAGATTCAACTTTATTGTCATTACACAAGTACAAGGCAACAAAATGTAGTTTAGGTCTAACCAGAAATGCAATAAGCAAATGCAGGATATACAGTTGTGCATAAATACAGGATAAAGCAAAAATTATGAAGAATTTATAAGTGGGAATGTACTATGAACATTATATACAGATGGCTATTTACTAAAAACAGAAATTTACTGATGGATATGTACAATATGAATTAGACTATGCAGAACAGTAGTGCAAATGAATATAAAGTGTGCATAAATTATGGACAGCAGCTATTAAGTTAAAGTAAACAGTGCAGTAGATGAGTTATTGTAGTATTCAGTACATAGTCCAGTAGTGCAAATAACATTAGTACATAGTACTGGAGTGCAAATGATGAGTATAGTATAAATAGTCTGATAGAGCAAGTAAACATGTAGTACATGTGAAGACAGTCTAGTCGTGTGCTTGACAGGCCTGTAGTGCAATAAACAAAACAATATAGCAGCATTAAGTTAGAGGTATATGAGGTGGTTGTGGAATCAGTGGGGGATAGAGTTCAATAGGCAGACAGCTCTGGATAAAAAGCTGTTTTTCAATCTGCTAGTCCTTGTTCGGAGGCATCTGAGGCGACTGCCGGAAAGCAGGAGAAAAAACTGTGGGCGGGGTGAGAGGAGTCCCTAAGAATGCTGCGAGCTCGAAGCGAGACAGCGTTTCTTCTGTATGTCCTCAATGGCTGACAGTGATGTCCCTGTGATGCGCTGGGCGGTTTTCACCACCCGCTGCAGTGCCTTGCGCTCTGCAACAGAGCAGCTCCTATACCAGGCTGTGACACAGTTGGTTAGGATGCTCTCTACTGCGCAGCGGTAGAAGTTCACCAGGATAGCTGAAGACAGTTGGTTCTTCTTTAGTGTCCTCAGGAAGAAGAGGCGCTGGTGAGCCTTCTTGACCAGGCTGGAGGTGTTGGTGGTCCAGGTCCTCCGAAATATGGGTCCCCAGGAACTTGAAGCTGGAGACACGCTCAACAGCCATCCCGTTAATGTGGATGGGGTCATATGTGTGCCTCCTCTCTCCTTCCTGAAGTCCACGATGAGCTCTTTTGTCTTGGAGGTGTTAAGGAGCAGGTTGTTGTCTGAGCACCATGTGGCCAGGTGCTGGACCTCCTCCCTGTAGGCAGTCTCATCATTGTTGCTGATGAGACCAATCACTGTTGTATCGTCTGCAAACTTAATGATGGCATTCGATCCATTCACAGGACCAGCCGCTCAAAGCACGTCATAACAATAGGTGTGAGTGCTACAGAGCGGTAGTCATTCAGGCACATTGGGCTCGAGTGTTTCGGCACTGGCACAATGAAGGTGGATTTAAAGCATGCTGGCACAGCTGCTTGGGCGAGGGACAGGTTGAAAATATCCGTAAAGACCCCAGCGAGTTGCTCTGCACATGCCCTAAGTACATGACCGGGGATGCCGTCTGGTCCAGCAGCCTTTCGTGCGTTGATTCGGTTCAGTGCCGTGTAGACATCTGAGGAGGTGAGTGTGATGGTCGGGTGGTCATCTAAGGGTGTGAGCTTGGTGGCATTTTCCTTGTCTCTCTCGAAGCGAGCATAAAAGTAATTAAGCTTGTTCAGGAAGACAGCATCTGTGGCTACGGGGGAGGAGTGGCTGGGTTTGTAGTCGCTGATGGCCTGGATGCCCTGCCACATGCATCGAGGATCAGAGTTGGAAATGTCAGACACTGTAATATTCTCTCGCCCCCCTCCCTGCTTATCGTGGTGATGCGATACATAGCAGATTATCGTCACTAATCGGCTGGTTGTCATAAAGGAGAAATTGTTTGCAACGTCGTGTTTTTGACACGTAAAATTGCCCAAATCAAAGTATCAGAACAAAATATATATTCTTTATAAAAGCGATTGATCTCCCTGAACTGCCTGAAACAGATCGTGTAGACACTAGACACGCCTCTACAGTGCCACGTGACTCCGCCTCAGTTTGTTGCATTACGCCGTCCAAATGTACATGCAAAGAAGGCGGCGTATCTTGGTTCCGGCCAAGATGGCGACTGGTACAGACACGTTATTTTGTTGCTTGAGTTTGTACTTATTTTTTCAAACCCATTGAACAAATTTACAAACCTTTGCGTGATGTGTGGAGAGTCAATAACTAAATAGCAAATGTGTAAAGGTAATAATATTTATCGATAGAGAATTCACTCACGATCGGACTTTAATCATTTAGCTAATCAGTCAGTTTGTAGTTGATAAATTCTCTGCAGTGAGAATCGCAAGCTACGATGGCAGAAAAGAAACAAGGGAAAGACAGATCTGATGCAAGATGTGAAGAAAGACATTACTAGTTTTAAGAAGGTAAGCGAAGTTTAGCAAAAAAGAATCTCTGAGCTAGAAGAAAGTGTAAACGAAGCTGAAAGATACCATAGAAGATGGAACTTAAGGCTGTATGGTTTAGCAGACAAGAAGGAGAGAATGTCAAACAAAGGGTGATCGACATTTGCTGTACAGTGGCTTCAGAGGCTGCAGATAACTTTGCTTATCAGATCGACATTGTACATCGGGTCGAAAGGAAAAACTGCTGAGATACTTCGACCGGTCATCGTGAGGTTTATAGCGAGATCAACGAAGGAACTTTTATGGAAGGCTTCCAAGATTACCTTTGTTCCAGAAAGTTAAGATTTGCAGAGAACTTGATAACGAAGGATAAAGACGTTTGTAGCAAACTCTGGCCTCAAATTGAAGATGCGCGCAAGCAAGGAAAGAAAGAAAGCGTCCTTTGTAGGTGCCAAAGCTATAACCAATGGCAAAGAAATCTGTGGGTA
This sequence comes from Oreonectes daqikongensis, assembly GCA_026939265.1. Taxonomy (NCBI): domain Eukaryota; kingdom Metazoa; phylum Chordata; class Actinopteri; order Cypriniformes; family Nemacheilidae; genus Oreonectes; species Oreonectes daqikongensis. The sequence goes on along the minus strand of JAOTQM010000053.1, from coordinate 2,076,031 downwards.
AACTATATTGATGATCCTGTTTTATATCTGTGTAGGTAATCGAAGAGATATCCTTTCAAAATAATTTAAAATGGTGTAACAATTAAACATTTGTTATTGGTTACGAAGTCTAACTTGGGTTGGTATGCTGGTTGCTATTAGTTCCTGCGGTTATTATGCTTCCAGCTATATACATTTTAGGAGTAATTGACTCTAGTCCTTTAATGTAAATTATGTTCTTTAAGTGCTTTTTTAAGTAGCGTCTTTAAAGATATGTCTCTGTTTATATTTGTTCAATGTTAAAGGTATTCGTGACATGTTAAAGAGAAAAGCAATCTTTCTGTTTCTTAAAAGATTTAAGGCTGGTTTTTATTTTTTGCAGGAAACTCAATCAGTCAAATCCGATTTTTTCAGCAGGGGTTGCAATTTTGAAAGGGAACTATCAAGGGAAGTTCTATTATGTAAAACACATTCTTTTGGAAGATGGTTAATTTTGGTTGTAGAAAATGAAAATAGTATCTTCATTTTTGGGAACATTTATGGTGAAAATCATATTTCACAAAACAGATTGTTGTTACAAAATTTTACAGAAGAAATTTTTGATTGCTTAAAAACATTCAAAAACCCACATAATTTTAGGTGGTGATTGGAATACCATTATTGATCCTTTTTTAGATTGCTCCCCTCCCCGTCTTAGTAGACAATCTCAATACTCTGTCATATATATATATATATATATATATATATATATATATATATATAAATAAAATTCCCAGTTAAATTGTTGTGATGAATAAAGACACAGGAACCCTGATCAGATAGAATTCACATGGAGAGATAAGGATATATCTAGACAGTCTAGAATTGACTTTTGGCTAATTTCTGAAGAAATTAGAAATCAAGTTCAGGAGATTAATATTGTGCCCTCTGTTTTTAGTGACCATAAATTTATAAATATAGCAATCACCTTTAGTACTGTATGCAGGGAGCAAAAAAAAATCAATTATTGGAAATTAAACCATTCAATTATTGAAGATCTTCAATTCAAAGAAAGGGTTGAATGTATAATAAAGAGATATCACAATAATGCTAAAACATCAGGTTCATATGGAACAAATTGGGAAATTATGAAATATGAACTTTAGACATTTGCAGTTTTAAGAAGTAAAGAAATAGTTAAAGCAAAAAAATAAAGAAGAGGTTATTATTCATGATATAATGGACATTTATGAGAATCAAAATATGTCTGAACAAGAACAAAGTAATTTAACAAAACTGCAATTGGAATTAGAACAAATATATGAATATAAAGCTAAGGGAGCATTTATAAGATCAAGGAAAAAATGGCTAGAGAAGGGTGAAACAAATTCTAAGTATTTTTTCAATCTTGAAAAAAGAACTGGAGATTTATCTTCATTAAAAAACTTAACTCTATTATGGTAGATCAAAAAATAATAGACAAATATGTTGCACATTTTTATGAAAAGTTATACACCCAAAACAACACTACTGGTAACATCCCTTTGTTCTTAGATCCACTTAAAAATGTTGTTAAAAGGATAGATAATGACTCGAGACAAATATGTGATCAAGATTTAACTCTTGAAGAAATAAGTAAAGGTATTGAAATACTTAAAAATAACAAAGCACCAGGCAATGATGGATTGACCGGAGAATTTTATAAAGAATTTAAAAAAGATATCTTAGAATTTCTTTTTCACGTTTTCAAAGAAATTTTGGAACATGGAATAATGTTACCAACTATGTTACAAGGTGTAATTACACTAATTCCTAAACCAGGTAAAGATTTATTAAATCTAGAAAATTGGAGGCCTATAACATTAATCAACAACGATGCAAAATTGTTTTCAGAGATCTTCGCAAATAGGTTAAAATTGGCTTTAAATGGAATTATAGATGATTGTCAGTCAGGCTTTGTGTGTGGAAGATATATTGGCAATAATATTCAACTAATACTAGATTTGATTGATTATAGTTTTCTTTTGAATGATGACAGTTATATCCTCTTTATAGATTACTAGAAGGCTTTTGATGCTGTAAGTCACAGCTTTATATTTGAAATTCTCAATTTTGGGGGTTTTGGTAACAACTTTATCCATGCAGTTCGAACCTTATGCAATAATTGCAATAGCTCAGTTAAACTACCCTATGGAACCACATCTAGATTCAATATAAATAGAGGTGTTAAACAAGGTGATCCAATATTTCCTTAGCTCTTTTTATTAGTCATGCAAGTAATGTATCTCCGTATTAAACTTAGTTCATTCGAAGGTATCCAGTTAGGTGATAATGTCATTAAATGTTCCCAATTAGCAGATGATAAATTTTTTTTTTTGATAAACATCAATTTAAAGTTGGCTCTCGATTGTCTTCATGAATTTTATCTAGTTTCAGGCTTATCCATAAATGTAAAAAAAAAAGTGAATTATTTGCATTAAAAGAAAGACCCAGCAATATATCAAAATCAAATGGTATTCCAATCAAAAACCAAGTCACATATTTAGGAGTTAAAATATGTAAAAATCATAAAGAAAGAATATATCTTTTAGTGTTTGACATCTGACTGTTATTAAGTCAGTCTAATAGTCTTCCTGCATTTCTGATTTGTCATACTCACAACTGGTCTAATCAATTTGTACAGCAATATCTGACCACTGTTTTTCTTTTTTGCTTTTGTTATTGTGTCAGCAGCAGCTATTAATGCCCAAGGAACAGTTCATCCACAAATACAAATGGCTGTCATCATTTACTCACCCTTTTGTCACTTCAAACCGGTATGACTTTTTTCTTCTGCAGAACACAGAAGTTATTTTGAAGAATGTTGGTAACCAGCACCCATTCATTGGTTTTGCGTCCATACAATAGAAGTCAATGGGTGCCACCGCTGTTCGGTTACCAACATTTTAAAATATCTTCTTTTGTGTTTTGCATAAGAAAGAAAGTCATACAGATTTGAAATGACAGGAGGGTAAGTAAATGATGACACAATCTTAATCACTTTGAAAGATTTTTAGTGTATTGGGAGACCTTCAATGTGAAAATGTCACCCACATTTACATTTATTCATTTGGCAGACGCTTTTATCCAAAGCGACTTACAATTGAGGAAAACAGCAAGCGATTTTTCTAAGTAAGCAATATTCACGAGAAGTGCTAGTAATACAACGTTTCAGATACAACCTCAAGATAGTATAAGCAAGTATATAGAGAACATTAGAAAAGGAAAAGAGAGGTAGAACGTATTTTTTTTTTTTTTTTTTGGACAGTTAAGTGCTCACGGAAGAGGTGGGTCTTCAGCTGTTTTTTGAATTGTGAAATTGATCCAGCCGTCCTAATGGAAACAGGAAGATCGTTCCACCAGCAGGGAACGGCGAAAGAAAATGTCCTTGAGACGGATCTCATGCCTCTCTGAGAAGGAACAACAAGGTGCTGTTCATTTTCAGACTGCAGACTTCTGGAGGGGATGTAGGTCTGTAAGAGAGGGTTGAGGTAGATGGGTGCTGTGTTAGTGGCTGTTCTGTAAGCAAGCACCAGTGCCTTGAACTTAATGCGTGCAGCTACTGGGAGCCAGTGCAGAGAGATGAGCAGAGGTGTGACATGTGCTCTCTTGGGCTCATTGAAGACCAGGCGAGCAGCAGCATTCTCGATCATTTGCAGAGGTTTGAAGGCACAGACTGGGATACCAGCCAGAAGAGCATTACAGTAATCCAGTCTAGAAATGACAAGAGCCTGGACGAGAAGCTGTGTTGCATGTTCTGTTAAGAACGGTCTGATCTTTCTAATGTTGTACAATGCAAACCTGCATGACCGAGTTGTTTTAGTAACGTGATCCTTAAAAGTCAGCTGATCATCCATGATTACCCCAAGATTCCTGACTGAAGTCGATGGGGTTATCTTTGATGGACCAAGTTGGATGGTAACTTGGTGGTGCTGTTCTGACGGGGTGGCAGGAAGGATGAGAAGCTCAGTCTTGGCCAGGTTGAGTTGTAGGTGATGATCTTTCATCCAAGAAGAGATGTCAGCCAGGCAGTCGGAGACTCGTGTGGCTAGCGTGGAATCGTCTGGATGAAACGAGAGGTGAAGTTGAGTGTCATCAGCATAACAATGGTAGGAGAATCCATGTGCTTGTATGATGGAACCCAGTGATGTGGTGTATATGGAGAAGAGCAGAGGCCCAAGAACCGATCCTTGTGGGACCCCAGTGACTAGTTGGTGTGATTTGGACACTTCTCCTCCCCAAGCTACCTTGAAGGATCTATCTGTGAGATAGGATTTAAACCAGGAGAGCGAAGTTCCAGTGATGCCCAGTGAAGAAAGGGCGGATAGAAGAATGTGATGGTTAACCGTGTCGAAGGCTGCAGAAAGGTCTAGGAGAATAAGAACAGATGATTTGGACTCAGCTCTTGCCCTCCTTAGGGCTTCTGTAACTGTTAGTAAGGCAGTTTCAGTTGAGTGACCGCTCTTGAAGCCTGACTGGTTGGTGTCCAGCATGTTGTTTTGAGTGAGGAAGGTAGACACCTGATTGAAAACAACCCGTTCAAGTGCTTTTGCTATGAACGGAAGGAGAGAAATGGGTTTATAGTTCTCCAGTAGGGAAGTGTCATGTGTGGGTTTCTTAAGCAGCGGGGTTACCCGGGCCTGCTTGATTGCAGTGGGGAAAATTCCTGTATTAAGAGATGTGTTGATGATATGAGTGAGCGATGGTAGGATTGTTGGTGAGATGGCTTGTAGTAGATGTGAGGGGATGGGGTCTAACGGGCAGGTGGTTGGGTGAGTAGAGAGTAGAAGTTTAGAGACATCATCCTCTTTAAGAGGAGAGAAAGAGGAGAGAAGATGGTCTGCTTTGTGTATGTGTGGTGTGAGATCGTGGATGGGTGGAGCTGAAAATTGACTGCTGATGGACCTAGTTTTGTCTGTGAAGTAGCAGGCAAAGTCATCAGCCATTAGGGAGTTGGATGGAGGTGGTGGAGGGGGACAGAGGAGAGTTTTGAAAGTTTTGAAAAGCTTGTGAGAGTCTGAGGCGCTGCTAATTTTGTCATGGAAGAATGCAGATTTAGCAGTGTGAATGTCTGCAGAGAAGACAGAGAGCGAATCCTGATACTCACAGAGGTCAGCAAGGTCTTTAGTTCTGCGCCATTTCTTTCAGTCGCTCTAAGTTTAGCCCGGTGTTCCCGGAGAATATCGGACAACCAGGGACTGGAAGGAGTAGCACGTGCTGGCCTGGAGGAAAGAGGACAGATAGTGTCTAGACATGAGGTTAGTGTTGTGAGAAGTGTGTCTGTGGCAGAATTAACATCAAGTAATGCAAAGTGTGTGAAGGATGGAACAGAGGTTTCTATGACCGATGAAAGATGGGCAGGAGAAAGGGAGCGCAGATTCCGCCTAAATGAGACTGGCAGAGGGGTTGGTGAGTTAAGGAAATGCAGTATTAAATTAAAAGTGATGAAGAAGTGATCAGAGGTGTAATCAAGGTGTTCTCTGTATCACAGCTGCGTGTGTAGATGAGATCGAGTTGGTTACCTGACTTATGTGTACTTGTGGTGGAGAGAACTTTCAGTCTTTGGAGATGAGAAGACTGGTGCCACCACCTCTCCCATGCTGGCGGGGAGTGTGAGAGAAAGAGAAATTACTAGAGAGAGCAGCAGGGGTTGCTGTGTTCTCAGAAGTAATCCAGGTTTCAGTTAATCCTACAATACTAAGAGCAGAGTGGGATGCAAATGCAGGGATGAAGTCAGATTTATTAACAGCAGATTGACAATTCCAAAGACCAATGGAAAGAGAGAGTGGAGGAGTAGAAGAGGTACAGATGGTGCGAAGGTTGGCAGGATTGCTCAGCCTTCCTCTCGTGAGAGAGTGTCGTGGGCGAGAGACCACAGGAATGAATTGGAAACACATGCTGTGCGAGTAAGGATAGAAAAGGCGAAAAGAATGGAGAGAAGTCGCGCAGGAGGAGTCGAATGGTCTTTACCTCGTCGGTCTTCACGTGAGGAGGGCTGAACGCTTCCGCGCCAGCACCTCTTACTGTATTAAATAGGTTGCTAATCACGTCATGAGTGGGAACAGCTGCCTGTGCATTTCAAATTAGCAAGACAAAGCCTAAATTAACACGCAATGGCTCAAGTCGAAACTAATGCTGGACTCTTCCGGACTAAAGTGGTAATTTATCCAAAGGTGAAAAACTTTCCTGTAATCTAAATTCAACAATCACTTATTTTTTACTTCTATAAAGTAGGCCTATAGTAATATAGTAATAATTTAGTACTTTCTTCTGTTTTATTGTTGGCTTCCTCTTTTCTGATCATTTGGAATGAGGATAAAAGGACTAAAAAACAAACAAACATGCAAATAAGTTCAAAAATCAATTCAATATCTACTTTTTCCTGAATATTATGAAATTCAAGATGGCTGCCCCTGATGATGTCTTATGTAAATTAGATGAATATATTTACACCCCACATAAACTTTTGATCATGCCCAACATTTTTCTAATTTACAGACGATCTCTACACTCTAAAAAACGTTGGGTTGTTTCTGTAACCCAAAAGTTGGGTTAGATATATTGGATCATTTTGTTGGGTTATTCCTGATGTTTGTTGGGTCATTTCTGTAACAACCCAGCTAGTTGGGTTACAACTGAGCTGTGTGAGCGGTTATTTTAAATTTCAACGGTCGACTGGTGCCACCGCTGACAGACGAGAGGTAAGTTCATATTAATAATAATATGTATAAATGTGCGTGTATATATACACAGTATGTTTGTATGCAGTATTTTTTAATTACAACACAAATGTACAACTCTGTCGACTGTTTTTGTGCATTTTATAATCTGCATGACTGTCGACGCTAACACTTTTAAAACATTTACTCCCTTTTTCTATGTTCGGAACTTTTAGATAAGTCATAAACTTGTGGAAATCACATTTTAGATATTAGGCGGCACCCTCGGGTTTTAGGACCCAGCGGAAGAGTTTTCATCTGCATTGCTGTGAGCCTGCGACTGCTAACATTTGTAATGCTAGCATTAGTCAGCCTCAGACTACGCGAGACTATGCTAACATAACAAAAGCACCTGAATTCAAATGACGAGTTTAGTTAATTTTATTTCTTTACTTTTATCACATTTTATACTAAAATAGTAGTGCCTCAATCGCAATTTCATTTTCTGGTAACGTTAGTAACAGACATGCAGTAATGGCTTTAACTTACAAGCTTTAAATTCATTGCTTATTATCTTTATTTTAGAAAGATTTAAATGCGAAGAAAACTTCAGAAGTGGGACCATGAAGCATCAACTGACAAATTTGCAGGTAAGAAATGAATGTCTGAAAACTTCCTGTTAGTCCAGTCGTGTGAAAAAGGAAAAGTGTTTACTAAAGTGTTTACTTTTTTTGACATTTAAACAAGCAAACATGCGATCCTCTTGGAAACATATGACACATTAAATTAACATTGTGTATTCATTTTCAGTGTCTATTCATTTAACTAATTAGTCAATGGTAAAAGTGTGACCCCTACAGTTCATCAGGCCATAAAGATTTATGAATTCTTTATAATATTAAAATTTTCTTTTCCACAATGCAGTATAAATAATAAATAATTATTTATTATTAATAATAATAATACTGTGTATGTGTTTGCATATTTACCAATTTACAATATATGTTTATAGAGTGGAACAAACATTATTCAGTATCAGGAGGAGACATGGAAGACAAGTTTTTTCATTTTCTGCAGCTTGGGGATAAAACCAGTTGCTTTCAAGTCTTCATTACTGTGGGCAGCATGACGCTGGACTGGAGGAAGACCGTCTTTTACAAGCAGTTGATAAATGTTGTTTTACATTTTGGAGTATGCCAAGCCTGGTGCTTCTGTTTAATAGCTTTTTCTTATAGGCAGTTTGTCCCGTTTATTTATTTGTTTTTGTAAATTGATATATGAGGTGGTTTCCCAGACAGGGTTTAGCCTAGTCCCAGACTAAAATACATTTTAGAGCTGTCTTAACTGAAAACTGTTTGCACTGACAGATCTTAAAATATATCAGATTGTTTTGTCTCAAAATGCACACCATTATTATTTGTTTATAAGACATGTTTGTATAAACCACCTAAATATCTCAATTTAATTAGGGCTTAAGCTAATCCCTGTCTGGGAAACCAACCCTAAAACTAGTAACTTTATGAAAGAAGTACAGTAGGCTAATACAACTGCAACCAAAACGTATTGTAGCCTATTCTTATTGTATTGGAAATAAAGAATTTTAAAGATATTTCTATGTTGTGCATTGCTTGTGTACCCTGCTATAAAATAATAATAAATAGGAAGGCAAAATAATACTAAAGAACAAATATAATAAGAATAAAATAATAAATAATGATTTGGCAAAATAACCCAACAAATTAATTGGGTTAAACTTGCAACCCAATGTATTGGGTTAAAATAACCCAACAGTGGGTCGGTGCTATAGTTGGGTCAATTTTAACCCAACCGTTTTTAGTGAGTACATTTTACATTTATGTATTTGGCAGACGCTTTTATCCAAAGCGACTTACATTACATTGTACTATACATTTGTACATTTTTGTATAGTAAGCAAGTGGGGATTAGGTGCCTTGCTGAAGGGCACCTCAGCCGTTACCCGCCAGACCTGAGAATCGAACCAGCAACCTTCTGGTCATGAGTCTAACCACTGGGCCACGACTGACTGCGTATCTTTAAGCCCTTTCAAGCCACAAGCTTTTAAAATCTTGATGTCAAAATCCAGCATATTTTCCAAAAAACTCTGGCAGTTAAAGGGAATACTTGGCTGACTAATAAAATGTTTCAGCCGATTACTTTTTTGCTTTTCACGTAAGCAATTAACTGGCCACAACATGCAACAGGATTCATAAAAATGGGATTGGTATGCTACAACTGCTGGCCACGTTGTGTAACTTTACATTTCCAAAAAGAAGTCGTCATTCCTTCACAAAGCAATCAATGATATGTTTAATGTTATCAAAGGTAACACTGCGCACATAAAAATAAAATGCTGTAAAATCAAAGGCACTCTGTCTCCTTCATGATCAGTGGTAAATTGGTCTGGTCTGGCTCAATTCATCAGCGATTGGGTGAGAACAGTTCAAATTTACTGGCTATGGAAATCAGCGGGAGGGGCTCATTACAGGCAAAACGCCGTAAATAACGCGCGCTCTGCGCAACCAAAACAGCGTTTTTACTCCGTCATGTGGCAAGACAGCGGCGTTAAATGCGGCGTTGTAGACAGCTTTTCGCGCGCACCAGCCTGTCTTTCTACCTGGCAACAAGGTGATCAGTGTGATGTGTGTGATTTGTGAATTAGATAATTAGTTTCTAATTTTTATGACATTTGTATCTGACAAATGCTTCCAGTTACATTTATAATACATTTTAAAGTATATTACATGTATAAATCACTCAACTGCCTGGGACCTACATACATTGTTTGTTAAAGTACACAGGACAAACACATTATTTGTTTAAAATGTGAACACGCTGTTTTCCGAGTGGATGGACAAATGCGTCATATTTATAAACACTGAGTACATGCTCTCCTTGAGTCAATGCAACCACTCTGCACTTTTATTTCTATTTTCTTTATTCAGTTTTATTCTTTTTAATACACAGTTTTATATTTGACTTTTATTGATATTATATAAGTACATGTGATTTAAAATGTACTTTTTAAAGATCTAATTTATTAGTTATGCTTTTTTTCTGTGAATTATTTTTATGTAAAGCACTTTGAATCATTTGTGTATGAAATGTGCTATATAAATAAACTTTTGTCTTGCAATGCTCTAATGTGAGAAATCTGTCTGCAAAATTATAAACAGAAATGAAATCAGAGATACACATTTTGTAGAGCATGGCTCAAAAATTCAGCAGAAACCAGAATTAAGCAAGAATGAAATGCATTTTACTAAATCTTTTGAGATAATAGTTAAAACTGAAAATTAAATTTTTGTGAAAAAAGTGCCAAATTATAAAAACTGTAGACAGGCCTATTGTAACGACTGCAAAAGTGACAATTGTTTTAAATTGACTTCCTACTAAGATTTACTTAAAAGTAAGTGCAGCACATGTGGTATGCAAGGACAGTAACATTTCTAAATATCACATCAGAACAACTTTTGTGTATATTTTTAAGATTTTAACCCTCTATGGTACGCAATATGTTTTAACCATTCAATATTTTTTCAAAAAAGTGTTTATTACATGAAATAGCTTCAATTATACTAATCAAAACAATTTTTTGAGAAAAAGATTTTTGGGGGTATTTAGGAAAACGTACAATGTACCACACTGGAAAACGGCAAAAAAAGTAGTTTTTCTATAAAAATATGATTTTCTTTTCTATTTAAATGGTCATTTCGTCTAGAAATTGTACGATTTTTATATTTGGAACTTATATAAATTTGGAACTTTATATTTGTATAAATACAACTATACTACAATAAACACTTCAAATTAATGAATAACTGCAATCATATTATTGATGCTGCTATCTATAAAAAAAATCCCATTGGGGAAATACATTACTGCAATTCCACTGTGGTACATATGGCAACACACCTATCTTTCCATAGTGGTACAGCGTTGCCATTTGGCAACATTGATACTTTCTCAATTTACAGTAAAACTATGTTAGAAATTTTCATTCACAAATCAATTTTGTCTAATTTACTTCCCAAAGATCCTGCAAAAAATCCCCCTTGAGAAAAGATGCTCAGAAATCAGGTTAATACAGCAATTTCTGAAGCCCTTCAACAGGTCCTCCATGTGAGGGTGAGAGTGGGAAAAGGAGTTTTGTAGGGAAATTCTGTTGTCATGTGACTTAAAAACAGCACATCGTTGGCTACCTTAAGGCCTACCCTTTTAATTCGCATAATGCAATATTTTGTATTTTTACAGAATAACAAGGAAATTAGTATAAATTAATTGTTGCCATATGGCAACTCTGTACCATAGAGGGTTAACAAACTCGTAAACAAAATAAAAAAAAGGAAATTACCAAAACCAGAGCTAACATAGCCACCAAAGAGTAAAACAACAAACACATATTGCTGTAATTTCTCGCCAGTGCTTGTCGGCAACTCATTAACCCTACACAAATAAGTGTCACTGATCAATATGTATAGGTGGAGGAACACTAAAAATGAATATTAAGATATTGATTAAGTTTACAATAAAGTGACATGTTATCATTCGATGCAGAATGTGTAAACAACTCATGCAAAAAGAGAAATGGTGCTCACGGAGGAGGAGTTTGATGATTTGAGTTGATATTTGTAATATTTTGATTGAATTGTTGTGTTGCTGACATGTGTCTACATCATGCTAGTTAAACAGTATTAGTTTTAATGTATCAGTTTTTTTGTACGAGAAATGGTCAAATGGTCTTAAAAAAAAATCAAGTTTTTGTTTTTATAGTGGTTAATGAAACTGCAATGTTGTGATTAGGACTGTTTCAGGAATTCATACAGTTTACCCATTTTAAATCTGAACATTGCCATGAAAATGCATACTGCATTTTAAGAGAGTAACCTTTTCAATAGTTTCTGGTATTGGTACAAAAGAAGAAAAAATTTCTTTATAAATCATTATAATTGACAAATTTGATAAAAACAGCTTATTTACAAACTACTAATAGAGAACAATAAATATTCAGACTTTCATGGAAGATGTGAATCAACACAAGCATTGTGTTGACACACCAAACACAGGTTGTGCTGATGTAATTCTTGTAACCAAATTACATTTATCAGATTATCAGTTCTATACTTTCCTTTAATAATAATAAATTTAATGTTTTGCTTATAGTCATTTTGTCTCATGTACTGCTGCTTTGTAAAACTGAAAGTTGTAAAAAGCGCTAGATAAATAAACTTGAGTTGAGTTTGTATATGGATATGTTCTTAGCACTTTTCAAACCAACACTTATGGATAAGGCTTTTAAATTTAAAATGTTTCCATTGATATTATTAAATGTAAATATGAGTATCTTGACAGGTTTTCACCCACGTTGACACTTTAAACAACTTCCTTTTGTTCCTTTCGAGGAAATCTAACCTAAGTCAAGCTGTGTTTAGCTGCTTTGTTCTGCGCTAAACCTTAGCATCACTGCATGCACATTGCACATTTTGTGCCACCTATTTTTTATGATGTATAAGAATAAAACATTACATACACAATAGCAAAAAGAACAGACAAGTAATGAAATAAAACTGTGACATTAAGATGAAGAAGGTTTTGGATGTAAATCCTTGTTTTTATTGAAATTAATACAAACATACAAAATCCCAAGAACATGGCATCAAACAATGAGAAACTCAGGACAACTGATCTCACCCGCATTACAGCAAGACACATTTTGGATAAATCAGTCAGGGTAATGAAACAACAGTACATGACAATTGAAACAAGAACTCAATACAATGAGCATGTCAAAACTTAAAAAAATATGGTTTTCTACAAATTCAAAGAACTATTTAAAACATAAATCAGCTGAACAATTATAACTAAAAAACGGAAAAGAATTAAGCAACCATACAACTAATTATAACTAAGAAAATGTGGAAAAGTAAGGAAACATAACTGAAAACATTATGAAAGGTTAAAATGAAAACCTTTCCAAAGCTAAAATAAGTAAAATCCAAAGCCTAAACATATTGATGTTATCACTTTCTGTAGTTTATGTCAGAAAGTTAAAAAAAGCTGACCCACATTTACTGGCTAACAGTTGAAATGTGAATCAATGTTTTTATTCGTTAGGTTTAGTAAACCGTGATGAAGACAACAAACACAACTGACACACAACATTAATTTGCTCTAAACACAATGCCCAATGTCATCTGTAAATATTCGCAAAAAAGTGTGAAAGAAATCATGCAAATGGAAGTGTAAAGCCTGACAACTTTACTGATTAAAAGCATATTGAAACTATACAAATGTTTACCATAGGAGAATAACTAAAGATATGTAAAAAGGTTGTCAACAATCACATGGTGAGGATACAACTCGTGTAGTAAATCAAAAGTCTTGAGCTAAACTGTTGTTAGTGATAGTTCCATGTTGCGTGCATGTTGTGTATTTTAGGGTATGGTATTAGGATTTTAATCATTTGCTCTTTTCTTAAAGCATATCTATTTATTGAGCCAACATAAATAAAAACAAAAGTGAAAAAGTGACCTATTTTTTGTCAGATATGGTGACCCATACCCGAAATGTGACCTCTGCATTTAACCCAACCAGTGAATAGTGAACACACACTTCAAGTCGTGAACACACATACACCGGGGCAGTGGGCAGCTATCACTGGGGTAAGGTGCCTTGCTCAAGGACACGTCAGTTGTTACCTGCCGGTACTGAGAATCGAACCGGCAACCTTCTGGTTACGAGTCCGACTCTCTAACCATTAGGCCACCAACTGCCCCCAGCTTATATTCAACTTATATTCACCATTCAAGAAATTACCTTAGTAAGTTTGCATTAACTAATGTACCTGGACTTACCATTTGTTGATGCAGGTCCGCACAGCTGAAAGACATAAGGTTGAAGACAAATTAATATGCTATATATGTTTGCCAGTACTCATAGAGCAATCCAGAATAGACCAAACAATTTTGTCTGAAAGAGATAAAACTAGGCTAAAACTAGAGGAAACAATCCTCCAAATGAAGAACTTTCTAAGAACTGAAACCAGAGCACCGCTATAGGTTCTGCACATTTAAAACCCCATTTACAGTGCTTCAGAAGATATTGTCTTACATTTACATTTAGTCATTTAGCAGACGCTTTTATCCAAAGTGACTTACAAATGAGGTAAACAATGGAAGCAATACCCCATTTTTTAGTCTATTTGTACATTTGTCGGAATTTTAAGCATAGTTTTGTACATGTAGAAGTTCTTAGATGTTCTTACTTACCTGTAATACACAATCCATCACACAATCTGTCAGATCTGTCTAGGAAAAATATAAAAAGCTATTTACACACACAGTTACTTTTAAAACTATTTTAATATGTTCAGTTGCTTTGTATAAGAAAATAGAGTATGTTCAGTACATGTTTTGAGTGAAGTATACAAATGAGACAATTAAGTAAAATATGCTTATACTTTGTGTTCGTGCTTAGATCTGAAGCAAACCGTAAAAAAAAAACATTTTAACACATATGAATTGAAATAAAAAGAAACAGAAAGACTTACTGTTGGGATGGAATGTCATTTTCTACTACTTGAGTTTCCTTGCTCAGATGTCCAACACAAAATAATGGCGATAAAGAAAAAGAAACAGTTCCTCCAGTCTCATGGAAGTCTATGGCTGTTTCATGAGTTAAGCTGTGAAATGTAATTGTGGGGGCGTGTCCCCAGAAAACTCTTTAACCTATTAACATAAACACGGCCTTAGCTACAACTCTTTGAACTAAAGCTACATTCAAAACCCCCGCTGTTGTGACGTCTGTATGCAACAGTCTGTAATACATTATTTGACTAAGTTGAATATAAAATAAACATGCTGTCAGGATGTTAAAAACAAAGCTTTTTTAGAAAATGAATGAATGAAATGGTGTTTTATCGTTTTACCCATAGTATAACTACTAACAATAGTTTTGCAAAGAACCTACCAGATCTGACTCATCTAATAAATATTCCAATAAACACAAAATTGCTTGATATGACCAGCAACATGGGCACTATTTTCTCTAACACACTAGAAACTGTTGCACCTTTGAAGTTGAAAAAGATCAACGAGAAAAGCATAGCACCATGGTATAATAGCACCACCCGATCACTTAAAATGGGAACACGTAAACTGGAGCACAAATGGAGACAAACACGATTAGTCTTTAGAATTGCGTGGAAAGAGAGCGCAAACTGTTATAAAAAGGCACTAAAAGTGGCAAAGGCTGAGCACCTCCGCAACCTCATAAAAACGAACAAAAACAATCCAAGCTATTTATTTAATACAGTTGCTAAATTAACAAATAATCAGACGCCACCTGACCTGGCTATCCCACCGCACCTGGATTGCAATGAATTCATAAAGTTTTTCACAGAGAAAATAGAAGATACGAAGATATACGCGACAATATAGCAAAAACTCAACCGTCAACTATGCCCTATGAATTAGCATCAACCATCGGCCCGCAAGGAAAGCTACAGTGTTTCTCACCCATAAAACAGGACGATTTAATTAAACTTATTGCAACATCTAAAACAACAACGTGCCTACTAGACCCTATACCAACCAAATTACTAAAAGAATTACTACCTGTTGCAATTGAGCCTATTTGTAATATTATCAACTCGTCAATTAATCTAGGCCATGTCCCAGGATCCTTTAAGTTGGCTGTCATTAAGCCTCTTATTAAGAAACCAAACTTAGATCCCAATGACCTAGGAAACTGCAGACCGATTTCAAATCTCCCATACCTCTCTAAAATATTAGAAAAAGTAGTATCCACCCAGTTGTGCGTTTTCCTACAAAATAATGACACGAAAAATTTCAATCAGGTTTTAGACCACATCATTTCAACTGCTCTCGTTAAAATTACAAACGACCTGCTTATTGCATCAGATAAAGGCAACATCTCACTCCTCGTCTTGCTTGACCTTAGTGATGGGTTTGATACCATAGACCATAAAATACTTTTAGATCGCTTACAGAATTATACTGGTATTGAGGGGCAGGCATTACAATGGTTCAGATCATACTTATCTGACAGATATCACTTTGTCCAACTAAATGGGAAACCGTCTTATCTAACGCAAGTTAATTATGGATTGCCCCAGGGATCAGTTCTAGGACCCTTGCTATTCTCCATATACATGCTGCCCCTTGGCAACATTATTAGAAAACATGGAATTAGTTTCCACTGTTATGCAGATGATACTCAACTATATATCTCATCGCGTCCAGATGATTCATTTCAGCTATCCAAACTGGCAGAGTGCATCCAAGACATAAAACACTGGATGACTAAAAATGTCCTCCTAAATTCTAATAAAACGGAAATACTACTTGTTGGACCAAATGCACGTAATCAGAATATTGCGGATTACAACCTACAAATCGAGGGCTGCACCGTTACCCCAGCAAATACAGTTAAAGACCTAGGAGTTATATTAGATAGCAACCTATCATTTGTAAAACACATCTCAAACCTCACAAAAACAGCTTTCTTCCATCTTAGAAATATTGCCAAACTACGAAATATTTTGTGTGTTGCTGATGCTGAAAAGCTAATTCATGCATTTATGACCTCAAGACTTGACTATTGTAATGCACTACTAAGTGGTTGTCCTGCATCGTCAATAAACAAATTACAGTTAGTTCAAAATGCGGCTGCCAGAGTTCTTACAAGATCTAGAAAATATGATCACATAACCCCAATCTTATCATCTCTACACTGGCTACCCATTAAGTATCGTATTGACTTTAAAGTTCTTTTAATTACTTATAAAGCCTTAAACGGTTTAGCTCCTACCTACATAACAGAGCTTCTATCACGCTACAACCCAGCTCGCTCTCTAAGATCTCAAAACTGCGGACTTTTAATAACACCTAGGATAAATAAATCTACCAAAGGGGGTAGAGCCTTTTCATACGTTGCGCCTAAACTCTGGAATAGCCTTCCTGTTACTGTTCGGGGGTCTGACACAGTCTCCCAATTTAAATCAAAATTAAAGACATATCTTTTCAGCCAAGCTTTCACATAATGCTTGAATTGTAAACCAAATAAAATATTAAGAACAGCAGCTACGCTAATTGAGTCTCTTCTCTCCCCCTCCTCGGGATGCCCATCCCGAGGTAGGGAGAGATTACACCAGGTCCAGATGGATGTCATCCCGAGGTGAGGAGAGTTCCAGACGAACGCCTTATGTGATCCCTAACTAGAGGTTACAGCAGCTCCAGCCAAACATCCGGTTCTTCCCTCCTTCGATAACCTTCTGCCTGACTGACCATCTCAGCTCCAGCTCATGCAACCCCATCACCAACCAAGATCAAAGATGGTCTAATTGTTGTCATATTAATGCTAACAGTATTACAATACTTGGTATTAAATGCTAAACTTACATCACATGACAGCTGTTGGAAGTTACAGCTGCATTCAGTTACATTATGCCATCACAGTTCCGTTTTCTGCGTATAACATTTCTTATAACAAATTTAACAAAATCTATTTCATTATTACATTTAATAGGCTCTCTATGATAATCATTGTCTCTATAACGTTAATCAAGGTCACTGAGTACAGCTGTGACACGTCATAAGAGAACTGGCCCTCCCGACTGAGACTGGTTTCTCCCGAGGTTTTTTTCTCCATATATTTATCATTTGGAGTTTGGGTTCCTCTCCACAGGGCCGTGTTGGCTTGCTCACCAGGAGACTGCTTTTATAGTTATTTTATTTTATTAAATTAATTTAAAGGTTTGGTAATTTTTACCTTTCTTATGTGTTTTCTGTTGCTTTCTCCTGTAAAGCTGCTTTGCAACAATACTCATTGTGAAAAGCGCTATATAAATAAAATTAAATTGAATATAACCTAGAAATCGCATTTAATTATTTTGTATATTTACCAGGTTTGTTCCTCTTATTTCAGCCTTTAAAGTTTAAGCCTGTCCATGTTTAAGACCTGTAATAAGCAAAATGAGCAGACAAATAATGGTCTTTGTCTGTTTTCAAATGCTAACATTTCTAAACAGTTAACACACTTACATGTCAGGATAATAAAACAAAGCTTTAAGAATTTGAAAAAGATCTTTTAGAAATTGATATGATGTTATATTGTTTTACCCCCAGTGTAATCTAGAAATCATAATTAAATATAAACATTTTATTGAATAGTAGTTTGCAATTTGTATATTCACCATATCTTTTCCTTATTTCAGGTTTTAAAAGCTTAAAACTAAACCATATGCTTAAGACCTGTAATAAACAAACGAGCAGACAAATAACAATCTTTGTCTGACCTCTGTCTCTACCAAAGCTAAACCGATAACACAACAGCCATCAATACCCTCGATCGTAGACACACAGACATCACAGACAGAAGGATACACCATAGGCTTATTTTGTACTTTAATCAAAAGCTATATACTTTCACCAGATGTTTGGTAGACACCCAGGCATCACTCCATGCATGAGGAGTAGTCATGACAGGAAGGAAAACACATATTTGTTTAATGATTCTTACTTTTAAAACTCTTGATACATACATTTGTCAGAGAACTCTGTACGGTTTAACAAAGATACATCACACACATAAAACTGATCACACTGATCACCTTGTTGCCAGGTAGAAAGACAGGCTGGTTGGAGCCACTGATTTTGGGGTGAGGTGGGGGTGAGTGGGTAGGGAAAAAGGGGGGACAGAGTCACCCCACCAAAACCTGGTCATAAAACATAACTGACAACAAGAATGACAGAACATAAAATCTAGGATTTGATTGACAGGTGAAAGGGAGGGGTCCGAGGTTGACGGGGGGGGGGTCATAAATCACTATTTTGACACACAGTCTCTGTTACAACTACTAATAACATTACATAAACATTAAATAAACATGCCTAAATCTGTCCATAAAATTCTATTGCCCATTTTATATTTAGAACTTTTTTTTAAATTGCACTACGAAAGATTTCCTTGAGTAGCCTCTTTTTGCACTTCCTGTTTTTTTCTGTCCAATGAATGGATGATCTTAGCACACATGTGGTTTTGTTTACAAATTTTGGTTCACTTGCAAAAAGGGTAGCATGAAAAGCGAACCGCACCAAACAAAAATAAAAATAAAAAATTGGACCGAGACTTAACAGCATTCAATCATTTTTGTTTACTTTTACGAATAATAAATTACTCTTAAATCTTGTTTTTATTGCCAATGAATTTAAACTTTATTATGCATGCATAACCTCTAAAACAAAAAGTGCATAACCTTTTGGAAAAAAGAAAACTGTGAACATTGTGGTTGCTTCGACCTGCGGTTTTATTACAAACAAAACGAGAATAGTTGATATTGTACATATTGATAGATTTGAATACATGGCAAACAAGAATCAAGAAACAATATGATTTATTTTTTATAGGTCAAGTGTTGTGATAACTGCAACAGAATTCACTTATTAGACTACCCTGTGAGGCAGCTGACTGGATGGGTCTGACTAACAGGTGGGTAGCTACGCGACTGGCATACATACGTGTTATGTCTATAGAATTGCCAGTGGTCCCACAGTTTACCCACAACAGGCTCATAGAATGCCAGCTCAAAGTGATCTGTGTTTATGTTGTGGGCCCACAATCCCACTATAGTGTCCCACACGTGCCTGCATTTTATGCCGGTAATGAGGAATGTTCCCATATTGGAGCTGTGCATTGTTACTTCGAACCAAGTCAATTTGGATTTATTTCACTGGAACTGACTGTTTTCGTGAGGAGAACACTAAATAACTTCTTGAATAATGTGTGTGCGTGCCCCGCTCCTACACAGACAGCAGGAGCTGAAGAGACTATTGTGATAGACTGCAACACACAGTGAATTTGTGAATGCTGAATCTTGTTTTTATTGCTGCTTATTCTGCTACATCATATGATTTGCACATTGCAATATATATTGCACAACCCTACAAGGCTGACCACAGTTATAAAGCAGGGGTTGCTTATATTGTATGAGTGAGCAGCTGAAGCACTAACAGGCAACACTGTCGCTAAAAAGCTTTAGAAACTGACTGCAAACTCTCCACCATAAACACACAGACATACACCATAACGTAACACGTCTATTTATTAATATTCATCAGTAGTAATGCTTGTTTAAATTATTAGCACTGCAATAGTAACCATGTGTTTTTAAATTATGTACGTTGTGGATTTTCTTTCACGTTGTTTATTTTCCCCTTGCCTACTTCACCTTAATCCTCCTAGTAACATGTGGTCTTGTAAACTATCGGTACTGCTTAGTGTTGACAAAACGTTTTATGCTTTCCTACCCTGTACTTGTAAGTTGTTTTGGATAAAAGTGACTGCCAAATGAATAAATGGAAGGGAATGGAATGAAATTTTGAATGAAAAGAATAGTGGGCGTGGCTTTCATCTTTCTCTGCGATTCATTGGATGTATAAAAACAGCCATTGCATTGTGAAATGTAACTGGCAGCAGACTGACAGTTGAAGGGGAGGAGTTAACAGATGCTCCGCCCACACCGTCTAACATACGTCATTTAAGATTAATAGTCATTACAGGATGGAAGCGTGCATTTTCACATTTTAACTTAAGGCATGAAAACATACTGATGTAAGGTTGGTGCCAAAATGTCCTGACCAGAGACATTATTTACTCCTAATTAAAGATCATTATCTCGAGAAAGGGAAATCTCACAGTGAGGAACCCTGGCCAAAAGGGTGCCCCTTCCTGTAAAACAACATATTCACTCCTGATGAAAGATCATCTTCTCGAGAAAAGACAGAGAACATCTCTCACAACAGTGGGAGATCTGAACCAAATGAATAACTTCGTAGAAGAAACAAAGGACTTCCTCCAGTATAGCGAACTTCCTACAGAGATAGCATCTACATCTCAAATGACTCATACCAGTGAATCAAGGATCCACACTTCAACCTGCACCCCCAATTGTTCCTTCTTTCCCCCTTACTCAGCACAGAACTATACACAAGATCGCACATAACACATACACAAAACATACATATGCTTATTTGGTATCATTTGAAAGGTCTCAGTGCGATTGGTGCATTGGTCTCATTTCCACAGCAGTAGAGCAGATCAACATAGGTTTGAATATTCTAAGATATTATGCTCACTGCTGAGGGTGTTTCCCTTCCTGAGGGTCTTCACATGTAAATGCCCATTTGTGGCCTGATCTGATTCAGGTCCTTTCTAATGTAAATAATGTCTTCATGTGGATGAAGTTTATCTTGGTCTGGGTACTTAAGGGAAGCTGACAAAATGTTCAGGGGGAATTCTATCGAGATGAACCCCATAGTGCTGTGTGTTCTTTGGGACACACAGCACTATTCTTTTTCCTTTAATTTGGAGAATCTGTAACCAGATCTCCCGCACAAGTTGCTGTGTGTCGTCCCTGGTCAGGTATGCAACACTGTATTTCTCTTTATTCTTTTATGGGTTTCTATTGTTTAACATTGAATGATATTGATTGACATTTGATTATTGAATTGGATTTTGAATATTTTCATTACCTGACTAATAAATTGTAATTGTAAATAAACGGCAAGTTATTTGGATTGATCCATGATTGTTCTGAGATTATTTGTATTTGAAAGTTTGGTGAGTGAAGGCTGATGTTTTCAGCAAACTCGTGACCAGAGTTAGTGCACACTAGAGATCATGTTAGATGGAGCATGGAGCACATCAATATCGGGGCTCTAGATTTCTGACTGACCACTTGACATTAGTTAAGTTGTATGTGATTACATTACGGGCTAGGAAAAACACTGGAAATATTGACAAGCATGGGGCAGTTTATTTCACAGTGCTAGCTATTTAACCTCTGATCGAAACTTGGTCTTTAGTTAAGTTGTACCTAGTAATTTGACTACAGGGGGTTACATTCATAATGATAGCCATTTAACCTCTGACTGTTTCTCATTGCTAATTAAGTTGTACCTGGTTAAATATAACCATGGGGGGGGGCTTAAATATTACTAGAAATATTCTGTAGTATCGGCCATTTAACCTCTGATTGATTGCTGAGATTTTAGTTAAGTTGTACTTATAGTCACGTCAGGGGGGCTAGGTCCGAACACTCATAGTGTTAGCCAATAACCTCTAACTTTTGTGCAGATTTGAATTAAGTTGTACACAGGTAATCGTAGGGACTGAATTACTATTTAAGATAATGGCAATCTTTTGAAAAATTGCCTTTAAATAGAATTAGTCATTTAACCCCTGGATAATGATCAGACTGGCGAGTTTGTATAGTTGTTAAGTTCACGCTACCGGCCGGCGTGAGATCTCATCAGTTTCTAAAATTAATGAATAAGTATGATTGAAAGATACAGATTAATCTTAAGATGCAAATAACTAAATCCTGAATAAAAATGACAATATCTGTTCAATTCAGACTAAACATTTTATCAATTGGAGTCAGGTAAAATAGAGGTAATTTAATGAAAGTTGTACTTTATTTAAATGATTGTTCACGTGTGAAGCCTTCGCCGCGCCTCTGGATACCGTCATTGGACCAGCGGGTGGCCCCTTACACTGACATGTTCTTATTTTTATAATGATGATACAACATGTTTGCTTCCCTGGGTTTCTCACAAGCATATGACGTTCTTCTTTCACTGAAGCAAACTCGAACTGTCCATCAGCACCACCTAGCTTACAAAAGTGAAATAGCTTGATGTGAAATCTCAAGGTCTCACTAGGCAGACTAGAAACTTCCAGACTGGTGTGTTGAACCAAGTTGAAGCTAACCTGCACGACACCGGCCCTCCAGGACCAACTTTGGACAACCCTGGTCTGCACAATAAGTGATGTATAATTAAACTATCACTTGCATTTAAAATCAAAGAGGCACTCATAATAGAGCAACACATATTTAGAGAAAGAGCAACAGCAGTAAAGGATGTGTGCTACATTAGACAACTAATTAATATATATTTTGTCAGATGATGTCACATTTATGAATTAGAATTTCAGCAGCAGTTACAGTGACTGCTGGTTGTATTAAAAATGAGGAGTATTATTGGGTTGCTTTCACTTTGGATAGCGTCTGCTAAATGACTAATGTAAATGTAGAATGGCATTCAGTTGTATTAAAATACAGTATACTCTGACAGATCAGAGAGTACAACCTTAAAAGATTTCCAATATTTCAATGCCAACATAAGTCCAAATGCAAACACAATGTGGTGACATCATAAATAAGCTCATTAGAGTGACATCACCAGCGCCACAAGTCTCTCAAAATCCTGTGGGGAACACTGCTTTGAAATACCATCTTTACCCTCAGAAGCATTGCAGTGATTATAACACATTTTATTAGTTTAACTTTCTCTTTTTTGCATCACAACACTACATATATTGACAAATAACACACATTAATAACACATTTAGTCCATTAACAATTACTTTAGCATACACCAATCATTTTTACAAGCACCAAGGTACACTAGAATAATCATAAAATGATTAGTTGTAAAAAAAAGACCTAACAATAACGCTAACCCAACAACATTTTGTAATTAAATCAAATGGAAAAGCAAAGAATAGACTTTGTTATTTCTCTAGCTGTTATGGTAAATGTGACCCAATGATGACAAAGAATGCCTTTTAAGTATGTGTACAAACTATTACTAGCAAAAATGACCTTCAGATTATTGATGATCTCTTTGAAAAATTTCCATATAGGTGGCAAGAGCCTTGGCATCTTCAACAGTCACTGCATTGTACAAGGAAGCTCTGATGCCACCCACAGACCTGGACAAAAACAATAAAAACTGTGAGGCAGGATTGTGCATTAACACATTTTAGTCATTAAACAGTCTGTACAAATCAATAAATATGCTTTTATAACATGTTTTTTATTTGTCAGGGCAGATGAATACACTAAAGGAAGAAAAACATGAACTTCTGGATACAAAAGTCAAAAATATGTATTTTTTATAGCTCAGAGCTGACAGTAGGTACATGTTTCTGCAATGATGGTAAGAAGATGTTATCATTGTGATGCATGTTGTTTGCTAAATAAAAAAAGTGAATCTGTCTAACAGCTTACTGGTGGTTTAGTGGGTGATACATGACCAAATTATATTCCAAAAAGCACCAAGTGACTACACAAGACTTACTAGTTTCTAATATGTCTAAGCTTTTTTTATACCTCATTACTATGCAGTTATCATGATTGTCTACATTGTTGCTTAATGATCAAACTGACTAAGAGCCGACTCGAAGTCTCTATGATAATCTAATCTCATAGATATGTCTTGGTAAGTATAATCAATTAATTCATACATTTTAGAGTCCATATAGATATAATCAGGCATTAACTATAATCTTGCATTAACTATAAGATGTCATGAATTAGAAAAAACATGAATTACTATTTTTGATTTTTATACAGTACCGGTGTCCTTTCAAAGAAATCATGCCAAGTGCCAAGGCACCAGCCAAAAACTGCTTTTCAAGGTCTTCATCTCCTTCTTTTCTTCCAATGTGGAATGGAATGTTCATACGGCTTCGGCATACCACATCAACAGGACATCTGAAAAAGTCAGTGCAGGCAGTGTAAAAATCCTGCTTGTAAAAAAGTGCAAAAACAATACAACTTAAATAATTTGAATTCTTTTATAAGAAATTATAGAGTATCAGTAGTAGTATAAACACAACTAGTCCAATGCTTAAGAACACTTCAGTGAAATGTTTCACTTTATTCACGTTTCATCAGTTTTGATCTGAAGATGTGTTTAAATGACTGACATTAGCTTCGTAGACAAAAATACAATTGTGAAAATGAACATTTATTTTTATCACAAAACATACTTAGATAGATTTAATGAAAATGTCTTTTAAATTGATGACTTTTGAACTAAATAATGAAAAAAAGCCACCAAAAAGAGCACAGAATAGATTTCAACAATATAGTTTAAAAAGCATCTCAGGGTGAAACTCCAAGAAGCTGCTTGATAAAATGCCAAGAGAACATTTCTGCAAGTTCTAGGCAAAAGGTGACAACACTGTTCTAACAATCTAATTATCAGTTTCCATCATGTTATTCCACATCTGGTAAGCTTTATATTGGTTCTAAAATATAGAAAAATATGAAGTGTTCTAAAACTTCTGACTGGTTGTGTACATATCTTACTTGTTGGCCTTTGATAATTATCAAAGAATGCAAATGACTTTAAATTTGTTAAACGTTCTAAATAAATGATATTTATAAAATAATTATATGTAAAGTGGATCTTTCTCCACCATCCATTGATAAATGGCTATGACTTATGTGTCTTTGTATTAAAGACTTCCACTGCAGCTCTGAACAAGTCAGCGCCAATGATTCCAATTAGGTTTCAGTAAAGACAGAATGGGCTTTTACTGTACAACTAAATAAACAACATTTATTTTACATTTGTAAACATTTAATAATACAAGTTGCCTTGTAAATATTTGTATAAAACTTGTAAAGATGTTAAGACACGTAATCTAACTGACGAGTAGAACCCATTAGAGTGGTTGATGATGTCATATATCATGCCAGCTTTCTGTTTGTTCAGCTGTTCCATGGCATCTGCCCCTCCATTATTCCGGATCCACTCCAGAACCAAGCCCATGATGTAAATACTGTAAAAATGTTTGTTAAATAAATGATAATTAAACAAATGTACTAATCAAGATTCAAGATTAGTATTCGTCACATACACAGCTATATAGAGAATCTACAACCAGTAGTGAAATGTAAGTCAGATCAGCTCCAAATATATTATAAAACACAAACACAAAAGGAAAATATAAATAATATAAAGATAAAGGTAATATATAGTCTATGACAGAAACTAAGCTGTAAATATTTACATGAACGGGAAAGTGCCAGAGAATGTGCAAACAGATAGTAACACAAGATGGTTACTTAGCAGCAACACTAAAAGAGCAGTCAGTGCTGTGTGCAGGTAGTAATGTAAAGGGTTAGGGTTAGGTTACATGACTATTGCAATTGGTCACACGACTATTAAGGACCACCACTACAATTGTGCCGAATTTCATCATTTCCACATGCGGTTCATAGGGCTACCATAGACTCCCATTGTTTAAGAATAATAATAATAAAAATAATAATAATAATACTAACACTAACAGAAGCAGAAGCAGTAGTGAATGAAATGAAAAATTACTTTTAAATCTCAGTTAGCTACAGTGTGTCAAATACATGGAGTGGGATTTGTTGTCAAATATAATGCGTGTCTTCCAAACTGTATATGCGCGCACACGCGCAAAAAACACTTTGACATTTATAACAACACATAAACATAATTATAGCTGTATATTTTGTTCAGTTGGCCTGCAGTTCTGTATAATACAGCAGTAGCAGATAAACTGAAAGCAAATGTTTGCTCAATAGACTAAAATGGAGAAAATAGCATCATCAAAATGTAAATAGTGCACATCTGAAAACGTAATGTAATTTTTAACTTTTGCCAACAAATGAAATTGACAAAATTTCCAAATGAGCGCATAACAGGTTAACAACTTCTTAAGCATAATAAACATGCTAAATAATTACCTGAAACATGGTGGAGTATTGTAAAGTGAGTTATTCCCGGCCTGCACCTGGTAGTCTAATATAATAGGGCACTCTTTCAATGCTCTGCCCAACAAATCCTCTCTTACAATCACAACTGTCACACCAGCACAACCAACATTCTTCTGTGCACCAGCAAATATCAGCCCAAACTGTGGAAATTGACAAATACAAAAACCTACATTTAATAATGTTAAACAATTGATATTTAAGTTACAAGTTAGTTAGGAACCGTTTTAAATTGTCACTATGGTGCTACCTTTTTAATAGTGGCATCTATATAAAACAAATGAAATTTTGTTTATATAATTCAAGAGACAGTATTACCAACCTTTGACACATCTACTGGCCGTGAGAGGAAGTTGGATGACATATCACTGACAAGAACCACTTCCTTTGTGTCAGGAATGAAGTTAAACTCAACACCATCCACTGTTTCATTGCAACAGTAGTAAACGTAAGAAGCTGAAGGATTTAATGACCAAGTGCTTCTGTCTGGTATCTCTGAAAAAAAAATAAGTTTAAATTAATAAAAATAATGGTTACATCACAACTAATATAAATTTTACAGATTGTTTTTTTTTTCAATTTTTTTTTACAGATTGTTACAGATTGCAGCTGTAGAGTGTCAGAGGAGAACTGTCCCTCCCAGCTGAGCTATATATACAGTCGCGGAAAAAAAAAAAAGAGACCACTTCTGTATTGTGACCATTCCAGTCCAGTGTCTGTTAAATTTCAACAAAATCAAACCTCTGGAGTGACAAACTCATCCAACAGCAATGTGAAAGACTGACAAAATGACACATGAAAACTTTTCCTAAATACATGTACAAATATTATTGTTGTATTGCTTAAAAGTTAATTAAGTTAGTATTTAAGGTCTGAAATAATACAGAGCATATTTTCTGTTATATTGACCTGTTTCTCCAGATTTTTAATTTTTTTGCAAATAAATAGTGCTGCTTGGAAGTTTGTGAACCCCTTAAGCTGTTCAGAGTTTTGTTGTTTTACCATGATTTTGTCATCACCTGATTATTATAAATTGAATGTCAGATGTATGTGATCAATTACATATATTTGTTTAAAGGGAATTTTGGGAGTAACCAAAAAAACTAAATGAAAAATTAAATTATTGTATGTGTAAGTGAAGCTCCAGCTACATTGGTAAAGTCAAGAGGGTAACAGATTCAGGTGAAACACATTTGGGTGCTTAATCAGATAAGCAGACCAATCAAATTAGACATCCTTAGGAAAGTGGTTGGGCAACACTGATTAAAAGAGAGAGGAAACCAACAAACCCCTGTAGTCCAAGGAGTCAAACAATGCCAAGAGGAAAAGAGATATCTGAGGACATCAGGAAGAAGGTGGTGACAGCCCATCAAAACTATCATCAAGAAGCACCAGCAAAATTATAAATTAGGTAAAGGCCAACCCACACATCACCTCTAGAGAATTGCAGACCTCTCTGGCAGCATATGGGGTAAATGTACATGCAGATACAGTCAGCTCCATAAGTATTGGAACAGAGGCACATTCATTTTTATTTTAGCTGTTTACCAAAATGTATTCAAGTTACAGTTATATAGAGTGTATTTACATCCAAATTGGCTGAAGGGTTTAGGAATTACAGCTCTTTAATATGTAGCTCCCCCTTTATCAAATGATCAAAAGTAATGGAACAGTTGAATCAAAAGCTGTTTATGGCCAAGTTTGGGCTTTTCATTAAATAATGTTTTCATAAATGAAGCATGTTAAAGGTCTGAAGTTGATTTTAAGTGTGGTGTCGGCATGAGGAAGCTGATGCTGTGAACCCACACAAGCAATTCAAGGAGATCTCCATGCAAGTGATACAGACCATAGTTAGGTTTCAATAACAAAACAAATCCATCAGACAGATCGTGAACATGAAGAGTGGCCAAACCAACAATTTGGTAAAAACAACACTGCTGTGCTCAGCAAGAAATAAAATCCTGGCTGTCCATTTAAGATAAAAGTGGTGGATGATGGCATTATTTTCTCCATGATAAAGAAAAAAAACCTTCACAAAGTGCCAGATGTCCTTCCAATCTCTCTCAACTGGCTGAGTTCTGCAAGAAGGAGTGGGCAAAAATCCCCAAAGACAGATGTGAGAGACTGGCCAGTGGTTACAGAAGACGTTTGGCCACAAGCTACAAGCTACTAAATAAAAGGCTTCACATACTTCTTTTAGATTAACACCCTTTTGTTTATTGACAATATATCTATATATATATATATATATATATATATATATATATATATATATATATAAAGTTTTCCTTAATTTAATTAAGTTCGTTCAACAACTTTTTTTTTTGAGTGCAGGAGGGTTCACAAACTTTCAAGCAGCACTGTATATATGGTTTTTCATATCAGGACATAATATAAAATCATCTGGTCCATGGCACGCCTTAAAATTAAGTAAATGCAACCTCAGATGAACAACAACACATGACATATTACACAGTGTCATTATTTATTTAACAAAAAAAAGGCCAAAATGGAAAAGTCATGGGTGACAATGTAGGGGCCACCCTTATCGCTTCCATGTGCTTTTCATTGACTGATCATCAGCAAGTGTTAGCATCTCTATAAAAGTCGTTTTGGCAGTAATAGGGTGTCCTAACTTTTTCACACGACTTGGCTACATTGCTTATAATATATCACTCACTGTCATAACTATCTAGTTTTGGATGAATCACATTCACTTTTCCATATTTCTCTGCTTCTCTGGCAGCCTTTGCAGACCATGTCCCTGTGACCAGATAGTCAGCACATCTTCCTTCCTTCAGACCAATCAGATTTAGAGGAACCGCACTGAACTGTCCCGACCCACCACCTTGCAAGAACAGTATTTTGTAGTTTTCAGGTACATTTCTGTATACAGTAAACAAAAAAAAAAAAATTATATTATGAACAAAACATTTGCCCATTGAGGTTTACAAATACTGCTTCATGAATCCCACATAAAATACTTACAAAAGTTCACGCAGAATATTTTCAGTAGTGTTTATAATCTTAGTGAAATCAGATGATCTGTGGCTCATTTCTGGGTTAGAGAGAAAAAAAGTGAATGTCTGACTATCATAACCTCAAAAATCACTGTATTATACATGCACAACTTCCATATTAAAATGAAAAGCCTTACCAAGTATGCTTATACCAGTACCATTGTAATTCAGCAGCTCCTTTTGTGCTTTCAGTAGAACCTAAATAAGAAAAATATGTTTGTAATTATTCAAGAATCACAAACTACTAAATATAAGATAATTCCATTATCCCATTAATATGTTCTTTCAACCTAAAACAAATGTATTTTGCACTACCAATTAACTTAAACCTAACAAAAATATTGATTCGATGCAAATTTTTAAAGTGGTAGTTGACTAAAAAAAGTGATTTATTTTACCAACATTCTTTCAAATATCTTCTCTGTTGAAATGACAAGTGATTCAATTTTTGGGTGAACTTTCCCTTTAAAGGCACTGTGTGGATTTTTACCGACATCTAGCGGTGAGGTTGCAAATTGCAACCAACTGCCCACTCCACCCCTCACCCTCCCTTTCGAAGCGCTACGGAGGCCGTGAGAGGATTAAGATGTCGTCACGTTTTTGCTTCTTTCACTTAGTATCCTAGTATCATGAGTAAAGAACAATACTCCTAGCAGCCCTACAAATCTACAGCAGCTTTTCCCAATACAACAGACAACAAAATGATGACACTGCTACACTACACTAGGATAATCCTCCAGAATATTGTAGTAGGCTATACGTTAATGGTGTGATTCCCATAATATTCTACAGCTGTAATATACTACAATTTACTATAGTAAATACTAAAGTATACAACAGTATTTTTATGTGATGTGATGCACCTGAATATGTGTTATTGACTAATGTTTTAAATAAATACAGAAGTTTAAAACAATATAATACAATACCATTATCATTGTATTGTGTATTTACTGTTTTCAATACATAAGCTTCATATTTAAAGAGTACATTTCATGCATTGTGTAATGTTGCCGTGTTTGAAAGTAAGCAATCTGCCAAAGTTGTAAATCCGAAGGTGAACGAATAACAAAGTTATTAGCTTGTAAAAATGGGAGTCGACTCTGAATCACAGTAAAAAGAAAACGTTACACAGCGCTGCTCTGAAGGCAGGACGACATGTAGCTTTTGGTTGCGCTACACCAG
The DNA here is from genome assembly GCA_026939265.1 of Oreonectes daqikongensis. NCBI lineage: Eukaryota > Metazoa > Chordata > Actinopteri > Cypriniformes > Nemacheilidae > Oreonectes > Oreonectes daqikongensis. The sequence continues at coordinate 2,045,531 of JAOTQM010000053.1, read as the reverse complement.
AAAATCAATAAGCTGTTGATGTGATCAAGTAGTTCAAAGTATATAGTGCTCTCGTGGTGCTTAATGTCATATGCCGATGGGTCTGCGCAGCGCAGAATGTCGTCGAACACAAATTTTTGCATATCAACAACTTTTGATTGTAGGTCTTCTGCATTTTTGTTTTGCAAGGCATGGCTCACATTAACTAATGCTGCTTGCGAATAGCACACTGACACTGTTTGGATTTTTATCAATTTAACTCTAAACAACATCTTTATTATACTTTCATTGATTGGACTCATGGTTTGCTAACACCTGATTCCAACTGTCATTTAGTGACACCAGAAGCCTAGTGGTTCACTTACTTTTTCCACCATCACTTTGTATGTTTAATAGGTGTGTTCAATAAAGACATAAAAGATCAGGACTGTTTGTGTTTTATCAGATTAGAAATATTGTGTTCATTGATATTTGTGACTTTGGTGAAGATCACATCACATTTCATGACCGATTCAAGCAGAAAACCAGGAAAATGACAATGTTTCACTTATTTTTTCTTGCCACTGTATGTTCCCCTGAATTTATAACATTTCGCCTAAACACATTTATTTTGCGCATTGTAGCTTGATTCTGGCTTATTTTGTTTTTTTATTTTTATTTATTATAGAGGTATATTCTGTTCTAAACTAATTCTGTAAATTCATGTTTGAATGTTTTTCAGTGCATCAATGTTGCGCTGTATTTAAATAAATACAGAAGTTTGCGTACAGGGACATACATTAAAAAGAAATGAGTGGACCAAGGTGTCTAAGATTGTTGGTGTTCCTGGTGAGTTGCTAATGTGCACAAATTTAACGTTATACATTTTATGAAAATAAGCGGGAATTTAATGCTAACTTTAGCACCAGAGCATGCAAAATAGTGTTACTGTTGCTGATTATTTCTGATCTATCGACACATATTGGATTAAACAAAAAATAAGTGTTGTAACATTAGAGAGCTGCAGCATTTTTTTTCCATATTTTAAGATGAAAGCAGTCAATAATGCATATTTTTTTCTACAAGGAAAAACAAGTGTTCCATAACTTGTTTTTTAAGAGCCAAATAACACATAAATCACATTAGTTATCCAGGGTTTATCCTGGCTTAAAATTAGGCGTACCTTTAAAGGTACTGTGTGTAAGTTTTTGGAGTCTCTATTAACAGAAATGCAATATAATATCCATAACTATGTGTTCAGAGGTGTATAAAGACCTTACACAATGAAGCGTTATGTTTTTCTTATCTTAGAATGAGCTATTTTTATTCTCAATGTTGTGACTACAGTATCGCTAAACGGACAAACGGCTCTACAGAGCGCGTTTCGTAAATACGTTTTCTCTTTTGGGAAAGAAGCGAAAACGTGACGACATCTTAATCCTCTCACAGACTCTGTAGCGCTTAGAACAGGAGGGGGAGGGGTGAAGTGAGCTGGTGGGTTGCACTTCAAACGGGGGGGAGGGGTGAAGTGAGCTGGTGGGTTGCAATTCGCAACCTCACCACTACATGCTACACTTTGGACCTTTAAGTGGTTTTAACACTTTACAAACAAATTTTTTAAAAATAGATAAAAATGACTAGTTATATAAAATATTAAATTTTTTCAACCAAACAAAAAGTTCAAATTAAATACAGTCAGCTCCATAAGTATTGGAACAGAGGCACATTATTTTTATTTATTTTAGCTGTTTACCAAAATTATATATATATATATAATGAACATTGGCTTAAAGGGCACACTCTCAGCTATATTTAGAGTGTATTCACATCCAAATTGGCTAAAGGGTTTGGGAATTACAATGCTTTAATATGTAGCTCCCCCTTTTTCAAATGATCAAAAGTAATGGAACAGTTGAATCAAAAGATGTTCATGGCCAAGTTTGGGCTTTTCATCAAATAATTTCTTCATAAATGAAGCATGTTAAAGGTCTGAAGTTTTGGTGAATGATGGCATTATCTTCTCCATGATAAAGAAAAAAAACCTTCACAACGTCCAGACAAGTGAAGAACACTCTCCAGGAAATGTCAATGTTTGTCAATCAAAATCAAGAGAATACAATGAAAAATAAGGTTACAAGAAGGCTCAAAAGCATCAACACTAGGGTAGGTGGATCAGACTTCAAAAATAGCCAAGAAAGCTCTAAAAAGTTGTAAGCATTTTCTGGAGATATAAAACTAATATCAACCTGCATAAGACTAATGGGAATAAAATTAAGGAGAAGGCTTAGAATATCTCATGATATGAGCAAACAACATCTTCAGTAAAAGAGCATTCAGGTAGTAGGATTCTATTTTCATGCATGGCTTCCTAAGGCAGGCATGGAAATAGAATCACACTGCCTGAACGCTGTACACCATGTTGAAATAGTAAGGTATAAACCAGAGGTACTCAACTTCAAGGGCCTGAAGGGCCACATTTCAACCACTGGCTTATATTAATATATTTGAACATGTTTATCCATTTAAACCAGGTTTTAGAGATAAAGCACTGTAAAAGAGTATAAGAAAACTATATTTAAACATTAATTCTTAGCCTAAGCAATAAGCACAAAAACATTACTGATGTTTACATTAATGATTTTAAAATAAAATTGAGCAAAACAAGTCAATTAAAACAAAAAATTGAGCCCTCTCTCTTCTTGAATAGCCTGACAAATGTACTCTGTACACCTACAACAAAACAGTTCATTAAAAAGTGTCTTTTAACATTATAAGCCAAAAATACGAATAAACGAAAACTGTTGGATTTTAATATGCTACACTGCAAAATGATTTAAAGAAAAAACATCCATGCAAGGAATGCTGACTGACGCTGACAGACAATCATTTCAGTTCACGTCTCTCCTCCAAACTCCACCCACAAAGCTGACCTCTCAAAAGGCGCACTCGTGGCAAGGATGCACAGAACAAACTGACAAGTTGTTTAGTACAGTGAACTGTGTGCATGCACGCGATCACTGTATGATGTCAGAGGATGTCGCGAGCAGAGGGGCTAGTGTCAGACCGCCCGGTCCCATCTGAAGTACACCATCTGAAGGGGCTAGTGTCAGACCGCCCGGTCCCATCTGAAGTACACCATCTGAAGTTATCAACCGGTAAATACACTTTCATTCGTAAAGTGACTGCCACGCCACGGGTGCCGTGTCATGTCTTTCTTTGACACGACACGGCACCTCTCACATCTCTCTCTCCGCACCTCTTCTTTCTTCGCATCAGACGTCATGTTCGGTAAAATGTATTGGGCCATATTCCACTTATTCCACGAACATGCTTATTTTGCTATTTTCGGCCGGATATTTTCGGTTGCGAACATTCGGTGCATCCCTACTTTGCAAGACATCAGGCTCGACTTAAACAATAATTTCCTAACCCTGAAAAACAAAATAACAAACAATTTATTTCCAAGTTTAGTGAATTATTTATTTAACCAAATTTCTGAATTCTTTCCGTTGTCTCCTCCAATGTTTGTTTGTTTATCCGCGCTGCGTACAGAGCACGTTGCTAGCATATGAAGTCACACACTGCGCACAGCACAGCCGTGGCGCAAAAGCGTTTAAGTGCCGGTGTCTCCGCAAACTTTTACATCGGCCAGCAGATCGGGGCAATTGTCGCCAATACCCGATCTAGAATTTCATTACGTATCGACGCCGATACCCGATACAAATCAGAGCATCCCTAGTTTAATCATCATTAAAGCATAATTTTAATAATAAATAAAAAAAAATTGCATGGCTCATTAGGTGCCCTTCACTTTATGCTGCGCTGCGCAGACGGATCATTATATAACGTCAAAGTCCCATAGAGACTTTAGGCCACGCCCACAGGGGAAAACAATGCAACCGTCTCCATTCACTTTGTATTGTAAATAATCCAAATGTCAGTTTTATATATTATATTTCAGTAAGCTAAGCTAACAGTCGCATTTTGGCAGTATGTAACTTGTTAGAATGTGGATAAAGCAGAAAGCTATGCAGTAAAGTTATGTTTGCGAGTGCTAATATTAGCTAATATAGCTAAAAGTTTGTCCCACCATCGTTTCAGTAAAAAAAAAATGACAATATGACCGTGTTGCGCTCCGCTCAATGGCCCTCATTTATCAAACGAACGTAGAAACCAGCGTACATCCGAGCGAAAAAGTCAGTTTACGACAAAGCTCACGTATGATTCATTAAACTTTCATATGCGGCCAAATATGTCGAACAAATGTTCGAACTTTGATAAATGCGGTGGTTGAAATCGATCGTAATTTACATATCACGCCCCTATAAATTCAAGGAGCCTATAGCCCCTAGATTTAGAAATTGAAACTTTAACCTTGAAAAGTAAAAGAAAAAGAAAACAAAACAGCTTGAAAAGAGATCACTGCTGCGGTCAACAGCGTTGGTATAGTGAACCGAACTCCATCTAAGGTTTGTATTTTTATTGAATATTTATGTTTTGTAAATATCACCACAAATTATTATTGTTTCACTGTTATTTTTACACTGAAAGTATTGTTGTTGTTTTAAATTACTTTGATTGTATAGTTTAAACAACATTAATCTGACTTCAGCTTTAAAGAACTTTGTTTGAGTTAGGCTACATTAATGTGTTAATGTAAAAACGAATGTAGATATAAATTACAGATTTTTTTTGTGCCGCAATTATAGAATAATGTTTATTATTTAAATGTTTTTACAATTTTCTAAATTTAAATGAAGAATAAATGGTCTGTGGCGGAGGAGCAGATGCATGTTTCTAAAGAGGGTAAAGGTTTAAATCGAATGCTGCATTCAGGCTGCTTAAATGAAGCACACGCATGTTTGCTTCATTTATTTTTTTATCTTTTAGATCTGTCAGAGCAAGAACCAGCACTTCAGAGCAAGAACCAGCACTTCAGACCCCACAAATCAGCCTGGAGCCTGCCACACAAAACCAGGCAACTTCGTGCTGTGACCACTACCCAAGCACAAATAAACATCTTCCAAATATCAAACAAATAAAAAAAACATTAAAGCGTGTGTGTTGTTTGTTTTCATAAGAATGTCAAACCAAGGCGCTTTCACCTTGCAAATAAATTACCTATTGCTTGTAATTATATTGATTATGGTTTTTTAAAATATTACTTTAAATTCATATGAAAGTTTTTTTTGCACCAAAGCACCTGTTAACCTTGTAATTTTAAACAATTAAATGATCATATAATTAGGCTAGAAAAGACAATACTTAATTAATGTAATGAAAATAAGAAATTGCTTTGAAATCTATTTTTACATTTGTCGAATATAATATAAAGAAGCGAATATAAAACGTTATATTTCTATTTGTCATTATTCCTTAGTTATCAAAAGGGTAACGCGTACACAAACCACCTTAGATTAAAACTTGCGTACACGAGCTGAGACCTGTTGTGAGATTTGATCGTAGCAACCGCTCACGTCCATATTGATAAATGCCAAATTTTGCGTGGAAGCAAGCATTTTAAACGCCTGATGCGGCCCGCGGCCCGCCTGTTGAGAATCTTTGGTATAAACTGTCTGGTTTTAAATTATTGTTTAACCACTGTTAATATCAATGCTACAGTCGCTCTAGCGCTCTCCTGAATGCCTGCCAAAATGGCGGTGTTTAGATTGCGTAACGTTAACCTCCGGCGCTCTATAGGATCACAAGTGGATGAAAGAGACACATACATGTTTACACCTGCTGCTGTAATTCATCTCTCATGTCCACTTTTGACCACTTCTGTCCTGATATCTTTGAGGGGAGGGGTTATGGCTGGGTAAATGTATTTGCTTTTTCATATGTTTTGATCAAATGGACTAAATAAGCACATACAATGTACAAATGAACGTGACCAAAGAAGGCATGAAAAAACAGAGAGCAGCGGTTTACTGAAATGGGTGGATTAATTCAAGTTTTTTTTCATCATAACGCCCAATTTTCACAGTGCAGAGTTAACCACACCTACTTATGTACATTACGTGGAATAGACGGAATAGAAAAATCTCTTACGGTTGTCATTTTATTCTGCGATAACGGCATATTCCGTTTAACCGCCCAGCCCTACTCCAGGCTTTTTAAAGAGTAGGACGAGGAAAATTTGATAAGGTAGTTGTAACGTTAGAGATCACAGGGTTTCCGTGGGTACTTAAAGTTTTAAATTTCAAAATCTAAATTTAAGGCCTTAAAAAATCTCAAATTCACTGAAGTATTGTGTTCTAGGTCTTAAATAATTTTAAACGGGTCTTAATTTTCATACAGTCATGTAACGCTACCTCTAATGCTCATTGAAATGCTCCCATTTGATTTCGAGGTATTGTAGTTCTTTCTTTTTACAAACAGGAGCATTTCAATAAGCATTCGCTTCATTGGGACTACAAATGAGACCAACATGCAGCATAGATTGCAGCCAATCAGCTTTGTGTTTCTTTCAGACTGTACCACAGACATTTACCGCAGATTTTATTCTTCAGTAGTGGTTAAATGGATCTTAGTTGATCTGTGATCTGCGTCTCGGAATATGAACTGCAGATTATTGATGAAAGACAAATAAACAACGAAAGACATTTATGGGCATGCACGCTCTCTCTGTTGGTGAGTTCAGTATAAAAGTGCATCGTCGCATATTTTACATAATCTGTTGGGTATGGTGGGGTCGACACGCAATTTGATTTTAGGATTTTAAATTTAAGGCTTGGCTAGCCAGTTGCTAACAACATTTTTGAAGCATACTCAACTGTAAAAATAAAAGGTGCCTCAGATATCCTCTTGTGTACTCAAAGAACTTTAAACACTATTTTAAGTGCTTCAAAACTCTTTTTCTCATAATAGGGTTATTGGTGAAACCATCTATAGTCTTGGTGGTTCTTCCAGGAACTTGCAGAATTCTCAAATAACCCCATATTCAGTTTTGAGGTTCTGGAGTCACCTTTTCACCACACTGGAACCTCAAAGTGCTTTGCGGGTTATTGGAGGAACTCAAATTCTAAAAAACTGTTATTATAAAATCTGTAAACATGTAAGTGGTCCCTGGAGAATCTCTCTTTTACAAGACAGCATCTAGATGAACCCAAACATTTTATGAAATAGGATAGTCCAAAGTTTGTTTTTTGTTTTCTGCTATGTGAACACACATTTACTATGCACATAATTAGAAAAGGCTAAACATTATTTTAAACATTCTTTCTCAGCAAGCTTGAGATTTTACAAATAATTATTTAATTTTTTCTACTATTGAGATTATAATAATTAAAAACAAAACATTTTTATTGTAGCCTACACGTAGATCCTAATTCACTGAAACCTGTTGAAAAATGTAAACGTTGTTGTGCTTTCCATCTAAAGAAACCGCAGTGTTTACTGTGTTAATAGTGCAGTCCCGCCCTGTTGGCCTATTGTCGCAGAATCAGTGCATGTGTGTCTATGTTGGTCTGTGTGTTGAACTTTATCAGCTCTGCACAGATAAATCACCGCATGACAAAATATAGCATATGGCATTAGAAGAGCATTTCTAAAGCATATGGAGCAGTCAGTTCAGCTCACATCTCAAACTGTTGATGTCATCCACCGATCGGTCAGTGATCAAACATCTGTCTGCAGTACGAGGCGGACGCGCTACGTGTGTTCTGCTCGCACGACAGGCGGGATTTTCCTCAACGGCTCTTTCCTCAACGTGACAACCTGTGTGTATGACTGTCCCATAAGAGGTGAGTAAAGTCAAAATAGTTAAATAAATATACTAACTATATACTATTTATATACATGTATACTCTGACACGTCTAATTGCATTATTAGAATTTAAAACCGCTGCTTTCTGTATGTTTTCCTCCCATCTCTGATTGCGTTCATATGTTAACTGCGTGCGCTTATTTTATCCATTAGATCGAAAGATCCGAAGAAACCCACACATTTACATGCCCATAAACTCTCCCCTTGAAGAAATCAGGACATAAGTGCTTGAAAGTGGATAAAAGAGACAGATTCAAGCACCATGTGTAAACGGGTATGTGTCTCCCTCGTCCACTTGTGATGCGAGTGGCTGAAACGCGCTGTTTAAACGGTAAGTTGCTAACTAGTTTGTGAAATACTTAACTTACTGTTAATAAACAAAGACCCTGCAAGTTTCTCTTTCAATGTAAGTAAATTATTATGTTAACCCCGTGCCTTAAAACTGCCATATGTAACTCATGCTTATCAGTTCGGTCACGTCTGTATTGTTTGTCAGTATAGCCAGTAATGTAGCAGATTGACCCCTATAGTTGGTAATACGGAATGCTATAAAGTAAACAAACAATGTCCCTGTCTTTTACTCTCACAATTAGCTTATCACATTCATAGGGCCGTATGAGTTCCGCTGAATTTGTCACATTTTTCATAAATCAATAAAAAAAGGACTCTTTTTGGACCATAAAGTGTATTGTTAAATACCCTGCCTCCATTACATATCTTTGTCATGTCATTATAAGTGTTTAATCACATAATTTGAGTGATCATTACAAACAAATGTGTTTATGTATATGTATAGCCTATACTGTATTCTACAGCACTTTCCATTCATGTGTCCAAACTTTTGACTGGTACTGTACTATAAAATAAACAAAGAATATCGGCCGATATATCAATATCGGTCTTTTTTACTCCCTTATATCGGCATCGGCTCCCCAAAACCCCATATCGGTCGGGCTCTAAATTGCATGGCAGTTTATGTAGTAACAGGACCAGTGTAACTTAGACAGTGCTTGATTTAGCCGAGATGCTAACAAACATAATGAAGCTTTGTGGGGCTAAATGGTAACTGGTGTTAGTGTTAAATCACAAACAATGACTTTTAGTCCCTTTTAACTATTATTATGTTCACTTTTAATGAATGTAGCGCTTTATTTTTTTAAATAACTAATTATTGTTGTTGTTTGTGTTAAATCGTTTCCCCACCCATGTTACATAAATTGTCTGCAATGTACTTTTATTTTTTAATGATATTCAGTTGAGTTTTTATCTTTTTCCTCAGAACTTTTAATATTTTCCAGTTAACATGTTTTGTTGAGCTGCAAAAAAAAATGTAAGTATTATATTTACTATAATATGGCACATTATAAGTTTTTATTATTATATTATTTGTAATATGTAAAAATACTCTTTGACAATGAAAAAATCAGAATAAAGTTTCAAATTGGATTATTACAGTTATTGCTATAAATATTATACTCCTTAAACCATAGACCAAAGCAGTGATTTTGTAATATTTATTTTATTGTTATTATTGTAAACCAATTTGTTTTTTGTCTCCATGTCTTATTCCCGGAAGCTACACCCAAGGCCAGCAGACCCAGCTCCAGCCCACCCTGATGCTCATCCTTGCACCACCTTGGACACCTAAGGCCAACAGGCGCAGCTCCGTTCTCTTTTGGTCATAAATACATATATACCTGTATGTGAAGCGGCTTTGCAATAATGCAAAATGCGCTATAGAAAGAATTTTGACTTTGACTACATGGGTCCTCACACCACCTGATAATAGTTGGAAACCCATTTGGAGACAGCAATGTGTTTTTCTTGCTAGAAAAGATTACAACATTACCATGGGTACGGTCTTGCTATGAAAAACGTGCTGGACGTTCAAAAGCAGAGTATCAAGTAATCTTCAGCTGTCTTGAGTCTTATCAATTATGTCAAATGTCCCATGTAAATATTATCATATCCAGTGAAAATGTTACTGATTGCATTGTATATTGTGTTGAATTTGAATTGCACTTTTTTACAATTGTAGTACCTGAAATATTTCTGTATTTATATTTAAAGTTAAGTCAAATTATTTGGTTACAGTTTTGTTAAGATGAAAATTTATAAATTTACACAATTTTAACTATGCCAAACACTGAATATTTATTCAATGTAAATTGTTGCTTATCAATAAACAGTTTGCTTTGTATTTGCTTTTAGCATTTCTGCTTATTTAAATATTGTGAAAACGATAACCCATAAAAAAGTGGTTCCAGACCATTTTAATAAAAGGGTTCCTTAAGAAGCCTTGAAGGTTCCTCAGAGAACCGCCCTCCGTGAAACAATGCTTTGAGTTTCCTCAGAGGGTTCCTCCGGTGTGGTGATAAGAGGAACCCCGCATGGTCCCTTAAAGAACTTTTCATTTTTAACAGTGTAGTGTGCAAGAAATAAATTAATCTGGGAACGTTGGGTGTGCGTTTTTTATGTTGTAATACAGGTCTTAAATTTAATTCATAATGGTCTTGAAAAGTTTTAAATTTGACTTGGTGAAAGCTGCATAAACCCTGATATCAGGATACTGCAGGAATGATTTCCTTTCTTCATTGCAGTGATACTCAAATCTGGCTCACGAGCCATTTTTATAGTTAAGTTTAGCCCCAACTTTGCGTTTTTTTTTAATGTCATATGCCAAGCAATCTGTGCAGATCCGCATCAAGTCGAACACGACATGTTCTTGAACACGATGATTTACTCAGGTGTGTGAGTTGGGGGAAAACTGGACAGGAAAATGGATCTCGCAAGCCAGATTTGAGTATTACTGCTTTATTGATACATGTTAAAAGCACCTGGGGGCATTATAGGTATCTGTTATGTTTAATTATGAATTTTTGCTATGTACAGGTCTATGTCTTTTAAATTAAAGTGCGCAGTGTTGCTTCGAAACTCATGCTGGCGCCATTCATTTCATATTCGCTCCCGGCTGTACTTGCATTTACATTTATGCATTTGGCAGATGCTTTTATCCAAAGCGACTTACATCACATTGTACTATACATTTGTACATTTTTGTATAGTAAGCAAGTGGGGGTTAGGTGCCTTGCTCAAGGGCACCTCAGCCGTTACCCGCCAGCCCTGAGAATCGAACCAGCAACCTTCTGGTCATGAGTCCAACTCTCTAACCACTGGACCACGACTGCCCCACAGGAGACAATGAGCTGTCCGTACTCACCGAGAGGACATGTGAGGCTAAGGAGTATACATCCAGCTTGTAGAACCTGGCGAAGGTGTTCCGCGAAGACCAGCCAGCTGCACAGCAAATGTCCTTAATAGAAGCGCCTCTAGCCCAAGCCCACGAAGAGGCAATAGCCCTAGTAGAATGAGCCCAGACACCAAAAGGGCAGGCCTGCCCTTGACTCTCAAACGCCAGGTTGACAGCATCCACCACCCAGTGAGAGAGCCTCTGTTTCGAGACAGCCCGACCCTTAGTCCCCCCGCCGTAACACACGAAGAGCTGGTCAGACAGCCGAAACCCGGCAGTTCGATCAATGTAAGCCCTCAAAGTCCTAACCGGACACACAGCCCCCTGAGCGTCCGCAATACCCAAGGCAGACGACTCGGAAGACAAAGCGGGCAACGAAATAACCTGCTCTCTGAACGTGGTAGACAGGGACTTAGGCACATAACCCGCTTTCGGCCGGAGAGTGACGCTGCAGTCGCCGGCCCCAAAACGAATGAAATCCACGCCGATAGAAAGCGCTCGTAAATCCCCAATGCGTTTGGCCGAAGCAAGGGCAAGAAGGAGAACGGCTTTCAGAGAGAGCTCCCTCATAGAAACAGTCTCCGACGGCTCGAACAGTGGCAGAGAAAGAGCCCGCAGTACCAGAGCTAAATCCCACGGAGGCACTGAAGGAGATCGTGGGGGAAACATCCTCCGAGCTCCCCTCAAAAATCTGACCACCAAGGCATGCCTGCCGATCGATTGCCCGTCAACCGGGGAACGAAACGAAGCGATAGCAGCCACATAAACCTTCAGCGTGGACGGGAGGCCACCATTATCCATCCTGCATTGTAGAAAGCGCAAAACATCAGACACGGGACATGACACCGGGTCTACACCGCAGTCAACGCACCACTTCTTAAATACATCCCATTTCAGAGCATATAAGCGTCTAGTGGAAGGCGCCCGAGACTCCGAAATAGTGTCAAGCACCCTCTGAGGGAGGGGGTCTATAACCCCTGAAGCGGCCAGGCATGGAGGTTCCACAATTCCGGGTTGGGGTGCCAAATCGATCCGTTCACCTGAGATAACAGGTCGCCCCTGAGGGGAATGCTCCATGGAGAGGCCACCAGCAACTCTCTCAGGTCTGGAAACCACGGTTGATTCGGCCAAAACGGAGCAACGAGGATCACCGACGCACTCTCCTCCCTGATTTTGCACAACACAAGGGGCAGAATCTTCACCGGAGGAAACGCGTAAAGCCGGGTGTCCGGCCAGCGCACCGTCAGAGCGTCCATCTCCCCGGGGGAGCGTGGCAGCGAGAAGAACAGCGGACAATGTGCGTTCTCGCTCGTCGCGAACAGATCCACTTCCGCCTTCCCGAAGCAATCCCAGATCATTTGTACTGAGTCGGGGTGAAGTCTCCATTCCCCTTGGGAAAGACCGCCCCTCGAGAGCATGTCCGCTCCGCAGTTCAAACGACCGGGGATATGCGCTGCTCTGATGGAGAGCAGGTGCCGGTCCGCCCACAGCAGAAGCTCCGCAGCCAACTCGAAAAGGGGTCTGGAGTGAACCCCTCCCTGGCGATTGATGTATGAAACCACGGACGTGTTGTCTGTGCGAATCAGTACATGACGCTGCGCCAGCTGTGGTAGAAAAGTTTGCAGAGCTAAGAACACCGCCTGCAGCTCCAGCCGATTTATGTGCCATTTGCTCAGAGACGGCGACCATAGACCCGACGCCGGGCTTCCTTCGCACACTGCACCCCAGCCCGAGGAAGACGCATCTGTCGTTACCACCGTACGCATCGTCACAAGCCTCAGGGGAACTCCCCGGTCGAACATGTTCACGTCGCGCCATGGCTTCAAAGCGCTGAGGCATCTGTGAGTTATCCGCACACGAGCACGACCCGAGGACCATGCTCTCCGCGGAACCCGAGTCTTTAGCCACAGCTGCAGCGGTCGCATGTGCAGAAGACCCAGGTGGCAGACCGATGAAGCTGACACCATCAGTCCCAGAAGTCTCTGAAACACCCTCAGCGGGACGGACCGGTCCAGACTGAAAGCGCGCAGTGCAGCGGAGATGGACTCCAAGCGCTCCTGAGAGAGGCAGGCGCGCATCTCCACCGAGTCGAAACATACCCCTAGATACGTTATGGACTGACTCGGCGTAAGCTTGCTCTTCTGCAAATTAACCCTCAGCCCCAGGGATGACAAGTGAGGAAGCAGCATTTGCATATGGCTGACAAGCACATCTCGTGAGTGGGCCAGAAGCAGCCAGTCGTCCAGATAGTTCAGAATGCGCATACCTCTTGCCCTGAGAGGGGAAAGCGTTGCGTCCACGCACTTCGAAAACGTGCGCGGAGCCAATGCCAGCCCGAAAGGAAGCACAGCAAACTGGTACGCTGCTCCTTCGAAAGCGAACCGCAGGAAGCGTCGGTGGCGCTGGGCTATCTGAATGTGAAAATATGCATCCTTCAGATCCACGGACGCAAACCAGTCACCGGGACGAACTTGTGTCAGGATCTGCTTTAGCGTAATCATTTTGAACGCCCTCTTGTGAAGCGCTCGATTGATGGGTCTCAGATCCAGAATAGGACGGAGTCCCCCATACTTCTTGGGCACCACGAAATACCGGCTGTAAAAACCGCACCCCGTCTCGCTCGGAGGAACTCGCTCTATCGCTCTTTTGTCGAGCAAGCTGCGAATCTCCTGTCTCAAGACCGGAGCGTTGCACGGTAATGTAAGTGACGGGACAACGCCGCTGAAGCGGGGGGGCCTGCGTCTGAATTGGAGGGAATATCCTTGTTCTATCACGTGCAGCAGCCACGGAGAGATACCCGGAATGGCTCTCCACGCACTCAGAAACATGCATAGCGGCCGAATTACCTTGGGCGATGCAGCTTGCTGATACTGCGGAGACAGGCTCTGCCCCAGCGAGGCTAACTGCACTGTCGGGGGAATGTGAAGCGTGTGCGGCCCCAGCCACTGCTCGTCCACAGGTGCAACCGTGAGTGAGGGGTTGCCGGTTATAGCATAATTTAACTGTGGCTTCGCGCTGCACCGTGGCAGGGCGTGAGACACAGCGTGGCGTGAGTGAAGGGGAGAGACCTCTTTTTGTGAGGAGGTAAGTGCTTTTAATATATTTACACGTACAACATTTAGAGCATTGCAACAATCGCCCGTAACAGCGGGGGAAACAAGATGCAAACGGCACCGCTTGAACACCGGTCCGCTCATGAACTCTCTCCTCAGGAAGACGGCTTGGCAGCTGAAGACGAACCGCCATTGCCCGGACGACCTCTCTTCTGCCCGTACTTCTTCCGAGCTGGGGCAGACCACTGCTTAGGCCGGACGTCCGGTCCAGGATCCCGTGGAGCCGGAGCCGCGGCAGCGGGCTGCTTAGCCGGCCTGAAAGAAGATGAGCGCGAAGCAGACGAGGATCTCGCCCTCGGCGCCGGCTGCGACGAACGTCGAGGAAGCACATGGCTCATGGCTTTCGCGCGCTTCTGCGCCTCCGCGAAGCGCTCCGACATCGACTCAACAACATCCCCGAAGAGACCAGAGGGAGTAATGGGAGCGTTGAGCAGCGATTTCCGGTCAGCGTCCTTTAGGTCCGCCAGCATCAGCCACAAATGGCGATAAAGGATGACCATGAAGCCCATCGACCTGTCGATTGCCTGTGCAGTGCGCTTCGTCGCCATCAGCGCGAAGTCCGTCACCGCCCTCAGGTCCTTCACAGCGTCCGCATCCAGCATCCACCCCGTCCAGCGTCTGCAGGATCTTTGCTTGAAATACCTGCAGAACCACCATAGCATGCAGCGCGGAGGCCGCTTCTTTCTGGTTCTCAAATCTGATTGGTTGATCGAGCCGTGAGATAGTCCACTGTATTGTTAGGGGAACCGATTCACTCCCGCTTGTATTACTCCGCCACTAGAAGTCTCATAAGTAAACACAGGAAAATGCAGCGCCAGCTGATAACGGAGTCCTTTTTTGTAATAGTATGGAAAGTATAAATATGATAATATATTGAGCAGTAGGTGGCGGTATGTGCTTAGGTCACCATTCCGCCATTTAATGTAAGAAGAAAAAAAGAGAACACAATAACACAGTGCTCGGGATATGGTTTAAAAAATGCGAGGGTCTCAAGATGTGCTTTACACAACAGAAACTGCGGTCTCAACTTGCTATTGTAAACAAGCATGTTTGTAACCTGACTTACCCGCTCCGAGCGGGTCTCGAACCAGTGATCGGTCCGGCAAGGGAGACGTGTGATCTAACGAGGATAAAAGACAGCAGCCGCTATCATCTGTCGCTTGAGGTCGAGTGTGATTTAACCTGCACAGTGCTCACACTAGCTGCCCTCTGTTAGATGTTTACATTAAAAAGCAATGGAAAAGTACAGCAGTGCAATGGGATTAACGCATCTTCAGTGAGTTTCCTTTTACATTCTATTTCATTCACACGCAGCGCAAATTTTAAATTTGTGACGGTTAGATCAGAGCCAATGGTCCTGGGTTAGATTAACTGCGCTGGTCTAGAATTCATGGCGGAAGAAAGTAGTTCCCCATTTCCTTTAAAACTGGAGGGTTTTAAAGACACTCCGACGTTGTTTCTGATTTATTTACACACTTGCCGTCGAACTGTTGTATAAATGCAATATCGCACTCGTAGGGGTGTGCAAGATATATTGTGTGCGATAATATCGTAAATATTGTTTTAACGATGTGCGAAATCGTATTATCGAGTATGTCACACGTTTTTTAAGCTCCACTAAAAACAGCACTCAGTGTTCACAAATACTTAAGTCAAGCACTGCGGTATTTGTGCTTGACTTAAAATAAAGCACAAATACTGGTTTTTGAAAACCAGACTATAAAAACAAACAAAAATCCCATAGACTTTTAACATTGTGAAGGACAAACTTTGACATACACTTGCCTAATTGAGCAATAAAAAACAATGTCTCTTTATCTTGTGTGTGTGCGAAAGAGCTTTTGACACATAGACACATATCAGCGCTAACAGAGACAGTGCGATCGGATAAAATGTTAATGTCATTAATTTATGTAGGCCTTAACAAACGCATATATAAACACAATGGCGATTTATTGCATCACCAAAAACTACTGACATTGTGTTTATATATTGTGCGATAAGTCGATAAATTGACTATTGCGACAGGCCTAACGTCACAGCATTAGCTGAGGGGGAAAACTGGAGGCGGCCAATACAAACCAGCATTGGATACATGAGTTTAAGGGTGTTTTCACACTTGGGTCCTCTTTAAAAGAACCAACCCTAGGCCCTCTAAAGTGGACCAAGAGGTGGACCAAATGAAAATGGGCCGAGTTCTTTTTACGTTCACACTGTACTTATCAACAAAAAAGGACCCAGGTGTTTTTAGCAAACCGTAACATAAACTGAAAACGAACCATTCTCAGACCACCTCCTGAGATGGTCTCAGTTCGGTTCACTTTAAAGGGGTCTGAGATCATTTGCTGTGCTCACATATGGGCCAAAACCCTAGCGAACCGTGCTCAGACCCCTGAAAAGGACCAAGTGTGAAAACACCCTAAAATATCATCTTGATGTGTTTTTGAGTGCCAGAATCAACAGATTACAGGCTCTAATCCAATATTTTAACACATACCAGCTGCAATTGCCAGAGAAAAACAACAACAGTTGTAGTTAACACAATAAAACTAGCGGACCAGTAGAAATTATCATCAAAAATGCTGGGGTTTTCAGCATACAATTTATATCACTTAAAGGTAAATAAACTCCTGTCTTTTGTATTGTTATGGTTTGGGTATGTGTCTAAAAACGTCTCATGTTTGCCCACCTAATCACAACACAGGGAACAAGTTAAGTTATTTTTCACGTATTAGCGCATATATAATCTAACTTTGTTTGTGACCAGAGACTAAAGCAAACTGTTGTCGCTATTTCTACATCTTTCATAAGTGCATTAGTAGAAATGGGGAGAGAAAACAGTGAGAAGGCTCATGTTATGTGTCAGGTGTGTGTTCAAGTAGTAGATACCATTTGCCACTGTTAGTACATTCAGGCCCGGTTTCAAAGACAAGGCTTAAAAACATTACTGATGTGCATCTTAAATCAAAACAATGGCACTGAATTTGAATATTTTTTAAATATGGCAGGGCAAGTTATTTTTAGTTAAGACAGCTCAAAATTCCCTTTAGTCTGGGACTAGTCTTAAGCCTTGTCTGTGAAACCGGGCCATAAACATTTAAAGATGTATACGCTCTCAGTTTCTCTTTACTATAAATGCTTGGTTTCTTTATCTGGTATATGTGGATGTCAGACCACTTAACTGGTACAGAAGGTAATCCTGACAGTTTGTCCAATCTATTGAGTGAGCGTGTACAGGTCTGCCAATCTGGTTCCTTCCGTTAAAGACGAAGTTTACTTTTTCAACAACAGTCTCAGGCTATTACTGAATTTACACATTCAAATTAAATCGTATTTTCACCAGCCATTGTTAACAAAACAAGCTTACAAAACATGCTCGCTAGCATTAGTAAAGCAGCCAGGGAGATCTTTCTGCCTCCACCAATCGACCTAGCTGTCTATTTATAAATAAATCTATTTATTTATGTATGCATGCATACATGAATTTATGTATGTATGAATTAATTAATTCATTTATTTATGTATGCATTTATACTAGTATTTATTTACTCACGTATTTATTTATACTCAAGTCATTTCTTGTTCTCCATACATGAAACACAATCTCACAATATGCACAGTGATATAATCCATGCCTTAGCAATTGAGTGTATGCGAAAAATTAAACTCTGTCCTTGAATGTAAAAGCTGTAAAACACAGCTTTTCTTATTTTAACTTATTTTTGACTAAAACGTGCCAGTAGACAAAGACATGGTACAAATACATGGATGCTAAGTTTTGGCTGATGCAACATGATCTGATTTAGGAGACCTGCGAAACTCATTGAAGTTTCTGTGTTACCGTGCATCCGAAGCCTGCACACTTAATTCGTTGTTAAAAACACATGTAATAATATGTTTATTTCTAAATTATGAATGATGTAATCGTTTGCGCTTATAATTTAACGTAGCATACAGGACCCTAAAGCACGATGATGCGTATATGTACAACTTTTGCTCGAAAACAATCCAAGATTATGTTGCAATGTATTTACCGAATGTGGAAGTTTAGCCGGTCCTGCTCCAAAATTGATGGTCTGTTTGTTATCCATCTTTGAAATTATACTGCGAATGCAATTGCCTTATTTTGAAGCTCCTTTTTTGACCTACTTGTATCTGATGCAGCTTCACGCGGCGCCACAAAACAAGGACCGACAGGGGAATGACATCAAAGTACCGCGAGAGCGATTCGAAAACCATTAAACGTTTGCTTTTGAATCGCTCTCGCGGTATTTTGATGTCATCCACCTGTCGGATTTTGCGGCGCCACATTAGTCGAACAAGTCTAAAGACACCTTCATACATCTAACATGCAAGGTTTTTGCTTGTTTTGGTTGGCTCGCGGTATGCGGAACATTTTGCTTTCGAATTCCTCATTGGCCAATAGTGCTGTTACGGCGATGCGACTGCACCATATAGAGGAAATACCTGCTGTGTCTGAATTTACTTATCGTTCACCCATTCACTATTCTCTATATAGCGAATGCTCAATAGTCCACTATGGTGAAGAAGCGAATGAAAAATAAATGGCTTGTTCGACTTGATGCCGGGCCGCAAGAACCAGGCGGATGACATCACATTACCGCGAGAGTGAGTTGAGAGCCGACCGTTTCATACGCTTTTGACTCACTCTCGCGGTAATGTGATGTCAATGGGTTAGTAAAAAATATTTTATTGTAAATGTAGACGTTTTTCAAATATAGTTAATATAGTATAGTTAATATTAATATAGATAATATATTAATATAGTTAATAATTTGAAGAGTTCAGATGCAAAACCCTTGAAGCCACCTCCGTCAAAAATTAGATTATGCTCTCCACACATGATAGCCTATATACGTTACTCAAATAATTTTGCTTCTAAAGCCACTAAATACCACACCCTGCCCAGTCTGAGAGATCTGGTATTGCTGGAAGTAATCGAGGAGCCTGATAAAAACTGCTTGTTTAAACACCCTTACGAAAATTAACCATTGTTTATTTGTGGTACAAGTACCATGATTTTTTTTTGTGCATTGATTACTTATGGCAAAACCACGGTTTTACTACAGTAACCATCATTAACTATGGTTTTTAGAAAAACTATTGTTTTCAAAACCATGGTTATTTTGTGGTAACCATATGTGGTAAACCAAATTTTTGTAAATCTGACAGATTTAGAGGGTTTTGCATCTGAACTCATCATTTATGTTAAACACATATTTGACATATTCATGTACATTTCTGAGCACCTTTAAGCAGTTTTTAACTTTATTTTAATGTAGTGGGGATTACTAACTCTACCTAAAGTCTGTATTTAACTTTATTTTTTATATTTTCAATGTGCAATGTCATCATTAACTGATGACGCTTTGAAGTGTAACGCCCTATGGCCAGCGCCTCGGGTCGCCACCTGAGGGCGCCTCCTTGTTTAGTGTTTCTACCTTGTTTTTGTCATGGACTTCATATCCCATCATGCCTTGTGTCTCGTCATTGTCAACATGTTTCAGCTGTGCCTCATTTCCTGTTTGTCCCTTCACCTGTGTATTTATAGCCATGTGTTTCAGTTGTCTGTTGTGGGTTGATGTTTATGTTATGGTGTTCCTGTTTCTCGTCTTTGGTGTTGCTCGTTGTATTTTGGATTACTCTTTGGATTATCATTAAAGGATTATGTGCATTTGGATCCATTCTCCTGTATTCCCTGTCTGGCACGTAACATAAAGTGACGCTCAAGAGAGCGAGGGTATGCCATTCACTTGATTTAATTCCTCCGTCCTCGGAGGAAAGGAAATGAGGATGCACAAATAAGATTTATGAAACACCCCCTGTCTCTCATTAAAATCTGGTGTTTCGCGTCTGACGTCATCACGCAGCAGTGTTTTTTAGGGGGCAAGTTTAAGGAGCATATGTAGTTTAGATGGTTAGGTTAGGGTGTGTGTTAGGGTGTGCTTCGTAAGACTCAGAACAGCAAGGATTTAGTCTGTGCCTCAATTCCTTGTATTTATTTATTTATTTTTATTAACAACATATTGAATATAACATAGTATATACAAAGAATATAAACATATTGTACAAAAACATAAATACAGACACAACAAAAAACACAGCAATACAAAACAAACAACCCCCCCAAAAAGGTATGAGAAAAAGATATGAGGTCATCAAACAAATACTGTAAAATCTGTAAAAGCTTCACAAGACCTAGTACGTTTGGCTTTACTATTTTTTAATCCAAGTAGGCCTATTGACTCTATAATGTTTCATATCTATCGAAAATATAAAAAAGTTGGGTTTACCTCTAGCCCACTTCTGTTTATGTATTGTATTTCCCCATAATCAAACAAAGGTTAACATTTGGTGGTAAAACCAGGATCTCATGAGTCGGTCTAGGATGTCCTGCTTGTAGGAGCATTGATTCTAGGATGCGCAATGCAATCCCTATCATACGCTCCCATGTGCCTTCCATGTGGGATGAGTAAAGAGGATTGAACACCCAAGAGCACCTCTGTTCGCATAGGTAGTCATGTACACTTGCCTCACCACGCTTCAGAGGACTCAGCTTTAAAAGAAAACTCCATTATTTTTGGAATAGGCTCATTGTCCAACTCCCCCAGAGTTAATAGGTTGAGTTTTACCTTTTTGGAATCTATTCGGCCTATCTCCGGGTCTGGCGATAGCACTTTTAGCTTAGCACAGATCATTGAATCCAAGTAGACCAGTAGCATCACGTTCAAAAATAACCAAAAAGTTTCAATATCTTTCCTATTTAAAACTCGACTCTTCTGTAGTTAAATCGTGTGCTGTAGTTAGACCGGCAGAATATGAAAAGTTGCGTAATATCATATGATTAGGAACTATACTCCCATTCCGGCATAATAATCAAGGAAGTTTGCTGCTGTAACATGGCCGCAGCAGGCGCAGTGATATCACTATGAAAAAAGCTGTGTGATATCACTGCGCCTGCTACGACCATGTTACGGCAGCAAACTTCCTTGATTATTATGCCGTAGGGGTGTAACGGTACGTGCACCGAACCGCCACGGAGAAAGTTCCAAATGGAAGTGATCAATCCTAGGCATCGCAAGATTTTCCATAGCGCAGGTTTCTAGCATTCATAAACAATGGGGAGAGAGACCGTATAGAAGTGCGACATCGCCTCGGTGCTGGGATCAACTACAAGCGATTGAGCAGTGAGGGGCTACTGCAGTGAGTGAGCACAGAAATTAAAATCTGAAAAAATAGGCCTACTTAGCCTATTTTGATTCCTTTCAGTTCTTATAAAGATAAAATGTTAATCAGCGCAGTTGTATCAATGTCATGTGTAACAGAATTTGGAAACAGATTGACAAGCGTTAGAACTAGTCATGTTATCTGTGAGTTTTAAGTAGGGATGCACCGAATGTTCGGCAACCGAAAAAATATATAACGCTAAGTGAAATATGACAGAATACATTTTCCCGAACATGACGTATGATGCGATCATCAGCACCCAGCGTGGAGAGAGAGATGCGCACGCTTTATTAATGCCGCAAATATGTCGGCAGTGTGTATTAGCATTGTCAGAGAAAAACACGGCGCCGAAGTAAATTTCCGAATGAAAGCATCTTTGCAAGTCGGTTACTTTGGTGTAGCTTACTTCTGACGGGAGCGGGTGGTCTGACAGTAGTCCCTCCGCTCTCGTCATCCTTTGAAATCATACAGTGGTCGTGTGCACCAGTTCCGTGTAGGCTACTAAACAACTAGAGCTGGAGGAGAGACGTGAACTGAATTGTCAGTCAGCAGTTTGTTCTTTAAATCATTTTGCAGTGTAGCAAACAAAATTCCAACCGTTTTTGTTTATTCATATTTTTGGCTTATAATGTTAAATTATGTATATATAATTTACTCAAGCCAACATAATTACACTTTATAATGAACTGTTTTGTTGTAGGTGTATACATTACATTTTTTCAGCAGTCAGGCTATTCGAGACGGGAGAGGGCTCAATTTTTTGTTTTGATTTTCCTTGTTTGGCTCAATTTTATATTCAAAGTTATATTGTATTATATTGAAAAGCCAGACAAAATATTAAAATAACATTTTGACCATTCTGTTTATGCCATAGTGAAAAAATGTATAGAAGAAATGCAAAAACGCATGTTCAGTATTCGGCCAAGTTTTTCATTTTTATTCAGTTGTGGCAAATAATTTTTCTTTCAGTGCATCACTAGTTTTAGATATTCATTAAGTTATCTTTTTATCTAGAAATATTTGATGCAAAGATTCCAGAATTAATGCTAGGCTTAATGGTCAATTTTATATATAACAAAAATTTTTAAAGTACTTTAAGGTTGAATGAGTGCCAAACATGAAACTTACAATGCGTGCATGATGATATTTTCTGTGTCACCCCAAGGTAACTTCTGGTCCCTATCCGGCCACCCCTATGAAAAATCCCTGGCTCCGCCACTGCCTGTGACAACGCAGCATGGTGTCCGTCAGCAGATGTCGCTGTTTTAATGGCATAAAGTAAGCATAAAGTATAAACTGCTGCTAAAAGCATACATTTTATATTTAAAAGTTTTTAAAATATGCCGTATAATATATAAACACTATATATATATATATATATATATATATATATATATATGTAACTGTTCGGTCTGTCCCTGCTTGTCTCTGGACTTCATTTACCATCATGCACTGCACTCTCACCCGGCCATTTTGATTGGACTCTGCACCTGTTTGTAATTTGTGTTTGATTTGTTTGCACCTGTTCTGTGTTTGCTGTGTATTATTTAAGTTCCCATTTGAGTTCTGTTCTTGGTCCGGTCTGGTTGTTATGTTCAAGTCCTTCAAGTTGTTGCGTTCAAGTTGTTGCGTTCAAGTTGTTGCGTTCAAGTTGTTGCGTTCAAGTTGTTGCGTTCAAGTTGTTGCGTTCAAGTTGTTGCGTTCAAGTTGTTGCTGTGATTTGTTAGGTGTTCCCCGTTACATGTGTTACCTTTTGGATTACCTGTTTTGTGTGGATTATTTACCTGGAAACCTGAGTTTGGAATATTTACCTGAAAACCTGAGTTTGGAATCTTTGCCTGTTTACCTGTGTTGGGAACACTTATCTGCTTGCCTGTTTCATGTGGCTGAATAAACTCACATTTACTTCATCCCCTTATATATATATATATAAGGGGATGAGTCTCTTGTGAAACATCAAATGTGAATGTGTCTGATTTGGTGTTCCAACTCACACCCAACTGCACTGGACTGGTGGCTTATCTGTTGAAAGAGCAAGATCTTTTTGATTTCTTTGGCCCTGTCGTCTGGAGAAGATTTGTAAGAGCCAATCTTATGGAGATGTAGATTAGACAAGGCAAGCATGTAGGACGTCAATAGCCTCAATTTCAGTTGGAAAAGACTTTAACACATCGTCCACATAGAAGTCATACTCTATGAAGTTAGGGCGTCTGTCCCGTATTCAGTTTCTGCTTCCTTTGCTGCCATTCTCAACCCATAGATGGCCACTGCTGGTAAGGGACTGTTACCAAAGACGTGCACCCTCATCCTGTAGTCTACTACATCTGGTCAGGTCGTTGTCCTCGTACCAGAGGAAGTGAAGTAATCCCTATACTCTTCTGGGACAACAAAGCAGTAAAACATATGCTTGATGTCAGCTGTGATGGCAACAGGGTCTTTACTGAAACAGAGGAGCACACCTATAAATGTGTTGTTTAGGTTACCGTTAGTCAAAGTCAAAAATAAAAGTCAGCTTTATTGTCAATTCTGCCACATGTACAGTACATACAAATGGAGGAATGAAATCGTGTTACTCTGAGACCCTAGGTGCATACAGATAACACTGAAAAAATATATATCAAAATACAAATAAATACAGAATCTATATATACACAATACAACATTACAGGCAATGGATATGTAACCGAGATAAATGTGCAAACCAGTGAAATAAATAGCAGTGCAGATGAAATAAACAACAGTGCAGATGAAATAAACAACAGTGTAGATTAAATAAACAGTGCAGATGAAATAAACAACAGTGCAGATTAAAATAAACAATCGTGCAGATGTAATGTAGTGCAAAAAAAGCTTAACAGTCTGACTAAAGTGTCAAAGAGAGCAAGCTTGTTTAACTGACTTAAGAGGTAGGGAAACAGACTAGAAATAGTTCACTAACGTGTGTGTGTGTGTGTGTGTTGTGTGTTGACAAAATGTTTTATGCTCTCCTACTTGTAAGTCGCGGGCCCTCAACACATGACCATAACCAGCACCACCAGTACATTTCTCTGGACAAGACACATCATGCAGTTTTTTACACTACTACACTGTAATAAAATAGTAATTGTATAACAATTGTATCATATATTTTGATAAATATAGCATATATTGTATTGTGCATATTGTACCTTAAATACATTTAAAATAAGTTATAGTTGAATCTGTTTTAACTAACTGTTTTTTATTAGAAAGCTTTTATATGAGACAATAAATAACATTAAGAGCGTATTCAGTAGAAATTATTTTATTACCATAATCCAACTGTTAGCTTTGTTTTAATGTGTGTGTTAAATGTGTGTGTATTTTTATTCATTTTGTTAGGGTTAGGGTTCGGGTTCCTTTTTTAAATGTAATGTTTCGCTTATAGTTTCATGTACAGCTGCATTGTAAGAATGACAACTGTAAAAAGTGCTATATAAATAAAGTTGAGTTGAGAGTTGAGTTGAGCTTTAAAAAGTAGGTGTACTGTCTCCTTAAAGTGTTTCAAGTTTCATTTTAGAAGTTACACTTTAGCACATAAAAATACACTAAATACACTTTAAAAGTTACTTTACTTTGATTAAATTAAATTAAATTAGTTGTTCCAAAATAGTTACACTTGAAGTATACCAATCATTAAGGCGGCCGCACTCTGTGCGATTTTATATAGTTAGTTAAGAGTGTTGCTTGTCACAGTATTCGAACATGATCCCATGTCATACTCTGTGATCTCACCTGTAATTTATGACAGACTGCACGACACACGCAAGAAGATCGTCCGGCATACCAGTTGGTGGCAGTAATACACCAATTCGTTGTTTGTCAAACGCCAATAAAACCTGAAGAATAAGTTTGTCCGGAGTTCACGTCATCAGACCGTGACGGTGATGCGCATGAACGTGCAAGCGCATGAACGCTCGTACATCTCTTCCCGCTAGATGCATAACCAAATGGAACAAAGGAAATATTATTGTAATAGCAAAATATATGGTGGGTTGCACCAACAAGAATTAAAATGTAAAGTTTAATAAAGTTCAACAAGAATTGAACTAAACATTTTAAAACTAATATTCTGTTTGTTGATCTCGGTTTTCTCTGTAGTTGTGTTGCAACACTGAATTTATAAACATATCAACAAATCAAAGATTAAAAATGTAATCTGTATTAATCTGTATGAGGAGTCAGTGCACCATTTTCCTAATATTATGGGGCAGTTTCCTGGACAGGGCATAAGAATTGTTCTAGTTAGAGCTGTCCAAACTAAAAACAACTTGCCATATCTTAAAATACATCAGTGTCATTGTTTTGTCTCAAGATACACACAAGAAATATTGTTTTGTAAAACATGTTTGTGAAAACTACTTGAATGTCCTAATTTAACTCAGGCCTAGTCCAGGATAATTCCTGTCTGGGAAACCACCCCTATATCCACAGCACACATGACAATAGTTATTACTGTTATGTGGATATTAAAAGATAGATGATTTCTATCATGTACATTATATTTGTGGTTTAAAAGTTGACTTACATTAAGTGTGCTTACACCTTGGCGAGGTTGCATATGAGACCTGAGATAATTTAAATTCCTGAGAATCCAGTTCTGTCTAGACGTGAGCTCTTTCGTTCCACTTCCACTCGGTTTGGGGTGCAACAATTTTGAAAATTGGGTTTGCAGCGAGGCTGCGTGTTTGTACTTCCAATGCTGCAAAACAACGTCGTTTTGTGATGGTTATTACAAGAAATTAGTGGTTAGAGAGTTAGTGGCCTAGTGGTTAGATAGTTGGACTCATGACCAGAAGGTTGCTGGTTCAATTCTCAGGGCTGCCGGGTAACGGCTGAGGTGCCCTTGAGCAAGGCACCTAACCCCCACTTGCTTACTATACAAAATGTACAAAAAAATGTATAGTACAATGTAATGTAAGTTGCTTTGGATAAAAGCGTCTGCCAAATGCGTAAATGTAGGATGAATTAGCTATTTACCTGGCTTTTTTTCCCCAGCCCTATCTCGCGCCAGGCTGCTCTCATGATAGAGTGGTGATGACACATCATATAAACACTCCTTCTCTCGCCATATTTCAACAAGTTTGTCGTCTTGTTCTAGAGTCCACTTCAATCTCTTCGACATTTTCTTTGTTTTGCTGTTTCCATTTCTCTGTCGCCGCTGTAATTACGTCTTCACGTTCTGTGCTCCTATTGGTTCTTGATTAGACGTTCGTCCTAGGAGACGCCAAACTGCAGGATAGTAGCTCAAAATTTCTGACACTGCCAGAACTTTATCGGAGGACAAATTTGATCGCAGGGATCATTAATCGGCTGTCGGTGATCATGTCAAACTAGCGATGAAGACTACAGATTTTGGCCTAGGATTTAAGAAATCGTTAAGGATTTTAGAAATTTGTCTGAGACAAAAATCGTACAGTGTGCGGTCGCCTTTAGTCTGACTGCAAGTTTGTTAAATTTATAAAGCATACTATTTTTTTCACCAGGGATATGTTTATGATGGTAATCTGATGCTGGGGCACCGTTAGGAGGGGTGCAGAGTATGCCGTGCATATAGGCCCAAGGGACCGCTAGGGGGTCCCACAATTATCACTTTTATTTTTCCCAGTTAGTTGCTTAAATTTTTTCATTGTACATACAAAAAACAAATGTCAGTTAATAACACTAAAGTGAAATAAAATGAATTTCCTGTAAATTAAAATTAAACTATTGTTGTCACGATCCCTGTCTGTGTTTCCCCAGTTGTGGACTTTGGACTGGCGGCCATCTTGCGAGCGGGCTCTAGACTGGCGGCCATGATGACCGGGCTGGCCACCATCACTGTGGGAACTGCAGGCTTACTAGCTTCCTCCTCCACCTCGCCCACGGTGAAGGAGGACCCACATGACAATAAGGCATGGTCTATGAACTGGGCCAGGGACCCTCAAGGACAATGATGGTTCAGCATGCGTTTGTACTGATCATTGAGACTATCCAGAAACAATTCTAGTAACACACAGTCCGGTAGTTTCACCCTTGGAGTCAGCTCTGCCGGTTGTGACTGTTGTCTTACTGTGCGTTTGGGCTGTGCACTCTTCCACGTCTCCAGTCGTCGTGGCCACCAAGCCAGCGTCTCCAGTCATCATGGCCGCCTGTTCAGCGTCTGCCCGTAAGATGGCTGCCAGTCCAGAGTCTGCTCGCAAGATGGCCGGACCAAGATTCAGGTTTCAAGTGTGGTTGATACACCCCTGGTGTCTGTGCGGGTGGTTGATGTCCCTGAGGTCCCAAGTCTGGTGTTCCCACTCTTGGAGTCAGCTCTGCCGGTTGTGGCTGCTGCCTTGCTGTGTGTTTGGGCTGTGCACTGTTCCTCTGCACAAGTGCAAAGTCAAGGCCAAGAGTCTGTTCCAGGCCCAGGTCAAGGCCAAGAGTCTGTTCCAGGCCCAGGTCCGCCTCTGCTCCACGTCCCAGGTCCACCTCTGCTCCACGACCCAGGCCAAGACCCAGGTCCTGTGCCTCTCCATGGACCTGGCCCTCCATCCCGCCTCCGCTCCACTGCCCTCCTGGACTTCTTTTTAGAAGTGTCTGGAATCTGCTCTTGGGTGAGGCTATGTTACAGTCATCAGCTGGAATGCCCGCTTTCTCCACTAGAGGGCCCTCTCCACTACACCTGGACTTTTTTACATTGCACTACACTTTCCACAATCCATTGCCATTTACCATTGCAACTCATTATCCATCATTGCATTCACCTGTGTCTTGTTATCTGTTGCACTTTTGTCTATTGATACCTGGTTCACTTTATCACTCATGGCGAAGTCTTGTTGGTTTTCATACTGCATTTCTGAGCGTTATACCCTGTTGGATTATTTGTGTTTGACCTTGGATTGTTTCTTGTTTTTGTACCTTTGCTGTCTGCTTTGACAGTTGGTTGCATTGCAGTCAATGTGGGGACAGGTACCGTATCTGAACTATCCTAATTTGCGTTCTGAAGATAGACAGAGGTCCTATGGTTGTTAAATGACTTCAGGGTGAATAATTCATGGCAGAATTTTTATTTTTGGGCGAAGTTCCCCTTTAATGGAGACTGCCTCAGCGTGGATGTTAGCACCGAAGGAGGGCAGCAGATTAGCGACAAACAATCGACAATATGCAGGTGCAAAATGGCACAGAACAGCATTCTAAACAGTAACAGAACAAGCGATGATGATCTAAAAAAAATCAGGACTACGGGTCAGCGAAAAGGAGGCCACAACATTTGAGGCTAATAAGCATAACATTCCGGCTGCCGGACAGGCCGGTGAGATTGAAGCAGGACAGTCCATTAGCAGATCGTACACGCCCACCACCAGTTTTACAGATGACAGCGAGAAACAGCAAAGTAAAGAAGCAGAGAATGTAAGTATCACTGGCCACATACACACTGCAGATAAATTTGGTTGTCATTTCACCTTTTAGTGCTTAATCCTGTTTTATACACACACAATTTACTAATTTACGGGGGTGACAACCGCATTCTACAACCGAATTCACTCCCGGAAAATGCAGGTAGGGACAACCACATTTACCAAAACATGACGCAAAGTGTACAGAACCGAACTCAACAACTAATTGGTAATGACGTATTTAAACGCCCCCCAGTGATGTGTTTTTGTCTGTTTTTTGTGAGGTGCAGAAAATTAACAGTCAAATAAATCCTTACTTTCGCACATTTTGACACAATGCTAGCCGCTCTCACAAGCCTTTCACCAAAGTGACAGCCCAACTGACAAATTTTGGTTCCCAGAATGTTACTTTGTAAGGTTCGTCTTTGGTTCTCCAGGAAAGTTTTCTTTACAGAAATAAAACGTTATTTTCAGGTTCCCGGAACATCCATATCGGGGCATCCATATCTGCTGCGAAACTTGCCCAGTTTGCCTTTTGAAAATTCCATCGAGGCAGTGGCATTGATCGCACCAACGGGATTTAATTTCCAACCTCCATCAGAATGGGGCGGTGTTGGCTGTTGGGGAATTTGAGAGGATTTTCCTTGTGATTGAAAGGGGGTTCTCGTGACACAAATGTTAAGTCTGGATTGTAGTCTCTTCTCCACCGGGCTGATCTAAAAGAACCTTTATCTTTTGCATCGAAAACCAGGTGGTAATTATTGTCTTCTGCCCATTGAGTCAGTTGGATGCCGTTCAAGTCATTTGAGTCGTAACGCCATGAAGTTTGATGGCTATTAAAATCACCTGCATAGACACAGGGGGGTTAAAACACCAGCAATCCATCACCCCATGTGTGGGCGGAAGGTTTGTAGACATTCGCAATCATTATATCCTGTACATTAATTACAGAGAGGTATCTATTTTGTGGTACAACCATGATGTTCAATATGCCTTCTTTAACATAAATTGCAATTTCGTACTTTGGGTGATTTAATGCGTGGACGATGTTGTAACCTGGAATTTTTCCTCGGGATTCTAAATCTTGCTCATCCTTAGTGTGTGTCTCCTGTAGTAATAAGATATCCACTTCATGTTTCGTCAGAATTCTGTGCAGGACTTTGCACTTTGCCAAACTAATTCCCTTGATATTCAGCTGGCAAACTCGTAGATTAGGCCCAATGTTAATTTGTGGAGGGCTATGAGAAGGGCTATTTGACATACTATTAACATCCATTATGGCATCTATTTACATCTATAAGCATTCGTTAGCATTCGTAAAAGCGACTCGGTAATCGTGCTGTGAGGTTGTTCTCTGACAACAGGTACAGCAGCCAAAAGTTTGTTAAAATTTGTTACTCGTTTAGCACCACCCGGGGGATACGTGCAGGGTATACAAGCGGCAATTCCTGCGGACGTGAGTAACATCATAAACTCCTAAACTAATGTGTTAGTCCGTGAGGTAAAAAAAAAAGGACTGTTAATTTTTAATGACGTGAGTTCGCTCGCGCCTTCGCAGCTGAGAAGAGCGTGCACATAAAGTAAACACCTGCAAGCCTACAAACACATGCATAATTTCATTTATATTAACTAGATTATTATTTTTAGCTATTAGGGGTGTAGGGAGTCTGGTTAGAGATAGTACTTCTGCTGTCCAGCCGCTGCACCCTACCTGGTAGGAGGAGGAGATCCTGGATTGATCCAATGGCCGAGTGTGGGGGGAATAACCCCCTCCCCCAAATTAGGAGTGGAGCCCCGAAGGCGGACAGATGCCTGTATTCACGCACTGTTCTGGCAGCTCCTGCAGCCAAGCTGGTGCCAAATGTACTGCTCTGCATTCCTTTGGATTACATCGGTGAGGCCGAGAGGGGGATCTTTGTGACTGGGCATCCCAGGATCCCCATACACTTTGCCCAGGATTGCGCACTGGAGAGGTCACTCCAGTATCGCTGTTTCAGCTACAGCACAACACGGGAGATGGCAGTTACAAGTTATAAGCCCAGAGCAGATTGGCTTAAGCTCGGGCGCTACAAATTGTCTCCGACGGTGGGAGGGATCCTCGTATCCCACTGGTCAACTAACGCCTGCCTTAAGCTGGGCAGCCCCCAGTCAGTAAGGTGCTGACCCACCACAGTCTGTCTGCTTCAAAGGGTGCTTGGAGCTTGGGCAAATGACCGAAAAGCAGACTGTAAAACCTGCACCAAGCAAAACAAGAAGAAAGAAAAACAAACAGCCAGCCCTGCGGTTGGCAAGCTGGAATGTCAGAACCATGTGTCCTGGTCATTCTGACAAACTATTAAAAATTAAAGATGCAAGGAAGACTGCCATCATTAACCACGAGCTGAAATGACTGGACATTGATATTGCTGCTTTACAGGAGACCAGACTCCCTTCCAATGGCAGCCTCAGAGAACAGGACTATACGTTCTTCTGGCAGGGAAAGGAGCCCAAAAAGCCTCGAACACACGGCATTGGATTTGCAGTGAGGAATTCCATGCTGTCCTTTATAGAGCAGCCCTCTAAAGGTACACCCAGAATCCTCTCTCTCCGCCTCTCTATCTCTTCAGGCCCAGTCAACATCTTGAGCACTTATGCTCCTACACTATGCTCCTCAACTAAGTCAAAGGACGAATTCTATGAAGAGCTTGAGACTATCATCAAAGAGATCCCTACCACAGAACACCTGTTCCTACTTGGGGACTTCAACGCCCGGATTGGGGCCGACCATAGCTCCTGGCCCTGTTGTTTCTGCCATTTTGGCATTGGTAAGCTCAATGAAAATGGACAGAGATTGTTAGAACTTTGTTCATACCATGATCTATGCATCTTAAACACGTTATTCGCAACCAAACTCTGTCACAGAGTATCCTGGCGACATCCCAGATCCTGTCACTGGCGCTAGCTGAATCTTGTCATTATTAGAAGACCTCTTATTACACGCAGTTACCACAGCGCTGACTGCGAAACTGACCATTCACTGGTTGGGAGTAAGGTATGCCTTCATCCCAAGCAGATCTACAACTCTAAGCAGAAAGGTCGGCCACATATCAACATAGCTCGGACTTCAGTCTGAGAAGCTTGTTCACGCTTTACCAGTGCCATTGAAGAGGCTCTAAAGGACTGTCCAGACAACAGCGCTGAAGGGAGATGGAGCCATATCCGTGACGCTATCTTCGACTCGGCCATGGCAACCTTTGGTAAGAGGGAGAAGAAAAACCCAGACTGGTTTAAGGCAGGAATAACTGAACTTGAGCCAGCCATCACAGCCAAACGTACAGCTCTGCTAGATTACAAGCGTGAGCCTTCAGAGAAGGCATTATCTACATTCCGGAAGGCCAGAAATTATGCCCAGCGGATCACTAGGAAGTGCGCTCATGACTATTGGCTGAACCTCTGTCAGAGCATTCAGCTCTCCGCAGAATATGGGAACATCCGCGCCATGTATAAGGGCATGAAAAAAGCATTTGGGCCAAGCACCATCAAGATCACTCCTCTGAAGTCTGCTACAGGTGACGTTATCACGGACCGCAGTAAGCAGATGGAGAGATGGGCGGAGCACTACCAGCAGCTATACTCGAGGAAGAATGTCTTTGCTGACACTTCAATAACCCCCCCAGAGGTCATCAAGGTCGGGAAGAAGAGCATCCTCCTCGACCATCTTCATGAACTCTTACTTGAGTGTTGGGAGGAGAGAACAGTTCCTCAGGACATGCGAGATGGCAACATCATCACGCTCTATAAGAACAAAGGAGACCGTAGTGACTGTAACAACTATCGCGGCATCTCCTTGTTGAGCGTGGTGGGGAAGGTCTTTGCCCATGTGGTGCTGAACAGACTTCAAGTGCTGGCTGAACGCATTTATCCAGAGGCCTCAGATCCCAGAGATCAACGATCGACATGATCTTCTCATTAAGACAGCTACAGGAGAAGTGGCGGGAGCAGAGACAGCCACTCTACATCGCCTTCATCGACCTGACCAAGGCCTTCGACTTGGTCAGCAGGAAGGACCTCTTCACCCTAATGCACAGGATCGGATGTCCCCCCAAGCTTCTGAAGATGGTCACGTCTTTCCACGATAACATGAAAGGTACCGTCCAGTATGATGGCTTATCTTCAGAACCTTTCTCGATCCAAAGCAGTGTGAAGCAAGGATGTGTACTCGCCCCGACACTTTTCGGCATCTTCTTCTCCCTGCTGCTGCACCACGCCTTCAGTCAGTCAGAAGATGGTGTCTACATTTGCACAAGGAGCGATGGCAACCTTGCACGTTGAAAGCAAAGACCAAGGTGGGGAGGGTCCTGATTAGGGAGATTCTGTTTGCTGTTGATGCTGCCCTGACTGCTCATACTGAGGAAGCCTTACAGCGCACAGTTTGGGCTAACCACCAGCTTAAAGAAAACAAACGTCATGGGCCAGGATGTCAGCATGTATCTCCATCGGCGATCACACCCTTGAAGTAGTGGAGGAGTTTACGTATCTTGGCTCCACCATCTCCAGAAACCTCTCCCTGGACAAAGAGCTGAACACCAGAATCGGCAAGGGATCAATAGCGTAGCCTCTGGCACCAGACCAACAGGCAGACCAGTGCTCCGGTACAAAGACGTCTGCAAGCGATTCTTTATTTTATTTCTGTATTGCACATATTTGTCACTGACCATGCACATATTTGTCACTGACCAATACCAGGTTTGACAAATTTTACCATTAGAGAATGTATAAATTCTTGATTTATTTTTTGGTGTAATTTTTGTTACCAAAAAAGAACCCGTAGAGAACATTCCCGGCAAGCTATTTTTAGGTTTATTTTTGGTAACCAAAAGAGAACCTGCAGAGAACGTTCCCTGCAAGTTATTTTTAGGTTTCATTTTTATAACCGAAAGAGAACCTGTAGGTTATTTTTGGTTATAAAAATGAAACCTAAAAATAACTTGCACGGAACGTTCTCTACGGGTTCTCTTTTTGGTAATATAAAAAATAACCTGTTGGAAATGCTTTAGAACTTTCTTTCTTGGTTCCTAAAAATTAACCCAATGGGAACCATATGGTAACATTAGAGGGAATGTTCTCTGTTTGTTAGGAGGGTTGGCAGATTTTCACAGAAACAATAAGTAAATAAATACAAGCCGAAAATAAACCCTAAAACCTGAATAGTTTATATTTGATTAGACCAAAAAAAGCAAGTATCTGTAACTGAACATTTTTAAACACCTAAGTGCCGATGCTTTATGATCTAATAGACCAAACAACAAGCATCATCTGTCAGGATTTACATGAGGACAGAACCCAGATGCAGACAGCTCTTTGACAAAAACGATTTATTAACAAAGACAAGACAAAAACTCAAAATCCCTCGAGGGGGAGACAACACTAAAAAGACTAAGACAATAAATAATCAAACTAGAACATGAATGACTGTAGACAATGACGACGACAACAACAAGGACCAAACAGGACAAAGAAGACAAACGATCCAGCACGGGACAAAGAATACAAGGGCTTTAAATAGAGAGACGAACAAGGGATAATAACACGGGGACCAGGTGTGAATCATCAGAGACATTAGCGGGAGATTACCGGAGAACGAGGGGGCGGGGCATAGACGCGCGACACGGAAACACACGGCAACAGCAAACGAGCTCGAGCCGTGTGAATCCACACAAAACATGAACATGAACACAAGGACAAGATACTGACGCAATCCTGCCCACTAGATCATGAAAAAGACATAAACAAGGAGGGCAGGATCGCGGAAGTATCCGGGGGAGGCCACGCGCTTCCACGAGTAACAAACACGGAGACATGGCACTGTCATGGCCCTGCCCACAAGGCTCTAGGAATTTACAAGACGAGATTGGGCAGAACCATGACATCATCACACTTAAAAATAAATGAACATGGCAACACTGCAAAGAAGCGCTCTATGACACAACCTTCCAAGCATAATAAACGAAACACAGCACATCAATATTGTAGCAAATTGCCTAATCACATTTTTATAATAATATAAAATATTTTATTAATAAAATTGCTAATTAAAAAAATTTATTTGAAGAAGAGGGCCCAAAATTCTTGCATACCCCCTTGCAACTGTTAATTGCGCTCCTGATCTGATGTAAACATTATTTTTAGATAGGGATTTGGTGTAATCTTTCTCTTCCAAAAAACTCACTTTAATAAATAAACATGATAAACTAATTTGTAGTAGTGTTTGCATGGTTTAATACGTTGGTAAATCATTAACATGCATGATGAATATTTTTAGACTTATAAGTATAAATGTGCTTTGATGTAACAAACATTGCATCTGATATATATTTTTTTACTTTGACAGCCCAAAAGGCTTTTTAAAGTAAGTTGGTGCCCTCCACTCCTCCCATGGGCTTAATCTTTTCACAGCCCTTGTTGGTTGGTGTATTTATGTGTATTTTTGAGAAACAGGTTCATTTGATAGATGACAGATTCAGTCATGAATAGTTTAATAATTTAGTTTACTTTGTGTAATAATATCATTACAGACATTAAATAAGCAAAACGTTCAGAAAACCTAAGAATTTAAATCTAAATGAGCATCAAATTAAGTTAACTTAAGTTTTGGGAGACCCCATCACTCATTTAAATTGGGGGAAGAAATGTATTCCATCAAATAAGTACAGTCAACTTTTCAGTGCATTATAAAATGAATAAATTAAATAAAATTAACATATGGATATGCTTTCATATGTTTGTTTTCTAAACACTTATTGGAATTGTTTGCATATATTACATACCTGGCATGCAAATATAAATAGGAGCAAGTATATAGCAGCTGCAAATGACAGTACACCTAATCACTATACCTAATATAGTTCACTCTTGTTTAACTTGTGTGGTTATACTTTCCATGTAGCAACCCTCCCCCCAGAGTCAATGGGCTCTTTTCCAAGATCTTTTCTCTTCTTTATGCCCTAATACGGCCATAATAATACCATGCTAAGGGGCTTAGACCAATGTTATGCTTTTAACTGTCCTTCTTGTCTCCTCCTAAAAAAAACACATTCTGCATATGACCGTATTAAACAAGAAAAATCATGAACCAGATCTTAGTTGTTTGCCACATTGACAGTTTACAATCTCTATTTTCTGGGCCTGTCATTCGTGCAAATTCTGTTTGTGACAGGATGTGTACGTTTACAGAACCTTCTATGAATGTATGCATGGTTCTTTTCCTTCTATAAACACATGTGCAGCATCAACATTGTCTGCAGACAGGTCCCAGGACACCTTGTTCCGCTCCTCCTCCTCTATCCCAAAGAAAGAGAGGAATGTCACTAAAAATGTATTGGTTCATCCCAAGCTTTTCTACAACCAATCACATACAGCAGTAGGTGGCTCACATGGTTGCACTGAAAATGTCAGGCAGGCATGAAACGGCACAGAAGAACTGCAGACCCTTGAGGAAAGAGCATTTTCAGGATCCCAGGATACCCTGTGTGAACCAAACTCAACATGAAGACCTTTCTCAGCATTGAGATCAAAGATGGGCGAAACACAACTTCACATTCTTCAATGTCACCGTCCTCTATAGCTGTAAACACAACCCCTCAAATTATTACAGCTACTACTCCACAGAGAACAGGTAAACAAATTATTGTCTGACATATTAAACTGACCCGCGGAAATAATTAAGATACCGTTTCAAAGCATCATTTCAGTTTCTCTGAATATACTATTTATAGGTAGGTGTTTAGGTATAATTATCGTTATTGTTTCATTCTGTGAACTACTAACAATATTTTTACCAAATTTCAATTAAAAATATTGTTTCTATTTGTGTTTATTTGCAGAAAATGAGACTTCAAATACAGCAAATAAAACAAGTTCATATTCACTTTTAAGCAATATAACAGTATTTGAAGAGTTTGGTTCCAAAACGCAATAAATCAATTTTTTTATTTTTTCAAAATTCATGTTTTTTATTATGTTATCATATTTTTATTGCATTTGATTGTGTTAGGTAGCTGTATTTTTTTTAGTTATTATGGCTTAGATCAAAACTTAACAACTGCAGTTTGATTGATATTAATTGGAATGCACAATCAAAAAACATGATTTTTGAAAATGGATTTATAGCGTTTTGGAACCAAACTCTTCATTTGTACATGTATTTAGGTAAAGTAAAAAAAAAATGTGATAACCATTTGTATCATAGTTTTCAGGTGTCATGCTGTCAGTCTTTCACATTGCTTTTGGATGACTTTGTCACTCCTGAGTTCTGATTTTGTTGAAATTCAACAGGCACTGGACTGGAATGGCCAATACATCTAGAAATGTTGCTTTGAAATGAAAACATGGAGTGGTCTCAAATTTTTCAATTTGAGCTGTTCAGCTCAATTCAATTCAGCTGTATATACAATAAGGTTTATTTTTATAGAATTTGGAAAACAATGGCACAAACAACAACAGAACATGAGGATTCACACATTGTCCAGACATAGTGAACTATTTAAATGCAATTTTACTGTTTCTACAGTTTACATTTATGATCTTTCTGCAATATATATTCTCCAGAATTTTTATATAATGCCAAACGTGTGTCATTTAAGCATTTTCTGCTCTATGCGCTGCTTCTCTCCGGATAAAGATTTTTGAAAACAACAAACAGGCTCTATTCTTCGTCTCACTTTATCCTCCTGGGGTTTACTACTGACACCTAGCGAGAGCAGGCAACATAATGTGGTAATTTAACAATTGCTGTAGACATATAGCAATCACTTATTTTAGGTAGCCTACTTTATTAAACTATCTTTTTAACCAATAGTATTAATCAATCATTTTTTTTCGACCACTTAACGATTCAGCTTTTAATTACATGTATACCTAGTTCCAGACACATTGCTGCTAAGGTCAGATTTACAATGTACATGTGAGTTATGCGTGTCACCCCAATTAACACAGTTACATTGTGAGGAGTTATCTAGACCGGACCTTATTCGTTCCAGTGATGTACTGAATAATGTTCCATTGATAATTCCCATATTCATTGTGATGACATAACATTTGACTTTTTTGGCATGTGGCGACTTACCAAGAGCGGCCCATATTCGTAGCAACAACGTACCAAACAATTGGTCTTGGGCATTTTTGAACGTGATGAGTACGTCCCAACAGGCACATTGTTACATTGTTTTTCTAATTTAATTTAAACACTTTGGGGCGGTTTCCTGGACAAGGATTATCTTAAACCAGGACTAGGCCTTGGTAATATTAGGTTATTTAAGTTATTTTTAAAAACATACTTTACTAAAAAAAATTACTCTTTGCATCTTGAGACAAAACAATCACACTGATATATTTTAATGTGCAAGTCGTTTTCGATCAACACACCTCTAACATTTAAGTCTTAAGCCCTGTCTGAGAAACCACCTCATAGTCCCATAAAGAATTAAAGTAATTTGTAATTGTATTTGTCCTTTAAAGATTCAAATGTTTCCATAATGGGAGTAACGGAGTAACGATTGATAAAACTGCACTATACATCAGCATCAGACATTTTATTTAGATACTGAAGTAAAGTGACAGTGACAAATAACCAAAGACTTTAACACAATATAGAGGATGTAAAGGAGATATTTATTGACGGAACTAACTAAACATTATCTTAAACTTAATATTATATTCTTGTCTTACCACATAAGTTTAGTGGGATCAAAAGCTTCTTCAGGTACACTTAAAAACATCAGGGTCTGTTCTTTTAAATGTGCCAAACCAATAGAAATTCACTAAAATATATGCTTATGATTAGAAAAATAAAATAAAATATAAATTGAAAAGAATATAAATAAACCACTAAAGTAAGGTAAAAGTGAGGTAAAAGTACAGAAAAATAAATGCGCGTGCTGGAGATGACACATTAAATAATTAGAGACACAGTTTAAATTGTTGTAGGCCGGTCTCACTAAACTCCAGTGTAATAGCTGTGAAAAGTTGGAATTAAAGCATTCGTCTTGAAATGATCAGAGCTTTTCACTTTGATCATTAATTTTCCATATAATAACATAATAAATGGAAATGACCAGATATATTAATAAAATGACACAATACACTGATCAGGCATAACATTATGACCACCACCTAATGTTGGTTCCGCTTTTGCAGCCCCATATGCAACAAACTGTGATGCACTGTGTATTCTGACACCTTTCTATCAGAACCAGCATTAACTTCCTTAGCAGTTTGAGCTACAGTAGCTTGTCTGTTGGATTGTACCACAAGTCAGCATTCGCTCCCCACATGCATCAATTAGCGTGTTGTTGGTTCACCACTGTTTACATTTACGCATTTATGCATTTGGCAGACGCTTTTATCCAAAGCGACTTACATTGCATTGTACTATACATTTGTACATTTTGTATAGTAAGCAAGTGGGGGTTAGGTGCCTTGCTCAAGGGCACCTCAGCCGTTACCCGGCAGCCCTGAGAATCGAACCAGCAACCTTCTGGTCATGAGTCCAACTCTCTAACCACTAGGCCACGACTGCCCACCTGTTTCTTCCTTGGACAACTTTTGATAGATACGGACCACTGCACACTGGAAACATCCACAAGAGCTGCAGTTTTGAAGATGCTCTGACCCAGTCGTCTAGCCATCACAATTTGGCCCTTGTCAAACTCCCTCTAATCCTTACGTTTACTAATTTAACACATCAGTTTTGAGGACAAAATGTTCACTTCCTACCTAATATATCCCACCCACTAATAGGTGCCGTGATAAAGAGATAATCAGTGTTATTCACTTCACCTGTCAGTGGTCATAATGTTATACCTGATCAGTGTATGACACAACAGTGTCCAGATTATCTGGAGAAAGCTGAGATAATATTATTCCAGAAAGCTGGTTATGTGACATAACTGGATAAGTTTAAGGGTAAGTTAGCTGATAACTTGAACTTCTGGTTCCAAAAACAGAGGTAACTTTCTGGGTAAGTAACCATATAGCAAGTCACTCTTTGAAAATAACCTGCTCTTGACCAGGTTATGTTCCAGGTTTAGTTCATTTTAAAGAAAAGGTTACTATGCTTAGAGGTTGTCTGCACATGTGTGCTTTTGATGAGCGTCAAGTGGGCGTGGAAGCACAGATTAAGTATAATATTATAAATTTACAGTATTACTATGATTACATTTCCAGTCACATCCATTGAGATTAAGCATTTACAACTGATGTTATTCTAATTTTATGATTTGTAACCTTTTAAATAAACTAGTCTTTATATTAAATAATGTGAGCTGTTCTTAATAAATTTAGGGCTTTATGTGTTTACATTGAATACTGTACTTTTAATTATGTTTATTATTAAATACCCAAATATAATTGGGTGCATAAATAGTATGCACACCTTACAATTCTTGCTTCAGAACGTTTATAGTAACTTTATTAAGCATTTGCATCTCATTACTATTGTCCACTAACTAGGTAATATTTCATCTCAGGGCAGTTGTCGTGTAATGGATAGACTTGTAACCCAAATGTTGCACGTTTGATTCCCAGTCTGGCAGGCCTGATTCCCAGGATACGTTTTATTAGGTTATCACTTATGGCATAGTGTTTACAGATTTAATTTCTCTTTATCATTTTAATTCAGGTACATAATAAAATAAATCAAAATACTTTTTTAAGTGTTTTCATACTATTTTTATTTCTTAATAATGTTTTTCTGATCCTCAGACTCTATTTTGAAAGGCCTTTCTCCAAATTACAATTTGTTATTAGTCTCTAAAGAAAGGCCTTTTACACCTCATGTAGCATTTGAAAAGCCATTGCCTTTTCGCAAACAAAGTCAAAAGAATCAAACAAAAAGAAAATGTATATTTAAATATATATATATAAATATATATATATATATATATATATATATATATATATATATATATATATATAAAAAATACAATATATATATTGTATATATATATAGAATTCAGTTACTTATTATACTTATATTACTTACACTGTATATATACTGTATATATATATTATATTTTAAATGACATGTGACTGGGCCTAAAATAGTTAATCTCTACCATTGTCACAGCAGAAATAAGTAACTGAATTCTTGGTGCAGATAATTAACTAAATTACTGCACAAATAAAACACAATTATTTTGGAAATGTTCAACACAGCAATACATTTAAAATTCAAAGTTATCTGGCCCTAAAAAGGAAACACACCGTAACAGACTGTACACAGTGACATGTCCTCTAACCCAATCAACTGAATACGTTGTTTGTCCATTCCTTAAAATGTGTACCATAGGAGCATTTTTAAAATTATAGCCTCTACAGGCAGTAGCTGATTCCACAGAAACGTCCATCTTGATGTTTTGACCATCTTGACCTTCATCCACTACTCCAAATTAAGTATCATAAACAGTGTAGTGTACTGAAAAGCATTACAAAAGTTTTTCCAAAATTATGACAACTGTCAAAGTTTCTACAATTAAAAGAATCTTCATCAGCAATTGCTAAAAAAAAAAGCTAATACAAAACAAAGTCAATTATCAGAAAACCAAATAATGGTCGCTTATATAAGGCCTAATGGTCGTAAACTCCGCTTCGCGTCGTGGCCGCATTACCACCTCGGGGTGTGTATTATTTTTGGAGAATTCAACGGCCTGTCGTCAATTATTTCTTACATAAAGTTTGACTGTCACAGCCAATCAAAAACCTTGTTTGTTTATATGTAACATGTGAACCTTACACAGTCCCTAACCC
The DNA here is from genome assembly GCA_026939265.1 of Oreonectes daqikongensis. NCBI lineage: Eukaryota > Metazoa > Chordata > Actinopteri > Cypriniformes > Nemacheilidae > Oreonectes > Oreonectes daqikongensis. The sequence continues at coordinate 2,004,032 of JAOTQM010000053.1, read as the reverse complement.
ACTCAGTTAACAATATTAAATTAACTAAATCTGAATTTACATGTATATATTTGACAGGCACTTAGGATACGTGACTTACATGGTATACATTTTATCAGTGTGTTTCCAGGGTTCGAACCAATTCTCGCTGCTAGTAACACAGCACTCTACCAACCAAACTACTGGAAACAAGCTTCTCATCAACATGCATATTAAACCCCCAAAAAACATCAAGATGGAAGTTTCTGTGGAATCAGCTACTGCCTGTAGAGGCTTTAATTAAAAAAATGCTCCTATGGTACAGATTTTAAGGAATGATCAAACAACGTATTCAGAGGATATGTCATTGTGTACAGTCTGTTACAGTGTGTTTCCTTTTTAGGGCCAGATAACATTGAATTTTTACTTTATTGCTGTGTTGAACATTTCCAAAATAATTGGGTTTTATTTGTGCAGTAATTTAGTTTCTGCACCAAGAATTCAGATACTTATTTCTGTATTTTATAATGAGTGTATATTTACTTAATTCTGTAGTTTTGTTGTGTGTTGATGAACACTAAAGAGAGCCAGATTTTCAGACAGATTGGGATATTCTATGTCTATGGAACATTAGCATTATACACTCTTAAAAATAAAGGTGCTTTAAAGGTTCTTCACAGTGATACCATAGAAGAACCTTTATGGTTCCACAAAGAACCATTCAGCCTAAGGTTCTTTAAAGAACCATCTCTTTCTTACTTTTTTATAATCTGAAGAAGCTTTTTTCATCACAAAGATCCTTTTGTGAAACAGAAAGGTTCTTCAGATGTTAAAGGTTCTTTATAGAACCAAAAGGTTATTCTATGGCATCAAAGAACCTTTTGAAGCACCTTTATTTTTAAGAGTGTAGGCCTTCCTTTGTCTGTCTCTTTTCAATAATATCAACAGACCTTATTTGTTGTAGTGCCATAGCTCTGTCTGACCTTCCTTATTTGGAAGTGTTTTGCTCATCTGTGCCTATGAAAGGTCTTGAAGACAGTGAAAGTCTCTGGTTAAGTCTCAGTGCCCCTCCAACATATAATATAAACTGAATCAAACCTTCATTGAGTCAATGTACATCAATCTGCATCAGGAAAGTCTATGTTTGTCTTCATCAGTTCAGCAAATTAGTCAGATACCGTATGTATAAAGCTGCTTAGATGTAAGCATGAGTATTAGTTTTAAAAATGTAGTCTTAAGTGTGTCAAAATTCTAAGAATACTGTAATTTTTCTACTCTGCTGTAAGTGTAATCCATAAAGGTTTCTAAGTGTTAAGACTAGGGCTCCTAAATATATCCTAACCTAGTATGGAGTAACAAGATGGCAGTACAGAGGCAGAGACCATGGACTTTACAACAAAGAAACAATGTCAGAATCAGAATCAAAATCAGAAAGAGCTTTATTGCCAGGTATGTCTGCACATACGAGGAATTTGTTGTGGTGAAAGAAGCATCCAGTGCACAGAGACCATGATATAATACAAATAAACAATATAATACACAGATGTATCTATATATAAAGAAGACTAAAAATAAAAAAATATAAAAAAATAGGAAGTAAAAATAAGATAAGATATAGAGTGTAATACCTATGCAGGTGTATATGTATATATGCAGATAAAAAATAGACTATTGTATGCACAGAAAAATGCACTATATACAGCATGATGGAATATAATTTAAGCAAAAATGGAATAAAAAGGTAGGGTACTATCAGTTGGATATTATTAGTATTGCACATGTTATTATTGCACAAGTTATTAATTGCACGGTGGGTAGAACAGATAGCTGTAATGTGTTGGAATAACAGGTTAATGAAATAATATAATAATATAAAGTAATAAAAAAATCTATTTTTAAGGATTTGCAACTTTAGTATTTTTTACCTATATTTACTGTACAGCTGCATTAAATATTGAATGCAATATAGAGGGATGTGATTCAACAGTTTCATTATTAAAGTAAAATGTTAAAACTCAATTCAAAGTCAAGCCAAAACGCATGCACTTATTTGTAACATTTTTGCACATAATGCAAAGTGAACCTTTGCATTTCTGACATTTTTTGCAAAACCGAACAGCTCAACTTATAAATTCTCATTATAAGCTTACCGTTGTAAATCAGGGGAAGGTAGGCAGATATTTTTCAACACTGATTTTTATGTACTTGCCCAAAAATTCAATTGCATTTTATTTGAACCCAAGTTACGGATTGCAGTTTAAAATAAATATAAATATTAAAGTAATTAAAACAAATATCAAAATAATGAAATATTTGTAATATCTTAATTTAGTCACGAATAAATTGTATCATCCTGCTGTTACCTCACCCTTACAGGCTCCCTATTGGTTGATTCAGAGTTGATTACTACTAGCTAAGACATATTTGACACTTAAAGGTGCTGTGTGTAGTTTTTTGGAGGCTCTATTAAGACTACTCTTAGGAGCATTTCTGAAATGTTTAATACATAACACTTTATTTTAACTTACCTTGGACATTAAGAATTTTATAAACTATTGGTATGCTTCATAAGATCTTTGTCATCAAGGGAATAAATTATATGCTACAGGACATACACTTCCCCAACCCCAAAAAATATTTGACCACACCATCCCCCATTTTTTTTTACAATTCAAAGATGGCTTCTTTGGACGCACGTGCCTGGCCTAAAGTTAACTTCCGGTGTATCTTTGGTTATTGGTCTGGCTAATATCTAATAATATAACTATTTATATTTATTTTTTATTTATATTAAAGAGTAACTATTACAATATCCTTAAAGTTGTAAAGCCGAAAGTGAACGTATAACAAAGTTATTGACTTGTGAAAAAAGGAGTCAACTCTGAATCACGCGAACGAGTTGTCGGACATTCTAGTTTTATTTCCATGACAGTTGCGTCCCTCGGTGCAGAGCCCGTCTGCGTTCTATTTGCAACACTGCGTGCGGTAGATCAATCACAGCAGAGTACACCATCTGACCAGTCAGATCAGAGTAGGCTGACAGAAAGGAGGAAATTAGACAGATGAATTGCTGGACGAATCATTTGAGAGTCAGTCAAGAATTAGGTAATAATAACTTCGTATTATTCGAAAATAATTTTTACACCTTAAAAGTGTTTTTAAACCTTGTATGTACGTAAACTTGTTGTATGACACTCTATAAACCATCTTAAAAATCACAATCACTCTTTAATATTAATGTATAATAATATTTTATTGTATAATAATTGCATTAAATAAACAGTTTGTTTAATGGGTTTGTAACGGTCATGTCTGTTTCCCTTGTCTGTGGTGTGCCTTGTTAGTTACCATGGACATTCATCATAGAACACACCAATCTTATCAGTTGCCATAGTTATTAATTGATTCATTGCCACTTTCCCTGTGTATATACCCTTGTGTTTGCCATTGTCTTTTGTTGGTTATTGAATGTATTTGTGTTGTGTTGTGTTGTGTTGTGTTCTTGCTTTGTCTTGCTCGTGTTTTGGATTCATTAATCACTTCTTTGCTGCAGTTAGATCCAGTCTCCCTGCTCTATCTTTGGACTAACTCATTACAGGGTTGTGCAACTTTGTTGCATTTAAGTTTAGCCAAGCAATTCTTCTACCGGTAACCTAAAATAATACTGGCTAGACATACTTTTAACTTGCTAGCTAATGTCATATTCTTATTTCATTTGCTTGTTATCAGAAATAATCTGCAGGCACTCTGTTCTTTACAGATATATACCAGAAGTTAAGTTTGGGCCACTAGAGCATACATGTACATTAACGTTTGTTCGTGTGGTTGCTTTGAAACTGTGTGTGTGTGTCTGTGCGTGCGTGTGTGCTTGCGTGTGTGAATAAGGTAAAATAGGAAAATCAGACCTTTCATTTGAAAGTGAATTAGATCCTTTTTAATATACAACATCATTGTATGTATTCCACATAGGATTCGAGAGCTTCCTCTAATCAACATTAGAGGGCCCCCTTCAGACTGAATTATGCAAGAGTAGAATTCTGCCAAAAGTAATCTGCATGTGTTCAGTTGTTTGAATCTAAAACTACTAGACTACTTGCAATTAATCATGAATTTCCTATGACACGATTTGACCCACTTAAATTTATAGTCAGGAGCGGCTACTGAGTACAGTTAATTTGCTAATAGCAGGGCTCAACACAGGGTGTAGATGTGTGAGTGTATGCTGCTGCATCTGGCAAAATATGCAGTATACTGTAGAACCAGAGCATACTGCATAGGGATACATCATTCCCACAATGCAATGCAGCCAACCTAAATTTCATGTGTGATAAATTGACCTGAAAAATTTTACATTCATTTCTTAACTCATTTTTCCTGACTGCTATGACAGTTACATGCAGTTTGTTCAAATGAAGATACAGAAGATACGCTTATGAGATAATTGAATGGCATTTGTAGACTTAAAGGGATAGTTCAGTCCCAAAAGAAAATTACACAATGTTTTACTCACCCTCAAGGCATCCTAACTGAATATGGTTTTCTTCTTAAAGCATAATGCAGTCGAAGTTATAATACCACGTATCATTTTTTTTCCAAGCGGTTGAATGGGAGTGTATAGGTCCCCATGTTTTAAAGCTCCAAAAAGCGCATCCATCGATCAAAGAACTGCTCGAAAACAGCTCCGTGGTCTTAACAAAGGTCTTCTGAAGTGAATTGGTGCGTTTGTTTAAGAGAAATATCCATATTGACAGCGCTATTAATGATAATGTCTAGCTTCCGTTATCCCTCGTCTGCACCGGAAAATTACGCAGGCGTGTCCTAAGTTCCGTTGGCGAAGGTTGCATTTTTCGTTTTGTTCCAATGGGATGCCGTCTCCTTTGTGGGGAGCTTTCGTCACTGTCATTCACCGGAAAAAAACAAGCCAGGAGGTTCACACGCACATACGCAGCAGAGGAAAACGGTTGTTTGTGTAATTTTCTTTTGGGACTGAAAACCACGCAAGGATATCCACGCACCACCATATACGCCATATACCGGTCTATCGGATGCTGTAGGCAAACCACAAAAATGCTAATATATGCTCATGGTAAGCTGTAATAATGCAATATCACTCGAGTGGGAGTGTGATGGTGCTCTATGTCAGTACTGATTAAGATTAATCAGAAACAACATTGGAGTGTCTTTAAAAACATCAGTTTTTGTGTGTGTAAATGAAAGAGAGAGAATGTAAAAGGAAACTCACTGAGGATGCTTTATTCCCATTGCACTGCTGTACTTTTCCATTGCTTTTTAATCTAACGGAGGCTAGCTAGTGTGAGCGCTGTGCAGATTACTGTAAATCACACTTGCCGACCTCAAGCGACAGATGATAGAGGCTTCTGTCTTTAAACTCCTCGTTAGATCGCTCGTCTCCCTTGCTGGACCGATCGCTGGTTTACCCACTCGGTTACACATGTGCTGGTTTACAATAGCAAGCTGAGACAGTAGTGTCTGTTGTGTAACGTCCCGTGCTGTACTTTTTTAAACCATTCCTGAACACTGTGAATGTGTTTACTTTCTTCTTCTTTCATTAAAGGTACTGTGTGGAATTTTTTAGTGGCATCTAGCGATGAGGTTGCGAGCTGCAACCAATCGCTCACTCCACCCCTCCCGTTCGAAGCACTACGGAGGCCGTGAGAGGATTAAGATGTCGTCACGTTTTCGCTTCTTTTCCAAAAGAGATAACATATTTACAAAACGCTCTGTAGAGCAGTTTGACTGTTGAGCAGACTGGTGACCTAAGCCGCCACCTACTGTTTAATATATTATCATATTCGGACCTTTTCATATTATTACAAAAAAGGACTCCAGTATCAGCTGGCGCTGCGTTTTCCTGTGTTTACTTTCAGTCTCATAAGTCCAACTAATAGTGGTGGAGTGATACAAGCGGAAGTGAAGCGGTTCCCGTAATTATACAGTGAAATATCGCACAGCTCTTTAAAGGTTTAACCTTTATCTTGGCTTTCCTGTAGCTCAGTGGTTAGAGCATGGTGCTAGTAATGGCAAGGTCATGGGTTCGATCCTAGGATTGCATATACTCAGAAACAAATGTGTAGTATAATGCAATGTGATCTCCATAACAAAATCCCAAATGGCCAGACAGCTATTCATTTTTCATAATTTATTAAAATTTTGATGTCTAAAAAATTACGCATGGAGACTATAGTGTACTGTGAGTTTGTATATGTTTCGCTTAAATATGTGATATAAATAAACAGTGCTTATAAACAGCTGTTTAAGTTGTAGCCCAGATTGAAATGAGTGGAGGCTTGGACCCGGATACGGTATTCCTTACATCAACACTTAAAAAGCAGATAGCATGAGCAATACTTGCTGTTAACATATCAGAAACTTAAGCAGAGGATGCTTGTGCTGGCCTGGTCCAGTTAACCCACGACAGCTACCACAAGTTTCACCTCCATCATTGCAGTCTCCAGACGTTCCAAGCACCGGTAAACTTTCTTCACCACAGTGGAAGGCTCACCTCTCGATTCATTTGATCGGACAATGGAAAAAAACAAGTATAATGTCAAATGTATAACTTGAGGCGCTCAGAATGTTCTCACAAAACCACAAGACACAGCAGCTAAAATTCGAGGTGCCCGGGGAACATAAACAGCACGCAAAACGCTGCCAGCAGAAAACGAATTAATAAGGCACAAGTATGCTGTATACTGTTTAAAATGATAAACATTACATAATTTTGTAAAATAGTGGGCAATATACAGTGTTGGTTGTGCAGTATGTGGTACATTTGCATTTGTGGCTGCTTAAATAGTATGCTAAAAACATCCACTTTAACACCCTCCATCTATTCAGACTGCAGCATAATTTTACAACAAAGTATTTTTGTAAATATTTCTAGTTGTGGCATGATGTTTCTATAATCAGACACAGTTATTTGAATAAGAAGGCCAGTCTCATCTTAATCACACATCTGACACATCTGTTTTATTTTGTTGTTTTCATCTGTTCTCTCAGAGCTAACTCTTGGATTAACAGCCACGCCATTCGAATTCTCCAGATCAACTCTGTCCTCCGGATCCACTGTAAAGGTATTTCAGAATCTGTCATAAATAACACATACTATTTCTAATTTTAAAGTCTGGGTAAAGGGAATTCCAAGAATTGTTTCCAAACACATTATAAATGTTAGAAATGTATTGCTGAAACCATTTCAAAAAGACTGTCAGTGCGCGTGATCACGACACGCTTCAGTGATTCTCTGTTGATGAAAATTTTGTGGATTGACTCGCACGTGTTGGAATTCAAATCCTTCGATATAAACGCCTCTCATATACTGGGGACTCAGGCTGAGAGAGTCGAGTGATCATGGTTTCAGTGCAGACAGTGGACACGCCATCAGCGTTTTAGAGCAGAGAGTATTGCTCATCTTTTTTCAAGATTTTGATAACTCATTTTATTTACTTAGTTTTTATTCATTCACATTTGGCTGAGTGGTTAATAACACATTTTCTATGGTGTGACAAACTCAGAACAAACATTTAATATACTTTAAGTCTGTGTTTTAAACCTGACAATACTAAACAAGTTGAAAAGATAAATTCAGAGACTGACAATGATTTGTCAATTGATTATGATTTTTAATGTGGTGAAAAAAGTAGAATGTGTCTTTTAGCTTTAGCATATACAGTATAGCTTATAGGAACATTTAACTACCATCAATATGATCTCTGATAAATCTGGACCTTGTCCAGTTAGAAGCAGCTCTGATGAAGACAAGTGCAGTGTCTTCTTTACTATGTGCAGATGCATGAATTCGGGTTCATGCAGGTTCAAATTGTAATGAACAAAAAAATACAAAATAAAAGACAACTGTTGATTTAAACACTTGGGTGCCTTTTGCAGGGTCCTGTTTGATATAATCCATGATGCCATGTATCTAAACAAGATGTCCAGAATCTCTGATATAAAAGTAGGTCCACAACAATGAAGATCTGGTCAAGTATTTAACTGTGGACATGGGGCACTTCTTCAATTTAAGCGAGGCCAATCAGGATTAAGTTAATGAATATCCACACGGCACCGCCCTGACCCTGATGCTAGTAGCACTGTCCTGGATGCTTCCTGTCCTGTCCAGTGTGTCCGTGTTCCCCGTCAGCCTCCTTTGCTGTGTCTACTGTTTAGCTTACTGTTTTATGTGCTGTTTAATGTCCCATATTCTTGTGGTGTTGTATTCTGTTGGATTTATGATTGAAAGTATTCTATGTACATACATTGTCTGTGATCTGTGGCTGCTACCGTGACACTTATATTTTTAAATTCCGTCTTGGTAAATTGTCAAGTCTTGCAGAGACGAAAAGAAACATTCTAGTTGTTTATTTTAGTTATTAATGTTCCTGCCTTCTTCCCTGTCCTTTTAACCCAATCTGGGTTGTTTTGCAACTCAATATTGGGTCAAAGATGGACAAACCCAACCATGGGTTATTTTAACCCAACAGGTTGGGTCGTGCAATCATCCCATCTCTAAGGGTTGATGGTGTTTATCCTATAAAGCAGTTTTTTTAAAGATAGTACAGTATTTGTTTGTTTACTACTTATGCTTCATATTTTACCTTTTATTATTAGGCTTGTAATTCATATAAAAAACACACACTGTAAACCCGAAAGTTCTAAACAAAATTCAAATTCATTTAAGTTCATGTAACCCAATCTTCCTTTTGAGTTAATAAAACTACAACTACATTTGTGTAATCAGTAAGTGCCACTTAAAATTATAATTCCACAGTACTTATTTTTTGAGTCTGTGATGAGCTGACACAATTTTTTTAAGTTTTGAGTCAAACTCAACAGAAATAATTTTGATCCACTTTACTTATTAAAATAATTTAATTCAACTTGATTGGTTGAGGACGATTTCCTGTTCCCAGCATGCTTTGCTTGAGGCTGCATTACGAGAGTACATTTTGAATTTAAATGTCATTTTATGTGTTTTTCAGTAAAGAGAAAGACTTGATAGTGTTTATTGTTCATTTATTTTGCAGACTTGGAAAAGGTTGATATATTTATGAGTTTGGTGGTTACCATTGTTCAGAAGAGTGGTGCGTGTGCTGTGGGAGGTTACATGTTCACTGCAATGCATGTTACATGACCAATGAGCAATGACTGCTCTAATGTCAGTACTGGGATCAGTCTGTAATTCTGAGTTTGTGTTTTATAAGGAAACAGAATATAGATAACACAGAAGTGCATTTATGCATGCTTTACAGATTTATAAAAAAGCTTTGTTTTTTCCCTATTTTCACACAGATGGTGACAAATCCCATTTCTCTTTTGATTGAACCTGCGAGAGAAATTGCCAGTAAAATTCCTGTGTTCACTAATGGCTGCTCAATGACATCAGTAAACAGTGATGTTCAAAGTGTGAAGCTGACCTCAGAACAGCTGCAGGACATTGAGGATGAGGAGATCCTGGACAAAATGGTAAAGAACTCCTTTCTGCTGTATAATTTCCAGCCTTTGCTAATATTTATAGTAGCAATTATTAGTAATAAAAGCAGTTATTCATATTAATATCATACCTCAAAAAGTTTCCCCCACTGATTTCTGAACTCATGGAGGAATTAGATGTGTACAAATGTGCACATTTAGAAATATCTTTTGTCAGTGTGTCATTGTTCTTAAACCTATAGGCAGTGGCGAGCATAGACCTCTGCTGGGGCAGGGGCTGAAGGACCAAAAAAGGGCACTTCAAAATAACGTACTATTACTGCAACACATACATTAACAAGTGTATTTTTACAGTGTCTAAACAGGTGCAGTAATGATTTATTATATATAAAATAAAACCAAAATAGGGAGATAAAAAATATGACAATTAAAAATAAATATTGTTAAATTTTATTTTATTGAACAAAACATTAAGAATCATGTTGAATTTGTGTTAAATATTGTTTATATTTCATGGCTGTATTATATGAACATGCTAACTGTCATGAAATGAAAGAATTGACTTGTATGTTTAACTTGGATGCAGTTTCCCAAAACAACTTAACAGCATCCAATATTTCCAATATAGAGTTCAATATAGAGTATAATAGAGTCCAATATTTTTCCCTAGAATTAATTTGCCAACTTGCCAAAATAAAGACCTGAAAAAACTGTAGAATCCTGAAATCTGGCAGATTGATCCTATTGGAATAATGCCAAAAACACACTAAAGGAAGTTTTTAATTGTCTCAATGGAAAAAAGCTAATGGCTCATAGTGATATTTTAATGGCAAGCATTACAATTTCTGTGATGGTTTCTATTGGGTTTCTATTGTTTTTTCAGCAGGGATATTAAAGCTGCGTGATAGCCGCAGCTTGTTATTTACATTGGTGAGTGACACTGGCATTTGTCTTCTTTACTCATCAAGGCTGCGATGTCTAATCTCTTCTATTGAGCCTTATACAGCAGCGCACATAAGCAACAACGAGCTCCGGGTTGGAGGTCTGTTCTGCATAAGTGCACACACACAGAGACACAGGGGGCAGCATTGCTGTTACAATCCACTGCACATGCGGGGCTATGTAGACAGTGAGTATAACAAGCCATTTATGGAAAGCCTGCAACCACTAGCCAAAAGGTAATACACAAGTATTACGACGATGATGAGATGTCCCCCACACTTTTAGAAACAGGTGATTCTGTCCCCCGCACTTTTTTGACCCACTGCCAATATCTGGAAAATTAACTTTTATAAGGTATTTAAACACTTGTATGTGCCCGTCGTGTGTGTGTAAAAAACAGCCTATAATATTTTATAATCTACATAAACCAGAAGTAGTCTCTTCCAACGAGCGGTTTCAGATTCTACCCTACGTTGACGTCATCGTAGGGAAAATCTGCCCACAACAGGCAATGACCTGCCCTATTAGCAAAGACACCCCAGAATTAGAAGCACAGGGTCCGACATTGTTGTGTCTTCGCTGTAGCATCTGTATGATTGTACGATGTCTGTGCCAAAAGAGATATTACAAATGTAGTGTTTTGGGGTGTACCAATGAGCATAAAATTTTCTATAGACTCCCATCATCTGATTTATTGAGGACATTGCGGTTAAACACATGAATGAAATAGTACAAAACAGTGTTTCCAAAACCACTGTTACCGACTGTTTGTATAGGCTATATAAACCTGAACACATTTTGCCTGTTAATAAGAGCATGTCAGACAATGACGTGGCTATAAATCAGAACTGACAACAGAAACAGAAAATATGTAAACGATAAGGGCTTTTTGGGGCAATATGCTGTATTAAAAAATAATTTGTGGAGAGTACAAGCAAAAAGGTCTAAAGTTGCAACTCAAAAATTATGCAATGAAGTCACTGATATGTTAATTAGCATGTGACATCATCCAGCACCACCATTCCACAAAATCCTAGTGGAAACACTGCATAGTGTGTTCACATTGTCATGATTCTGCCCTCTATGCCATGCTTATCTCTTGAGTCTTGTGGGCAGGATCATGACAGTGCCATGTCTTTGTGTTTATGTTATGTGTGGGAACGCATGGCCTGGGCGGAGCTTGCTTGCGTCATGCATCCCCTGGATACTGTCGCGAACCTGACCTTCTTGTTAAGTCTTAGATTCTTGGTTTGTGGGGACAGGATTGTGACAGTATCATGTCTTTGTGTTTACGTTCTGTGTGGAGACACACGTCTCTGGTTCGTTTGCCATTCGCTGTGTGTTTTCATGTCGCGTGTCTTAGCCCCGCCCCGTTTCCAATCTTTTTTCTCATGCACCACACCTGATCCGTTGTCATTTTCCCTTGTTAACGTTCCTATATAATGCCCTTGTGTTTGCTGTCCGGTGCTGGTTCGTTTTGTATCTTTTGTGAAAGTCTTGTGTGTTCCTGTTCTTGCCCTGGTTGCCGTAATTGTGTTTTGCACTCAAGTTTTTGGTTCTTGTTTTGCCACCTTGTGGGAAGTCTTTCTGCAGTTTGTCCTAGTGTGTTCTGTTCTTGTCTTTTGTTCTGTTTAACCCCCTCATGGGTCTTTTGTTTTGTATTTTGTAAATAAAGTGTTTTTGTTAACCACATACCGCTGTCTGCACTTGGGTCCTCTGTCCATGATCATGACACACATACCTCTAAAAACACTTTTGTGTCCTTTGAATTCCTGCTTGCAAATGTCTCCTCGTCCATTTGCTTGTTTTATTATCCATCTCGGGTCTGAACTGATAAAGCTGATGCTCTTGTTATTAATATTTGTGCAAAAAAAGGCTTCTCATTGATTTGTGAATAAGGTAAAACTGATGCTATTATACTGCTTATTGCTAAGAGCTAAAGCTTAAGGTTTAGTAAGGTGGGACATTCTCCACTAAAGCTTTGAACGAATATGGTAAGGGGTGAAACTTTCCTACCACACGCTCTAAGCGGGTGACCAATCACAACAAATTGGGTTAACTTGACCAATCAGAGTGTATCGGAAAGAGGGACCTTAAAGAAACCGGAAAAATTCAGATTGCTTTGTGTAAGAGAGACAGAGGTGAAGAATAAAGGTCAAATATTTTAAAAATAATTATTTTTTTCAAAGAGTGGAATCCAGTTATACCATCACAATACCACAACTCCTTTAAGAAAAACGATTACAAAATGAAAGGATATGCACGCTTCCATGTCACTCAGAGCAACATCTCTGTCTGTACATATCTTCATTTAACACCATGTGGCGCACTTGAGCATGCATGGATTTTTCAGATCAAAATGTCATTTTAATTTGCACTTTATGAAATTTGGACAAATAACGGACATTTGTGTTTTGTTTTAGTGTGATCATTTGACAAAAATTATTTTAAAATTATTTTATTAGTCTAGTTAGTTTATTGAAAAACCAGAGGACCACCCATGTTTATCATTTTAGACCTTATGGGATGACTGGGACCTTTCCAGCCCACATGCAGTTTTAGATTTAATATCAAAGTAATAAAATAATCAAAAACAGAGCATGACACAAACAACCAAACAAAATGACTGACAATTGGACAACTGAAACACAAGGGCTATATATATGGGATAACAAGAGGGGAAAGTAACACCTGACACTAATGAAACACTATGAAAACTAACAAGAACAATGAAAATACAAAGAACTACAACAGGAAATCAAAATACTAACTAGCTAAGTCCACAACAAACAGGGGAGACACACTCACCTATGCCCTAAGCCCTTAAAAAGGTTTACTCTCTGAAGTGACAGCTTCAAAGGGTTAAAGGGTGTAGGGGACCAAACAACTGTTTTTTGAAGTGCCCTTCTGCGCCATCATCCTGTGCCCATAAGGAGGCAACGTCACCAGGCAAAGAATCATGGGGACGCGAAGTGTCCATCAGCTGTACCCTTTAAAATCCTTAATTCCCTTTGAAGTGGCCAGTTATGAGCACTTTGATTGTGACAATAATGGGTTTGACAAAAAAAAATCGATTTAATAAAGACATCAGTTGCAGTACTCATATCAGAATGTTGACTTTCATTCACAAAATGATGCTGTAAAAGAAATGTCTATGTTAATTTGTACATTAAATGTGAAATTGTTAGTAGGCTATATTTAAAAACATTAATGTTATATACGATTAATCACCGAAAAAAGTGATTATTTTTGACCTATAATAAATTGTTTTCATGCTTGTACCACTAAGGTTTGCACCAGGGCCAGACTGGGACTCAAATTCAGGCCAGGAAATCCCACACTTATCCAGGCCACCAAATTAAGGCACCACAAACCTATTTTTAATCCTATTTTTTATTAAATTAGAATATTTTATAACCATCACATAACGTGCTGATAATTCTTAATTAAACTGACAGTGCATTATTTATGACCAAATTAAATATGGTTTAGCTTGAGAAAGTAACAAGAAAGATTTTTTTTAAAACTGTTGATTGTCTTTATCACGTGGCTAAACCACAAAAGCATGTTTAAAAGGTTTATACTACAAGCCTTAAACTGAAGATTAGCTATATATTTAAGTTTTACAAAAACAAAAAACAAATACAATATATGCCTTCATTGTATGTGTAAAAGGAAACAATTGCATCGAGCTATCAATCATTTCTCTTGCAGAAAGTCAACATCAGTTTCATGACTGTAAGTAATTCCCTTTAATTAGCCTACTTTTGAGCTATATTACAAAAAATATTGAATAATATTTTGTGTATGAGTCCATACAGTGGTAAAAGGTAGGCATTATAGCTAAAACGTACTGTACAGACTGTACCGCTGGTTTTGTGCTGTAAGTCATTCCCTTTAAAAGCTATTGAACGTGAAGTTATAACCGTGTATTTTGATGTGTATGTAACTTTTGAGACGGTTCCTAAATTCACGACTATTGAACGTCCAACGTCACGCCAGAGCGAAGGCATTTTTTTTGTCTACAGCTGGCACTACACGGAAAAGAAAGAGAACGAAAAAACGCGGGAAAAGTTTTATAATCAACAAGTCAGTAAAATAAGCTTCTTCTTATTAACGTAATGCAAATTTGTGCTCGTGGTGGGCACTGAAAGGGTGTTTGCTTTGCAACGCTCTGTCTATGTGCTGCTGTGTGCGCATTAACACTTCAGTACATCAATAGGCTTGTGCGACTCCATGCGTCGCCGCAAGATCCGGCAGGCGGTCGACACCAAAGCACCACAAAAGCGACCTGAAAACAAACTTTTAATGGCTTTTTGAATCGCTCTCGCAGCACTTCGATGCCATCCACCCGCCGGATCCCGCGGCGCTGCATGAATTCGCCTCACAAGCCCAATGTCTTTGATAAAACGTCTGCCTGGCAGCAGGCCACATGAGTCACCAGTAGGGTTGGGTATCGTTTGAATTTTAGCGATTCCGATTCCGGTTCTTATCGATTCTCTGTTCCGATTCCAGCAAATACTATACAAATGTTTTACCTATTATTCTTGCCACATTTAGGCTATAACCAGTAGACAGGCTGCAGGACCTAACTGTTAACTGAGACAACTCGTCAAACAATGAAATAAATAACACATTTACGAATACTTATTCGTGATCACAATAAAAAAAATAAAGTATGATTGTTAGTTTAACAAAACTGATTGTTTTGAAACCATAATTATGCGTCTCTAATTTGAAGGTGAATGTCTTTTCACCTTTGTTTTGGGCTCTCAAGTTTTAACAAAAGTTTG
Organism: Oreonectes daqikongensis; assembly: GCA_026939265.1. Classification (NCBI taxonomy): domain Eukaryota; kingdom Metazoa; phylum Chordata; class Actinopteri; order Cypriniformes; family Nemacheilidae; genus Oreonectes; species Oreonectes daqikongensis. The sequence goes on along the minus strand of JAOTQM010000053.1, from coordinate 1,988,889 downwards.
GAGTGAGATTACTTATGTTAGGGGAGGAGCCACTCAAATAAAGCCCCACCGAATTCTCTCAAGTTTTGCTATTTCATCTATTGTTTATAAATGCCCAGCACAAATAAAAATGATAAATGACAAAAACATTTAAGCAAAAACATTTATATTGTAATCATGATTATAAATGTCAAATAAAACATTAAAATCGTTTTTGCATGTCATATTATTTTAGACTTTGCAGACCAACTATTTGAGGGTAATTTTTGCTGTTTTTGCATTAGTAAATCTTCACATTTGCTGCGTCCCAATTCGCCTACTCATACTATGCACTAAAAGTATGTACTGATTTAGTTATGGAAAAGTATATACATTTTAGTGTGTAGCAAAACAATACGCATGCATTGGGACATATTAACAGGAAATGGAAGTGGCCGTTGTTGCCTAGACAACATTGTGACCAATAACCGTCACACACATCAAAATACATTTCTTCTTTCCATTTAAGTATTTATTCATATATTGTTTCATATGTAATGTTAACTCTTTAGTTATTTTTATTAATTTAGTGACACATCAGTTATTTAATATTATTAATGCAGTGGAGCGTCACTAAACTCCGCCTACCCACGGTGAGTTGTGGGTAGTATCAGCCGTTAGAGTGTGCATGGTTCTACACTTCGAATTTCTACCGGAAATAGTAGACCATCCGTTAATCTTTGGAATACTATTTTTTATCATACCATGATTTGGGACATACTAATTCTATTTTCGAATACTATTTAGGACGGATAGTATGCGAATTGGGACCCAGCATCTGTTTGTTTTTGCATGCATGAAAATATTTAAACCAGGATTAAACAGAAAGCGAGCGAGAAACATCACTGAAACAGTGACTTCTGTTATAATTTAGCGTTTTAATGAATGAAGCTGACTGCATGAAACTCCCGTTATAATAAATGAGTCTGACTGACCGTATCTGCACTCTGTTGTTTCTGTTAGCGAAAGTGTAGTGCACCGCAGCAAAGCTGTTACACCGATGATGACTTATCTAAACTTCTCATTGGTCATTACGTTAATTCGCTGTCTCTTGATTGGTTGTAATGCTCAGCGCTGTGAGTAACACGGAAAACTATATGAAGCACCGTGATCGGACTTAATGCTGCCTGTAACTGATACTTTCGTTCATTTTCACGAGAGCGTGTGAATAGGCTGAAATGTGCGTGGACTTGAGAGCCCTGAAAGTTTTGTATGATAAAAGACGCGGCTATTGCTAATATTAACGTCAGCGGGATCTGGTGTAGCAGGACGCGCGGCTGGAACTTGGAGTCGCGCATTCCTTCAGATTAGGGCCATGTTGAAGCAAATGTTTCCTCATATTAGAGGTACTTCCTCTCTTACACGAAATGTCTTTACCTCATATATTGCGTGTTTCAATGCTAGCATCTGTCATGATCCTGGGCTCTCTGGTTCTGTCTTCAGCCTGTTTGTCCGCGTACCTTGTTTTCTGTTGTGCACATGGCGTTTGTTATGACCATGCACCATGTGTTCAGTGTCTACGTCACTTGCCCCTCCCCTGTGTCTCCCTGTCTGGGGTTTTCCCCACTTACCTCTGATCACTCTTTCACCTGTAGCTTGTTTCCCCCGTTTAGCGCCCCAACCCTGCTTTCTCTCTTGCCACCTGCTCCCTATTGACTTTAGTTAGTTTTCCTATTTATTCCCCCCTCGTTTCTTTGTCCTTTGTCAGACCGTTGCATGTGTTATGTCTATACTGACTTCCCGTGTTCTAGCTTAGCTAGTTAAAGTCTTGTCTCTCAGTCTTGAAAGTAATATTCCAGTTTTGTGTTTTGGGCTCCTCGCAGCTTTGTTTTTGCTTTTGCCTGGTGTTCCCCTCCCTGTGATTAGTTTTTTGCCTCGCAGCTGTCTGCGGCCGCCCTGACCAGTTCACCCCACGGCACCTAAGCAACAGCCCTCCACTGAACGACGCAGTTTCTCCCTAACGGGTCGTTCTCTCCTGAGGAAGTTATTTCGCCTGATCGAGTTCGCTCTCCGAGTACAAGTCTCCAGTCTATGGGTCGCCTCTCCCGCCTTGGGTTGCTCTCTCTCCGTTGCGAGTTGTCCGGGTCGAGTTATTTCCCGTTGGATTTTATCTGTTGCTGTTTGTACTGTGGACTATATCTCTCACGTCAAGAATAAAATCTCATTGTTACCCCCGCATTTGAGTCTTCTGTCTGTCCTTGCCATGACAAGCATCTGTTTTAATAAAGTTTAACCAAACTTTTGAGCATTTGCTGCGGTCAGTCATAGAGCCGACTGTAATTAGGTGCGCATGTGCATAATGAGATCCTTGTCGCAGGTCCTGGCAGATAGATAAAACTTTAAAATGCTCGGTGTCGTTCGCGTGCAAAATTGATGGGAAAAAGTCAGGAACCGATAAACAGAATCGAAATGCACGCATCTTATCGAATCCCTGGTTCTTTGAAATGGTTCTCGATACCCAACCCTAGTCACCAGGCCACCGGGAATTGTCCCGGTTCTCCCGATGCGCAATCCGGGCCTGGTTTGCACCACTTCTGTAGAATAACACATACATTAACTAAACACTATAGTACCATTTATTAAGTTTACTAAATACCATGTACCGCTATATTTGAAATTTACAATGTTTTTGTTGTTTGCTTTTACAGCTTGATGATTGTAAAGATTTTGATGAAAGGAAAATTATAAGGGCTGCGATGAGAGAACTCAGGAAGAAAAAGCAAGGTAAATATGACTCTACCTTCTGTTTTATTTCACTTAAATTGTTATACCCCTCTCCGCAATCAGAACAAAATGGATGGATTGTATGTGATTCTACCCAGTTTACCCTTTGCTAATTCAAATAACAATGTTACAATTTAACATCACTTAGCACTAAAATTAGACTGTCAGCAAATAAGCTTCTGCTTCAGACATATCTGTACAATGGCATTCAATACCAAGAGAGCTGAAGAGTATAGGTGAACCAGAGAGTACAGTTGGTCAACTTCTCTAACTGAATGCATTTGTGGGTGCATTTGTGTCAATTACAATGAATTTTTGTGATTTAAATATAAATCTACAGTATGCTTAAGTGAATTGTATTTTTAAAACATATAAGTTATTTTAAATTTTGTTCATTTAAGAAGACAAAATGTGATGAGAAAAACCCTTTTCCTTCATGTTGTTCAGTCTCTCCCTTGCTTGCTTCAGCTTAATCCTCATAGTAACATGGCCTTGAATAATATCGGTACTGTTTAGCATGTTGACAAACGTTTATGCTCTCCTACTTGTAAGTCGCTTTGGATAAAAGTGTCTGCCAAATGAATAAATGTAAATGTAATAAATGTGAAAACCCAACATATGGTGCTGGGTGTAACAGTCAGAGTGCCCTTATGCTTCACAAGAGGGCACTCTCCACTTCACCTGGAGTGCCATATCACACTACATTTCCCATAAACCACTGGACTCTATGACTCTATGACTACATTCACCTGTTCACTGTTAATTGTTGTCATTCTGCCAATTTAAACAGTTTTTTCATTCAGTCATTGCGAAGTTGAGTTAGTTTAACACATGCAGTTCTGAACGTTCCCTGGTTCCCTGGTCTAGTTTTGGACTGTTCCTCTGGATTTTGACCTGTTGCCTGTTTATTGGATGACTTGTTTGGATGTGTTCACTCTGTTTGGGCTGATTACCTGCGTTTGTGCTTTATATTACGTTTGTAGATTACCCTCAATGAACTTGCTGCATTTGGATCCTTAGCCTCTCTGAGTCCCTGAGCAGTTTGTTACATTGGGTTTGACAACGCATAGGGTTTCGTGAAAAGCGATGAAAATTAAAGCACAACAGTCAAGTATTACACGTAAAAGCCATAATGTTTTAACAATTTAATATAAAAAAAATTCTCTAGTGTTAAAATAAATAAAACATACCATATGAAAACTTTGAATAAAGTGAAAGTAATGCATGGCGTTAATATGAAATTTATGCTGGGCACAATTAAAGAATAAGAGCTCTGTCAGGACTGCATCACTACACAAGGAGACTAGCTAACTTTACCCTGAAGAGACCAGCAACTTAGTGACAGCAAGTCCAGGATAAGCATCTAAGAACCAAACTCTCTTTATACACAGTGTCACGGTTTGGGTGTGCAGGCAAGTGAGGACGCCACAAGGATGTAGAGTAGGTGATATTTAATGACAGCACGGGCACAAAAGGGTATTCCAGACACAGGTGAACAGGCAAGTGATCCACAGACAACAGGTAACAAGCAGGTAATCCAAAGGCTAGTATAAATCTCTCATACGTAGTACAATAGTGACAGGCATACATAAACATGCAGAAATTAACAACTTGAAACTGACAACTAGACCGGAACAAGAAACAAAGCAAACAACTGAACTTAAATAACACATGGGAAACACAAAACAAGTGCAAACAAATCAAACACAGATTACAAACAGGTGCAGAGTCCAATCAAAATGGCCGGGTGAAAGTGCGGTGCATGATGGGAAATGAAGTCTGGAAACAAACAGGGACAGACAGAACAGTTACATTACCCCCCCTTCCTGTAGGCGCGTCCTCGCGCCGTACAAGGTCCAACTGAGGCGGGTGGGTGGGGGTTCTGGAGGGGGCCGGAACAAGGTGAATCAGGAATCCAGGGTGGAGCAGACGGAGGGAGGAGCCAGGGTGGCAGAGCGGCCGATGACTCCTGGGAAGCGAGTGATAGAGGCGGAGCAGGTGGAGGTGGAGCACGAGGCGGAGAGCCGATGGGCCAAGGAGACGGCGAAGATCCAGAGGACCAGGGTGGAACTGACGGCCCAGGCGACCAAGGCAGAGGCGGAGATCTGGGAGTCCGCGGTGGAGCCGGAGCAACCGAGGACTAAGGTGAAGCCGAGGGGAGGGAGGAGTCCAAGGGAGCAGGCAGGACGGAGCGATGAGGCGCAGCCGCAGTAGAGGAGTCCGGTGGAGCTGGTGGACGAGCGGGCGAAGGTGGAGGCAAGGGAGCTATGAGCCGAGGTGAAGCCACTGGGTTGATGGGCTGAGGCGGAGTCCGGGCCTCAGAGGCGGGAGTCGAGGGATCCTCCAACCCAGTCGCTGACTGAACAACCCACGGCAGTGGAGAAGGGAGCACTGGACAAGGGCGGGTGGGAGTTCTGGGGTTGTGGGCTCTGAAGACTTGAACGTGGGAACAGATTCGTGGCGCTGGCTCGGGGGAGCTTCGTGGCGCTGGCTCATAGGCCTGGACAGGCTGGGCTGAAGGCCGTCTCTTACGGCGCCGGGTTTTTGCGGGGGGCTGAGGCACGGAGCTTGGGTGAGTGAGAACGACCCCTCCGCATCTGATCGGACTTGGATGGCGAACCCCCACTCTCCCGTCAGCTTCCCTGATGCGGGAGGAAGAGCCCGAAACTTGGAGGACCATGTTCATAAAGTCCTCCAGCCGGGACTCCCCTACGTCAGGGAGCAAAGGGGAGGCGAGCAGATCGTCATCCAAGCCGATCAGAAATACCTTGTTGAGGGTGCTGTCGTTCCACGTCACTCGCTCACATGCCTCGAAGTATTCCCCCGCATAGCTCTCCAGAGACCTGCCATCCTGCCATATGGACAGCAGGGTCGTCTCTGGAGGCGTGATGGTGTTCTGTTGTGGCGTGGTCATATTGTTGGTTCCGGTCTTCTGTCACAGTTCAGGTGTGCAGGCAAGTGAGGACGCCACAAGGATGTAGAGTAGGTGATATTTAATGACAGCACGGGCACAAAAGGGTATTCCAGACACAGGTGAACAGGTAAGTGATCCACAGACAACAGGTAACAAACAGGTAATCCAAAGGCAGGTAAACAAGCAGGTTATCCAAAGGCAGGTAAACAAGCAGGTAATCCAAAGGCAGGTAAACAAGCAGGTAATCCAAAGGCAGGTAAACAAGCAGGTAATCCAAAGGCTAGTATAAATCTCTCATACGTAGTAGTGACAGGCATACATAAACGTGCGAAATAACAACTTGAAACTGACAACTAGACCGGAACAAGAAACAAAGCAAACTGAACTTAAATAACACATGGGAAACACAAAACAGGTGCAAACAAATCAAACACAGATTACAAACAGGTGCAGAGTCCAATCAAAATGGCCGGGTGAAAGTGCGGTGCATGATGGGAAATGAAGTCCGGAAACAAACAGGGACAGACAGAACAGTTACACATAGACATAAGTAGCTAGACGCCACATTGGCCGCTTTGCTCCGCTGCTGCGATACGTCAACAGCGCCACCATCTTATGTAGGGCAAAAGCCCACTAAACAAATAGAAGTGAATGGGAGAGCTGAGCCTTTTCCGTATTAAAAGCACAATCGTGTTTACATTTCTAAATGCATTTCAATGGTTTATGATCTACGTAGAGCACAATTTTACCACGTCCCTAGTAGTCTTCATAGTTAGACTTTAAAATTAATTGTTCTCATAAGGTATTGTGAAATATCCATTCATTGTGCCTGTTATTCAGGAGAATCCACTAAATGGCATCATGTTTAATGATTTGAACATGCCTCAGACACGATTCACTAGTATTGCTTCTTTTTTTATAAAATAAACTAACCAAACTGGACTATGTGACTTTCCTTTTCGTTCCACATAAACAAATACACAGAAAAAAAATATATAGGTGACTTTGAGGCAGTTGTGGCTTAATGGTTAGAGAGTCGGACTTGTAACCAGAAGGTTACCGGTTCGATTCTCAGTACCGGCAGGTAACAACTGACGTGTCCTTGAGCAAGGCACCTTACCCCCGTTTGCTCACCGGGCGCTGCAGTGATAGCTGCCCACTGCCCCGGTGTATGTGTGTTCACGACTTGAAGTGTGTGTGTTCACTATTCACTGGTTTGGTTAAATGCAGAGGTCACATTTCGGGTATGGGTCACCATATCTGACAAAAAATAGGTCACTTTCACTTTCACTTTGAGGAACCAGCACCAGTTCAATTCAAAGACCTGTCAGAGTTGGACATGAACTTACTGCCAGATTCTGGAAGATCAATTCTTTAGTGGAAGTGGAAGTGGTGTTGGTCCCTCTGGAGTCACTCTCAACCTATTCTGTCTTCCTGTTAAAGAAAACCTGCTTACTAATAATGCACACCTGAATAAAAAAAAGCATTACTTTATACCCCTGTTAACAATTATATAAGGTAGTTGCGCTCATGCACCTGTGATGGGGATTATGTAGAAAATATTTTAGTCTCTTTAGTAATTTGTGCACCTCCAATGAAGACTTTGAAAAGACTTTGAAAAGTTAAAACTGTTGTGTTGTGAGAGAGAAAATGAGAAAACTGCAGCCTATAACAAAACCTTCAATTTACTGAAATGTGTGACTTGACAACTACAAACTCCACTGTCACAGGTGCTCAGTTTTACTTGAATTAAATGGTAGTAGTCAGATATTCATGGAACAGCAGAGAGGTCAGTGTGTGTGTACTGTAAGCCAACATCTGTCCAGGCCAACATCTGATCTCTTGATGTCTTTAGCTGGGTCTCAAAGACCTGCATTAAAAATCATACAATGCATACCCATTACAAATTCATCCAGTCACAAACTGTCACAAGAGTATTTACACAACTGAAACAACACAACAATTCTCTGTGACAACCACATGAACAAAAAATATTTTAAGTGTGTACAGAACCAAACTGAACAACTTGTTGATGACATCACCATACACACATGGAACATCTGGTGACATACAAAACATTCCAATAGTCGCATATTTCTTTTCACTGGCCATGTTAAAAGATTAGAGCATTTACACAGCACATGTGAGCAGAAGCAGAAGGCGGCAGCAATAGTTTTGGCGCTACGTCTACACTTGTTACACTGCTTGCGCTCAATTAATATGAAAGTGCATTGTTAATTGCCAAAATGCACATGGGTTGACAAGAAAAGTAACAATTTTACTATAAAAGCGTGTAAGTGATGTTAAATGTGTCTCAAAATGTTGCCAAGACTTTCCAAAAACAACTATTGTCAGAAGGTTGTTGGCAAAACAACATGATCATTTAAAGGATTTTTAATATAAGGCCCATTCCGATTTTTTCCCCTTACCCCTAAACTTTACCCCTCTGTTTTGCGCATTCACGCGAAGGGGTAGGGCTGTCTTGATTCTCTTTTGGTTGGAGGGGTAGGTGTAAGGGCCATATATCCTTTCAAATAAAGAGTTTCCGGGACCTCACTTCAAACAAAGGAAATTTTCCAACATGGCTGCTCATGCGAGTATAATGTAAGCCTTTATTTTGGCATGAATAAATTTACATTTATGCATTTGGCAGACGCTTTTATCCAAAGCGACTTACATTGCAACTTACATCGACTTACTATACATTTGTTTCTGGATATGTGCAATCCCTGGGATCGAACCCATGACCACTGCTGTGAAAGTGCATCTTACTTGTAGCATGTTAAACATGAGTTAAAAAGGCTCACAATTTTGCAGGTATTTCATTAGATTAACCTTTTTTATTAAGGCATTAATAACTGCCTATCAATCATTTACAATGCATTTGTAAATAAGTTTTACATTAATAAACACCTTTAAACGCTTTTATGTAAAGTTTATTGTCATATGCAACATTTCTGCAGTGGTTTCTCTAAAACGTTGTTTACAAATGTAGGCCAAGCACTGATAAATATTAAGAATATACAACAATAACAATACAACATAATATAGTTAGACACAATACACAAGTCAGTAATGATTTTGTATGAATTAGAAGAAACAATATGTAATAAAAAATATACACAACAGCATTTGTCTATGTATTCAGCATCTATCTCTACAAAAACAGCTTTTCAATGTCAATGCAAACTTGATTTTTAATCGAAACGGGAAACGGGAGACAAGGACACTGGAGATGCAGGTGGCCTCTGTGCTTATAAATGCTGGGTTTAATGACAGGTGTGGGTGTATTAAAAAGGTGAGGGAGAGTAGAGGATCATGGGAAATGGAGTACTTAATGTATAAGCTCATTTTGAATTTGATGGCTGCAACACAAGCTAAAAAAGTATTTCTGAATAGCTGAAATATTTTAAACTGATGCGCCTGGAAAAACAATATTTTAAACTGATGATATTTTAAACTGACACGCCTGGAAAAACAGTGTTGCACTGCTTGCATGGCGATATTGCTGGTTTTAACCAATAAACATACTGTATGTACTGATACCTTTAGTAATCAGCTGATACTTATATGGTTATGGTTATCATGCATCCCTAATGTGTATTCATCCTCTCTCTCATCCACCATTGTTATGCACCATCATATTAATATCTTTCCTATTCTTCATGTTTCTATCCTGATTTTCCTCATACATTTTTTCTACAGACCGAAGAGAGAAAGAGCGAGATCTCCATCTGCAAGAGCTGAGGGCAAGACAGCAGAGGGAGCAAAAAGTTCAGAAAGTTCGAATGAGTGGAAATACCAGTGAAGTAGTAATTAAGAAGACTGACAGATCTGCAGGTGGCTCCACTATCCGTCAGATCACCAACTGTCTTTCCCAGTCAGGTACCACATCAGAATTGTAATTAATGCTTATTACAGTGCCCTACACTAATATTGGCACCCTTAGTAAATATGAGCAAAGAAGGCTGTATAAATAACTAAATTCCAACATTTCATTAAAGGAAAATTATTTTAAGTAGGGGGAATATCACATTGTAAAAACAATTTTAAGTAGGGGGAATATCAAATTTGTAACACATTGTGTTGACCACAATTATTTGTACCCTTGTGTTTTTATACATTCTGCAACCCCAATTTGTAAGAAAGAGTCTTTTCTTTTCGGTCAGATGTGGTTTGAGAATACATGTTTACATGCAACCAAATAATCCACTTGTAATCGGATTGATGGCTCAACCGGCCTGAAAAGCCTTCATGTAAACACCTTAATCAATCTTAATCGATCAGGTCGATACAATTGATATTTAGATCGGATTGTAATGGGTGGTGTAGACCGAAAGCAATCCGATCAAAAGGAAAAAAATCTGCATGTAAATGCTTGAATCATAATATTTACCCAATCGTATTCAAAAATTCCTTGTGCACATGCGCAGTGCAGTGCTTCGTATGTCTTAATTATCTAATGTTTGCGTCAAATATTGAAAATCACACGAAACTCACCACGAGAACATTTTATCCATGTAACGCATAATATTAAGTGAATGGAGACACTCGCTGCAGCGCTCTTGTGTTCTTTTATAACATTACATGAAGCAAATAAAGAACGTTGTGTTATTCAAAAACTTTGTTTTCTTTGCAAATGTGTAAATACTGACTATATTGACTTATACATCCATCCAGAGACAAAGTTTGAAATGAGATGTTAGACACTGGGCGCCGTGTTGCCAGGTACTGCTATGTTTAAAGTATGTGGACAATTGGGAACTTTTTGGTTGTCGCGATTGTTTTTTTCTTGCGGGTTAAAAGGTTAATAATGTTGTCCATCAGTTGTCCATGTTGATAATTGGGCTATGCGAGGTCATTTAAGCTAGTTTTTGGATCGTTTTGAATGGCCATTGGACTGGATTTGTTTCACGAATCTGGCAACCCTAGCTGTGTGCTTGCACAGAAGTTCTATTCAGAATATATTCCATGTATATGTAAACGTTTAGGGGACATGTAAACAGCACTGAAATAATCTGCAATCAGATTGAAATCGATCGGATATCGATCAGACATAAACAAGGAGGGCAGGATTGCGGAAGTATCCGGGGCCCAGGCCACGCGCTTCACGAATACCATGAACACGGAGACATGGCACTGTCATGGCCCTGCCCACAAGGCTCTAGGAATTTACAAGACAAGGCAGGCAGAACCATGACAGTTCCCATGTAGTCTTGCTCTTGTCTTCGTTCGGTCTATTGAAAGTCTTGTTTGTACATTTTATCTAGTATTGTGTTTCCTGTTTTCCCCTTGTGGGTTTAGTGTTTTGAGTTTGTGTTTGTTCCTGTTGTTTTTCCCCCATGTTGTTTTTTATTCCCTGTTTATTTTATTAAAGCTTTCTTTGTTTGGATCCGCTGCTGCATCTGGGTCCTCACTCGAAAATCATGACAACTGCACCAATTATGTTAATGAACAACATCATATATAATATTAAAACACTAACAGAGGCCACTTTTGCAAATTACATACTTTAATTTAACTAAAGTTTTGAATGATTATTTAAACATTTCCAGCTGTTACAGGTGCACAATGAATCTTGGGATAGCCAAGGCTGTGAAGGATAAATTTGTTCTATCCTTATAAACCCACTGAAATAAGGTCGCACTTTGAGGCTGCATTTTAAGCAACCTTTGAATTGGGACAGCTTCACCAGCATTCAGTCGCGCTGATGTGACGCAATTGGTCTCAAAATGCAGCCTTCAAAGGACCCAGACCCCGAATTGGAACACAGCTAATAAGTTCATGAATTTGATGGCTGAAACAGATCTAAAAAATAATATATGTGAAAAGGGCAATAAAAAGCTGGGAAAGTATTACTAAAAAACTAATTAGGTAACAATTTTCAGAGAATGTTCCTCAATTTTGTGAATTGAATTTTGAAAAATTGTGAATACTTTAAACATCTCATTATATACAGTACATAAGAACATTGAAAGATGAAAATCTAGTGAAATTTCTGTTGGCAGGGGACAAGATTTAAAAATCTATATTGGATGCCAGTGATCCTCTGACCCTCAGGTGGCATGATTCTGAAATGGAAATCCCTGCATAGGCCGAGAAACAGCTTAAGAAATAACTGTCTGTAAATACAGTTCACTGTGCTATTCAATGCAAGTTAAAGCTCTATTGTGCAAAGAAGCCATATGTGAACATGATCCAGAAACGCAGCTGTCTTGTCTGGGCAATGTGTTTATTTTTTTTAAAAGTAACACACTAAAACATTTATAGCTAATTGGCTCAAAACAAATGAACTGCATTCAGCTGTAATCTTCGCACTTCCTCACAGTAGTTGGTGGTGGTACACACCTCTAAAGTTGATTTGTAACCAAAATCCTAAACCCACAAAAGAAGCTTGGCAATATTAATATATATCATGAGAAGGAAAAAAATACATTTCAGTCGCATAACATTGCTTTATGTTAATGCTTTTAAATCACAGTATGTTATATATACCATAGTATTATTTTCAGGAGGTGTAACTTCTGCACTGGCCAGAGATTTACAAAAAACATTTTTTTTATATTCAAAACATTGCATTTACCACATCACAACACAAAATGTGAATTAGATTGTTAAAAAGTGTTGAACAAAAACACTTCACAACATAAAAATGTTGATGAAAAAAATCTGTGACACAAATCACAGCCATGTTAACTAACATTTAAATAAGTAGTAGAGCTATTGCTTGAAGAAAAGGGACATGCCCCCCCTCACTTTTTAAAGCTTAAGTTTTTAAAAAGTGTCTATTTACAGTCAGTGCAAATAGCCTACAGAAGCTCTTATACTAGCTAATGAAACAGTAACAACAATGGCCTAAACTGAGACTTCAATTGCGTGTGAAGTAAAGCATGTTGTTTCAATATGGCAGATCTGTGTTCGATTCCTCCGCCATTCTCCAATCTCGCTCTTTTTGCAAAGGCATTTATTTTCAATAAATAAAGAACATTTTTTCTCATTTTCTAACACGTGTTTAATCATAAAGTTTAGGGCAAGGAATAGTCAGTAAATTCTTGGCAGATCCGGACCGTGAGACATATGAATTGTTCAAAACATTTGACTATTTCTATAGTGTAATTTGAGCAGCCTGTCTATAACCAAGCTGTTCACATCACACGCATCTAATGGACATTTATGTTGATGATCGTTTGTGCTAAATCCTCTGATAGCTTTATCTAGCACCAAGCAGGCTTCATTTTCTTTTCCGCTCCGCGAGCGATGCTTCTCCCGCCAAAGGCGCGTTGCATAAAGACCGGGTAGACACCAAGAACAGGTAAATAAAGGGACACTTTTACTGTAACGCTGGATAGATCCAGCGGGGAGTCCACTCGACCTGCAACCCACGAGGGGAGAAAACAACTCTCGGTCGAGGGGATAAATCCGACGGGGAGTCCACTCGACCCGCGACCCATGTAGGGAAAGGTAAAATCCGGCTTGGAAGACCAGCAGTGGCGGTGTGTGTGTCTGCCACAGGAGCCTGGGCGCCCGCGGGAAGCAATGGCGAAAACTGGGGAAAATAAACAGCAGAACAAGGGAAAAACAACAACAAAGACTAGGCTTGGCAATATAGGGCAAATAACATTACAAATAACAAATAACATTAACGATCCGACAAGGACGAGAGAATCAAACGGGCGGGGCTGATGACAAGATGCGCTACCTGTGTGAGAGTGAGAAAGCAGTGAGCAGGGGAAACACAGACAGGGAGACACGGGGGTGGGGCGAGTGACGTAGACACCAAGCACGTGGCCGCACCTGTCCCTCGTTTGCAATCCCCGCACCTGTCTGCCATCACCCTCATCACCAAGACTGTGTATATATATATATATATATATATATATATATATATAATGCCTGTTTTTTTATTTCCTGTCTAGTCTTAAATATAATACCTGTGTTGAGAGTTTCTCCTTGTTAGTACTCACAGTCTATTTGTTATTAAATATTGTGTTTGAAGCTACCTTCGTTTGGCTCTGTGACTCACCACGTTACAGGAACGGACTCCTAACAAATGCATCATGTTTTCTATATGGGAAAGTACACATGATAAACCGCTCGTGTGTTTACAAGCCATACACATTGCATTCTGTAAGTGAAAGTACTCAAGACATGTCTTGTGTTCTCTCTAGTTAAAGTAACGTTACACAGGACAACCCTGTCGCATGTTTACAAGCCATACACATATTATTTTATACAAGTGAACAGACAAATGTGTCACAGTGACATTTTGCCTATTTTTACACAAGTTGACACAGGTCCCTGAGGTCTTACTTAAAAAATACAGGTTCTTACAATGTCTTTATCTGCAGCCATGCCTCGTTCAGTCTGTGGGAAAATAAATCCATTGCTCTCTTGTCTCCTCTGAGGCTGGCAGTGTTGTGCAAATTACTTCCAAACTGTAATACATTACAGATTACTTACTGTTATTTGAAAGTAATCCCTTACCTTACAATATTACTGTCTCAGAATTGTAATACGTTACATGACTGCTGTATTACTTTTGAGTTATTTTCTCCAAAATAACTAAAGTAGAACTTAACATTCTAAAATGACAAAATGTACTGCAGAGCATTTTACACTTGAATTCAAAGTAAATAAAATAATGACAACAATAAGAAAAAAAAATCTGCATCTTGTAATGGTATTGGAGTTCACATATAGTCCTGTTGTGTCTAATATGAATACCCAAGCTATGCACAAATATTGCCAGAATATCACTTTACCTCTACCATACTTTTTACAGACTTAGATCATTTGTGATTCAGGCTGTCATCCTTTCTTGCATTGTCTTGAGCCTTCACTTTGCCAATTATGAACTATTGTTAGTAGCCTGGATAGGCCACAGTCATATCGCCCTCTACTGGATGTAAAATGCTCTGAAGAAGATGTGTATTGTTTAGTGTTCATTAACATCTAAAACTCGTGGAAAACGCAGGATGCGCCGCTTTCTCACAATCTCCTGTTGCTCGCACTCATAAGTTATATTTGCTGAAGACAGAGAGAGACGCAAAAAAGACGTAAAATATTACTGAAAATTGATTAGTAATGCCTTACACCAGTGGGTTGGAATGTTCAGATTAAGGGGCGGTAGTTATATAATAAGAACCCCTATATACGTCAGAAGGGGAGCGAAATCTGATAAGCTCGTTTTCTCACAAGCTTCCAGAGAGAGCTCACTAAAAGAAAGTTGCTGGGTTTTCATTTTTCACCTTTTCTGAGTTGGTAGATGCACCAGAGACCCGGTTATAGCACTTAAACACGGAAAAAGTCTGATTTTCATGAAATTCCCTTTAATAACATAAATAATCAGCATTTTAAAGAGTACATAGCTTGTGATTTCTAAGGGCCTACTTTATGTAGTGTCTGACAACAGGTGTATGTACATACATGTAAAAACACTTACTTCTTGACTGACTCTAAAATGATTCGTTCTGCGATTCATCTTCCCCTTTCCGCTAGTCTAGTCTGATGTGATTGGTCAGATGGTCTAGTCTGCTTTGATTGGTTTAGCTCGTGTGTTCAAGTTTTTGCGGGCAAGCAGGGACTATTTCTAGTGACGTAGATACAGGGGGGTTAGAGAATCGGACTAGGTCACGACTCATTTGCGTGATTTAGATTCGACTCCCTTTTTTCCAAGTCAATAACTTTGTTATTCATTCATCTTCGGATTTACAACTTTGCAGACTGCTTATTTCAAACATGACATTAGACACTGCATGAAATGTTATTTTGATGATCTCGTTGTATGTACTCTTTAAGAGCATTTCATAATGAACAATGTTTTAATTGGAAAGATTATTTAGAGTCCGTTCTGGTATAAATGGCATGGAAAGGATAGGTAACATAAATTCATTTTTATTGATTTATTGTGTACACTGTTTGTATGTGGTCAGTAGTAGACCACTTTTCTTGAAACTTTAATTGAATAACCCTGATTTAAGGGTAGGTGTATGGCTTTATTATCCCAATAAGTTACCATCTTTTTAATAATTTTTAATAAATATAATCATTTACAGTCATCTACACTTAGTCCTGCTCCTGATGCAAGATGGGCCAGCGTTTACAGCATTTACATTTACATTTACATTTATTCATTTGGCAGACGCTTTTATCCAAAGCGACTTACAATTACAGCATGGCAGATGCACATGTTCATTCTGCTTTCACACCTCATATGAAATTCATTAAACAAATGTAATTAGTTATGTTTTTTATTATTACTTTTATTTTCATAAAACATTGCATATTTAAACATTATTTTGTAACTGAAATAAAAATGGACTATTAGCCAACACTTTTTTTTGGTCCCCCCTTGTCAGACCAGAGTTGTGCCCCTGAGAGTAACACTCTCTGTAGTCCACTTTAGACATTTTACTAGCTATAGTAACTTTGCAACTGTTTGTCAACAATCAGTCATTAAAATATTAGTCGACTGTCTATTTAATATCTGCTAACACAATTATTTGGATGTCCTACAAAAAAAACATTCTATTGACTAGTAGTACATGTCAACTAACCTAAACTCTACCCAACCCCAACCTTATCCTAGCAGTCTACTTCCTAATACTCTAATGAGAGTTAGTTGGCATGCAGTTACTTATAATTAGTAAAATGTATATCAAACTGAACTATCAAAATAAATTATATTTTACTATATAAAAGTAATATATGTATGTTGTAATCTTTTAGTAAATATCTTTATTTATGTAGATTTGACAGCGTTTTAAGCATCCTTCCTAACAAAATGCCTTAATGCCTTAAGTCTTAGAGCATCTATGCATTGGACTTTATCTCAAGCCTTTATACAATGATCAACATCATTACTGTGGTATGTGATTCCATCCAAAGTAACATGGTTTGTGTTTGTTTAGATGAACCTGCCAGGACTTCCCTAAGCACTATAATGGAAGTCAGCTATGTTCAAAAGTCAGACAGTAGGTTTATGCACTCAAATTGTTTTATTCTATATTACTTTGTCAGTCCCCATATCAAACTCATTGTTCTCTTAATTCCCCTATCAGAAGGCACAGTGAAAACTAAATCCTACAGTTACTCCAGCAGCACATCCACTACAAAGATTGGAAGGTGAGTGTATATGGAAGTATATTCCAGACTACTTTTTAAAACTAACTGCAAATTGTAGTTGCAATTGTGTTTCATATTTGTGCGCACAGACATTTGGACATAGTTCATTTACCCAAGAGTACAAATGTCTGGCAAATTTTAAATGGAAATGCAAAGTTCATTTATTCAGACATTTATTTTTATTCAACCATTTCACTTTCTCTGTCACATATTTCTCTGTGCCAAAATACTAATAAAATTTAATTTCCATTTGCATTTACAACCACACCCCATAGTTTTTGTTCAAGACATTGGAAAAACAATGGCAAATAAACATGTAAGCATGGCCATAACTCACTAAAATTAGTGAGGTCTGGGGTGGGGTGTCAAGAATTGTGCTATTATATTACCAATAAACGCTACTAAATAATTACACTTTTAATGAATATAATAAATAATCCATTATTTATATCCATAGTACATTACATTTACATCTATGCATTTGGCAAATGCTTTTATCCAAAGATTTACGAAAGTACATTGCATTATACTATATATTTGTGTCTAAGTATGTGCAATCCCTGGGTTCAGACCCTTGACCTCGGCATTGCTAGTGCCATGCTCTAACCACTGAGCCACAGGAAAACGTAATTTATTCCATAAACTGAATAAGTAAAAACGTATATATTTCTTTGAACAGAGCTTGCCACTGTGGCTAGTGGTTTCCAAAATTACAAGCACCCAGCATTTTCACTGGCCACAATTTTGTTGTTGGGAATTTGTTTAATATGAATAAATTTGACAATGGCATGCTAAAATTAAATTGATTTAGAAGCTAGAACCAACAATGCACACCATATAATCTGGCCCTGCAACACTGCGTAGAATGTACCCACGCACTCACAACTCTCTCAACCAGATGACACCGCCAGCCTCCCATCCAGGGGCAGACTAGGACACAAAATCAGGCCAGAATCATCAAGTCCACCAAATTTAGAAACCACAAACCTATTTTTATTCCTATTTTTTATTAAATTTAGAATGCTTTGTAACCATCACATAACATGCCGGTAATGCTTAATTAAACTGACAGTGCATTTTTATGAGCAAAAAACAAAAAACACCTTGGCTCGGAAACTATCAAGAAAACAAAAATCTTTGTTATTTTGTATTGTTTATAGGGTTTGTACTTAAAATGACTTTCTTATTTAGTTAGTAATTGGTATTTGAAGTTGGTTAGTCATGCGCGTTGTGGATCCGAGCGTCCTCGTCATCCTTTTAAGTGGCGTGTAGACAAGGATTGCGCTAAAAATCTATGTCAAGTCTATGACTTTTTAGTTTTTAAGCCACTATTTTGTGACATTGGTAAAACTGCGTTGAAACAACATGTACAAGTCCTCTAAAAATTCCCATTTTCCTTAAACAATTTATGTAAACACTATTTATTCCTTTACTATATTGTTCAAAGAAAGAAGTCATCATCATAATCATCACCAAAACCCTCTGCAGTTTTATTGTAGGCAAAAACAGGCAAAAGTTAAATCAAAAGATTTTCCCCTTTTTGCTGATCAGAAAAATGATCTGAACCAGACTATATAATAGGCATCAATAATTAGGAATATATAATATTATTAATATATAATATAAGACACAATTGGAGGTCTTTAGGATTTTTTATTAATTTAGTCTGCCACTTGCAAACAACTCTTTCATGCACACCTACATAAAACAGGTAAAAAGAAAAGCAAAAAAGAAAGATAAACAATATATGAACAAATATTTAAAACAATACATAAAATGCAGATTATCAACTACAACAAATAAATATGAACTGAAAACATAACCTTTTATTGTACTATTTCCTTAAAACTTACTAGGCATTTTGTTTTCCTGACTGCTGTCTTGATGCTTGAGGATAACCCTAACCAGCCCCCTCAGATCAAAATTAATGTGATTAGAAATGTTTATGATATCTAATTTATAGATTCAATTTGTGTATTGTCTTTCTAATGTGAATATTAAAATACAAAGTAATATTTAGTTTATGGTGGCAAGGTCACATTCTGATGTTGTTTCACCCTAACATTATGTTAGCGTCCATGTGACGGAACCGCACACGGAAAGCATCATGCAAGTCACGCCCACTGAGTGCCAGAAAAGCTGAATACAGCAGCGATCACTATCTGTACTCTATTTAAAATGTGCAAAAGTTGGATTAAGCACGAATTGGAGATTTCTTTTTACAGGCTGCTGAAAGATAAAAATCAGCAAACGGATCGCTGCAATTCGCAGA
Source organism: Oreonectes daqikongensis (assembly GCA_026939265.1). Classification (NCBI taxonomy): domain Eukaryota; kingdom Metazoa; phylum Chordata; class Actinopteri; order Cypriniformes; family Nemacheilidae; genus Oreonectes; species Oreonectes daqikongensis. Next base: position 1,969,837 of record JAOTQM010000053.1, on the reverse strand, counting down.
AACAAATGAAATATTGAAACATGGATGTGCGCTAGCCATTTCATTTCAGACTCAGGTAACTGTTAAGTTGCTTTTTTTTTAATCATACAGTAATGGTGTTACCTTCCTGCGTTATACACCTTATATTTTGCGTAAATGTAAAATATTCCCAGAATTTCTTATAAATCAAGCATGGTGAATAAGCCTTGTTCTTTGTTCTTTCTGGATAAAACTAGTAAAAATTTATTGTAAGGGGATGGGGTCCCCGGATGCCAAGGAGACCTTTCAGTGCAGCAAGCATTGATACCGGCCAATCCCCAAAGATGCTGAAATGAGAGCATGGAGCAGAAATAACAGAAACACAATGTTTTTGAGAAACAGATAGCGTAAGTGAGAACGAACTCAAAAATATCAATTTGTATAGTAATGCACAACATGTTACATGCAGTCAGAATAGTTTAATATGAGAAAGAAACAATGTCACAGGCACAGTCAACTTTGAAGAGGTATTTCTCAAAAAAATTGCCCCAGAAAAAATATATCAGTTCGGCCATTTCTGTGCGGCTCAGTCCAAATATCATACGGGCAGAGCTTGGAACAGAATAGACCACTTTTGTCAAATGAGCAGCTAAAAATAATCAGATGCTTTACAATAAGTTATGAACCGAATGTTAGAAAATGGCAAATGAGGCATCAATGGAATCAGCAAGGACCAGTAGAAATAATGACAGTCAGAAAATGAATTTCAGACAAAGCGTTCAAGGGTACTAAGAAAATGTATAAAACACGCTATATCTTATTATATTATTATATATTATTATATGTCAATTTCAAAATGGAGGACAAGCCGATCATCCAATTGTGACAGAATCATAATCATACCATCATACTGTAGACACCGAGATATCGATTTTCTGACAAAAAGTTTTGAGGTTACGAGCATGAATAGCCGTTTTTAAAATCTCCCGACCCATAGGTGACACTGTTCCCAATTTTGGCACGGACCCCAGTCTAAGGTGTCGATGAAGCGTACAAAGTTTCGTACCGATAGATCAAACAATGGCCAAGATACAGTCTCAGATCCAAATTCTGTCAGGTCACGTCTGTGCGTCAAGATCGTCTGCCAATTTTCATAAGAATTGATAACAATTTCTAGAACTAGTAGCAAAAAAATGCAATGCTGTACTTTTCAAGATGGCCGCTACTGTAATGGACAGAGTCTTAATGTAAGGCATGGAATGCGATGAGCGTGATGAGTGTATGACAATTGAGTGTATGCGATTGACTTCTTTTCCATATCGTGACGTATATCTGAGTGAAACGGCTTCTGAAATGAGAAAAAATGTAGGCCAGTCATTATAGGCCTACCCCTTTTTAGCTGCTTACGTCATGTGGTGAAGTGTTGTTGTTGAGAGGGGAAAGGGAGCCCTATGTTTTTGATTAAAGATTGCGAGTGCAAATGTATTTTACAAAAATAATGATGTACATGGATAAATCATTTATAATAATCACTGCAACACTGTGTAAAACATTTAGAATTTCCCTGTTTGATTGCATGGTGACTTTAAGGCTCTATGCAAGAGGTCAGACAGCACAAACAGCCTTGAGGAGAAGACAAATGCCAGTCACTCACCACTGTAAAGTCCCAAACTTTAAATGAAACATCACTGGTATCTCAGATCTTCTTAAAAGTCTAATCGTTCAGTTAGACTATTTTACAATGGTGGCTATTACACTGTCAAATGCAGCTTCTTTTCTAGGCTAACTTTATTGTAAATATAACACTATTGGTTATTTCTTACTGTTGGCTTTCTTTTTCAGTTGAAATTAGGTGCTTAAGAAAGTCTTTAAAATATGGCCTATGAGGGATTGGGAAATAAAAACTCGGATTTACACAATTCATAATTGAATGTGATTAAAAGAATGCCATATTTTGGATAAAAACTGTGGATTTTGCCAAAAAGCAACTAGCTTGCATTTTTGGTTTTACCTCTAAAATAGTCTCATATTGTATTTTCCACTCTATGGCTCCCCTGTTGGTGAACCTACGCTTCCTCAGGAGTGTCGCTAACAAATCTTGCTACTCAGAGAAGAGTACTCACTTCCCCCAATAGTTTTTTCATTGAACATTGTTTCACTTTAATAAATGTCATGTAAAGTAAAATGGGGTTTTAATGTTTTTTTCATGTTTTGGCTTTGAAAGTGATTAAACAGATTTGTTTGAGGATATATTCTTGTGTTTAAAATGTATTGTGGATTCTAGTGATTTTGACCATGACACTGACATTTATCACTATAATGGCTCTTATAGTGAAAATAGGACATCAACTCTTGATCACAGACAAGCAGAAAGAACTCAGCTAATAAGGGCTCAGACTCTGCCCAAGACATCTGCAGCCCATGCACGGAATTCTATCACTGAGAAGCTTGAGAAAGACTCTGGAAGGTAAGCCAAAGGTTTCAAATAAGGTTTGGGCACATTTAGGTGTCAGTACTACTTTTTCACCAACTTTACATGTTCATGTAGCAACTCTGCAAATACACAAGTAAACAAGGTGCGGCGTTCCACAAGCTTTGGTGTCCCTAATGCAAACTCCATCAAACAGATGCTTCTGGACTGGTGTAGATCCAAGACGCATTCCTATGAGGTAAGAATTAATGGACCATCAGAACCTTGTGTCGTTCCAAACAGTAATGATCTTTATGATTTATGAATATTCTCTGACAAACAACGTCGCATAAAGCAAAGTTTAAAGTTTCTGAGTTACAAGTAAAATTTGAGAGGTACAGCAGTAATTGGTTCTTCCATATCTCATAGACAAAACCCATTCATGCGTTTAAATATGTTGATTTGAGCACAAGCATGAACAAGATATAGGAATTTTAGGGTGAATAGTCCTTTTTAGATATGCTATATTTATACAATAACATGCCTGTTGCTTACTGTTGGTGTCTTTGTCTCCTAAACATCACGAAGAATGTGGACATTCAGAACTTCTCCTCCAGCTGGAGTGATGGTATGGCGTTCTGTGCTCTAGTTCACAATTTCTTTCCAGAGGCCTTTGACTACTCCAGCCTTAGTCCCAGTAACCGCAGAAAGAACTTTGAGGTGGCCTTCAGCACGGCAGAGTGAGTATATTTTGAATTGCACACATTTTGCACATGTGTTTCCAATCCTGTATTCACACTAAGGAATATCTCTCTGTGGCATACTGTTGATTACAGACAATAATTTGGAGTTTAGTAATATAAAACACTAAACTAATGCTGCTGTAATGAAGCAGACTTGTGAGAAGCGCGTGGATCAATTCACAGAGTTAATTAAAGGGGCTGTCACAAGCCAGGCAATACTGTAGTCAAACAAACCAGGCAATCAAGTCCAAAATGCAATAGAAACAAGAGTGCGGCACCGCAAAATAATTGTCTAAAAAATGCTAAATTAAATGCCTTAATGACTTCTCATTTTCTCTCATTTACTGACATTAGTTTATTCATTAGCTAAGACAAACTAACAATAAGCAACATAATTGTTAAGTAGTTATTAGTCTTTAATGACTTTGGTTATACAAATACATTTACATTTATATTTATGCATTTGGCAGACGCTTTTATCCAAAGCGACTTACATTACATTATACTATACATTTGTAAATTTTTGTATAGTAAGCAAGTGGGGGTTAGGTGCCTTGCTCAAGTGCCGTTAGGTGCCATTACCCGCCAGCCCTGAGAATCGATCCAGCAACCTTCTGATTATGAGTCCAACTCTCTAACCACTGGGCCACGACTGCCCCCACACTGCAAATACATTTGTTCATTCATCTTAATTTATTGTGCTTTTGCTAATGTTAACAAATACAACATTTGATTTTAAAATGTATTAGTCATTTCTAAAATTATTACTTTTATATGCATTAAATGTTGCAGAAGTATTGTTTCTTGATAGTTCATTTTAACTAATGTAGTTCATTTAGGAAAACAAATGGGCCATTATTGCAAATTGTTTTTTTACATTTCTTTTGCTTAAGTTAATTTAAAGTAATCTTTATTATTTACAAAATGTTTTACATTATACATTCCATTTCATCTAATAGTCTTGCATTAAAGCCCCTTTCTAAATTTAGAACACTTACACTTAGCCCAGAATAGTGTTTTAGGGACTTTGGAAGAGCATTAGTCAAGTCAGTATTATTTGCTCAATTAATAATAGGCCTTCATCTGCTCCCTCTTTCCTAACTTCCCACCTGCTCCTTGTTTTCTAATTTTCAATTTACAGTTTCTCAGGTAAAAGATCAGAATTACTTTTTCATTTCATGATTTGTATTCTAGCTGTAAACATTGTTATATCAAGGTATAATTTTCGGAGGTTGCCAAGTTTTGTTTGTTGCAATTTAATCTCAGATGTCAGATCGTTGGCTAAATGTCTGATGTGGGAGGCACGCTTTCTTGGAAACACTTCAGCAAGTTCAAAGTCCTCATCGGATTGGTTAAATTGGCACATGATTTCCGGGAGACGTGCGTGTTGTGTTTTTTAACTGTTCGCCTGAAAACAACACAGTCGTCTAATCGAAGAAGTAAGCTGTTGTGTATACATTGGTTGCAATAAGAATTTATCACAATGGACTAAACGCAAAATTCTTAAAAGTATGCTAGGTTCACGACATAAACTCATAAACATTGATGTTGCTGGCTGTTAACTTTTGACACCGGTCTGTTACTGCGAGGACATTTCCACATCTCTAAACATGACGCGGCACAAAACGAAAGGTTATGGGTTGCTTTACTTGTCAGTCATATGGCCTCTTTGCCAATGAAAGGAGCCAAGGATCCAAGACTAGTTGCTTTTAGGCATTCCTACTTGACTAAAATATCAGGAGACAAATCCCAATACCTTCACTTACATTGCAGCTCCTCTGCTTAGCTTTGTTTTATCACCAGGGGTCACATATGCATGGGTTTTTCACTCAAATTAACTGATTTCTTTCAGTATTTGCAAATACCACGTTAACATAAAATTGCATTCCATAGCAAGCCGCTTTACATTCTTTGCACAAATTTACCACTCAACAAAGTCATTGTTGAGATTATGGGTTGTATTAGCTGAGAAGGCCTGATTAAGGTTTTCATTTTAAATATGTTTGTGTTCACACACTGCATAATGAGACCACTGAATTAATGCATACAGTTTTTCTATTTGAAGTTGTTTCTGTTTGTTAGTGCACACATTTTGTTATATTAAAGGAATAGTACGCCCCTAAATTGCATCCCCCTTATGTTGTTTTAAACCAGTATGTTTCTTCTGTGGTACACACAAAAATGATCTTTGAGGATTATTTGAATCACAGCGATTTTACTGCTGAAAACAAAATCCATAGACTTGTTTTGGCTATTGAAGTCATACAGACAAGATTTGTCTAAAATAAACCACTTGTTTTGAAATCTACTGTAAATAAGGGAACTATATAGTGTGCAACATAGGGGTTAGGGGATTATTCAGATGGTGTAAATATGCTTTCCACTGGGGCAAATGAAGTCTGATTTTGTATCAGTGTCACACAAATTGCTGCTGCACACAGTGTGTCATAGTCCAGAAACACAATAGAACAACTCATGTGCGTAAGTATGTGACCCATTTCAATTCAATTCCCATTGTCCTGTGAAGGAGATCAAATGGTTTTTAAACTGAAGCAACGTAATGAAATGCAGCATATGTGCATTAATTCTGAGTGGTCATCGCCACCAGTCCATTGAGTGTGTTACGACCGGCGCTGTGACGTCTGAGATAAGCATATCCACGTATGGCTCTTGAACCGGGAGAGTTGTTGCAAGTTGTGCAGTTTTATACACCCATGCGTGCAGAAAGTACAGTATATTTACAGAGTAAATATATTTTTATAAAGAGCACAGGGGGCAGGTGGTGGCGAGGTTTCAAACTGCTCCTTGGGTAGCTCGCAGCTCACTGTGGTGCAAGGGCTGCCCTCATCCATCTCAAGTGTGTGGCAGAATTTGGACGTAATATTATGTACAGTATCTGTATATGTACATGATTCCATTGTGAAATATTTTTCCAGAATTAGTAAGCAAGCAATGTCACTAAATATTTTTATACTCTGACAAAGATAGTGGACTATTTGGTGATATTGTTTTTGCCTCTTTATATACTTTCCCTGAGTGATCCATTTCATATAGAAACAGAGACAAGAGAAATGGCATTAATTTGTCAAATAAAATGTTAAGTGTGCTAGATTAAGTACAATTAATTATGACAGGATATTTTAATGCCAGAACTGGCGAACAATGTGATTACATTGAGAGTGATGACTAAATATAGCATGTGGTAGACATTATACTAGGGCTGTCAAAAGATTAATTGCGATTAATCGCATTCAGAATAAAAGTTTGTGTTTACATAATATATGTCTGTTTACTGTGCATATTCATTTTGTATTTATGAACACAAACACTTACATGTAGGCCTATATATACACTCTTTTTAAAAATATTTTAAATAGTACCAAAAAGGGTTCTTCAGTTTGTAACAATAGCAGAACCCTTTTTGGTGCTAAATATAACCCTTTTATTAAGGTTCCATAAAGAACCTTACATTGAAAAGTGCTATGTAGAACCTCAGTCGTGCTATAAATAACCCTTTCATTATCAGAAGTTTGTAGTTTTTTTTTTATTTTTATTCATTTTTTATATAGGTCAATTTTATTTACTTTTCTATTTCTAATAAGCAAGACATGTAAATCAAGTAATACTTTTATTTCCTTCTGGTCAGAATATGAAATGTCATGCAACATTCAATATATTTGTACATATTAATGTCATTGCAAGTTCCTTTCACAAGTTTGCATTTTTGCAAAGCAGCATACATAAAAAAACATTATCCCTAAACAGAGACAAAAGAAAAAGTAAAGAAAAACGTTTTAGCAAATTTGAGCACAAATGTTAGAAAAAAAACTGTAAATAAGGAACATTTTAAAAATGCCTGATTGCTTTTTAAAAGCTTCAAGATTTTACAGCAAGCAGGTTCAATTAAGCAGTCAGACAGGCAGTAAAACGATTCCATTATATATATTGTTTGCTGTGGCAGATACTACATCCATTGTTTTTTATGTGTGACAATGATGTTGAGTTTCTGGTCAGATAGAAGGGTCTGGCAGCATCTTGTAGATCACAGGGTTTAAATCTGCAGACCATGATCATCATAGATTTCCACCATTTTCCAGCAATGACTGTGGTCATCATCCTTGAGCATCAGGCTGAACCAGAGCTGGGTCTGTCAGTTTTGGGTGTCTTCAGGAGCCTGAAGATGAGACATAGAGACAAACAAGCTGATGTTAGTGTAGCGGCCACTCACATATGTAAAAATGTGGATATGACAGCTTGGTTGAGCTAACTAATGCAGTATAAACAGGTTAAAAGATGATGTTTGGCTAAATATTCATTCATACATTTTGATGACTTACCCATAAGTGTGTCACTGAATTTGCCTCAGCCATTAAGTCAAAGCTAGACCTGCAGCTATTTAGAGTTTGGCTTATGATTCACCTAAAACAGAGACATGTACATGTGTTATAAGAACACACACAATTTCCATTTCCAAAATGTTTTTTACAGTAAATTACTGTCATTTTAATGTGGAAATGGTATCAACTTTAAAAGAAACATGAAAACATCACATATAAAATGATTTCTGAGCTGAACTGATGCTTGGTTAGCACTGTGAGAAATACACGTCTCTTCAAGCTTACATACAAAACACTAAAATATATCAATAAATAAACCTAAATACATGTTGTACCAAACACTGCTCAAGAAACATTAATGTTGATTAAAATATTTGATGAGATTTTTTTTTGCAGTTACTGAAGTAAATAATGATTGATATAATTTTACCTGATTTATTATCAATGTATATGCTTAACATTTTAACAAATTATTATCCTAAATAATTGTTAAAGCAGATTATCATAAATTGTATAAGCATAAATATATGATTAATAACTGAATAACTATAAAATATATCATTAAAACAGTTTGAAGTTTACATGTGTGGTGTTATCAGCTGAGCAGGACTGTTGAATCAGAACTTTGATGCAGGAGAAACAGCCAATTAGGAGCCAGCTTCCAAAGACTGATTTAATTTAAACCAAAAAAGGCGGGAATAAAGAACCCTTTCCCAGTACAAAGAACCATTTCAGCAGAAAAATGGTTCTTCAGAATACATGGTTCTAAATAGAACCTTTTGCATCTTTAAAGAACCTTTCAAGAACCATATTTTGTGTATTTAGGAAATATTTAGATGTATTTGTTTATATTTTATATTTTTCTTAAATATATACATGTATGGGTTTGTTTTTATGAATACAAAATTATTATGCACAGACATATACACAAACTTTTATTCTGGATGCGATTAATCGCGATTAATAGTTTGACAGCTCTACATTATACTAATTATTTCTTTGAATGGCCTAGCAAATTAAAAGAGAGGTTGTCAGCTCTTTTGGTCACTGTCTTCTGGGTATGTGTCACAGTTTAAATAAAATAGTTGGAAAAGATATTGATGGCGTCATTATGTTTGTGTTTGCAATGGGATGTAGCGTGATTCAGTATTTTATTATATCCAGCGATCTCTTTGCAGTACTAGGGATTTTTAGATATTTCTAATTATTTTCCATTATTATACCATGACAGTAATAGTGTTGAATTGGGGATTATAAAGAAGAGATGCAAGACCTTTTTTTAAAATGGAGCGGGCAAATCTCTGATTAATAAGTATATATCAAAAAGACAACCAAGTTGGTGGGATGATTGAAATATAGTGCATTAAGTCAATTTAGAAGAATAATGTTAGGAATTTGAAACATTTCAAGGATGATTAGTGAAAACAAGATGCACCTGAGCTCAATTTTGAGTGTCATGGCAAAGGCTGTGAATACCTATGTACATGTCAATTTTTTCATGTTTTTTTAATACATTTGCAAAGATTTCAGACTTCTTAAATGTTGTCATTATGGTGTATTGTTTGTAGAATTTGAGGAAAGTAATGACTTTAATCCATTTTGGAATAAGGCTGTAACATAACAAAATGTGGGTAAAGTGAAGCACTGTAAATACTTTCCGGATGCACTGTATGTGAAAGTGATAATAAGAAAAGGCAGTATAACATGAAGGTTTTAGATGATATGTTACAGGAGAATAACCAACAGATTTGGAATAAAATGACAAGTTATAGAAGGTAAATTTAGAAGGAACCCACAGCCTAACAAAATCACATAATATTTTATTGTTTGACTCACAATCTAATATAAATGCAGATTTTGAGAATGTTGTCACAGATTATGGTAATTCTCAAGATTCAGCAGTCTTTAATCAAATTGGTGTTTTAGATAATAACATTATTTTTAGATAGATCTTAAATAAAAAAACACACAGGGTTATTAAAAGCATCGTAACACTGTGCATAATACTCAAACAACAATCAACACTGAACTGGGGAAACAAAGGAACTTAAGTATACACTGATAATGAACTAAAAAACTAACAGGTGTTAACAATTGCCATAGTAACTTAAAAGAGTGGGAAACGAAAACAAAAATAACAGGCAATGAAGAAAAAAACTGGTCCATAAAAAAAAGCTTTCAGACCGGAAAGTTCCAGAATGAGTAAAGAGGGCTGTTGTTTGTGAACTAAGTTTTCCCTCAGGCCATTTCCGCATTTGCACCGGCAAAAGGAACAACATTTATGTGTGTCCGTCGAAATACGACAAACAACCAACAATAGAAGTTCGGCCAATCAGCCTTTGCTTACATCACAGATCATTCCTGTCCTGCTGGTTTAGACCCTGCCTCAGAGAAGGAGCTAAAGTGTTCCTCCAAAAAGGTTCTCCGGAATTAAAATTCCGTCTGGTTCCTGTGGTGCAAACACAACAAAAAGCAGGACATTCTGGCAAATGGTCCCAGAACTATGAAATTGTTCCTTTGGTGCGAAAGCTCCTTAAAGGAATAGTTTACTTTAGCATTAAAATTGTATGATTATTTACTCACCCTCGAGTTGTTCTAAATCTGTAAATATTTCTTTGTTGGGTTAAACACAGAGAAATATATTTGTACGAATGCATATAACCAGTTTTTTGGTCTCATTGACTACCATAGTAGAAAAAATGACAATGGTAGTCAAAAGTGCCCCAAGAACTTTTTACTGTCCTACTGTAACGAAGAGTAAGGGACGAAAGTGTGGGAATCCATTTGCAGCTTTAATGTATAATGATCAAGGGAGGCAGCAAACAAACAGGCACACTGAGCAGACAGAGATCAGGGCAGGCAGATAGCAATCAAAACGATAACATGCAGAGGTCAAGGCAGGCAGCAAAGTTCGTAATCCAAAGTACAGGCAGAGATCAAACAGTATAATCCAACAAGTAATCCACAAATGCTCTGAAATGTCAGCTGAGGCAAGAACAAGACTTCGCACTAGCGTTCTGAAGGCATGGTGAATTTATAGCCTGGTTGATAAGCGCCAGGTGAGGTGTAATCAGCACCGCAAAGGATGCTGGGAAATGTAGTCCCGCTAGTATTCTGGAGACGGCTCTCTCGACTGGCGAACAGGAGCATCAGAGACCCGCCCAAAGCACCACCCCCCCGGCGCGAGGGAGGATTTGGCGACGGGGCCTTCTTCCCTGGGGTCGAGGTGCTGGTCGGTCTGGTTGTAGCCGATGGAATTCGTGGATGAGGTTGGGGTCGAGCACATCGTCTGTGCTTACCCATTACTGTTCCTCCTGACCGTAGCCGCTTACCCATTACTGTTCCTCCTGGCCGTAGCCCTCCCTGTTGATCAAATATTGAAGAACCCTACCCCGGCATCTGGAATCGAGAATAGACTCCACTCTATATGCCTCTGTGCCATCCATGATGATTGGGGGGGCTGATGTCGTCGGTCTGTCTCTCCTCCCTCTCTCAAGGATCGCCAGCCGATTCAAGCAGAGATACATGAAATGTAGGATACACACGATAGTTAGCGCGGAGTTCTAACCGAAATTACACAGGAGAAATTTGTCTAAGGATCTTGAAAGGACCCACGTACCTGGGACTTAACTTGCGACATGGTAATCGCAGATGAAAGTCTCTTGCTGACAGCCAGACCCATTGTCCTGGGGCGTAGACAGGTTGTAGCAGTCCTGCGGGTAGCTGTCTGGGAGATTTGTTCTGTGAGCAAGTATTGCACTAGTTAACAAATTGAATGGTATCTTGAGTCATGCTCTGCCACCAGTACCGGTTCTTGAGGAGGTGAAGTGTAGCTGTAATGCCTGGATGTCCAAAACTGAGTGAGGAGTGAACCCATTCTAAGACCCTTTTATGAAATTGAGATTGCACATATGAGCGATTCTCGGGACAGGCGGGCTGTCTGGGTAGTTGACTATTGGCGTCTTCTATTTCCGTCATAAAGTCCCATGTAACTGGAGCAACAATGATGGATTGAGGGATAATGGGTTCAGGATTTTAGTTGTTAATCAGTTTTTCATGTTGATGAGAGAGAACGTCTGCATTGACATTCTTGGATCCTGGACTATAAGTTATGGTGAACGTGAATCTTGAGAAAAAGAGAGACCATCGGGCTTGCCTGGGGTTCAATCTCTTGGCCGTATGCAGGTATTCCAGTTCCGGTTCCGATGATCATTAAGTACAGTGAAGGGGTGACCATCCCCTTCTAACCAATGGCACCATTCCTCTAATGCTGCCTTCATGGCCAGTAGTTCTCGATCTCCAACATCATAATTACGCTCGGCAGGGGTTCGTTTACAGGAGTAATAAGCACAGGGAAATAGTTTCGGAGGAGTGCCCTTATGCTGGGATAGAATGACACCAATAGGAGAATTATCACCCTACGTCACACAACATCACGCAGGTTCAACTGCACATGTCGGTTGCAAAAGATGCCGTGTTGTGCATTGGGATGCCAGATATAAGGCTGACAAATATAAGTGTAATAATAATGACAGTTGCGATAAGTTGTGGATGTTTTATTTAAAAGATTTTACGTTAACACAGAAATTATTGGCATATGTTTCCATTGGTGCGTTCGAGCGCAGGACTGCACCGCAAAACCCAGGTTATTTTGCAGGTTCTGCAATGGATCTTGTTGTACAATTAACAGTTACATAAAAATTAAAAGCGTCTATGACCCGCGCATTTAGTGCAGCTGTGCATATATTAATCTGGACAATGTCAACATGTTAGTGTTCCATCAACGAGTAGGAGAAAGTAACTTTTATGGCAATCTGAATAGAAAAGCAGAGTTTGTTTCAAATGAAATTGTTAAGGTCTGTAAGGGTTAATATGCGACTGACTGTCACTGCAACAAATGCTTTTTTTATTTATTATTTAACTTTCTGATATGATTTAAGGTTTTATTATGTACTGATGTTTATTTAAATGTTTTATATGCTGTAGTGTGCCATTACTGATGGATTTGCGCATTAAACATGAATTCGGATGTTTCATCCTATTTTATTTCAGATAGGCTATCATAATTTCAAAATGTATAAATATCTATAGTTCCTATTTCTCTCGTCATGTGGTTGCTACACGCAAATATAATAATATAAATGTATGTCATTTATATATAAATAATATTTTTTTTTCTACCACGCACCGCACCGTCACAGTCCTATCTTGGACATGACCACACAGAAGAAAGTTGTACCCAGCAAGAGACTTGTACGCTTTTAACTTCTCGATCAGGTAATTATATATCTCTGGCCACTAGATGCTTGGCCATTTCGTTTCATCGTTTGACCACTGACAAGGTGTTTGGCAAACGGATCTGTAAGACGTATTCCACTCATTAACGTCAATTTAGTTGAATAACAGAGCTTATCGCTGGGTGACATTTTGAAAATAACATCTAATCAATATAATCTTTCTAAATCTAACTATTTTGTATACCGTATCCGTGTAATTCTCTAGTCTCCATAGCTTTTCCGGGGTTTTCTGCAACCAAGATGTGCGCGCATCCCGAATGTTTACAAACTGATAATTAGCCTATACCTGAGCTGGAGGCATCAACTTCCACAATGAAAGGGTTACTGGGATCAAGGTGACGAAGGATAGGAGCTGTGGTGAAACTGGATTTCAGTTCTTGGAATGCTAGTTCAGCAGATTGTGACCATGATAGCTTGGTACGCCATCCCTTTAGTAACGAAGTTAATGATGCTGCCACCAAACTGAAGTTGCGGATGTATCTGCGATAGAAGTTAGCAAAGCCTAAGAATCTCTGAAGTTCCTTCAAGGTTCTGGGTCGGGGCTATTCTATCACTGCTTTCATTTTCTTTTCATCCATTGCTACTCCCTCGAGGCTGATGACATAACCCAGGAACGCCACACTTTCTGAAGGCATGCATGGCGAATATATAGCCTGGTTGATAAGCGCTAGGTAAGGTGTAATCAGCACCACAAAGGATGCTGGGAAATGTAGTCCCGCTAGTATTTCGGAGACAGCTCTCTCGACTGGCAAACGGGAGCATCAGAGACATCCATGTTCAACAGAACAAAAAAATTATAAAGTAATTTTTCCTACTATGGTAGTCAATGGGTCGGCCCACTAGTCTCCAGCCTCTCCTCTTCTCTGGCTTCTCCCTCCATCGCTACCTCCTTGGCTCTATGAACTATTTCCCGCTATATTCCCCTTGACTGCCCCTCATCCACCTCCTGACCCCCACCCTCTGTTGGTTTGTTACGGCGCGCCTACGGGGAGGGGGGAGGTCTCAGCACCTCTGCCGGCCACACCCCCTGCATCAGCACTCTCCCCCAGTTTCTCCTGCTCACCAGCCTACTGATTGCACCCGCACCCTGTTAACCCGGACTCTATTTATACTCACCACTGTTCACTGTGTGTTTGTCTGGTCTAGATGTCTGTTTGTTCGTCACTAGTTCCTGACGCAGTTGTTAATGGTTTTACCTGCCTGTTTATCTGTGGAAAACCTGTCTGTTAATATGTGGAATACTCACCCTCATTAAAGTAAGGAACTGGAATTCCGTGGTGTGTCTCTTTCGCTCTGCCCTCTAGTAGTGTGACAGTATATATCTTTCCGTGTTGTTCTGAGCCCATTGCAACTAAATAAACTTAGCGCGAAGGGTCTGGGATCACCGTTTTTCTCGCCACTTGTAAGGACCCTGGCTCACTTTACATTGCGACACTGTTCACTTATATTTCTGTGACGTGACTGCATAATAACATTGTGATAATTTGCAGCTGTTTTTTTATCAATAACAGGCATAATTTGCTTTGCATTGTGGGAATGTTTAGGGAATTAAAGTTTCAGTGCACTGGAAGGATTTTAACAGCCCTTAAAAACTCCCAGATTAGTGTCCTGACTACTGAACAAGGGAGCTGATACACTGAGTGAGCGGTACAGTATAAATAGAGTCTAGATAATGAGAATCAGGTGCATGTAATCAAAAGTCCGGTGAGAGGGAGCATCGGCTAACATAAGGCCGTCGGACCACTAGTGGCAAAAATTGTGCAGTTCGCCGCCGGCAACCACCTGTGGTAAACAAACTTTTTACTCATCATTTTTTCAGTGGTCCACCAGCGGTCAAATGTGCCTGGAATTATGCACACACTGTAACTTAAAAAAATCGTTACAGCAATTTGTAGCATTGCTTTCTTATAATGGACATTTATTATACACAGAATACACAGAATAGTATTCGTAGTAATTGACTCATTAAACCTGTAAAAGAAATGGTGCGTAATAATTCTGCTCAGCTAAATATAAAGTATTTTTAATTTCAAGCCTTTGTTAACCATAATATATCACCTATAAATGATTGTATACACAAATATAGCTGCAAGCAGCAACATGGGGCCAAGCTCAGTTAATTTAGGTCCCTGTGACTTCTATTGGTAGCTTAAATGCAAAATTGCAGCTTCCGCACCTTGCTTAGCTCCTAATAATAGCATTATGCCAATGTTCATAACGGTATCTAAATTACCTACATTTTACACATTTGGCAGACACTTTTATCCAAAGCAACTTACATTGCATTATACTATACCAGGGGTAGGCAACGTCGGTCCTGGAGTACCGCTGCCCTGCAGATTTTAGCTCCAACCTTTATCAAACACACCTGAAGAAGCTCATCAGTGTCTTCAGAATTACCAAAGCTACAGACAGGTGAGTTTTTTCTGAAGTTGTAGCTAAAATCTACAGGACAGCAGCACTCCAGGACTGACGTTGCCTACCCCTGTACAATACATTTGTAACTTGTTTACACAAGTAAACATGTGGGTGTAAGGTGACTTGCTCAAGGGCACCTCAGCCGTTACCCGCCGTCCCTGAGAATCGAACCGGCAAGCTTCTGGTCACGACATATTTATATAACTGTGTGTGTGAATAATACAATTGTGAACTTTGGTAGAGAATATTAAAACATTATTCCTAAAGACATCAAACCTAGTAAAATTGACTACTTTTGGCAGTTAAATTACAATATATCTTATAAATTTGAAACTACATGAGGGTGAAAAGTATGTTGGAATGTTTTTGGGGGTAAACTATCCCTTTAAGCAATTTAAATATGCTGTAAATGTTGGCTTTTAATGTGTTGAAATCTTTCTTCTCACTGGCCCTTATATCACCGTGTTTCTGTTGGCCCTCTTTAATTCTCTCTTTACTATCCCTATTTTGTCCATGTATTCACATTCTACTTGTTATCTTGAATCATGTTTACTGTGTCCACCTGTTCTGTGTGCTTTCTCTTGTCTTTAAATCCTCGATTCAGTCTTCCATGAGAGTAGGACATTTGCAGACTGTCCGCAGCTTTTGGATGTGGAGGATGGGGTGCAAATGCAGGAGCCAACCTGGAAGTGCGTGTACACGTACCTCCAGGAGTTCTACAAGGGCTTGGTGCAGAAGGGCTTGTTCAAACCCAAAAACTTCTTCTAGGGTCAAAACGGTGAGAGTCAGATCAGACCTTGAAAAGGAAACTTGCTTGGCCAGTCTTCAAATTTGCAAAAGGGAATTTTATTTTAAACATAATGGTGGATTTTAACAAACCTTTAAGAAAGGAGCTTTTCTTTGTAACCTAATAAGTAGAGAATACTGTATTTAAAAAAGGTCTAAATCTAATTTTCTAATTAATATGCTATTGTGAATTAGATAATCTAGATGAACATAATAGAAGAACGTATATACTACAAGGGAAACACAAATAAATAAATAAATAGTACCATCTACAGTGTGTCACCAGTAGGGCAAACGCTGCCACTAATCACTAATATGAAACGTGGAAAATTGAAATAAAACAATATGGCCTAAACGAGGCTATAAGATAACTGTGGAGAAAGCTCTGCCACCATTAGCACTCTTTGCGAATTTGTGCTTTTCAGTTTTTCATTGATAAATTAAAATATTGTGTCTGCCAGTTTACAAGGTTTGGTAAATAATCTAAACAAACCATGTTGTCATGCATGTTTGACAATGCCAGAAACAACACAGAAGCAAACTTTGCTTGTGCTCTGTACGTGTTAATGAACGTCTGAAAAGATAGTCTTTTTGTTAAAGTTAGTCCATTTAAATTCCTTTAAATTTGACCACTTCTGTAGTAGTAATCAATGTTGATGGTAACATAGTAATCAAAGGTGCTGTGAATAGTTTACTTGATCGCAAAACATACTTCTGATGCCAGCTGCAGTAACATAGTTCAGCACATTAGATATTATGCACTTAGATTGTTTCACAATTTAATTCTTCTTTCTCTTTTTGTTTTAAAATTAGGGCCTGTGCTAACTGCATGCCTTTACTGGAGGTTGAGGACATGATGATAATGGGTAGGAAACCAGACTCCAAATGTGTTTTTACCTATGTGCAGTCACTGGTTAATCATCTACGCAAATATGAGATGATGAAGATTCGGGCACAGCAGACCACTGACTTCTGATGCAGCATTTCTGATGAATGTCACACATTACTTGTAATACTAGCTTGTCTGGAGACAACTCACTTCTATTAAAAACATGTTCAATTGTTCAATGAAATAATTTAATTAATTCAGGACACATTGTCACCTTTATATATTACTGTGTTTAAGATCTTTGCAAAGACATTTACAATGCATAGTTTAAGATCTATATCTATATATGAATAATTACACTACCCGTCAAAAGTTTTAGAACACTTGAGTTAATTGTTTCTCATTATCTTAAATAAAATTTGGGTTTGAAGGTGTGTGCTTAAATGTCTGAAATGAGTTTTGTAGACAAAGATATGTAGAAATATAATCGCGAGAGCAGCACAGAGCAGCGCATGCTCTAAAATAACTTATGAACTGAATGTTGGAAAATGACAAATCAGACATCAATAGAATCAGGAACAAAACGATAAGATATATCACATTTTATAAAAAAAAATTAACTCTCAAATTTAACGCTTAAATTTGTTTTATAAAATATGACATATCTTATATACTGTATTTATATACATACATACAGCGCGCTCCACAATTATTGGCACCCTTGGTACATATGAGCAAAGAAGGCTGTAAAATTAATCTGCATTGTTTCTTGTTTTAAACTTTTATTAAAAAATCTACAAAATTTCAACATTTCAAAACTATTTGAAATAGGGGGAGAATATCTCCCAAGTATATTCCCATTGATATTTACATTTTTTGAGCACACCAAGGTGACTAGAAACATGATGTTGTCCAGTCATGACTTCTTGTTGCACAGGAGAATAATATTAAGTAACACAAAGCCGAAACCCACTTAATCACTCATCACAATGAGTAAAACTAAACAATATAGTTCTTATGTGCAGCAAAAGATTGTTGAGTGGATGGTTGGAAATGGTTGAAACAATAAAAATTCCTATTTCCAACATCAGGGAAATAACTAAGAAGTTTAAGGACTGGAGATATTGCAAATCTGCCTGAAAGAGAATGGGTCTCATTCACTAATGTTTGCGTAGATTATTCGTATTTATATGCACATTTCAACTTTCCGCCTAATTCACAACACGTGCGTACACACATGAATTTGTTCGTAACCTCGTTCTAATGTTAGTGAATTTGGAGTATTCTAACTGAGCGTCCGCGTGCTTGAGTTTAGTCATTTGCATAAAACATGCCTAGACCGTCTCCATATTAGGTCTTTCCACATAGTGATTACTTTACCGCCTGTCACCACTTGAGTCAAAAATACTCCACGCAACCCCATGTGACTAGACGCGCTTTCGCCAGATCTTTGAGTAATACCAAGTGTGCAGTTCTTAAAATCAGTTCCTTTTGAACCCCTTTTGAAAAAAAAACTATTTGTCAGATATGGTGACCCATACCCGAAATGTGACCTCTGCATTTAACCCATTCAGTCAATAGTGAACACACACTTCAAGTCGTGAACACACACATACAGCAACTATCACTGCAGCACTCGGAGCAAACAGGGGTAAGGTGCCTTGCTCAAGGGCACGTCAATTGTTACCTGCCGGTACTGAGAATCGAACCGGCAACCTTCTGGTTAAAAGTCTGACTCTCTAACAATTAGCCCACAACTGCCCCACAGACACACACAGTTTACAGAGCTTTCTCTTTAGCTGGCTACACAAGCGATGTTATTCAAAGAAACCTCACAGCTTGAGCTATAGTCTAATGCAGCTTTTCTTACTTATCATTCACTGTTTATGATGAAATTATTTTAAAATGAATAATACATTTTTGCGTATTTAATATATATAATTATTTATATACAATTATTTATAATAGCTATATAACTATTATTCTAAGATTTTGATACAAAACTTTTAGTGAATCATGATTTCTTCGTGAAAACGTTAGTACGTAGTTTTCACGATTTGTGCGTACATGCTTAGTGAATGAGACCCAGTGTGTGTCTATATTGTCTTAATGAACAGCAAAGAGAATATTTTGAGTGGCCAAAGATTCTTCAAAGATGACAGATAGGGAACTGCAGAAATTAGTCGAATTTTAGTGTCAGAAAAAAACAAATAACAATAAAGGAAAATTGCACCTCCATCAAGTTGTTTGGGACACTGTTCAAGAAACAAATCTTCTGCTTTCATGCAAGAACAAACTCTGCCATATTAATCTGCCATATTGGTACTTAAAACAGGACTGCAGTCTATGGCCATATGAAATGAAAAAAAGTTTTTTTTTTGGCAGCAATAACACAAGATTGGTTGATGCACCCACAGGGATAAAAATGTGTCCCATGTCCACAGTTAAATATATCGCCAGATCTTCATTGTTGTGGACCTACTTTATATCAGAGGTTCTGGACATCTTGTTTAGATACAAGCATCATTATATAAATTAATATAAGATTATATACCAACAGATAAAAAAATCAAAACCTGAAAATATTATAATGGGTCGTGGTTAGATCTTCCATTAGCACATTGGTTCAAAACAAACGTCCAAATCAACAAAATCAAGATCCTGCCATAGCTATTCCAATTCCCTGATCTGAACACTATAGAAAATGAGTGGGATGAACTGAAGAAGAGGAAGCACCAACATTTGAAGAATCTGGAGTAATTCTTTATGGAGGAATAGACTCGGATGACTCTGAATTCTCAAACATCATCAGACTGAAAAGAAAATACTTTTTTCTTACAAATTGAGGTTCCAGAATGTATTAAATACAAGGGTGCCAATAATTGTGGCCAACATGTATGGGAGAAATGTATATTAATTGTGGAAGGCACTGTATATATATATATATACAGTGCCTTCCACAATTAATATACATTTCTCCCATACATGTTGGCCACAATTATTGGCATATATATATATATATATATATATATATATATTTAAGATGTGGTGCTGGCTTGAACATTTTACAGGCAAATTCATGACATTATTTCAATAACGTGTACCAAGCTTGGTGCCAATCTGTCATACAGTTAAAAAAATATTGCGTTTTATGACAAATTTTTAAATGGCGGACAAAATGGTTAATAAGAAGAATAAGAAAACCGACAGAAGCAGTAGTGGCCACAGCCCATACAGAGCTTACCCCCTAAATAATAACTCAAATAGAAATCATTATTTAAAAAAATGAATTGAGGATGCAATGAAAAGACTAGTCAAGTAGCCAGTTACTAGTTACTTTATATAACATTATAAAATAAGTATTATTTACAAACTTACTGTGACAAGCTCACACATCGCTTACATCTAAAGAAACATTGTAGAACAAAGCAGATGCCAATTGACAGATTTTCTTCCTTCTGTTCTTCACGTGTATATTTCTGCAAGTGCACGTCACTGCAGGTTGCACGCGTTCAAAGCGACAATAAGGATGCATGTGTAGCTTGAAAACAACAGGACGCTTTTTCATTAGTAAAACACTCAAAACGCAAACATTTTTTGTTGAATTACTCCAGTAAATGTAACAGAATAAATGTAGCGTGTTATTACCCACCTCTGCCAGTAAGAGAATAGAATAGATGGAAACTTTCAATAGAAAACATTACAACATAATTCTCATAATTCCCTTTGTATTATTTCAGTTTTAATAAACGTATTGTTTTTCTAAAATATGGAAAAAATATAAATTAATATGAAGTGATTAAAAGTTCTAAAACTTTTGACCGGTCGCATATATATATATATATATATATATATATACACACACACGTGTGTGGGTTTGTGTGTGTGTGTTGGTGTGTGCGTGTTTTTGTTGTTATTTTTAAAAAAGTATAGTTTTACACTGAACACAAACCAAAGTTTAGTTAAGAACTAAATATATACATTTTTATGGTTATATGCATCATGGATTCTTAAAGAAGTTTTTCCCAGTCCTAGTCCTCAGGTCACCCCTCCCAGATTGTTTTAGATATCTCTGATGACCCCTGATTTAACTTATCAGCTTGTTAGTGTGATAATTAGACATTTCTAGCATTCTGGGGGAGGCTGATTAATTGAATCAGGTATTTTATATAGGAAGACATCTAAAACATTCTGAAAGGGGTGTCTCAAGGACTAGGATTAGGAAACACTGTCTTAAAGAACAGACATTGAGCATACCAAAATGTGCCATTGCTTGGAACTGCAGGCTTGCACTAGTGTGGTAAAAAAATTGACTTCATATTTATTTTTCATATTACCATTTATAATTACATGTCCACATATTGTACACACCTAAAATGTATTTTCCTACACAGTGGTTTAACATTAAAACCGTGAATGCTAAAATGATGTGTTTGTTGGTATTATTCTGCGATGTTTATTCTGTGTCTATGAGTCTTCAGCTCATGCCAAATTTAATATTTCATTATTTAATTTTATTCACTTCTGTATTAGGTTTTCTGTTATAAGTTACACATACATCAAAATAATTTTTCATTTTATAAAGTCCTTTTGGATTGGACAACCACATGGATTTAGAGCTATGGATATAATTTAGGTTTCCATCAGGCAGAAATACAGTATCTTAACACACAGTTTGTAAACCCTGATGAGTTAATGTCCGGGTACAGAGAAATCGGAGAATTGTTTCTAAACACATTGGAGTTTCATGAAACATGAGCAGAACAAATTTTTGTGTAAATCGTTCGTAAATTCGGACGTAAATTGACAGATTCATGAAAATGTTCGTATTTACAAAATGTTAGTTGGTACGGAAGAAATCTACAATTGCTCCCAGCCACGTGTAAATTGTGCATTAACATCCGAAAGTTTTGCTCTGTAACGTAGCCTACATATTACATGCATAGTGCTTTTTCTCTAAAATAAAATAATATATACATGCATATATATATATATATATATATAGATATAGATATAGATATAGATATATATAGATATATATACACTATATTGCCAAACGTATTGGGTCCCCCTATCTAATAAACAGGTTTGATGAATTTAGTAATTTCCATGATTGCAACCGAGATGGAAACAAAATTCCTTACAATGCCATTTGTAGAAAAGCATTTTAAAACTGTTTCAAAAGCCCCTTTTCCTGTTCCAAATTGGCTGTACCCTTGTGTACAAGCCATTGATGTGGAGTGATGAGTTTTTTGTTTATGAGTTCTTTGTTCTTTACACAGGGGCATTGTCATGATGGAATAAAAAAGGGCCGTTCACAAACTGTTGCTATTAAATTAGAAGAACACAATTTCATAGAATATCATGATATGCTGCAGCATTTAGATTTGTACTCACGGAAAATTGGAAATTACTAAAGTCATCAAACCTGTTTATTAGAGGGTGACCTAATACTTTTGGCAATATAGTGTGTGTATATATATATATATATATATATATATATAGCCTATGCATAATATTTGACCTGTGTTTCTCCTTTTATATTCTGTGTGCGTGCGTGGCGAGGGTGTGTTCCGTGAGTCTTTGTTGTGAGCATGTGCGTGGTTTTTGTGCCCTTTTCGTCACGTATATTCACTTTGCTCTTCATTTCTTTTATTCTTTTTTATAATTTTAATGTATTGCTTATAGTATCATGTTTCATGTACAGCTGCTTTTTAATGAAAATGGTAAAAAAAAAAGGCTATAAAACTGTGTTGAGAAAGTGTGCAGTGTGCCGTTGTCGAAGAAGAAGTGCCGAACTGACAGAGACAACAATGGAGGGCGAATTTGACAAGCGTTTGTGCGAAGAACAGTAAGAAGCATTCCTCTCCATACTGTTTGCGATGTTGTGAAACGTATAAGGAACAATGCAAGCAGTATAGGCTATTTCCAACAATCTTATATTTTTGAGAGCGTAGCAGTTCATTATCAGGATCACACATTCTCACCCTCTTGTACTGCCCTCTAGCGGCAACACTCTGGCCGTTTCTCAATATGCGTTCTTGTCTGTACTTGCGTTCTTGTGGACTTGTGAAACGTCATCAGTCGACGCCTAAGTACTGTTTCAATTCAAAGTTCACATCTAGCCAAGTACAGTTCAAATCCTCGGATGTGTTCTTGCTCCGCCCCTTTTATCGAGGATGCATCGGGAGGTGACTTGTGTGGACTCGATACTGGCCATAACCCAGAATTCAGTTCGCGCCAACGGACGTCTCGTAATGGCGGAGGAGAAAGCTCACAACTGTATACAATTAGTTATATAAGTAATACATTTCGAAAAACTAGTTGTTGTGTCACGAAATGTAGTTCTAAGAGTTTTTGAGTCGAGAATGTAGTTGTTTAAATTTCAAATCTGCTGTCAAATTATAAGGTTAGCCCCTATTTAAAAAATTTATATTAATATTTTAAATGGAGTAAATATAATCAGAGTAATGATTCCTGAACCACTGAAGAGGCAGTTGGTTAATAGGCTATCATGTTAGGTACAATATGGAATAGTGTTCATAATAACATAATACATTAAAAATAAAAAGACATACAATTAAGTTAATTATATGACATGCTGAGTGATGCTCAAGTAGGCCTACGCTGCTGTTCCAACTACAAGATTACCGGACTTGTGTCCTCCCGTCCTCTGGAGTTCGCACTCCCGAGTCGAACTTGCCAAGTCCGAACTTGCATTTACATTTACATTTATTTATTTGGCAGACGCTTTTATTCAAAGCGACTTACAATTGAGGAAAACAGCAAGCGATTCGTCTAAGTAAGCAATATTCACGAGAAGTGCTAGTAATACAAAGTTTCAGATACAACGTCAAGATAGTATAGGCAAGTATATACAGAACATTAGAAAAGGAAAAGAAAGGTAGAAAGTATTTTTTTATTTTTTATTTAAAAAAAAAATTCTATATATATTATGAGACAGTTAAGTGCTCACAGAAGAGGTGGGTCTTCAGCTGTTTTTTGAATTGTGAAATTGATCCAGCCGTCCTGATAGAAACAGGAAGATCGTTCCACCAGCAGGGAACGGTGAAAGAAAATGTCCTTAAGATGGATCTCATGCCTCTCTGTGAAGGAACAACGAGGCGCCGCTCGTTTTCAAACCGCAGACTTCTGGAGGGGATGTAGGTCTGTAAGAGAGAGTGACCGAGTGACCTATTTTTTGTCAAATATGGTGACCCATACCCGAAATGTGACCTCTGCATTTACATTTACATTTACATTTATTCATTTGGCAGACGCTTTTATCCAAAGCGACTTACAATTGAGGAAAACAGCAAGCGATTCGTCTAAGTAAGCAATATTCACGAGAGGTGCTAGTAATACAAGGTTTCAAATACAACGTCAAGATAGTATAAGCAAGTATATAGAGAACATTAGAAAAGGAAAAATAGGGTAAAATGATTTTTTTTATTTTATTTTTTTTTTATTTTTTTTTTATGAGACAGTTAAGTGCTCATGGAAGAGGTGGGTCTTCAGCTGTTTTTTGAATTGTGAAATTGATCCAGCAGTCCTGATGGAAACAGGAAGATCATTCCACCAGCCGGGAACGGAGAAAGAAAATGTCCTTGAGATGGATCTCATGCCTCTCTGTGAAGGAACAATGAGGCGCCACTCGTTTTCAGACCGCAGACTTCTGGAGGGGATGTAGGTCTGTAAGAGAGAGTTGAGGTAGATGGGTGCTGTGTTAGTGGCTGTTCTGTAAGCAAGCACCAGTGCCTTGAACTTAATGCGTGCCGCTACTGGGAGCCAGTGTAGAGAGATGAGCAGAGGTGTGACATGTGCTCTCTTGGGCTCATTGAAGACCAGGCGTGCAGCAGCATTCTGGATCATTTGCAGAGGTTTGAAGGCACAGGCTGGGAGACCGGCCAGAAGAGCATTACAATAATCCAGTCTAGAAATGACAAGTGCCTGGACGAGAAGCTGTGTTGCATGTTCTGTTAAGAACGGTCTGATCTTTCTAATGTTGTACAATGCAAACCTGCATGACCGAGTTGTTTTAGTAACGTGATCCTTAAAAGTCAGCTGATCATCCATGATTACCCCAAGATTCCTGACTGAAGTCGATGGGGTTATCTTAGATGGACCAAGTTGGATGGTAAGCTGGGGCTGTTCTGACGGGGTGGCAGGAATGACGAGGAGCTCAGTCTTGGCCAGGTTGAGTTGCAGGTGATGATCTTTCATCCAAGAAGAGATGTCAGCCAGGCAGTCGGAGACTCGTGTGGCTAGCATGGAATCGTCTGGATGAAATGAGAGGTGAAGTTGAGTGTCATCAGCATAACAATGGTAGGAGAATCCATGTGCTTGTATGATGGAACCCAGTGATGTGGTGTATATGGAGAAGAGCAGAGGTCCAAGAACCGATCCTTGTGGGACCCCGGTGACTAGTTGGTGTGATTTGGACACTTCACCTCCCCAAGCTACCTTGAACGACCTATCTGCGAGGTAGGATTTAAACCAGGAGAGTGAAGTTCCAGTGATGCCCAGTGACGATAGGGTAGACAGAAGAATGTGATGGTTAACCGTGTCGAAGGCTGCAGAAAGGTCTAAGAGAATGAGAACAGATGATTTGGACTCAGCTCTTGCCCTCCTTAGGGCTTCTGTAACTGTTAGTAGGGCAGTTTCGGTTGAGTGACCGCTCTTAAAGCCTGACTGGTTGGTGTCCAGCCTGTTGTTTTGGGTGAGGAAGGTAGACACCTGATTGAAAACAACCCGTTCAAGTGCTTTAGCTATGAATGGAAGGAGAGAAATGGGTCTATAATTCTCCAGTAGGGAAGTGTCATGTGTGGGTTTCTTAAGCAGCGGGGTTACCCGGGCCTGCTTGAATGCAGTGGGGAAAATTCCTGTATTAAGAGATGTGTTAATGATACGAGTGAGTGATGGTAGGAGTGTGGGTGAGATGGCTTGTAGTAGATGTGAGGGGATGGGGTCTAACGGGCAGGTGGTTGGGTGAGTAGAGAGCAGAAGTTTAGAGACATCATCCTCTTTAAGAGGAGAGAAAGAGGAGAGAAGATGGTCTGCTGTGTGTATGTGCGATGTGAGATCATTGATGGGTGGAGCTGAAAATTGTCTGCTGATAGACCTAGTTTTGTCTGTGAAGTAGCTGGCAAAGTCATTAGCCGTTAGGGAGTTAGACGGAGGTGGTGGAGGGGGACAGAGGAGAGTTTTAAATGTTTTGAAAAGCTTGTGGGAGTCTGAGGCGCTGCTAATTTTTTCATGGAAGAATGCAGATTTAGCAGTGTGAATGTCTGCAGAGAAGATAGAGAGTGAAGCTTGATACTTACAGAGGTCAGCGATGTCTTTTGTTTTGCGCCATTTCCTTTCAGTCGCTCTGAGTTTAGCCCGGTGTTCCCGGAGGGTATCGGACAACCAGGGACTGGAAGGAGTAGCACGTGCTGGCCTGGAGGAAATAGGACAGATAGTGTCTAGACACGAGGTTAGTGTTGTGAGAAGTGTGTCTGTGGCAGAATTAACATCTAGTGATGCAAAGTGTGTGAAGGATGGAAGGGAGGTTTCTATGACAGATGAAAGATGGACAGGAGAAAGGGAGCGCAGATTCCGCCTAAATGAGACTGGCAGCGGAGTTGGTGAGTTGCGGGAATGCAGTATTAAATTAAAAGTGATGAAAAAGTGATCAGAGACGTGCAGAGGTGTAATCAAGGTGTTCTCTGTATCACAGCTGCGTGTGTAGATAAGATCAAGTTGGTTACCTGACTTATGGGTACCTGTGGTGGGGACTAGTTGGAGATTGAAGGAGGTAAGCAGTGAGTGGAAGTCTGAGGCATAAGGCTTCTCTAGGTGGATGTTGAAATCCCCAAAGACAAGAAGCGGCGAGTCGTCCTCAGGGAAAGACGAGAGCAGCATGTCTAGTTCTTCTAGAAATTCGCCCAGTTGACCTGGAGGGCGATAAATAACTACAATGTGGAGTTTTAATGGAGAAGTAATAGTTACGGCATGGAATTCAAAAGAATTGGTGTTGACTACGGAGGGGTAGGTGGAGAACTTCCAGTCTTTGGAGATGAGAAGACCGGTGCCACCACCTCTCCCATGCTGGCGGGGAGTGTGAGAGAAAGAGAAATTACTAGAGAGAGCTGCAGGGGTTGCTGTGTTCTCAGAAGTAATCCAGGTTTCAGTTAATCCTACAATACTAAGAGCAGAGTGGGAAGCAAATGCAGGGATGAAGTCGGATTTATTAACAGCAGATTGACAATTCCAGAGACCAATGGAAAGAGAGAGTGGAAGAGTAGAAGAGGTACAGATAGTGCGAAGGTTGGCGGGATTGCTCCGCCTTCCTCTGGTGAGAGAGTGTCGTGGGCGAGAGACCACAGGAATGAATTGGAAACACATGCTGTGCGAGTGAGTATAGAAAAGGCGAAAAAGAAAGTGAGAGAAAACAGTAAAAAAGGATTTTTAGATAAGATACTACTGTGCGTTGTCGGTTTCGTTGCTCGGTTGAGTCGCGCAGGACGAGTCGAATGGTCTTTACCTCGTCGGTCTTGAGTCGCGCAGGACGAGTCGAATGGTCTTTACCTCGTCGGTCTTCACGCGAGGAGGGCTGAACGCTTCCGCTGACGCTTCCGCGCCAGCGCCTCTATCTGTATTAAATGGGTTGCTAATCACGTAGTGAGTGGGAACAGCTGCCCGTGCGTTTCAAATTAGCAAGACAAAGCCTAAATGAACACGCAATGGCTCAAGTCGAATCTAATGCTGGACTCTTCCGGACTTAAGTGCTAATTTATCCAAAGGTGAAAAGCTTTCCTGTAATCTAAAATCAACTAGCTGCAAACAACACTCCAAAGCACCATAGACTTATAAGGAAAATAGATCAGAGAACGAAATAATTCTCACTACTTAGCAAATATATCACCTAAGCGTCATACAACAGAAACATAATATACACCGAACACTTACGCGTGCGCTCTTGCCGTGACTACAGACTACTCGCTTATCCTGGCAATGAGCTGTGAGCCCGCATTTAAATAGCTACTCCTACAGTCGCTGCCCGTGCGTTTCAAATTAGCAAGACAAAGCCTAAATGAACACGCAATGGCTCAAGTCGAATCTAATGCTGGACTCTTCCGGACTTAAGTGCTAATTTATCCAAAGGTGAAAAGCTTTCCTGTAATCTAAAATCAACTAGCTGCAAACAACACTCCAAAGCACCATAGACTTATAAGGAAAATAGATCAGAGAACGAAATAATTCTCACTACTTAGCAAATATATCACCTAAGCGTCATACAACAGAAACATATAATATACACCGAACACTTACGCGTGCGCTCTTGCCGTGACTACAGACTACTCGCATTTAACCCAACCAGTGAATAGTGAACACACACACTTCAAGTCGTGAACACACATACACCGGGGCAGTGGGCAGCTATCATTGCAGTGCCCGGGGAGCAAACAGGGGTAAGGTGCCTTGCTCAAGGACATGTCAGTTGTTACCTGCCGGTACTGAGAATCGAACCGGCAACCTTCTGGTTACGAGTCCGACTCTCTAACCATTAGGCCACAACTGCAACTTGTTTGTCTTTAAGTTGCTTTTATCAAAATGCAATAGAAAAAAGCATTACTGATTTGCATCTTAAAACAAAACAATGGCACTGATATATTTTAAAATATGTCAGGACAAGTTATTTTCAGTTAAGACAACTCAAAATTCCTTTTAGTCTGGGATTAGTCTTAAGCCTTGTCTGTGAAACCGGGCCTGTGACACTTAAATTTTTACCTAGAGCACATTTGGGGATTGAAGAAATAGATTTAAACAAATGGAAATAAATATAGAAATATATATTTATTATTATGTTCAATGTATCTATCTTTTCTGTATTTTTGCATGTTTTTATTAATTAATTTATTTTCATCCTGTGTAGTATTCTATATAACACCGGGGGTTGTGGAGCACATTAGTAAATCCACTGTAGGTAAGTGTACCTTGCTCTAAAGCGCAGCCATCATGCTTTTTTGTGCCGTTGCCATGGTGAATCATATTATCGGAGCTCCATTGATCATGACTTGTCATAGTCGCTTAACTCAAGGTAAGCTTAACTCAAATCAGCTGTTCTGAAACCAAAAACTCAAAGTTTCTCATTTCAAAGTAAATCAACTTAGAGTTAGGGTTTTAACTTAGAGTTGGTTGAACCTCCTTATTAAAACGGGCCCTAGTCTGCCTGTCATGTATTAAGGTCACATGATAGGAAATAGAGGCAGCCATTATAAAGGAGGCAACATGGCACATGAGTTTATCTTAGCTCAAACAAATTGTTGCTGGAGTGTGGAGTTTCTTATTGTGGACTTGCCATTCCAGACACAATATAAAGACTTTGGATTACACTTTATTTGGATTTATTTATATATACACCAGTGAACACTATCACATTTGGACATTTGTCAATCGACTAATGTCAATATTGTAAATACACATATAATTTATGTCACTTGTTTGTCTCATAATTTTAACGCTTTTAATCTCTCAGTCTAATCTGACCCCATTTTAACTTTTGCCACATAACCAATAAGGCTGACCGTTACACAATAGTGTCAATCACAGTTTGCTAAAATGCTACAACATTGCACAGGCTCTGGTTTTGAAAACAGAAGGGATTTAAATTGATTTGAGCAGCAAATGCTCAAATCACCTCCCACAAAGTGGACTACACTAGATCAGGTAATGCTGACAAAAATGTTCACATTAAAATTGAAAAGCTCCAAAAGTTTTTGTATTGTATTAAAATGTTTCAAATAATCACATTTTTACACAGGAAAAAAGTGTCTGAAAGTGTTTTTATATCTTAAAAAAATATAAATAATAACAATATATACATATACATTGTGTGTGCGTATGAGAATAAAAATGTGTCATGACCAGCTGTGCAACACTTAAGTGTCACAAACATGTGAAAACATTGTAAAAAATGCTGGCCATGTAAAAACTAAGGACTCCAAGGACTGATGCAAAAATGTCTATTTCTTTACTCACAAGAACAATGCAGATCCTTGTATATTACCAAGAGCAAAAGACTGTTTCAGCTCATAAAGTTGGCATGCCTAGTAATGTAAGACAGAAATGTATCAGGCTCCATTCTGGGTCCACAATATTTTAATATATTTCAAACACAATATTTAACCTGTACACATAATAAAAACTGTTTCTTTCAGCATCCTAATATTTATCACAACGTCTGTCCATTTCTTTTCCCACGCGAGCCAACAGTGCTGCCCTCATGGCCGAGTCCAAAACGTTCATCTCTGCTACTCTTTCCACTATTGTTTCTGGCTTGTCCTTCTGTCTCAAGAAAAAAAGAAGATTAATCTAAGAAATGAATAAATGATGTTCATTTTCAACTAATTACAGTTCTATGCCTGTTTTTAACTATTACTTTAATAAAACTCATCAGAAACCTTGTGAACAATGAATGATGTAATTTTCCCACTGTCAGCCTGGTAATCAAGCCAGAATAACTCTGTGTCACTGTTTTCCTGATCTGTGCCAGAGCTGCTCTCATTCCAGTCTTCTGTCCCCACATGCACTCCAGACTCAGAGCCATCTAAAATCAGAAGGACATTGTCAATGTTACAGACCCACTGGTAATATTTTAAACTAAACACGTTTTACCCATATTGTTCAATGACATATTTCCGGGTGGATCAATGACCGTCTCAATGTGAATTAAATTATCACATTATAATGGTTAACAGATTTAAATAACTTGAGCTTTGTTAAATATAACATTAAATGGCAGTGTGTTTAATAGAACATATATTCATATAATACATGTCTTACAAATTATGGGGTCTGATATGTTCCAAGCAAAAATCATAAAATTAAAACCTAGGCCAAAATGGGGAAGCAATGTGCTTTTAGGTTTCTCATCTTTAGGGTTCTTTAGAGGTAAGTAAATAAACTAATAATATCATTCCAAATAATTATTTGATAAGTAATTTTATATTGTAGTGTGATAATGATAACCAGGGTTTAAAATCAACACACGCCAACCTGCCAAATGTGGGTAAAAAAATCAATTATGGGGATTGTTCAGTGAAGAATTGTTTAAAATAAAACCCTACTGACTTGTTTGAGCCTATTTATTTTAATGAATGGTTGAAACAACTCATCTGTCAAACATTCAACTCCTGAGACTCAGTGTCTGAATCCATAAAATCAGTCACTTACAACTAGGGATGCACCGATAACATTTTTTAAAGACCAAGTACAAGTACCGATATTTGTTTCTGGTACTCGCTGATACCAATACCAATCCCTTTCTGTATTTTTTATTTATCTTTTGGTGAGGTGGCAATTTTCCAAGCACAACACAGTGAGAATAATAAAAATAGAATAACTTCATAATTACAACTCCACCTCAAACACATTATGAAAAAATAAATAATTTTATGTGCTTGTCACAAACTTTTAAAGCACAAATTTCAGTCAGTTATGTCACATGAGTTATCGATCTTTGGTATCGGTATACTTTTACAGGCACGAGTACATGAGCTTAGTATCGGTGCATCCCTACTCGCAACACCTCAGAACCTAAGTGTAACAGTCATCAGCTGTTCCGGTCTCTACACTGCACTACACTTCCCACAATCCATTGCCGGACTCATTATGTTAATCAGTATCACCTGTGTCTTGTTATCTTGTGTCAGTCTGTCTATTATACCGGTATATTCATTCACTCATTGCGAAGTCTTGTTTGTGTCAACCTTCGTGCCTCTGAGCAGTTCCTGACAGAAAAATTGCTTAGGCCATATAACAAGAAAATTGCCTATAAGGCTGTGTGAGGTGAAACCAGAACAAAGCACAAATTGTTGTTTGCTCATTTAATTGTATGTAGTGGAAATAAAGACTGTTATTGTAAATATGATTTTCATAGCCAATATATAACTTGGAGGAGAGAGTACAGAAGAGAAGCAGACCTAAAGAGCTTACACTTGTCAGATACCATGCGATGACACTAGGGATGCTCCGATCAGGATTTTTGCAGCCGATGCCGAGTACCGATTTCTTGTCATTGATTTTTTCTGATCACTGAAAATATTTCCACTGGCCTTATCATTTGCCAGACCTGATCATTATTTTGATATAATCATATGAGGGCGTTTAAACGTAAACTATTATTTCCCATCCCTTTTTAAATAGATTCTTATTTTGACCACAAACAATTACATTACCAACAACTTGTGCTTTGTTCTGTTTTCTGTCTAACTAAATTATTTTATAGGTAATTTACAACACATTGTCATATAAATAAACTGTAAATACTGTGTGGATTATTTAGAATAAATCTTACCAACCTCTGTTGCTATATGGCCTATATGTGTTTTGAGTGACTGATTTGATGGATTCAGACAGTGAGTCTCCTGAGATCAGTGTTCAACCATTCAAATGAATCGGTTCAAATGAGTCATTGTCACGAATCGGACATTAGCAGACGCTAGTAGGCTGCTCTCGATGTGCGTCTGTGTTATTCACAGACTTCGCAAAAGAAAGACGTTAACACGGAAACCACTTCATCATTGGATAGGATTGATTTTCATTTATTAAAAGTGTGTTTTTGTCACCTGCGTCATGTGCTTGTCAGAAAAGAACTGGCAACACAATTAGCACGCATTGCTAATTCAGGTAAAAATATTATCGAAATGCTTTTGTTCTTTTGTCATCGTGCAAATTGCTTTGATTATGTGCGAGGGAGAGAGACACAGAGGCATGGTTGATTTCATGCGGTGCTGCGAAGACCGATCAGCATCATCCACGGTTCAGCGGAAGCGTTTTGTTTTTCCGCTGTGCCGCACGTCATATGCCGATCGGTCTGCGCAACACAGATTGAAGTCAAACACTGTTTAGAGACAGAGAGAGTGCACAGCCACTCTGCTCGCTCTTTCCCGCAGTCATTACAAGCACGGCAGTCATACAACACGCATAAATAACATGTACGTCTTCACGAGGTTTGTGAGATCGGCCAATTTAGTGAGTACCGATCGAGTCATAAAATGTGATTATCGTACGATACCGATCTGCTGCCGATCGATCGGAGCATCCCTAGATGACACCACTGGTGTACTAATTTTTAAATAAAATCAAAACACAAGAATGAACAATTAATAAGTAGCATGAACAGACAAAATCAAAATTGTATTTGTATATAGGCCTACTAATATTAACAAAGAGTAATAAATGCTGTAAATATACTGTTCATTGTTAGTGTATCATAGTTAATGCATTAGTTAATGTTAATGAAAGTGTTACCCATATTTACTATGTTTTAACTTGTCCTTAGAAAACCCCCTGATATAATAACTTGGCAAATGTCACTACTTTCACTTATTTCACTTTTACTTATTGGAGTAGCTCTTTTCCCAGCTTTCTTAAACTCTCTGACACTTTCAGACTGGTGGCCCAGTCCATTGTGCTTGCTCAAACATTTAAAGTGTGTGTCAAAAATGTTCCGCCCCAACCATACCTGCAAGCCACCGCTTCTCAGCTTGTTGTGATTGATCACCCACTTAGAGCATGTCAAAAATGTCCTACTCTTTACTACAACTTCAAGCTTTAGCTATTATTCCATTTATAGTCTACTCTGTCACCAACATATATCATATCATATAATACAACAGTAATAACACAAAATATACATGTATATGCTACACATATGTGTATATTAACTATTAATAATTAACTAGCTGGATAACCAATTAAAGGGGGGAAAAAGCAGTATAGAAAGGACAATCTGAAATGGTTTTGAAATATTTTTAACAGGAACGAGTCTAAGTAGAGCTAAGTAATTTTGTGATTCTGACCCAGATAGAAAAAAAGGTACCTTGAGAAAGAATAGGAAAATGGAAAAAAGAGAGACTGGAACAAAGAAAGGTTAAGGAGCTCAGCGTGAGAGAGAAAGGTCAAAAGAATGAAATGCAAGGAGGCAAGCCTGGCCCAGAGCCAGTGCTTTACTACAGTCAGAAACACCACCCAAACTCTCCTAATATTCCTGAAAACCAACCTGAGCCAGGCCCTTTCAGGTTAGAACATAGCGATACAGATGTGATACAGAATGAATTAAAAATGTCAATTAAATAGACAAATGCCTCCAATTAAAGCATTTGTCCATCCTGTCATCTTGTTGTCCATCCTGTCATCTTCAAATTTTACGAAAATGAATTAATTATTTTAACAAGTTATCAAAACATTGTGTGTGATTTCTTAATACACAAATGATGGCCAATTAGTATTGTTTGAAAGTTTGATCTAAATATATTTCTTGTTACAATATTCAACAGCCTAATGTCTTTATGAAGTTAAATGGAAAATCTCAGATTTTTATTTCGGAAATTGTGTAAAGTGTCAAAGGCCTTTTATAGTTATAATGGCATATATTTATTCATTTATTTTATTAATTATTTTATTTTTATTATTAGTTACATTATGTCCTTATTTTTAATATTGTTTATGTTTAATCTTATGTTGGGTGTTGTATTGTTTAGAAGTAGACACGAGTCTCCAATTATGAGTAGCAATTTTTAAATCCAGATTAAAAACACACGTGTTTAGCTGTGCATTTACAACCTGAGCACTGTGCTGCATTTTTATTTCTCTTTCTTGTTTTTATTCTCTTTATATGTGCAAACATTTCTAATCAATTTTATTTCTGTTTATTTGTCTTTTAAATTCAGTCTTTTTATTTGTGATTTTAAATAATTTGCTTTTTATAAATGTCTTATGAATTTTGTTCTATTTTGCCTTCAAACATTTTATGTAAAGCACTTTGAATTACCTTGTGTATGAAATGTGCTATATAAATAAACTTGCCTTGCCTCCAATGGTCTCCATCTCAAGGTTCATAATAACAAATATTATAACAAATAATTACTTTGAAACAGTAATTTTCCACTATATTGCATGGTATAATAACACCTATTGAATCAGACTCAAAAACAGACTCAAAAATGCTCAGCACAACTGAGATTATTTAATAAATAATTTTCATTTTATTCAAGATCTGCCTGCCTGCTGTTCTCCCCTTCATCTCTGTATCTGTACATATTTAGTAATTTCCTGAAGGAAAGAGATCTAATGAAACTGGACTCTAATCTTTGGATCTATAAGATCTGCAAGCCATGTCCATAGTTGGATCTATGTTTCCGATGGATCTATCAATTATAAATATTAATAATAATACCATCAATATATTTGTAATGGCAACAGACTCTATGGCAATGTTAGTTATCTTATTAGTGTAGCAACTGTGTGATGTGGCGCAATTTTAAAATATTGACAGTGATGCTCCTTTTGTGTGTGATACAACCAGATTTTATTCAATTGGTTAGGATTTAAAAACTATAGTTTAGTAGTATAGTACCATATATGGTCTGAGCTTGCCTTATGAAATGTTTCATTTCTTTCTTGTAGCGGCTGCCTTAAGTTTGGCTAATAATTTTTGCATAGTACTTAACTGATTAGCATCTTTTTTTTAACTTATGCAAACTGCATCTCTTCTTATTGTGAAAAAGTTAATAAAATACTTTCTACCTATGTAACTTACTCTGATGACGTGGGTGGTACACTTGTCGGTCAGGTCTTTTAGGATGGCGGGGCGTCGTGGTGGTGGTAGTGGTGGTTCTGCGCCTCTGTTTTTCTTTGGCCTGTTTTACCTCTCTGTCATAATCATCCCTGAAACAAATATATAATAAATTGCATGATTTATGTATGACGATTATTATGATAACATGAACATGAAAAATCCATTGAAAATATTTCCAGGATGTTACAATTCCTATAACGTTAGCTCCCCTGAGATTTTCCGTAGCAAGACAATTCCAATATCCCAGTTCTGATAAAGATGCACAATATCCACAGAACTCTGCTTTTGAAATCAACTTACAATTTTAGTTTATTCTGTAGGATTTGATTCTTGAGTGAATTTTAAATCATCCCATTATAATGTTATGTTACAAATTACATGATTTTAAAAATATTGTTTGCATATACGTCAGGGCTAAAACTAAAATTCACTATGCAGGTGAAAGATTGTGCGAGACCTGGCTATTTGATTTCTCCTGATATGCTGAAGGAACCCATGGCTCATATCCAAACGACCACCAGGTTTATATTTGACACTCTTGCTCTCTGCATCATAAACTTTGTCCATAGTTGTGCTATGAGTCTGTAAATAAAACTCTGAAAACAGTCAATTCATTTTAGCAAATGCTATAGGGTCTATTCACCGATGGTCAATACAAACCGCACTCCGAGTTTTTTCTTTTAATTAAAAAATCGGCAGAACAATGCCCATTCTGGAATCTGATATATATTATATTTGTTTGCAACAATTATATTTGTTTTGTATTTTGTACACTTGATTATAGTGAAAGTAAAACACGGTATTTCCCCCCTTCGCTCTACTTCAACTCCGAGTTATTCAGCTTTTGGCCATCCTTTATGAACCGGAAGTGACTGCGGAAGTTTTTAAAAAGCGTATCAGAAAACGTTTTAAAAGCGCAACGTGCATACCCTGTTCAGTTGCAGTTAGAAATCAAACAGGTACAATGATCGCAGGCGTGAAACGAGAGAAAGATTTCGATGATAACGAAGAGGAAGGTATGTATAATTTTTTTGTTTGTTTAAGTTATTCATATGTTTAGGTTTGGATTCAAAGCCACCTACAATTGTAACGTGTTACAACACCAGTGAGTTATCAAACTGAGACAGTAAAAATAAATCTAGTGTCATGGCATTTGATTAGAAAAGTGTAAGTTAATTAAAGAAGGGTGTGTGAAAGAAACAATAAATATCCCATACACGGAACGCTTCCTTTACGATAAGTAAAATAAATATTTATAACAATAAGAGAACGTTCACAGGTAGCTAGTTTTATTATCCAGGACATAAGCCATGTGTTTTTGGTGTTATTAGTTACCTTGTGTTAATCTTACACATAGTGGAAACATGTTTTGTGAAGTTACGAATACTTCTCCGTTTGGCTGTCTGATGGTCTTGGTTGAGGTAACTTACTTAACGTACACCACTACCCTTATTTTTGGTGAATGAAAATCTTGATGTTCTAACACACACATACACATTTTGGAAATGTATGTACTTTGTGGAAAAATTGAGGAAGGCCCTTTTCTCTTTCACAACAAATGTGCCCCAGTGCACAAATCAAGGTCCTTAAAGATATTGCTGTTTGAGTATGTGAACACTTTTACTGTCTGCCATTTAAAACTATATTGGAAACATAAAATGCAGCTTATAATTAGATTTCAAATGCTGACAATGTATTTGAGAGATTCGTGGAAGTATAATCTATTGAAATGTACAAATTAAGTGTTAAATCTGAGTTCTTGAAGGATTGGGCATTGTCTTAGTCTTTACAAACTGTAACACAATCTGATCATAAACTGTTGTTGTGACGATGAGGTAAACTTCCCTGATAATAGTATTGTTTTATTTAGGAACTTGCACAATTTGAACTAAAGATGCACCGGAATGTAAATTTCGACTGATAACGATAACTGATCAATTATTTTACATTGTAAGCCGATATACTGTATCTTAACTTCTAGAGGCACACCAGTTCGTGGGCGATATTTACGTAACTTTCTTAAGTGTTGTTTACAGTGACATTTTTACATTTATGAAAGAAAAGACTTCAGACCCATGATTATGATAAATATTAATCATCAAATGAATTTTTTAAAAGCAAATTGTTTAGGCTTGTTAGGTGCCAATTTGTGGAGCCTTTAAAATTTTGGGGAGACTACAATCGTATACAGCGGTCTTATTGAAGTAAAATATGAGCCAGTATTTGTGTAACTAACACTGTGCAACCCAGACACGTCACAACACAATAGAAATTCCATGTTGTTTAGAAGTTTTGTCCACACAGCCATGACAATAATACGCAACAAGCTGCAATTGATATAAGAAGCTTTTATGACTCGCATCACATCTCGTGTGGATGCAGCAAAACAAATGCAATACAAAAGGCACTAGATAGGCCTATACGTAGGCCTGGGCAGGTATAAGATTTTGATGGTATGATAACCATAAGCCGAAATGGTTTCACGGTATGACAGTATTGCAATTACAGCTTTAAAATGTGTTCTTTTAACAGCTTGTTCCAAGTGGACACACTATATTTTAAATACATGTATAAATATTTGGAACAGTAGTAAACATATACATTATGTCAGGTTAAAACTTTTTGAAGCATGGCATGGCACCCCTATATAGTCTTTTTTACATGCATTTTTAGTTATTAAACTTGCATGCATAGATGCTGCAAACAACAAATTAAGCATAAACAAAAAATGGCACAGAACCAGGTGGATTTTTGCACTTTCTGTCTTTAATGAGACCTTAAAACAACTCATACCTTTGTACCGGTATTGCAGAAAACCCACGACTTTCATCCAACGGTATACCCTGAGACGGTATTCGGCTATGCCTGAATATACAGCATTTTCAATACTGTAGCCTATTATTCTATATTATTATTCGAGTGTCACCATTTCAGAACGAGCTCATAATTAGGCTATATAACAAACAAGCTTACAGTTGAACATTTCGGTTCACGGTTGTAGGGTCACGGTTTCGGTTCGGTATGTGCAATGTTCAGGGAGAAATGACTAATAATCAAGCTACAACAACCAAAAAAACAACAGAGCAAAGCAGAAAATAAAACTGCTTTTATATAGAAATGGATTAAATGTAAAATAACATTGCATATGTGCAAATTAAATAAAGATGATTCATTATTGAAGTTACAGAAGCTATTGAGTTACGAGCAGTGAGTGATTTCCTTTTTAAACATAGCAGGAATATTAGGCTGCTGTTGCTTTAAGAGTAATGCAACAGATACAGTACAGTAGCCTTCTATACATAAGTTGGTTTCAGTCTGTTTCTGTTCACTTAAGACATAAACTACTATGCTTGCTAAGATATTCGCAAAGAGGGGCATGTTGACCTACTTTTTGTATCAAACATACATTAGCAGATCTTTGTCTGTCTGTTTTACGCATTATTATTTTTAACGGACCATATTATAGATGCGTCTTTATATTTAAGATGAACAGCGGACCAAGTGCGTGCCGAACCGTGGGAGGAGAACCGTGCGGTTAAATTTTTTACCGAGAACCGTTACACCCCTAACAGACACGAACAAAAATGAAATAACCACGCGAACAGTGTTTTTATTTTAGAATTTAATTCCACTATCAGCGCTGGCCTTCTCGGCCTTTCGCTGAGCCTTGTTCCCGAACGGCATAGCCTCTTTATTTAAACATAACATAACCATAGTACATATCCATCTGTAATTACTTCTATAATATTGATTTATCCTGCACTTTTGCAACCACTGTATATCCTCCACTTGCTGCTGTTGCACTTCTGGTTAGACCTAAACTGCATTTTGTTGCCTTGTACTTGTAAATGTATAATGACAATAAAGTTCAATCTAATCTAATCTTCAATCGCCAACTCTTTGTCATGATTTTATTAATTAAGCAGAATGTTAATGTGAAAGATTAATCGTGTTTCACCTGTGTTCTTGTAAACCGACTGGGCTAGGGATCAGTGTTGGGAAAGTTACTTTGAAAATGTAATTAGTTACTGATTACAAGTTACACTATTTAAAATGTAATAAGTAGTGTAACTATTTAATTACTTTATAAAAGTAAAGTAACTGATTACATTTGATTACTTTTTAATTACTTTTCTAAATTTCATACGAATATTTTTAAATGTTAATCATTTTAAAATATTTAAACCAGGCAGGGTTAACCTTACAGTAGTACTCAATATGATTAGTGTCAGACTTTCAAAATCCTTCATCACTTGAATTAAGAGTATAATAAACGATAAACTAAAAGAGTGATTTGTCCACTGGGTGGTGCTTTCGGTTAACGTTCATCATAGAAAAAGTTTCAAACCCTGGGGAAAATATGATACGCAAATGTAAATATGTGTAAATGTGTTATGTCTTAAAATGCTACCTGTCTATGCGTTTAACATCACATTTGTTTCTGCTCATCATTTAAAAAGAGGCAGAGCCTATAGAAAAGCTTTGCTAGCCTATAGATTACTAGACTGTTTGAATACACCAGGCTAGAAACTGAATTGAAAA
Source organism: Oreonectes daqikongensis (assembly GCA_026939265.1). Classification (NCBI taxonomy): domain Eukaryota; kingdom Metazoa; phylum Chordata; class Actinopteri; order Cypriniformes; family Nemacheilidae; genus Oreonectes; species Oreonectes daqikongensis. The sequence continues at coordinate 1,929,892 of JAOTQM010000053.1, read as the reverse complement.
CTGAATTCATTTGAAACAACAGAAAATGTGCATGTTATTTTGTATAAATAAGTAGGCCTATTTATTTTATATTTATAGTGTTATACATTAAAGTAAAATAAAATAAAAGGGCTTGTGTTACGTTCTTATTATTAGTTTAGTGTAAGGACACTTTTCCTCATGTTCACAACACAATGTAAACATAACTTCAAATAAAACGCATTTGCGTCGTTCGTTCTTGCTGTCTGGACGTATTTGAAATGATCCAGCACTGTCTCTAGTAATCCACAGATAAATCCGCAGAAAGTTTCGTGAACTCATCCACGGTTTCATTTAAAACGTCACAAAAATCAAATTGTTCGTCTTCAGGATCAAACACACAGCAAACAGTATTGTAGTAATATGCGCTCATGTTGAGTGTATATTGTCAATGAAAATCCGCGGAATTTGTTATGGAGTGAAACGTTGATAAATAAACTACTGGACATGAACCAAGCAATATATTTTTAAATACACATTAGCATCTAATTTGACTTAAAATACCCACGTCATTTTTTCTTACAGAAACGAGTAATACATCAACATCATTCTAAACTCAAGGTATATGTTTATTTGTGTACAATTACAATAACTAATAAAAAAAACTGTGTGCTTTTATTAAATAAAGATAATTAAATAAAGAGAGGTTAATTACATACCTGCTGATGCTTAAGTTCGGCATTGAAGCCTTTGATGTGGAAAGAATTTTAATACAAACATATTTTGCACTGGACTGTTACATTTCATTTCCGCCCTTATAAGATTTCTGTATGAAATTATTTGCATTTTTAGCGCTTGCCATGGTGGCAACTCTAAGACTGGTCATCGCTTTCAGCATCAGTGTGTGGACTGATATGATTGGCAGACTTGGCGCGCTGCAAATTCAAACGGCATCAGAATAGCATCGCTTTACTTAAAGGGCTTTGGCAGGAGGCATACAGAAAATATTCAAATGTAATGCATTTTGTAATCATTAACATTTTCGTAAGTAACTGTAATTTTAATTACAACTTTTTCACAGTAACTGTAACGAATTACAGTTACGTTTATTTTGTAATTAAATTACGTAACGCCGTTACATGTAACTAGTTACTCCCCAACACTGCTAGGGATTGACTTTCACCTTATGTAGATATGTTATACCTCAATTAAAACAATATAAACAGGAGAACCATATACCAACTCAAGTGTTTATATGTTCTTTAAGTTACTGTCCGCTTTATTAGCATGTTTTGCATGAGGAAAAACAAGTTGGGTACAGCCTCATGATTAAAAGAAAAAGCCAAACATTGGGTTATAAATCTTTATTAAATTGTTGTTAAATTGTACAAGTTTAAACATTTTCCAGACTCTTACCTATTTATTTCCCAAATTGTGCATCTTGTTCCACTTTACAGATATGTACTGTTTAGGTAGGTCTACATTATTGTTACAAGTAGTTACGCTGTAAATTCTGTTGAATTATGCCATACATTGCGATTAGATTTCGATTAATCGCCCAGCCCTAGCGTTACCAAATATTTTTGATATTAAAGTATTGTTGTACATTGTGCAGTAACGTTTTGAAGTCATAATAAACTATTTCTCAAGAAAATCTTGTTCCAAATGATATATAACCTATTTTTTGTCAAATTCATTCGTTAACCGATGTTTTGCTCTTCATGGTGTGTGCATGCGATAGACTCGACAATGGAGTGCAATGGATCATCTCATTATCTTACATGCACATAATATCGAGAAATAAACACGAATGAGTATCGGCTGATATATAAAAACAGAGTCCTAAAACAGACCGTGCTTTCCGGTTCGGAACGCATGTGACCCACGGATTAACAGCAAGTTTACATCATAGAGTTAAAGAAGATTTAGCCCACACGCTCTCTCTCTCCAGTATCTTGACGAGTGCAATATGAAAGCACATTCTTGCATATATCTTAACTTAAACAGCTGTGTTGAGTCAAAGCGAAAAGATGCGCACTTCAGCAAAAGATGCGCCGCTCACTCATAATGCGTTTGAGAAGACTAGAGAAAGTTAGTCGACATACATCATCATGATCGCCACCTCATAACAGCCGTCACATTTATAATCTCTAGATCTGAAAAATGATCTGATCCATGAACAAAAATCCGTAATATGATCTGAATTGTACGTTTTGAGATCTGTTGCACCACTTTAGGATCTTATTAGCACAATATTATCACTTATTGTGATTATTTATTGTGGAAAAGCATGAACACACATTAAAAGTTATTGAAAAGTGCTGGAATTTGACTCCGGAAAAGGTGTACGAACCCTGTCTTGGTCGGCTAGCCACGCTAAAGTTTACGTCTCGTAATTTAACAATTAAAGTACAGTAATCCGCTTAGTTATGTAGTTAATAATGGCGGTGTGGCAGAACAATTATTTTGACTTCAAGTTAAAGATTGAACGCAACGCAGTCGTATCTTGCCACAGAGTGCTGCTTTTGGATTAGATTAGATTCAACTTTATTGTCATTACACATGTACAAGGCAACGAAATGCAGTTTAGGTCTAACCAGAAGTGCAATAGCAGCAAGTGCAGGATATACTGGGGTTGCAAAAGTGCAGGATAAATCAATATTATAGAAGTAATTACAGATGGATATGTAATATGAACATGATATTGAGGTGGCTATTACTATAAACTGAGATTTACAGATGGATATATACAATAAGTTAGGCTATGGTGAGCAGTAGAACAATGGATATAGAGTAGTGCAATAAATTAGGGACAGAGGCGATCCAAGTAACAGTGCAATGGAAAAGCTATTGCATATTTCAGTTAAAGTACAGTAGTGCAAAGATGCATATGTAAACAGTTGGTACTGTAAATAAACAGTCGGCAGTGCAAATGATCAGTCTGGTAGTGCAAATGAACATAAATGTTGTGAATAGACAGTCCAGTAGTGCAAATAACGAAGTGAAGTCAGGTGAGAGGTGGGAGAGGAGAGTGTAGCAGTATATGAGAGGCAGTGGGATCAGCGAGGGGCAGAGTTCAATAAAGCGACAGCTCTGGGTAAAAAAGCTGTTCTTTAGTCTGCTGGTCATGGTCCGGAGTAGGGATGCAACGATTATAGATTTTGTTGGCATGATTATAGTCTGAGAAATAATCACGATTGCACGATTATGACGATTATTATGCATTCATTGATTTCAACATTTTTACGGCCCTGCCAACATTTTTCCTTGCCCTACCACAAAAAATGTATAAATAAATAATATTGTCTTGTTAGTAGTTTGTTTTTTACCCATGTAATCTAAATAAATAAGGTTATAATACAATAAAAAATTAACTAACAGAACTTTTATGTATTTTATATTTGTAATAAAGCAAACACACAAATGAAATAAACAGTGCTTTTCAGATGTTTTAGGTTGGTCTGTGATTATCAGGTAAGGAAACTGAATAAAGTAATCAAGTGTAAAATAACACTTCATAGTCTTTACAGTATAAATTAAATATGGATAAAAGCCTTAAAGTTATCAAATTTAATCAGTCATCAGCAGTGAGAGTGTTTTTATTTTGTGTCTTCGTTTTTTGTTTGATGAGCATTAAAACAGATAGCCTAAGTTTATTATGCTGCTGTCCATTTAAGAGCTACTGTGTGTGGATCACATGCATTTTGTTTCCCTGCTATTTTCGTTCATAGCAAACAATAATGGACCTAATCGCTAATTAACGTTCAAAGCCCAGTTATTGTTTAATAAAAATAACATAAAAATAAGTTACATTGGTCCAGCTTTCATCAGGAGTAGACTTTGAAATTGAGCTTGTGCATACAGAATGTGCGCTGTCTGCGGCGCTCATCCGACGCGCGACTCCGGCAACTTAAATGCAACTTTGTTTGTTACGTTGCACTGAAAGCCTAACTGTCACCACTACAGCCTTGATTGTTAATGTACATATAAGATTCGCTGTTTGGTCGCTTTCCATAGTTAAAAGTGTGTGTAGTAGCCTCCGTGTCTCTGATAAGCACGTACGGCTTTTTAAGCAGTTTTAACTTTTTTGTTTTACGCTAGTTGCTACAGTTCCGTTCCGTGCAACAGATATACTCGGTGTAATGGAACCGTGACGTTTTTAAGCGCGGTTAATAGTGAAATTCGGTAATCGCTGCATCCCTAGTCCAGAGTCACCTAAAACGCCTGCCAGAGGGCAGGAGAGAGAACAGTCTGTGGGCGGGATGAGGATACAGTCTGTGGGCGGGATAAGAGGAGCCCTTAAGAATGCTGCGAGTTCGATGCAGACAGTGTTTCGTCTGGATGTCCTCCATGGCTGTAAAGTCCCTGTGATGCGCTGGGTGGTTTTCACCACCCGCTGCAGTGCCTTGCGCTCTGCAACAGAGCATCTCCCATACCAGACTGTGATACAGTTGGTCAGGATGCTCTCTATTGCGCAGCGATAGAAGTTCACCAGGATAGCCGAGGACAGCTGATTCTTCTTCAGTGTCCTCAGTAGGGATGGGCGATATGGCCTAAAATCCATAATGCGATATATAAATTATATAGAACCATTTCAGAACAGGTTACATAGACCCTTAGGAAAGCCAAACTGCTAAATGTTTTTTTTTTTTAGAAATAAAGAAACGCTGTATGTCGTTTTAAGAACATTTATTGTGCAAAAGCAAATCTGTAATTATACAACACAATGTTGCAGATAAATAAACTAAGTGTAGTGCCTTCTAGAAGGAAAGACTTTTCTTTTGTTTAAGTCCTTGGTTCTTAAATGCCACCCAAGTTTCAGAGAAAAGAAAAACTGGTGTCTTTTTAGTTAAGGAACATACACTGTACTGAAAATACTTCCAGTATTAATTAGGCAAAGAAAATTATTTTGTGTAATGCACCGATACTTTAAATAAAAACATATTTCAAACCTGCAGCCTAAGGTAACGCATTTGGTTTTAAACATTTTGTTCTCCTAATGAAATTAAAACTGGTGTCTTGTTAATAAAAGAACGGACACTGTGAGTTAGGGATATACTTCTAGTATTAGGCATGGCTATTTTAAATAAAGAAAAGTCTTCCAAGTGTAGTGCAAATATACTTCAAATGAAAACATTATAAAGTGCTAAATGAAAGCACAAAATAAATAAATAAAATGCTTCCAGTATAAGGGACATATACGTCAACTAAAGAACATTTTTAAAGTATAAAAGTTTCTTTACAGTAGTGCCATGCAATATATACAGTAAAAAGTGCAAATGTAGTTTTAGTTATTTTCTTAAAGGACAAAAAATATGCAAAGAACAGAAAAACTGTTTGGTGTCTTCTCCGTTAAAAAGCAACACACAACAACGAATCCTAAAATCAGGCACTCACTGAGATTTTGTTTAATACACCATTTGTCATTTGTTAGGCCCTAAAGATTATTAGCCAGGAACACAAACTTGTCCACAGTCTCTGGCTTCAACAGAGACCGATGGCATGTAACAATGTTGCCACCAAAGCTAAATGCCCTTTCCGAAGGAGCACTTGTGGCCGGGATACAGAGATATTTCTGAAAATTAGCTTGGTACAGCCGCCACCAGTCCAGTGGGTCAGTCTCTCCATCAACCTGCATTGTCTGCAGGTAACTTTTTAGCTCCACTTCGATGGCCTCTCTGCAGCTGTGCCATCGGAGGAGGCCTTTTTGAAAAAGCTTCCCAGGCTCCGTTTTACCTTCTTTGATTGCCTCTCAGCAGCTACTTCAGCAGCTTCAGCACCATCAGCTGCAGCTTCTGTGCTTGTGTGTGGCAGTGGCTCTCTGACCGTTGCAGCTTGCACCTCCAACAGTGACAGAATTTCTGCTTCCGCTCTGGTCTTGATGAACTCCTGGCGGTCATCAGCTATATATGCATCTTTAAACCGTGGGTTGACCAAGGAGGCCATATCCAGCAGGTCAACCATTCTTGGGTCTGAGTACTTCTCGTTTAAGTACTCCTTGATGCTCTTGGTTATCATCATCAGCTGCAGCAAGAACAGTGTTGTTGAAAAGATGGAGAACAGGTTTGATGTACGACACACTGACATAATCTTCTCCAGAATTCCAGCAGTGGGCCGAGGGTGCGGCTTCCAAGACATCTGTATCTTGCCAAGTGGGTTCCAGGTGTTTGGTTTTCCTGTCTGCTTTCAGTACCTGTGATAGGGCCTTCTCTTGTTCAAGCACCCTCTGGATCATCATGTGGCGTGACCCCCACCTTGTTGGTGTTTCTGTGATGAGCCGATGAAAGGGAAGATGGTGCTCTGCCTGGGCTTTCTTCAACTCTTTTCTTCTTTTCCAAGAGGCACTCACAATCTTCTTGCATATGCCAACAGCACGGTCAATTCGGGGGTCTTTCACACTTTTTTCTGTTGACAAATTTGTAAAATATTATTAGTTAATTTCATCTATAATTTCTCTCTCTCCCCACACACACTGAACAACTATCATTACAACTATTGAAATGCTTGATTAGGATTGAATGAACATCACTTAACACAAATGCAACATTAAAATAGCATTGGGTATACAACTGAACAGAGGCAAATTCTACATCTATTATATGAATATTATATAAATTGTTTTATATATATATATATATATATTAATATTATACATATGCACAAAATGTTTTAACCTACCGATGGCGAGGTGCAGCCTGTGTCCAAAGCATTGCAGCCTGGTCCAATTATTCAGAGATGCTGCCTTGACCACGTTTGTTCCGTTTTCAGTAGTAATGCAAACTTGGCTTTCTTCTTTAAAACCCCATGACTGTAGTATATAGTTAATGGTCAGACTGAGGAAAGGCTCCATGGTACGGCTCGACCACAGGTCCGTTGTAGTAGAAAAGTATTTCAAGTCACACAGCTCTTTTTCAACATTTTGCGGAGCTCGGCATACAATTTTGGCATCTCTGTTTCTGTGAAGTATTTGCGGCTTGGCACCTCATATCGTGGATCAATAGCTCTAATCATGGCTTTAAAGCCGCGTCTCTCTACCGTTTGAAAAGGGACCATGTCCTTACACAAGTAAACAGTTATGGCCCTGGTAATTTCAATCCATCGCGGGCTCTTCCTAATATAAGGAGTACCTTTTGAAATGACTGTTGGATTGAGGTTTTGATCAGTTCCTGTTTTTTCTGTCCTGCATTCTTTGTACTGGATCTTGCGGTTGGCTGCATTGCCTGGCAATGCTGGTATTCAACGACATGTTTAGTTTTGAGGTGGTAGAACAGATTAGTCGTGTTACCTCTCTTAGCTGGAACTTTTGCCCCACACACTCTACGAAGTATATTTTTCTGCTGCTCGTCGGATGGCTTAAATCCAAACCAAGTCCAAATAATAGATGTTGCACCGGTCTTTTTCATGAGCTCCTCTATTTCGCTGACGCTTTCAGCCATGTTTATTCAAGATGACGAATATGATGATGCGTTGCAGCCGGCTGCAGCTCGTGGCTCTAAATTTTGCGGGTAGATTGCGTCATCAACATGCATTATCGCGATAGTGCAATAGAATTAAAATCTCTATCGTAGGCCAATCTTGTATCGTTTAAATCGCCCATTACTAGTCCTCAGGAAGAAATGGCACTGGTGAGCCTTCTTGACCAGGCTGCAGGTGTTGGTTGTCCAGGACAGGTCCGCCGAGATGTGGATCCCCAGGAACTTGAAACTGGAGACAAGCTCAACAGCCATCCCATTGATGTGGATGGTGTCGTGTGCCTCTTGACTCTTTCCTGAAGTCCACAATAATCTTCTTCGTTTTGGTGGTGTTAAGGAGCAAGTTATTGTCTGTAGACCATGTGGCCAGGTGCTGGATCTCCTCCCTATAGGGAGTCTCATCGTTGTTGCTGATGAGCCCAATCACCGTAGTGTCGTCCGCAAACTTGACGATGGAGTTAGATCCGTTCACAGGCCTGCAGTCGGAGGGGAAGAGGGAGTAGAGGAAGGGCCTTTGCACACAGCCCTGTGGTACACCAGTGTTGAATGTGATGGTGGTGGAAGAGATGGAGCCTGATCGAACATGCTGGGGTCTGTTGGTCAGGAAGTCCATAGTCCAGTTGCACATGGTTATTAGCTTGGTTGGATGACAGTGTTGAATGCTGAGCTGAAGTCAACAAACGGCATACGTGCATAAGTGTCTTTTACATGTCTTTTAAGCTATATAAGCAACCCTACTGCTTGCTATCTGGATAAAAAAACATGAATTAGCACTGTTGTTGCACTGACACTGAAAGGTAATTGTTTATAATGAAGTGATGTGTCAGTAAAAATGACCATTTAAATTTCAAACCATGAATATTGTTATATATGTATTTGACTATGTATGTTGAATACACTATTTTACAGCAAGTAAACGTTTAGCTTAATTATCACAATGTGTTCACAAAATGTAGTATGGAATAAAAGATGTTTTATCATATTTAATTAAACACCTGACAAATTAGCAATAAGCTGTACTTTCCATCTATTTCTTATTATTGTTTAATATTTGAAAAAGTTGTTAAACTTGTTATTGACACTATAACACTGTTTTCTTTGCTTACAAGCCAAATCAAGAGAATTGAAAAACTAAAAACAAAACCTGAGAAACAAAACCTTTTTTTATTTTTTTAAATTTTCATGTTCCTCTTACCTAAGCATAGAATAATAATAAAAACAGATCCAGACTAATTTAAAAAATTTTTAAAAAAAAACTTTCCGAAACAAGTTGTAGTGCTGGGGGAGTGTATCAAGCACAGAAATACGTCATACGGCCAAATCGTTTTTTAACAAACTGACCATGTTAAACATGAGAAGCCATCAGTTTAACAGTGTATAGAAGTAAGAAGTGATGTAGACAAGACGACGACAAGTGATGTAATGGGTAGGCGGGTGGACCCTGTGTATCATCGGTGAATCGCAACAAGCCTAACAAAAGTCACACGTGAGACACATTTGCGCTAGTTCCCGACAGTTTACACATCAAGAGCTCTGAATAAAATAATGAGTAGGGCTTAGGGATATACAACCTTTGCTAGTGGCTAGTACATTGTTTTTTACTAATGCCTTTTTACATGAAAAGCATAACATTTTTCATTTAATTTCAGTCTTTTTTTCAGGCAATATTAAATAAATTTTATTTAAATGAATGCCATGTCAAAATTATCTTTACACCTATGTTTTTATGAAAAAAACAAGTCACAAAAAATACTTTAGCTGGGTTTTCACAACAAAGGGTCATGTATCATAAATTGTAAAAATCATGTTTAGTTAATTTGCCTATTAGTATCTAAGAAATAAATGTGTTTTGCGGCCTACTTTTGTGTCCATTTTTTAGAGGTGCCGGTGAAAATTGGGCGTTCTCATGGTTTTGAAGATAGGAGAAGTCGACATTGTCCCTATCTGGACACAATCAACAGGTTAAACATGATTTAATTCTTTAATTTGATCACATATTCAGAGATTGTTACACTTACATCTTGCTTTATCTGTATCCTTTCTGTCCCTAGGAGTGTGTTGGATTTTGATTTTGAGAAGCTTTGTTCAGTCTCACTTTCACACATTAATGTCTACGCCTGTTTAATATGTGGGAAATATTTCCAAGGTTTGTGTGGCAGAAGCTGTTTAACTTTTTTTACCCAGATTTAAAATCAGATGTGTTTAAAATAAAAAGTCTTCTTGACCATTTTGCAACAACACTGATCCAGAAGCATTTCTATTATTATATTATAAAAAGCACCATATTTGTTTTTCTACAGCTAGTTTTTGCATTGTTTTATCTTCCTCACCATGCTCTTCCTTGATAAAAACCAACCTGGTTGTGTGTAGAATTGATTTGTCTGGGAGGTCCCTTGTAAGTATTAAGGATTAAAAATGTGCTCATACTCTTTAAAATAAATATGTGGATGTTTAGGCCTTTTCTTGAAAAGTATCCATGGTAACTTTTACTACAAATTTTATGGTTAAACTGTAGTTACTAGAAAATTGTAAATTTGTGGTTACTTTGGTTTTACAATAAATAGTTATTTAACTATAATAAAACCTGGTTAATTTTCATAAGAGCTCTAGACTGAGACGCAATGATTGCATTTTGCGGCTAATTTCTCTGCCGGTTTGACCAATTTTTTCTTAATGGCAAACATCCGAATAAATTTAAACCTTAATGCGTGTACATTTTATATTGCGCAAACGGCACATCCAGTCACTCCCTCTTGCCGCCTCTCTCTCTGCCATTCACTCATCAAAATGCGTCTTTGTTAGATGAGATGACATCTGAGGACATTAACATATGGGACATTGACCCATATGTTAATGAGCCATATGGGACATTGACATCTAGCAGTTGAGCTTGGTATCGTAGTCTAAATTAAAAATATTGGAGAGGCAAGTTTATCCAAGTAAAAGTTATTTTGCTTGTTATCAGAAATAATCTACAGGCACTCTTATGTTTGTGGATATGTATCGGAAGTTAAGTGCAGTTCAGAAATCATTTTGTGTAAGAAGTCCCCTTTAAGCCATTAAAATATTATCACAGGAAAAAACTTGCATATGCTATTTAGATGCTCAAAGATGAATTTTGAGTGAAAAAAATTGACTACAGTGGGACTTTAAATGAAAATCTTTAAGACTTAATTGTGTGTGTGAAATTAATATCATATATCATAAAGCTGAAACAAAAACTACTTCTGGGCCAGTGCTGTTTACATTTTGCTAAATGGTCTATATGCTGTGAAATGGAAAAATATTTCAATATAAATATTGAATTTATTCTGTTTTTTCTGCTTTTGTCTGCATTTCAGGCCGTGGGCAGAAGTCTCATGCATACACCCACAGTGTTCAGTTCACTCACCATGTTTTTCTAAATCTCCACACACTCAAGTTCTACTGTTTGCCAGACAATTATGAAATTATTGACTCCTCATTAGAGGACATTACAGTGAGCATATTGTTCTTTTGTGCTTTTGATATGTATGTTTTTGTTACAACACTGTAAATTGTTGACTAAATAATTACTTACCATATCAGCCTGTTTGTTTTTCTTGTACATCTTTGAATTATAAAATATTTTCTTCTTTTAGTATGTGTTAAAGCCCACATTCACCAAACAGCATATCTCTGGTTTGGATAAGCAAGGAAAGCTGTACAGAGCCTACGATGGCACAACTTATCTGCCTGGAATTGTGGGTCTCAATAATATCAAGGCCAATGACTATGCAAATGTTGTTCTACAGGTAAGATAAGCAGTCACAGTTGTGCTTACTGTTATTATTAAAACAACTGGGAGCACAAATACCTTTTTTAGGCTAGACGTCTAAATAAGACATGGTAAAATGTCTAATATGAATCACAGGGCAAGCATTTTATAACTCCTGTTATATTGCAGTGCATTGATTTTTTAATTTTTTTTTAATCCTCAAGGCACTGTCAAATGTTCCTCCACTACGGAACTACTTCCTTGAAGAGGAAAACTATCGTAATATTCGTCGGCCACCAGGTGACATCATGTTCCTGCTGGTTCAACGCTTTGGGGAGCTAATGCGCAAGCTTTGGAACCCACGCAACTTTAAAGCCCATGTGTCACCACATGAAATGTTGCAGGCTGTGGTGTTATGCAGTAAAAAGAATTTTCAGATCACCAAGCAAGGTATAATCTAATGGGTTTGTATTTATCTCTTGAGGGTGTTATGAGTTTGCAGTATAGACACTCGGTATGCCGAGTAACTACATATATTTTAGTGATTGTCGTCTACTTATAGGATGAAGTTGGAGTACTTGTGCATTTTTAATCAATCAAAAGTCTTTACAGTGAAATTATAAATGTAAATGCCTGAAAAAGTTTTTAGCTTTTGTAATGTGTGCCCTGGAGAAATGGCTTACAAATGGGACCACTGTTCAAATTTCTGTTGCTTTGATTAGCGTGCGGGACTCTAAAACTACTAAACAAAATTAATTAGTTTAACAAAAGTAATATTTTAATCTTGCTTCAAAATGTTTAATCTTTTTTTAATCCGTTCATTTTTTGCTTGTAATTATTCACAGAAAAATACTTTTTAACTTGCTTTTTAGGGGATGCTGTGGACTTTCTGTCTTGGTTCATGAATGCACTGCATGGTGCCCTTGGTGGTACAAAGAAAAAATCAAGTGAGCTTCATTTTTAATTTTTGTAAATGTTAGTGATTTGTAAGAATATGTTTTCAAGTGTCTCTGTTTGTTCAATCGAATTAAAATTTATTTCTGTTGCACTTTTAACAAACGTTATAGTGAATGCTAGGGGTGTAACAGTACATACATTCATACTGTACTGTTTTGGTTCGGCACTTGCGGTTGGTGTATACCGAATGCAATGTTTAACAGTAGATTTGTTTTATGTGCGTAACATACGTCAAATCAGAGTTATCGGATAAATCTTTGGACCCCAAGTTTGTATAGTTTTGGGCTCGCACTTTGAACACACTTCCCACACAGCACACTCATAAGGCTCTATTATTTATACAGAGTAATTACAAAATCCAAGCATAACAATAGAATTTGGTGCTTAATGTGGAATGGCACATAATCTGGCAAATATTGAGTTTCTTAATCACAAAATAGAGCTAAACGGCTAGAAACATTTAACTTGTGATAAAAATATATATAATAACTAAACACAAAATTGTGCACTGTTAAATAACGAAAGAGAAAATGAAAATATATATTAGTAAGATGCTGGATATATATATTGGACATTTTTCGCAGCCAGATGTTAAATACACAGAGTAAATATGCTAGCTAACACCATTTTATTGACAATTTAAATGGATGGCAATCGTGGTGCTGACTAAATCGATTCTGATGTTGTTTCTTCTGCTTTTTACCTCACGCAAAGCAAAAGTAAAACAGCTAATAAAGCAGGCTGTCCTAATCAACATACAAAATGTAAATAAACACTCGATGCGACATATGGTTATCACATTTCTATTATTTATTTAACTTGTTCAGAAAAATAAGCATACAGTATCGTTAAGTAAATGCGCACGCACAGATGCAGCAGGAACACACAACACAACACACATCAAGTTTAAGGCGCTTTGTGTTTTCTGTCCACCAATGAATAAAATCATCTCATGAAGTCCCGAAACAAAGTTAATAGTGAGAGATGCATAAGAGCAGTCGAAACGCGATAAAAACAAACGGAGGAAAGAAGTGAGTGCATGAGGACATCAAGGTGCAGTTTAAAGCTGTGAACAGCATGAGACTAATGCACATTTAAATGATGTAATCTTGTATTTTCAACATTATATATAATGTATAAAAAATGTTTCCTTAACTATGTTAAAAATGAATCTGCTAATTTGAGTAATTTTCAGTTAAGGTAAATTATCACACTGCATAAATAAGTGGTTAAGTGTGTGATGAGGAAATAGAATAAACTGGTAGTTATGATAATGCTGTAGTCTTTATTTCTTTTGTCCAGTGTGTAAAATTTTGATTTATTTTTTTATTACACAGAGAGTGAAGTATACAAAAAAGGGCACCGAATTCCAGCTTTTTCTCTAATTTTATTCCAGTTTATTGCCATTCTTTTCTATATACTCATAATACTCACACTTATGGGGACAATTCACCCAAAAATGAAAATTATTTTATCATTTATTCACAATATCATCACACCTACATTAAAGAACTGCGATTTTGTCATTATTATTTGACTCATGCGGCACACTGCCTTTATCTGGATAACAAACATTTACAGACAAAGTATATTCATGTTCATATGTCTAAACAGTCAGCATGTGTTAATGTTTTCTCCTCCTTTTGTTGCTTGTATACACTTTGTTATAGCTGTGTGCAGTTGATGTCTTGCTCTAATAACTTCATGTTGTTATTATATTAACTAACATTTAAAAAAATATATTTTAACATTTGTGAACTGATTTGTTGCTAGAATAGTCATATGTGAATTCCCCCCCCCCACCTCTACTTTCAACTATACTGTTTTACTATTGTAACTAGACAACTGTGCTAGGACAATTATAAAATGCAAGAGTGCAGACTGAAACCTGTTAATTTTTTATTTTAATCTTCTGTCAGCCATCGTCACACAGGTGTTTCAAGGGTCCATGCGAATATTCTCAAAGAAGCTTCCCCATCCAGACCTGGTAGGTGACTGATGTACCATTTCTTACTTGTAATGATGGTCTAATTTGCAAGCATTTAAACTTGCAGCAAGTTGTTTTACATTTTTTCAATTTACTTAGCCTCAGGTTGGTTCAAACCTGTATGTATTTTTTTGTTCTGTTAAACACAAAAAATATATTTGTAAGAATGTTAGCAACTTTCAGTTCATCCAGGTCCGTGTACGTTTTATTCATTTAATTTTCTATTTGAAAGTGAACAAACAGAAACGAGAAAACCGCGCAATTTGGCTTGTTTTTTCGTTTTTGTATTTACGATTAGTAAATTCAATTCTAGTTTTACACATGTACCAATACCATCCCTGACGTCATCAGCTCTTCTTCCTCTGTTTCGTTGAACAGAATACGAGTCCTCTGCTGCCATACAGATCTCTCACATTAAACAACTATACAAGGCGTTTTTTTAATACTAATAAAAATTGCTATAATAACCTGCAAATATTTTGTTTGTGTTCTTTACCCAGTAACCGTCAGTTACAAAATGCAATCAGTTACACAATTCATTGTTCTGAGAGAATTTTCAGTGTAGGTGGGCCCAGAGAAAATCAGGTTGGCCAAGCCTAAAATGCATCTAAAATACACGTTCACATAAATACTCGACAGTTTAATCAGAGCAAAAGCCTGTTTATCATTACAAACAGCGCTAAGAACGATATGAACAGCATTAGCATGATGACCACAACAACATCAACAAATCAGCAGGACAGTAGTGGAAAGTATGTGAAAACAATGCTTATTCATGGCTCAGCTGCCACATAAACCACATTAAATAAACAAGTTTATTACGAGTTTATTATTCTCCATATTTTTTGGTCACAATAAGTAAATGCATTTAATAAATCCTTTATTTACTATGTTAAACATTAAAATGTATCTTAAGCCTGCAGAAGAAAAAGAAGCTCTTCTCCTCAAGGAGGAATATCAAGAGGAGATGTCAGAGTCTACCTTCTTGTACCTGACCCTGGACCTGCCCACTGCACCCCTCTACAAAGATGAGAAGGAGCAGCTCATCATTCCTCAAGTTCCTCTCTTCAGCATCCTAGCCAAGTTTAACGGAAACACTGAGAAGGTGCGACATTCAAATGAATACAGAGGACAGATTTGTTTTATACATTTTGACATTATTGCATAGTAAAATGCAAAAAATTATTTTACGTGAGTAACCTCAAATATTTTACATGTTGTGCAGAGGTTGTCGATATATTTGGAAAATAAGGCGGGATTTATTCTGTCACTTTAGCCATTTATTGTACCTTCGCGATTTAACACGTCTGTAGTTAATTACAACAAAATTTCTATGAATTCTAGTTCAAAATGGCTGACGACTTGAGGTGCAGTGAGTTTTGTGAAAATGAAAATCAGATCAACATTGGGGCATCTTCAGCAATAAATGTAATACAATTGATTTGCATACGATGCAACACTAAAGATTATCTGCCATTTTACCCATTTACTATTCATTGCTGCTTTCAGTATTAGTTTGGGCTCTAGCACCAATGTTATGAAGAACCTGTAGGAATTGGTCCATTATTCAATTTTTATATTTAATTTCATTGGTTCTATTGTCTAAAGAGCTTCAATGTTTTTATTTTTTTTACAGGAATACAAGACGTACAAAGAGAACTTTCTGAAGAGGTTTCAGCTAACCAAACTTCCCCCGTACCTAATCTTCTGCATCAAACGATTTACGAAGAACAACTTCTTTGTTGAAAAGAACCCCACTATTGTCAACTTTCCAATCACGTATGTTTTTAATGGGTTTGTTTAGTATTTGCTGTTTATATTGCATGTGTACTGTTGTAACAATGGTAAAACGTTCAGTATTCAGTATAAACCATATAGACAAGAATGTAATTCTATGTATGAAATTCTATGTTCTTATAATGAGAATGGTGATCCCTAATAGGAATGTGGATTTGCGCGAGTACCTTACGGAAGAGGCTCAGGCTACTGAGAAGATTACAACCTATGATCTGGTGGCCAACATAGTCCATGATGGTAAACCATCTGAGGGCTCATATAGAATACATGTTTTGCATCATGTGAGTGGGTTTATATTTTCTCTGTTTGAAAAATGCCAGCATAATTATTGGTATTTATTTGGTAGTTAATGTGTTTGATGTTTAACAGGGAACAGGAAAGTGGTATGAACTTCAGGATTTGCAGGTGACTGATATCTTGCCGCAGATGATTACGCTCTCAGAGGCATACATACAGGTTTGCAACTTGTCATTTTGTTTTAAATAAACAAGTTTTTGACGTATGTGCTAACAGGAGTGAACTATGTTTGATTTTGGCCAATTATAAAACTTGGAGATGTTCAAAATGATTCTTGCATAGTTCATTCTGCTTATATCAATAATGTTTATTTTAAAGGCCTGTGCACACCATAACGATAATCTTCAATGTTTGACGCCTCGTGACTAAACAGAGCGCCAATGTGAGCGTGCACACCGACGCGAAAAACGGCAGGTGTAAAAACATCATTTTTTTTATATAAACGCCTTGGGCTAATTTTTTTTTGGTTTGGCGCACCGCATTAAAAACTGCCTGACAAATAAAATTGCCGCTTTTGATCACGTGCCTGGAGCTGTTGAAGTTACAGAAAACACAACTTGGTGAAAATCACTTGGGTATGAACGTCAAAAAACGTCTCGGAAAAACACTGGCGAAAAACACGTGCGATTGGTGTGCACAGACCTTAAGGCTACATTTTTTATTTAAATCCAAAAATTGGAATCACCTTTTATAAATAAGTGAAAATATGAAAAATATTAGAACATTTTTACTTGTTTTTTTAGCTGGTGTTACTTTGGGTTGAAGCATCAACTTTGTTTTTTCTTTATTTTTCAGGTATGGAAAAGACAAGATAAAGATTGTTCAGAAAGCCACACAGGAGCATAGGAATTCATCATTTGCATTTAGGATGTTGTTCTTCTGTTGTGTTCGGTCCTGAACTTCTAATGCTTTTCACCAGAATCTAAATTGGCTTTAAAGGAATTTAAAGTTGCAGTTATGGATGATTTAATCTCATTCAATATCTTTTTGTGTAATTGAGTGCTGAGATATCCATAATCTAAACAGAACAGCATGTATGTGTTTGTAGGTAATCTTTCTGATCTTCTCTTTGTTTGTAATATTAAGCTTTTTAATAAACGTCCCAAAGACTATATATTGTGTTTCAATAATTCAGCTTTGCACAGGAAATGATTGTGATTTGCCCATCAAGCTTGACACCAACATTTTTTTTTAAATGTATATAGTCAGGTTTTTTTAATAAAGGTTACATATGACATAAAGGCAAATGAGTGAGGTATATTTAAAAAAACAAAATTGCCAAAAAGATCATTCAAAGTTATTTAAAAGACATTGCCTTACTTTATTCTTAAGTTTGTGATATCTTGAAAGTTTCCTTAATTTTGAGATGTTACTGTGTAAGACAATTGGTCACATCGACTGAGAAATGTATAATATTATTCAACCAAGTGTAAATCAGATTGATTAATTTATTAGCACTATTGCCTCATTGCTAATCATTTTCATTTAAATACAAGCACCAATTAAACCTGCACAGACATCACACTGGTGCCTTTAGGAAAACACGGTAAATGTAAGTGTTTAAGCAGGTAAAGTATATGAAGACTATGTCAGAGTCATGTACTGTATATGTGCTGAATATACTGAATATATTCTGAATGTTGCCTTGAAGATGTGTTTCGGCCAGGACTCTTATCAGACACGGGCTGTGGCTGAAAACATACTGTGACAGTTCATACTGATTTAAATGAAGTACCTACCTACTGACAGTTATTAAAACTACGTTCTATATACTGTTTGTTAGTAGTATGAATACATTTATGACATATTGCATCCACCATGTTTTATTGTCATGTGACCTGTATGCTCTTTGACACATTAACAACAACCTTTATGTAGCCATTGGTAAAAACATAATTAGTCACAGAAATATATTTATCTGTACTTAAAAAATATGAGAATATCAACCTTTAATTACAAAATTAGTTTGATATGCAGAATAATTGCAGTTGTTGAAAGTATAACTCACTAAACCTACGTTGACTTAATTTTGTTTTTCTATAACCTTTTTGTGAATAATTGTAAGAAAATTGAGAATTGAGTACAAAACTATCCATATAAATGACTGGTTTTGGCAGTCTCGCTGCTGTCCGTCGCTTTACCCTCTTTACAGTCACCAGACCAAATGACCTTTTCTCAGTTACCTGGCAGGTCGGGCAATCACTAGATGCCAAGTTCCATGGTGTAATGGTTAGTTCAACAACTCTGAATCCGACGATCCGAATTCAAATCTCAGTGGGCCCTTTCAGTGGAGCACCTCCTTTTACGAGTGTCCATGCAGAACCGCCTCCAAGGGGCCCCTGCTGTTATGTATATGGAAGCTCTGGATAAAAGCAATACCATATGGGAGACTTTTATGAGCAGGACCCAATATTATTACAAAATATGAGCAGGACCCAATATGGGCCTCAAAAGCTGGCATGGTGAGGGCAAAGAGGCACACACACTTCAAAGAAGCTCCAAAACGTTTCGCTTTACCATTTGACCTAATTCCCCTGCGGCCTCCACAAAGACTGCACTGCTGTTGCTTACAGAAGCGGGCACACAGATGGCCAACATAACTTTCCCAATTGGCTGAAAGGGCAACTTTTTGCCGCTCTCGGCCGCTCCCAACGCCTCTTCCGCCCTACTGTCAGTCCCAAAGTGCAACACGTGAGCATCAAGCACAGCTCTTATACAAATGAATTGAAAATGCTCACTTTTTTCAACTTCGGCGTCTCATACTAATTGGCATAAGTAACACCAGGGTGTGATTTGCTGGGGAGATTCCCCTTCTGCTATTGTACCTTAAGGTTTTGTACCGTAAACTCAAAACAGTGGTGTACAGGCTAATAAGAACAGAAAATGACCACACAAAGGCATTTTAAGTTTATTTTTTATTATTATGTAAATGTATCTTGAGCTGGTGTACATTGTAGAATATTTCTTTATAGAGGTTTAAAATCTAAAAGACCTATAATAGCCATAAAAATAAATAAAATTAAATAAATTTTGAAGCACAAAGCTTCTATATTTCCACAGTTTAGCCTTTAGTTTGTTTTAAGATGCTGTTAGTATATTCATAACGTTAATGTTTCACCATATACCCAAACAGCAGGTCATACATTTATATTTGCAAGTCCAAAGCATTCTAATATAATTATGTTAAAAGATATAATAAAAACTTTCTGTGCAAGTGTGCAGTTTGCATTCCTATAGGTAATATGCTATTGCATTAATACTGTATTTAAATAATTATGTAATAAACAAGAGTATAAATAGTTTCCTTTTCAGTTCAAACCATAACTTAAAGATCAATAAACTGTATTGCAAATTCCTGCTGCTATACAATCAATGGAATACTGTTACAGTATCCATGAAGTACAGAGACGGACTAGATGTCTGTCAAAAGTAGACATTTTTGCTATATTTCTTGCTACATTTTTGAAACATTCCAAGTGTTAAAAATGACAAACCACATCAAAGAAAAAAGTGAATACATCAGTAATTAACAAATGTGTACCAACAGTACATTCAAGCAGAACATTTAATGGTAATTTTAACACTTAAAAAGAAAAAAGCGTGTCTTGATGCATGCACTTTTTATCCTCTCGCATCCCACTTTTTTTTAATTGCTTGCATTTCGTAGCTTGCTGGCATCTTTTAGTTTAACCATTCTATTGCATGTAGGAAATAGTTTTCCCAATAAATGTTGGGAATTTTCTGCAATTTATTTTGAATAAATATTAAAACATTCTGCTATTTGCATGATGCCGAGCATTAAAAGTAGGCTAATGCTTTAAAAGTTGACTGCATTCAAACCCATGATGTGCTTCTCAAGGGATTAATGACAATGGCAACAAAGGCGTTTTTCTTCTAATAAGCAGAGCTGTTCCAATAGGGTCCTCACATCACAGGACTTGGTCATGGGACTCAGAAAACATCAGTGTGCCAAACTTTGCTGTCAAGCATTCTATGGGCTGCCATATGATAACAGGAACAAACACTATAAATTACCTAATCACATTTATTGATTGGCCCTTTAATGTTAATAGGAAGCCTACTAACAAGAAGTAGGCTAACATATGCTACAGGTGCAACACACCTTCAGTAAATAATTATTACAAGTAATATTCAAGTTCATCATTAATTAAAAACAATTTACTATGACCAAATAATAAAAAGGTTTAATTTTTAGCTCAGAATAGTTGGGAACTACATTAATACTTTTTACAACTTATCACAAAGTTTTATTCCAAGAATTGTAATGTTTTATTGTTTTTCTTTTCAAAAAAGGGTGTCTACTCTCAAAATGCTAGAGTAACAGAGCTTTCATTTATTTTGGATTTTGTTGTCATAACATACATCAACACATTACATTTTAGTTATTCCAGGAGTTTACTGTTATTTTAAAATGTTGGAAAAAATAAATATATTTTAATAAAGAATAAGTAAGTGACCCTAATCTTTTGAACTGCAGTATATATATATGGGTCATTCTACTGAAGTTGTGCAAATTAAGGTTTGTATGAGGTTAACAATTTGTTGACCTTTTCTTTCCTAATTTATTATATATTTGTATTGTTCGGTATCTGAAATGTGTACATTTATTGTGGAAAACTTTAACACTGGCCAGTCTGGCTACAGCTTTTCCCAAATTGTTAAAGGATAGCTACTCACCATGTGATCCATGGTGGGAAAACTCCTTAATCGGTTTTACTGGTAACATGGTTTGGGATGTGGCCAATCGTTTCATTTACATTTAACATTTACATTACATTTATGCATTTGGCAGCGACTTACATTGCATACTATACAACTGAATTTGTGTATGTGCAATCCCTGAAATCGAACCCATGACCTTGGCGTTGCAAGCACCATGCACTAACCACTGAGCTACAGGAAAGCCATCAGTCCAGAGGGACTTTGTGTGTGTTGTGGTATTGACAAAAATTGGGGGACATCAATTTTCATATAAATTATAAAAAATATATTAAAAGAGCATAAAAAACATGTCAGTAAATTCCAGTAAAGGA
Source organism: Oreonectes daqikongensis (assembly GCA_026939265.1). NCBI lineage: Eukaryota > Metazoa > Chordata > Actinopteri > Cypriniformes > Nemacheilidae > Oreonectes > Oreonectes daqikongensis. The sequence continues at coordinate 1,908,634 of JAOTQM010000053.1, read as the reverse complement.
TGATATGTTTTAAAATATATAAAAAATAATTTAGTTGGGTTTTCTTTAGATGAAATTTGTTGCAACCATGCCTTGCAATAGAGAAGAACATAAACAACTATTTTATAGATTTGTAAAGTTATTAAATTATTTTTATATTCTTATAGTAAAGAATTTCATGTTTTAATACCTTCATACCAATGTCATCATATATATGTCTTTTAGATATATATATTTTTTAAATCATGGACAGCATTTTGCACCACTTTTGTAGAATGACTTCATTACACACATAATAGAGCATTATGCCAGACTCTGGGACATTAACCTATTGAACAACAGACATTGCTTTTTGCTTGTAGGATATACAGAAGAATGTCCTACACTACACTCCTTTGTACTTACATACGTGCAACCATTTTATGATCATTGAACATTAAGTGAATGCTTGTTTAATTTGACACACAAGTATGTAATAATGCAAATCTTGAGCCTAGCACATCTTAGGCAACACAGGATGTCACAGCTCATTTTATAAAAGAGCTGTTTTAAAAATAAGAGCGAAACAATTGCTACACAATAATACCTTTACAATACATTAAAGTATTGGAGAAAGTATTGGAACAGCGGCAGAATTATCACATTTTTCACATCCGGGTGCATATTACACATATAATAGCATACAAGAGGGATATCTCTACATGTGAAATCATTTCAATACTATAGTGGTTTGGATTCACTGGGGTTCCATTAGAGGGAGAGTTAGACAGGAATATGTTGCTGGATTTCACTGAAACTTGCTTCTGTGATTCCCCAAACCACAATCTTCCAATAACTCCAGAGCTTAAATATATACTGTTTCATCTTCTGTTACAGTCTGTGCGGTATGACAATATTTTAGGACTTGAGTCTCATCATTTCTTGCATTCAGTGCAATATATAAAGGCAGGCCATGCGACAGCACTTTCCTATGCTGATATTGAGATTACAGGAAGCACCTCTCAAATGCTTATTCTCTGTTTGGTATTATTTTATAATAAATCATGCCTCTAGTCTCTAGTGTTTGTTAAAGTAACATGGTTACTTTTTAATAGTTAATATTAATTGCTTATTTCCACCACTGTAGTTCTGTTCTCTTTATCTGATGTCCATCATGTGTCAGTGAGGGATGGTCTGGGTGTAGGTGACCTAGGTTAGGAAAAAGAAAAGAAATTTACGATACAGCACAGTTTCATCTTACATTTACATTAAAAACCGAATATTAGAGGTGATTAGACTGGGCTTTGGAATATAGGTTTTGCTTTAACAACTCAAACCAGGTAAAACACGTAACCATAAATCTCTGAACAGGGACAAAACACTGTATCACTAGATAAATACAGTATGGCAACATCTCGCAAAAGAACAACCTGTGCGGCAATTTTTTTTTATGACATCCTCATCATAGACATCATGGTAATTCTCTCTGTCAAGGTCCAATAAAGTACTAAAGACATTGTTAAAATGGTCCATCTGATCATAGTGGCTCAACTGAATGTTATTTCACAATGTTAATTAATGCAGATAGATCAAAGGTCGGACATCTGGGAAAAGAAACCATAGAAAAAGTCTGAATCATTTTGTGGCATCTTTTATCAGAGAACTTGTTGACTTTGATTGGCGTAATTACTGAAATAAAGCACAACAACTGACTACAAACTATAACTATAAACAAAGGATAGAGGATGCTGAAAATGAATGAAGACAGGTGGGCAGACAGAGCTAAACCTCTAAAGGCAGACATAGCTAAAGCAGGATAAGCGAGTAGTCTGTAGTCACGGCAAGAGCGCACGCGTAAGTGTTCGGTGTATATTATATGTTTCTGTTGTATGACGCTTAGGTGATATATTTGCTAAGTAGTGAGAATTATTTCGTTCTCTGATTTATTTTCCTTATAAGTCTATGGTGCTTTGGAGTGTTGTTTGCAGCTAGTTGATTTTAGATTACAGGAAAGCTATTCACCTTTGGATAAATTAGCACTTAAGTCCGGAAGAGTCCAGCATTAGTTTCGACTTGAGCCATTGCGTGTTCATTTAGGCTTTGTCTTGCTAATTTGAAACGCACGGGCAGCTGTTCCCACTCACGACGTGATTAGCACGTGATTAGCAACCCATTTAATACAGATAGAGGTTCCTCGCGTGAAGACCGACGATGTAAAGACCATTCAACTCGTCCTGCGCGACTCAACCGAGCAACGAAACCGACAACGCACAGTAGTATCTTTTCTAATAATCCTTATATTACTGTTTTTCTCTCCATTCTTTTCGCTTTTTCTATCCTTACTCGCACAGCATGTGTTTCCAATTAATTTCTGTGGTCTCTCGCCCACGACACTCTCTCACGAGAGGAAGGCGGAGCAATCCTGCCAACCTTCGCACCATCTGTACCTCTTCTACTCTTCCACTCTCTCTCTCCATTGGTCTCTGGAATTGTCAATCTGCTGTTAATAAATCTGACTTCATCCCTGCATTTGCTTCCCACTCTGCTCTTTATTATTAACTAAAAACCTGGATTACTTCTGAGAACACAGCAACTCCTGCAGCTCTCTCTAGTAATTTATCTTTCTCTCACACTCCCCGCCAGCATGGGAGAGGTGGTGGCACCGGTCTTCTCATCTCCAAAGACTGGAAGTTCTCCACCTACCCCTCCGTAGTCAACACCAATTCTTTTGAATTCCATGCCGTAACTATTACTTCTCTATTAAAACTCCACATTGTAGTTATTTATCGCCCCCCAGGTCAACTGGGCGAATTTCTAGAAGAACTAAACATGCTGCTCTCGTCTTTCCCTGAGGACGACTCGCCGCTTCTTGTCTTTGGGGATTTCAACATCCACCTAGAGAAGCCTTATGCCTCAAACTTCCACTCTCTGCTTACCTCCTTCAATCTCCAACTAGTCCCCACCACAGGCACCCATAAGTCAGGTAACCAACTTGATCTTATCTACACACGCAGCTGTGATACAGAGAACACCTTGATTACACCTCTGCATGTCTCTGATCACTTTTTCATCACTTTTAATTTAATACTGCATTCCCTCAACTCACCAACTCCTCTGCCAGTCTCATTTAGGCGGAATCTGCGCTCCCTTTCTCCTGCCCATCTTTCATCTGTCATAGAAACCTCCCTTCCATCCTTCACACATTTTGCATCACTTGATGTTAATTCTGCCACAGACACACTTCTCACAACACTGAGCTCGTGTCTAGACACTATCTGTCCTCTTTCCTCCAGGCCAGCACGTGCTACTCCTTCCATTCCCTGGTTGTCCGATACCCTCCGGGAACACCGGGCTAAACTTAGAGCGACTGAAAGGAAATGGCGCAAAACAAAAGACATCGCTGACCTCTGTAAGTATCAAGCGTCACTCTCTATCTTCTCTGCAGACATTCACACTGCAAAATCTACATTCTTCCATGACAAAATTAGCAGCGCCTCAGACTCCCACAAGCTTTTCAAAACATTTAAAACTCTCCTCTGTCCCCCTCCACCACCTCCGTCCAACTTCCTAACGGCTAATGACTTTGCCAGCTACTTCACAGACAAAACTAGATCTATCAGCAGACAATTTTCAGCTCCACCCATCCATGATCTCACATCGCACATACACACAGCAGACCATCTTCTCTCCTCTTTCTCTCCTCTTAAAGAGGATGATGTCTCTAAACTTCTGCTCTCTACTCACCCAACCACCTGCCCGTTAGACCCCATCCCCTCACATCTACTACAAGCCATCTCACCCACACTCCTACCATCGCTCACTCATATCATCAACACATCTCTTAATACAGAAATTTTCCCCACTGCATTCAAGCAGGCCCGGGTAACCCCACTGCTTAAGAAACCCACACATGACACTTCCCTACTGGAGAACTATAGACCCATTTCTCTCCTTCCGTTCATAGCAAAAGCACTTGAACGGGTTGTTTTCAATCAGGTGTCTAACTTCCTCACCCAAAACAACAGGCTGGACACCAACCAGTCAGGCTTCAAGAGCGGTCACTCAACCGAAACTGCCCTACTAACAGTTACAGAAACCCTAAGGAGGGCAAGAGCTGAGTCCAAATCATCGGTTCTCATTCTCTTAGACCTTTCTGCAGCCTTCGACACGGTTAACCATCACATTCTTCTGTCTGCCCTCTCTTCACTGGGCATCACTGGAACTTCACTCTCCTGGTTTAAATCCTACCTCGCAGATAGGTCCTTCAAGGTAGCTTGGGGAGGTGAAGTGTCCAAATCACACCAACTAGTCACCGGGGTCCCACAAGGATCGGTTCTTGGGCCTCTGCTCTTCTCCATATACACCACATCACTGGGTTCCATCATACAAGCACATGGATTCTCCTACCATTGTTATGCTGATGACACTCAACTTCACCTCTCGTTTCATCCAGCCACACGAGTCTCAGACTGCCTGGCTGACATCTCTTCTTGGATGAAAGATCATCACCTACAACTCAACCTGGCCAAGACTGAGCTTCTCGTCCTTCCTGCCACCCCGTCAGAACAGCACCACCAAGTTACCATCCAACTTGGTCCATCAAAGATAACCCCATCGACTTCAGTCAGGAATCTTGGGGTAATCATGGATGATCAGCGGACTTTTAAGGATCACGTTACTAAAACAACTCGGTCATGCAGGTTTGCATTGTACAACATTAGAAAGATCAGACCGTTCTTAACAGAACATGCAACACAGCTTCTCGTCCAGGCACTTGTCATTTCTAGACTGGATTATTGTAATGCTCTTCTGGCCGGTCTCCCAGCCTGTGCCTTCAAACCTCTGCAAATGATCCAGAATGCTGCTGCATGCCTGGTCTTCAATGAGCCCAAGAGAGCACATGTCACACCTCTGCTCATCTCTCTGCACTGGCTCCCAGTAGCGGCACGCATTAAGTTCAAGGCACTGGTGCTTGCTTACAGAACAGCCACTAACACAGCACCCATCTACCTCAATTCTCTCTTACAGACCTACATCCCCTCCAGAAGTCTGCGGTCTGAAAACGAGCGGCGCCTCATTGTTCCTTCACAGAGAGGCATGAGATCCATCTTGAGGACATTTTCTTTCTCCGTTCCCGGCTGGTGGAATGATCTTCCTGTTTCCATCAGGATGGCTGGATCAATTTCACAATTCAAAAAACAGCTGAAGACCCACCTCTTCCATGAGCACTTAACTGTCTCATAATATAAAAAAAAAAATTCTACCTCTGTTTTTCCTTTCCTAATATTCTCTATACTTGCTTATACTATCTTGGCGTTGTATTTGAAACTTTGTATTACTAGCACTTCTCGTGAATATTGCTTACTTAGACGAATCGCTTGCTGTTTTCCTCAATTGTAAGTCGCTTTGGATAAAAGCGTCTGCCAAATGAATAAATGTAAATGTAAATGTAAACCTAACCTTTAGAACTAATGCTCTGTCCACACAAACATGAGTATTTTCAAAATGGCAAAACATTCAAAAAACATTTCTATGAGGTTTGGTCGTTGTGCAAACGCAGTATCAGGTCACTGAAACTAAACTTTTTTAAAAATCCAGCAAAGGTGAAAATTTTCAGGGACTCCGGCTTGTGACGTTGGATTATCTCTTTATCTCACCTTTGTCAGGCTTCTGTTTGGCTTAAATAGCTTTACGGTTAGGGTCATATTGCCACCTGTTGGTTTGGCATGCTCTTGACAGTGCTTTATACTGTGTGTTTGCGTTTTCATGGGACAGAGATTTTTTAATTTTAATTTTTTAAATGAAGGAGGAAAAAATCTGTTTATAAAAATACCCATGTACGTGTGGAGTTGGCCTAAAACCTAAGAATGATTTCTGTGCAGTGACACTGACTGACTACACAATCCTTTTGGTGCCTGCACTGACTGCAGCAGCATGGTGCAGGGGTTTAGTGTGAGTTTAAAATAAGAGTACAGTTTAATTAAGTTTTTTATATTTTTAATTAGATAAACTATTGTTATTAGATTATTCATGTTGATCTTACTACAATGTCATATGTGGCACATATAGGAGAAGCAGTTAGCAGCAGAAGTCTACAGAGCCGCGTAAGTGTATTTGATTCTGTCTTATTGAGTTTAGTGCTGTGTCGTTGCTAGGAAATGTTCCTTTGTTTACTACCGATGTGTCATGTGTTTAAGTCACATTTGTTCCCGCTCAGTCTCGTGTAACCTGTAAACAAAGCAGATTTCATTACAGCTATTGCTAAACATTCTGGTCTGGTTCTTCTAACACAGCCCTCGCACAGCAGGGAGGGTTGGAGGGACCGGTCTACTCATCCCAAATGACTGGAAATTCAAACAGCTAACATCCTCGTCTGACAACAGCTCTTTTGAGTCGAATGCTGTTACTTTCATCCACCCTACTAAAATTCATCTTGTAGTTATCTATCGTCCCCCCAAATCAGCTTGGACATTTCTTGGAGGAGTTGGATGTACTTCTGTCATGCTTCCCAGAGGATGGCAGTCCAGTACTTGGTGACTTCAACATCCACCTTGAGAAATCACAGGCTGCTGACTTCAACATCCTGACTACGTTGTTCAACCTCAAGCAAGTTTTCACTTCATCAACCCATAGGTCTGGTAATCAACTGGATCTTATATACACACACTTCTGCTCCACTCATCACACCCAGGTCACCCTGCTGCACACATCTGATCATTACCTCATCACTCTCGATGTCAACCTATCTCAGCCTGACACTACACACGCTTCCCCATTGGTCACATTCCGACGCAACCTGTGTACGCTCTATACCTCCCACTTATCCTCTGTGGTGTCCTTCACGCTCCCTCCCCCTAACCATTTCTTTTTACTGAATACTAATGATGCCACTGACTCACTATGCTCCACACTAACATTCTGCTTAGACAGCTTACGCCCTCTGACATCTAGACCAGCCTGTGCGACCCCTTCGCTCCCTGGTTATCTGATGTTCTCCGTGAGCATCGCTCCAGGCTCAGGTCTGCTGAGAGGAAGTGGCACAGATCAAAAAATCCTACTGACCTTGCTCTCTATCAGTCTCTTCTCTCCTCTTTCTCCACTGATGTCTCCTCTGCTAAAACTCAGTACTACCACTTCAAAATCAACAGCTCGCCTAACTCTCGTACTTTCTTTAAAACCTTCTCTGCTCTTCTTTGTCCGCCTGCCCCCCGACCTTCATCTGACTTAATGGCTGATGATTTCGCTTCTTTTTTTTGTAGAGAAAATGAACACTATCAGCAGTCAGTTTTATGCGCCGCCTCCTCTCAAACATGCCCAAACTCCTGATGCATGTTCGCTCCCCTCTTTCTCTCTCCTATCTGAAGCTGACGACTCCAAGGTCATCGCTTCTAACCACTCGACCACCTACCTGCTAGATCCCATCTCCTTTAGGCCATCTCTCCATCGGTTGTCCCAGCTCTCACCCACATCATCAACTCATCTCTCTTCACTAGTACATTCCCCACAGCATTTAAAGAGGCCTGTATAACCCACTGTTGAAGAAACTCACACTTGAAATGCTAGAAAACTACAGACCAGTATCTATCCTTCCCTTCATTGCAGAGACTCTCACACAAAATAACCTCCTGGACACCAACCAGTCTGGCTTCAAGAGTGATCACTCCACAGAGACTGCACTGCTCTCAGTTATTGAAGCCTACTGGATCTATTGGCTGCTTTTTGCACTGTTAATCACCACATCCTCCTGTCAACCCTCAAGGCTATGGATGTCTCCGGAACAGTGCTACTGTGGTTCAGGTTTTACCTCTCAGGTAGATCATTTCAAGTATCCTGGAGAGGTGACATCTCTAAGTCACAACTTCTTAACACCGGGGTACCTCAGGGCTCTGTGCCTGGACCACTGCTCTTTTCCATATACATGACATCCCTAGGTTCTGTCATTCGGAAACATGGCTTTTCCTACCACTGCTATGTGGATGACACACAACTCCACTTGTCATTTCAGCCTGATGATCCAATGGTTTCTGCGTGCATCTTGGCATGCCTGAGTGACAATTCACTCTGGATGAAGTATTACCACCTGCAGCTGAACTTTGCAAAGACATAACTGCTTGTGATCTCGGCTGACACAAAGATTCATCATAACCTTTCCATTCAACTAGGTTCATCGACCATTACTCCTAAGACAGCCAGAAACCTGGGTGTGGTAATTGGGGAAAAAAAGGAGTCGACTCTGATTCACTTGAATGAGTTGTCGGACGACCTAATTTATTTTCCGTGACTGATTTGCATCACTCGGTGCAAAGCCCGTCTATGTTTTACTTGGACCGCCCACGAAAACTTGAACAGACCAATGCTAGACAAATCAGAGTAGGCTGACAGAGAAGAGGGGATTAGACAGATGAATCACAAAATGAATCATTTGAGAGTCAGTCAAGAAGTAAGGTAATAATAACTGCTTATTATTAGAAAATTAAAGTGTTTTTACACCTTGTATGTACGTAAACTTGTTGTTGGACACTCCATAAACCTAAGTAGGTGTCAAAATACTTACTCTTTAAAGCAAACAGTAGTAACTGCGGAACCTGTGAATGTTTTATAATCGCTTCTTTCTTTAGTGAAGCAATATCTTTTACCTACAGTAGAGTGACTGGCAAACTTTGTTTTCATTATTATTTGTAATAATTGTAATTGACCTTATGAGCTGTAGCCACTTTCTCTGATTATTCTTCTCACAAGGATAGCAGTAGAATGACACCCCAATATTGTTTTGACCTATTTAGATGCAGCAGCAGCTCAGACCAAGAACAGAATTCTTAGGCAATCATGACATCATGACTTAACAGGTGAATAGTTAACAGCGAAGAATTTTTAGAACTATTTGTCGGATGACTTATTGGTTATATAATTTATATATAATGAAGCAATGTCCTGTACCTTAAAGGAAACGTGAGTTAGACTCACTGCTTTACTCTCCGCAGACTGGCACATTTCACTATTTGAGCACCCCCCCTCTTCACATCCACAACATCCGGCTAAGATGGAGAGCAGGAGAGGAGAGAGTAGCATCCGGGACGAGTGAGTGGGGAATGTGGCAGTGAATTGAAAGCAGGGGGTAATGAGACAGATGTAGAAGGCAAAGTGAGAAAAAAATAGGTGGTGTTAATAAACAGAAAAAAATAAGCAGAATGTGCAATAACATAAAACAGGAGACAAGAAATGAAGGGTAATAAATTATGGATAGTGACAAAAGACAAAAACAAAAAGCATCAGAAATGGCCAGAACAATATAAAGACATAAACATTCATGTACCTCATATTTAAATAAGTTTACATATTCACAGCAAATTAAATAAAATTGCACTTAAAACAAAGAAAACTGTGAAACCAAAAAAAAATGAAATTATTAATGTGGATTAAAAGGGTTATGCCCATAAACAAGAATCATACATGAACCAAACTCATGATTTTACCACATCTAGAAGCACTACACAATTGACTTTTTCGCAAAAAGTGGATTTTGTCATAGTTGGGTAAACGCAACTATGGCCCCCACTTCATCCCTGAAAGATTTGCTCACCTTTACGTTTGAAGACATTGATTGAGTTGTTTAAAAAATTCATCAACTGTGACAACAAAACTCAAGAAAAGCTAGTTTTTTTTTGTGGGTTTCTGAGATATTTGACACTAAGCCATGAAAACCCCAAGGAGTTAGCTTACAGCTATTTGTTGCAACAATAATACATCTTATATGCTTATCTTTATATTTGTGCAGATTTGTGCAGTTGGTTGCCTCACTCTATGATAACGCTCCAACAATGTAAGATTGTTGAGCTGACCTTCAATGAAGTGTTCATTGCAAATGCGAGTGTACTTTGATGGCAGCCATTGTTTGTCCTCCCTGGGGACAGAGGAAGGTTTAATTGCAGAAATTGTCTATGTTTACTTTCTTCTTCTTTCAGTAAATTACCGACATGAGGGTCTCGAGACCCTTCTAACAAATAACTTCATTAAAGCAGCACAGCGCAAATTTAAAAGACATAACGATTTGGAATTAGTAACCTGTGCATGCCCAGTGAAGCTGTTTTTAATGAAAAGATTTCAAACTAATTTTGATATTTTTTTTGTGCAGTGTTTTGTCATTTTACAAACTATGACACAAACTGATCATTACTTGTTGTTGTGACAATGAGGTAAATGCTGCAAGCAATAACTGTCAGTAATAAACCTAGGCACTTTTTGATAAAGTATGTGTTGTATCCATAATATGGCCCACCATAGTCCAATTTGTCACACCAAACTGAAAATATTTTACACTTCTCATATGATAAAATCTCCAATGATTTTTACGGTTCCTTTAGCAACTTTTGTTTCGAAGAAGTGTGTAGCAACAAATATAGTGACTTTTGGAAAAATCTTAACTTTCATTCAGTGGGAAAACTTTGCCAGCACTGCCCTGTGGGAGTGAGGTTTCGCTTTTTTTTAGCATAGGATTGCCAGTTGGCTCTTGAATAAATGAGTAAAAAACAGCATTTTCAAACACCTGTCACTGCTACTGACTGTTTGAATATATAAAAAACATGAACATAATTCATCTGTAAATATGAAAAAACAGTGTATGGTTATTTGTGACGATGTCGTGGTTATAAATCAGGACTGACAACAGTAAGAGAAAATATGTAAATGAAAACCACTTTATTGGATATTAAGCCGTTTTAAAATACAGAATGTTCTGTTCAGAAAGTAAAAGCAAAGCGGATCTGAAGTGGCAACACAAATATGTTGTGATGACATCACAAATATGTTAATTAGCATATAGCGTCATTCAGTGCCATAGTCCCACAAAATCCTATGGCAGTGGTGTCAAATTTATGGAGGGCCACTGTCCTGCAGCATTTGAGCTCCAACGTTAATAAAACCTAAAATCCTGAAGAGCTTCGCTCTAAAAGGGGTTGTTTTTGACCCATGCTGGGTAAATATTGGACAGAACACACAATTTTAACAATCTTAAGATGAAGCGCATGGCGCAGGTGCACTTAGGGCGTGTCCAAATCCACTTTTACTATTTTAATAATAAATAAGGATTGTACCTATAAGAGTCTCATCTCCCATTCCCTTTAAAGTGGCAGTCCGGAAGATTGGCCTCTTTGTCGCCATCTCAGTTTGAAACATAAAATGTCAGTTATATGCAGAGTTATTTTCTTGGGTTGTGCTTTGCCACTGCTGCTCTGCGCGGATGAATCCGAGCTCTGTGCTCACAGACTGCTCACCGCATCAAAGCGCATCTGTACATCAATGTAATAGTAACATACGACCGTGTCCATACCAGATACAATGCAAAATATTTAAAAACATCACTAATATAGAATCAGTTGTAGTGTTGTTTATCACGTCATGCCTGATAACTCTAAATAACATGGAAAATACCGCCTACATTATGTCCTACAAGTAATATTTGTAAAAAATGCCATCTGAAAACATATCTGCCGCTTTTGTTCTGACTAAATAAAATAAAAACTTAAAAAATAAATCGCGATAGTGACGTCTTACCTGTTCGGCGAATGAAGCCATTAATGCAATCCTTTCAGATGTTGGAGCCATTTCTCAAAATCATTAGGTTTTGCTTTAGCACGGAGCTGTCACTTTAGCCTTCCAGAGCTCAAGCTTACTTTGTTTTTAACAATAGATGATTCTCCAGGTGTAATCAGCGTCAAAACGTAATAAATTGTGATGTTAACATGACATTACCCAGATGATCGATTTTTTTTTAAACATTCCAGATTAAACACTAGATGTTGATTTAAATTTTAAGCAACTGATAAAAGAATAAACAACACAAGCTGTCACCCGCAGCAGCGCAGCAGCCACACACGTGATAAACTAGCCGCAAACTTCCTGCTTGTGGCGACCCGACAGCGCAAATTATAAATCATTATTATAAGCTTACCATTGTGAATTAGGTAAGATAAGACAATCGTTTTGAACACTGATCTGTCTATGTATTTACTTAATAATTGATTTATGATTATTTTTACCCCAAAATTATCGCAGACTGACACTTTAAATGCCAGTTGCACTTGCGTCATGGTGGATTCATTAACTGTCGGATTCGATAACTGTGTCAGGCTAAAACTAGCAACTGGGTTGTCTTGGTGGAAGTGGAAAGAACCCAGCACTGTGTAATTTTTAACCCAGCAGTGTTCTATTCAATATTTTCCCAGCATGGGTCAAAAACATCCCAGCACTTTTTATAGCGTTGATTAGCTGGATCAGGTGTATTGGATTTTGCAGTTTTGTTTAGTAACCATCAAATGAAAACTGACAATTATGATTTTTTTTATGGAATTGCAGTGTTTATTATAAATTATTTATTTGTGCCTTTATTTTTTTCAAAAATGCATGTGCCACATATTCTTTAATCAAAATCTGGAAATGTAGCCTATTTCCTCCCTATTTCCTGATTGACAGGCGATCTGACCAATCATAACGCTGATATTATGTGATCCCGTGACTGACCGCCATTTTGTCTGACAAACAAACCAGTCCGAAAAACCTGGCATAGTAGAACATCTGCTATTAATATAAAAAAATATTTTGAATGATTGTAATGGTAAACAGAGAGATATATACCCAGTTTTAAGGGACGTTCAAACTATAACGATAACTAAGGAGAATAGCGGAGTTCACATCACAACTATACCAATACAGATACGAGACTTGATATTGTTGGAGTCAATTATGTACTTTTCTATACTGAACTAATATTTAAAAGTTTACTTTAGTTTTTACAAAAGGTCACAACCAAAACTCTGCCCGAAGTTACTCTCTCTCTAAAATAGTCATTACTACAAATTTCGGAATAAATATAAATACTTAATACACCACATTTAGGTTAGTTATACATCCATTTGTGTGACAGTAGTACTGCACGCGAGTTTAGAGTTAACGTAACGTTATCATCTGCTGGTGTGGACGCAAATATAGGTCGAATTATTTTTTACTGTCAGTCTGGTGCAATTCCATTTCTAAATGAAACAACATACCTCTCAAGATCCAGTCAGCTCACATTTCCCCCAGCAAAAAAATAAAGAAATAAGATTTACACCAACACTATTATCACATTCTAGTTTGTTTAAAAGATGATCAAAAACAAAAAACTGGGGCTATGAGAATGTGTAAATATGCAATAATGTGAAGCTGAATCTTTCATGAGTCCTCAAGTTTTGCCCAAAATCTCATAATGATGTCACAAGTATATTCTGCTAAGTTCTGTTTGCTCCATTATTGTGTCATTTGTTTCCCATTTGTTTCCTTGGTAACTCATTAGTCTTACCTGTACCTCATTTAGTTCACATGTGTGTAGTTTAGTTGTGTATTTATACCCCTGCTTCTGTTTAGTTCTTGCTCAGTCCTTTTTTGTAGTTGAATGTGTGGAATGGGAAGTGACATGGTTAGTTTGGTGTTCTGTGCCTTGTTCCTGATCCTGTGATTTCCTGAAAAATTGAAGATTGAAGTATTCCTGTCTGGTTGGGACTTTCACCACCACCCACACGCTACAGTTAATCTATCTCTATCTTTAAATGTTTAAAACAGGGGTTGTTAAAGGCGTGAATGTAGAAGCATGAGCAGTCTGGTGCAGAGTATAGTATTCTTCTCTGACTTCAAATGCATTAACATTTTAGAACATACTGGTAACTCTGTTGTTAAGAGGTTTATATATATTTTACTTGTCAAATATTCATTGAAACTAGGATCTTGAGGATCTTCAAAACAATATCATAACAATATTTACTCCTGGTTCATAACTGATAACCCCAATTCAACCAAGTCCTGCTAACTTAAAAGCCCACCTTGCTGTCACGACCTAGGATGGCATAGCTCATGTACTGCTCTCCATCAACATCTGGCTCAATGTGTTCTTGTGGCATCCCTTCTGTGATGAGCTCCTGACCCCCTTCCTCCTCCTTTCCTCTTCGGACCACCTTCCTCACAATCTACATCACCCATGTCCATGGGTGGCCAATATTATGAAGGAAGCATGATAAAGACATAAAAAATGGAAGATGAAACAAATGATAATCAGAGTGAACATGAGAAAATAAAAACAGAGAACATGAAAATGCGGTGACGGTTTTCTTAGCTTTTTTTTATTGTATATTTGCTACAACTCACAAAATGTATGATACTCGATACATTTTGCTTACAATAGGATGTTAAGCTGTTTGAGAAGCAACTAGAGAAAGTTGTTTTTAGTTTGGACAGCTCTTACATTTCTTTTAATCTAGGACTAGTCTAATTCTTGTCCCTATATGTTAATCATTTATTAACCTTTCAATGAGTGTGCAGGTGGTAAGTAGTAATTCTGCTCGGCTTACCAGTGTCCACATTTTAGCAGTTTTTTAAGCAAGTTAGTATTAAAGCCACAGTATGTACTTTTCGTTGCTAGAGGTCGCAAAGCAATAAAGCTTAGGTTGATGATGCTGTGAAGGAGCGTGGAATGATGGAAATTGTTGTCTTTACATCCACTTAGGTTAGGTACAGGCGTATTATGAGGCAGTACTGCTTTGGAATTACTTTAGCGTTTATTATCTTCAGTAATGTTAGTTAATGTGAGTATAGTGGTTCATGTTATTGTGCATTACCTTATCCAACCTAAACAGTTCCAATATTCGATTTTAAAAATGTATTAGTACATTTTTAAATTAACATTGAGTAACATTTAAGTAACATGCAGATTCATTTTAGTTAATGTTACTTAATCTGCATGTTACTTGTTACAATGTTAGTTAATTCATGGTAACAAATACAACCTTAGTGTAAAATGTTACCATGTTAAATAAAACCCCATTTTTATTTACCAATAAGTATATTTATAGTTTACCCTTCACCCAATCCACAGACTGAGGAGAGCAACGCTGATGGTATATTCTGTCTAAACCTCTGCAGACCCAAATTTTGTAAAGTGTGTTTCCTGAATCAAATTTAATTTCTTATCTAAGACTCTGTAATCTAAGATTACTGAAAAAAATATTCTTGTGGGCAACTAAGATGGATTTTACATGCTAATGAGTGGAAGATGAAGAATGTGATAGCTGACCTTTTTGGTGACAATGTTGCCATGCTCGTCTGTAAACTGCTCCTCGCTTACTTTATCTCCTGCGAGATCTTCTGCCTTCTCACCCTGGGTGAAATATGACAAAAGCAAGCGTAAAGAGTGACAGTCCATTATGTACCCCGCATTTAGAAATGAAGAATGAAAATGATAGACAAAACTTTTTAAAATAGGCCTGAGCATCTAAAGTATGAAGACTAGACGTACCTTAGGTTTGCTGTATAAATCCTACCAAACTCCTACTAATATATTAGTAATAAAAAAAAACAAGTTCTTAAAAGTTCTTAAACTAGCTTTTCGAATCACATCACACGAACTGTAATTACAAATGCATTTTTAAAATACTTTTACAGGACATTGTCACTTCAACCTCAGTGTGCTGTAGTAAAAATTCCCCAAGTGCTACTAAAATCCTTCATAACCAACACATTCAGAACTGTAAACATTAAAAAGCAGATGTCACTATCGCCACTCTTTACATTTGTTTTAGATTTGAGTTATTCTCTACTTAAGCTTTTCTTCACATTTTTTTCTATTGTTTCTCCTCCCCCCTCTGTACCTTCAGAATAACCCTGCGCCGCACCACACGTGTAGTAACATTTTCCTCTTCATCAGCCACAACTTCATCCTCACCAAGTTCACGATCCAGTTGAGTGTGAATGCAAGCAAGCACAGATCGGACAGAGTTGCTGGCGATATGCAGGACATTTTGGCAGCTGATCACCAAAAATGCTAACAGCACAAAGCTGAAAAGCAACTCAGTCACTACTGCCCACATTGTGTGTATAAAGAGTGCTACACACACAAGATACAGTGAGGTTCAGAAAGTTGAGGGAGGACTATATCTTCCCCTGCTTGCAATCCACTCTTCCAATCTTTTCACAGCTTTCATTTAAAGAAAGCAGAATTTTAACCTAAATTTAATCCTTTTGCTCTCATTTCTTCCCTCTTTTAGCTGTGTTGCAAATGTAGTTGGCTTTAGCTTCCTTTTTGGACAGTACCCTCTTTCTCTGACCTCCTTCCAAATTTATCTACCATATGCAAGTGTCAAGTTGCACATGTGATCTGTATGCTTTAAATACCAGCAATGTGAGGACTCTATTATTCTGACTCTGAGTTTGTGAGTGTACACATGCAGGTCTTAAACAGGTCTTCATGAGATTAAATAAAACATTATAGAGACTTGCACTAAAAAAGTTTGCATCAGCATAGAAACAATGTATTCATTGCATTTTTGTGTAACATTTGTGAAATCAAAGTCTAATGATGTGTCATGTATCCAAGTGAAATTCTGTCAACAATTTTTTGACAAAAAAGTTGTCGATTAACTATTTAGTGTGGAATATTCCTTTATTTTTTGAATTCCAGTGAGAATTATAGAAAGTAACAACATTTAAAAAATTTCAATAAAGACATGATAAACAATGATCCTGCTAATATCCATTTTTTCCAAATCTATACCACTGTCCCATCAACCACAACACACTTGTTTTTGCAGCAGCTGTTTAGATGACTCAACAGAGAATCTATATTTGGCAACCAATAGGTTGTGTCCATATAGGGCAGGGGTGTCCAAAATGGAGCCCCACGGCCAGGGAAAGAATTTAAATGGCCTACTGTTACATGTCTGTTCTACGCACTTGTATTTTGTTCACAGGAACACAGAACAAAAAAGACGAGGCATGTTAAGCTGCTTTAGAGAAGACAAAGAGCTGCTGCAGTAATGTTTTGTTATAATGCTGACAGAGCCGCACACTCACTCTGTTTACTGCAGTTAGTTCTGCTTAGTTGAGCTTGAGCTTAATTGTGACCCTGGATCACAAAACCAGTCAAATAGCACGAGAACATTTGTAGTAAAATCAAAAATACATCGTATGGGTCCAAACTTTTTACAAAAAGATATTTTGTAAATTTCCTACCGTAAATATATAAAAATTTGATTTTTGTGAGTGATATGCTATGCTAAGGACTTCATTTGGACAACTGTAAAGGCGATTTTCTCAATATTTTTATTTTTTGCACCCTCAGATTCCTGAGTTTTAAATAGTTGTATCTCGGCCAAATATTTTCCTATCCCAACAAACCATACATCAATAGAAAGCAATTTCCTCAGCTTTTAGATGATGTAAAAATCACGATTTAAAAAATTTACCCATAAGACTGGTTTTGTGATCCAGGGTCACAATTAAAGTGATAGTACATTGCTCACAGCCAAAATATAGTATCTTAATATTTTATCTTAAAAACATGAGATATCAAATCGCTATGATTTTCAAAAAACACAGTGTTGTAAGGAGTCATACTATAAAAGCACATTTAAAAAATTTATAATACAAAATTAAATTGAAGATTGATTATATCCTGAAAAAATGTTTTTTGTCGCATCATGCTGTCAATCACTGTCCTGCACTGACTGAACCCTCATCTCTCATCATAATCACAACATAAATCACAATGTTTTTTTATTTATACTCACACTACATGGACCAATAAGACCATCAAAACAATGTGAATAAAACAAATTAAACTTATACTGTACAATCTACATTGTCAGTAAAATAAGCTTCTTGATGAGGTTCTTGAAAAGGTTTTGCTTATTAATGTATTAAAAAATATTGTAATGCCAATTTGCATTGTTGTACATTACAAACGCTGCTGGAGTGAAAAGACAATGTGCACATGCGGCGAACACTTTCTGTGACCTGCGAATCACACACTGGTCTCAAGGGTAGGATGAAAGGAGGAGCTATTACATTAGAGGATGAAAGAGGACCTGGGTACCATGAAGGTTATTGAACCAACTTAGGTTTTAATTTAGGTACTAGTGTGAAAGTTGGGAGTATTACTATTTTCAGGGACATAGCAACAAAAGCCCAAAAGCTACAATTTTGTATTTAAGGTACTCAGAACGGGATCCTTGGTTGGGAATGGCCCCATTACTATTCTTCTTCCCCAGTGGGAGTCTATGGCATCCCTATGAACCGTATGTAGGAAAATGATGACATTTGGCACACTCATAGTGGTGGTACTCCATAGTCAGGTGACCAATTATGGGGTCTCTGGCACTCACTCTATAGCACCACCAGCAGTTCAAAAATGCACTTTTCAAATGGCTATAACTTTTGAACTTAGGACATTCAAACCTCTGCAAATTATTTAAAAATCCAGCTGCACACCTGGTCTTCAGTGAGCCAATGAGAGCCCATGTCACACCTCTGCTTATCTCTCATCTCATCTCAGTGCAGGCTCGCATTACATTCAAGGCACTGGTGCTTGCCACTAACACAGCTCCCCCCTACCTCACCTCTCTCTTACAGACCTAAACACCCTCCAGAAGTCTGCGATGGGTAAACGATCGGTGCGTCATTGTACCTTCACAGAGAGACATGAGATCTATCTCTGAGATCATGGGTTAAAATCCTGTGTGGTGCGGGTCTCATGTTTATAGAGAAAGTCTATGTTTGTAGTTCATGTTGTTTTCAACAACATGTTTTTCAAATACATTTAGTTCTTGTGGCTGTGCACTGGATAGCTGCACCTTCGGTGATCGGTTCATATAGCTACTTGCAGTTCAGATATGCCGACATAGGAGCCTGGCTGCAGTGTGTCAGCTGAGTGGTGTGATTTGCTAAACCATGATTCTGTAGTCTCTGGGGTTGTAGGTTTGAGTCTTGCAAAGTGCATTGTACTTGTATATAAAGTCTACGTTTTGACTTTATATCTCAGATATTAATCACAAGCTGTCTGTTTGACACTTTATATTTCTGCAGTTTTTGCTCCCGTTTCTCTGTGCAGGTATGGATCTGCGCTGTGTTTGCTATTATTAGAATTACAAGAAACAAAATTCCAGAAGCTACAATTTTGTATTTAAGCTACTCATAGAAGTCACAGAATCCATGGTTGGGCTTGGTCCCATTGTCGCTGCTTGCAGCTATATTTTATATTGTATTTTATTGTATAATAATTGTATCACATAAACAATTTGTTGAATTTTATTGTATATTAATTTTATTAAATGAACAATGGGTTGAATGGGAATGTGTAACTTTGTCGCATTTATGTTTAGCCACTGGTAAACAAAACAATGTTTACCAGTTTTTCTACGGGTAACCCAAAATAATACTGACTAGACATACTTTTAACTTGCTAGCTAATGTGATTTACTTGATATTTCTATTGCTTGTTATCAGAAATAATCTGCAGGGGCTCTATTGTTCGTGGATGCGTACCGAAAGTTAAGCTACTCTGAAACTAACTTTGAAAATGTGCATGTGCAATACCATTTCTTTATGTTGTTGCTTTGAAACTGTCTAGAAGTAACTTTGCAACTTCTTTTCAACTACCAGTCATGAAAATGTTAGTAGAATGTCTGCTTAATATTACCTATCACTTTACTGTGATGTTTCCCTAAAAGAAAAAGTGAAAGTGACCTATTTTTTGTCAGATATGGTGACCCATACCCGAAATGTGACCTCTGCATTTAACCCAACCAGTGAATAGTGAACACACACTTCAAGTCGTGAACACACATACATCGGGGCAGTGGGCAGCTAACACTGTAAGGTGCCTTGCTCAAGGACACGTCAGTTGTTACCTGCCGGTACTGAGAATCGAACCGGCAACCTTCTGGTTATGAGTCCGACTCTCTAACCATTAGGCCACAACTGCCCCATTAGGCCACAACTGCCCCAATAGACCCCAAGGTCAAGGTCAATAGCCCCAAGGTCAATAGACATTCTATTGACCATGATGGCTTTGTCCAAAAGCTTAGGCAGCTGATTGTTGCCAGGCAGTGCCTTCGGAGTCAGCATATGCCCACAAAGACACCTCTGAGAAACAGATTCTGACAGGATCTTTTAGGGAGCGTAACAGAATTCTATATGAATTATATAAATATAATATAAACTGGGAGTGCTTTGTCAATAACCAATCAAATATTTCAAAACAACAATGCTAATTTCTTGGTAGAAGTGCAATCAAAAAAAATAAAACAAATGTATATAAAACTGTGCTAAACAAAGTTACCCTAATAAGACATGATCCAATTTGATGACTGTCCACACAGTCATGTGCATTTGAACTATAGTGCTGCTCTGGTGCAGGAAGGACATGATTAGTGGGGGGCAGTTGTGTGCTGTCATGGTGTGTCCTGAAACTAATGACATGCTTGACCAGTTGATTAATTTAACCCAATGATTGGCTTTGTTAATGAAAATTACCCAGCAGTTTTAGAGAGTAATAAGACATTTGCAAAAATAAATGGTTTCTTGTGCATGTGTTACTGTGATTGCACCTATTATTCATTACATCTCAAAACGTATTTAGCACAAAATATCTGACTCATCCATTCCGAGGTACAATTAACACTACAAGACAATGTACAGCACACCTTCATCTAAATTACTAGGAATTGGGAATTTCCTGTTCTTACCTGTTCTCTTAGATGCATGTCCTCCCAGCCTCTCGCTGTTCTGTTTGAAAATCCTAGTCCTTTTTCAAACAGTTGTGTTCCCTGATAATGCATATGGATGATCTCAGAATGCCCTGTGTCCCGCACCGGTTCAATTAAGGCCTTCCGGGCTAGATGAGACTGTTTAGAATCGCAATCCACTGCAGCTCGTACTGATGATATTACCGATTCTATGGCTTGTCTAGGATTGCACTGTGTAGACCCCATCCTGTTCTGAGTTGGCTCAGGGGCCAAGTGCCAACCTGGAGCCTCCTGATCCTGTAGGTAAGACAAGAGGGACCCACCACCTAACCTGAGAAATGTGACAAAATTAGATATGGTAAGAAATAAAATAGTTAAAAGTAAAAAAGCCTTCTTGTTGTTAAGGAGGGTATAGTGAAAAAAATATCAGGCAAATAATCTTAAATTAGTTCAGAAACACAGAACATATTTTTTCCCTTTCACATAAAAGAGCTCATAAAATTGTTGGATGAGTAAAATTGTTTTGTCCTGTGTTGACATAATTCCTAATAACTCTGACATAGGCATGATCAAAAGAATGGCTCATTCTTTGTCTTTAAAGCCAATAACAGCTTGAATCATGGATGATACTAAATGACACTTTCAAGGTAAACTTCTTTTCAACTGAACTGACTGATAGTTGGGTCAGCAAACAAAGTTTAAACATCAAATCAGCTAAATCTTTAGCAAAGCAATAATGTTTACATTTCTCAGTGGTTTACAATGTATGTGAAGTCCAAAAACATTTAGTCTCCAGTTGCTTAGAATCTGTGTAGTTAGACTTTAATTATTGAAAGAAATGATGGCAATATATTCTTGTAAAGCATTTACTTGGCAAATTTTCCTTGATTAATAATTGTGGAAACATTGCTAATGTAATGTCAAAAAAACAACAACAACATGACTGTGCGTAATCAATCAGACACCTATAATATTTACTGTCTTCGACTAGGCTTAAGCCCTGTCCGGGAAGCCGCCCCTAAGATTGTATAAGTGTTGCCTAAATATACTTAGTGTACATTTTAAAATTAAAATTAAACTTTTTGGTCAGTATAAGTCAAGTATATTAGGACTAGTTTAGTGTATTTTTGAGAACATTAAAAGTAAATGTTTAATTTCAAAGAATACTAATAGCACACTTCTTTTTTGTATGGGAATAATCCAGAATATAGGTGTCAAAACTAACAGACATAGATGAACATCTTTAAAAAAGAGAAAAACTACTACCCAAAGATGTGTCTTCAGAAATACACTACCGGCCAAATGTTTTTGAACACTTACTCATTTATTTATTCATATTTCTCCACAAATAATACTAAACTCATTTAAAATTATGAAATAAAACAAAGGGAAGTATATTGCAGCTACATCAGAATTTTAGCACCTTTAGTGTATTGACATTTGAGCATAAAGAGAAACTCACCTGTCATCACCAAGATCTGCTCGTCTTCTTAGCCCAGGGGAGTCACTCACTCGGGGAAACATTCGCTGTTGACCTGAAATGAGAGATATGCTACCTTCTAAGCTTGTGCTGACTACTTCTGCTCCTTCTTGCAACCCTCCACTGGAATTGTCTTTAATGTTGTTGACTTTGTCACCTACAGCCCCTTCCATCCTCTCCAACCCCTGACCTCTTTCCAGAGCATTGATGTTGACCTCTCCCCTCAGTCCTGCACCACTGTGATTCAAGTCTGCCCCAATGGATAGATCATCAAGAAACTCATTGGAATCACTTAATGCTTCCTGACCAGAAAGCCCCAAAGGTTCATTTCCACCAGGTGTCTCACTCCTAGAGTGGTCCAGGCTCCTGGTCTGAAGTGCCTCCGAGTCATCAGCATTGCTGCATTCCAGCGAGGAGTCCTCCAC
Source organism: Oreonectes daqikongensis (assembly GCA_026939265.1). Lineage (NCBI taxonomy): Eukaryota > Metazoa > Chordata > Actinopteri > Cypriniformes > Nemacheilidae > Oreonectes > Oreonectes daqikongensis. Next base: position 1,886,228 of record JAOTQM010000053.1, on the reverse strand, counting down.
AGCTACAACAGAATGACTATTGCCAGAGGGACAAACCTGTACTCCTGACATATCCATTAGAGTGTCTTCTTCAGTGGTGGCGATGGGTGCACAATCCATGCTTGATACCTCCTGCCAGTATGGGTCATTGCCCAATGGTGAAGGCAGACTGTACTGCATTGAGGCCGGTGAGACTAGTTCCTCCTGTACCACCAGTCCGTAACCTGAAGGGACACAGAGAGCGGCACACTGATACAGGCCCCCCACTGCGCCCCTCTCAAAGAGCCCCCTACAACGGTGACCCCCGAGAAGATACTTCATGAGGGGATAATGTGAGGGAAACTGGTGAGCAACTGACTTAGTGTAAAGAAAATGGAGAATTAATCAAATAAAACAATATATTAAGTGCAAGACAACTAAAACTGCTGTAAGCCACTCTTTAGAATACAATACATAAAATACCTGACAGATGAAATAGTTTATCAAAAAAAAGCCATAATAAGCAGTATAAAAGTCACAGCAAGACAGACTCTGAACCCAGCGATGCCATAGAAGAGCCTTTTTCTTTGTTAAGGGTTCGAACCATTTCTTTCTTACCTTTTAAAACCTTTTTCAAACAAAGAACCTTTTGTGCAACATAAAGGTTCTGTGCATGAACACAGTTGTCAGTCCTGTATTTGAGTCCTTAATAATAAGGTTCACACGCAGTTACGGCCCTCACAAGCGCATTTACAGTGAAGCCCTGCTGTGTGAACGGAACCGTACTGTATAACAAGTTGTCTGTCACATCACCTGTCAACCTAGATGTTCCAATGTAACTGTCCACCAGTAGATGGCAGCAGTGTAAATACGGTTGTCAATCGTTAAAAACTAACAGTGTGATATTGCTGTAGTCAAGACCACATAAACATAGACAAATAGAGTGTTTTAAGGCCTGTACTCCTTTAAGTAATCCGAAAGAGTCACATATACTAAAATAATAATAAAATGAAAAAAATATATATATTATTAATTAAAAAAAATATATATATACTCTGTATATATTACAAGACCAGTTTCGAGTACTACAACACACGGTTCTCCTATGGCATTGTTTATGACCTTAATCTTTTTTAAGTAAAGCTGCTCATCTAAAAGTCCCCCTGTGGTGAAAATTACGTTTTCATTGTGGCTAAGTCTGAAGAAAGTTAACAGAATGGCTTACAGTAGTTTTAGGCCAGCAGCAATAGCATGGGCAGCAAGTATGCAGTTGTAAAGGACTGTTGCTGCCCCACTGGTTATCAGATAAAATACAGGGTTAAAAATAACTTTGACTAACCCCAACCAGGTAGTAAATAACCTCTACAGAACTGATGAGTTGGGGCAGAGCACCCTGTACATATATACATGCTTTATCCTTCATGCTCTCATTCTTAGAGTCGTGACATTTTGGCTTCTATCAGGCTGAAATATGCATGCAGGCTAGCAAAGACATCCCATCATTATCAAAAACCACTGTTGTCATCAAGAAGAGCAAAACCTTTTATACAGTACATACACAATTGTCAGCAATATAAAAATAAATAAAATTGTCTCATCATTTACTTACCCTCATGGCATTCCAGATGTAAATGATTTCATTTATTTAGCAGAACACAAACTTTTTTTGTTGATAAAATTAAACTATGAAATAAGAGTGAACAGGAAACTGTTAATGGTCCAAAAAGCACATCTATAAAGTAATCCAAACAACCCCAGATTATTAAATCGTTGTTTGTGTTCAGCTGAAAAAAGAAAGTCATAAGCAAGCAAGAGATAACATGAGGGTGTGTAACTGGTGAAAGCATTTTTAAACTGCTCGTTTAACGTATTCCATTATTGTAACGCTGTTAAATAGTAAGTAGTGGAGCCCATCCAAGGTGAAGTATTGTTTTTGAGGGTAGAATATTTTCTCTAGCTATTTTCTCCACAAATGTATTAGCAAAAAACCAAAAAAAACATTTAAACCTGTGGTACTGTGCAGTGTTGCCAATTTAGCGACTTTTCAAACTCCTTTAAGCTTTTATTTTTCAAAAGGCGACCAACGACAAATGTAACGACTTTCTTGTCGACTTAGCGATACATTTTGCGTCACATCTACTGCCCCACGAGAGCGAGTTTTTGCTTTCCCAGCACAGGACCACCTATCTCGGTGTATACTCTGTGAGCGGGAAGTAGAAGCAGTACATACAGTTTAAACTGCACTGATGTGTAAATGAGACGCAGACGTACGAAATAGTTTTTCCAATAACTTTTTTACTTATTGACCTTGTTTGAGAATTTGTGATTAAAAAAGCAATGACGGATTTTAGCAGTTCAATGAAAATGTTTGTGCAGTTTAAACGGTCGAGTTCACTCACTATAGACTCTATGCACGATCGCTTCCGCGTTTTATCTCAGCCAGCTCAGTTACATCCGATGAACGTAGCATCAGCAAAAGAAAACAATGACGTTTTCACTAAAGATGCACCTCGGATTACGGTCAACGGCATGAGTCAAATTATCCAAATACTACATCATACATTGACAACCAAAAATTGGAAAGGCTTAAGGCACTCAACAATGCTGAGCTGTAGTGTTGTCAGTTCACTGAAATTTGAACGTTTTTTAGTAAACATATGCTTATCACTTGGTGACAAATTACCTTGTGGCCAGCTGAGATTTTGATGGACGTACATCATCACCCTGCGTGCATAGAGTCTATTACATACTTGTTGTTGTCTGCGAACAGAAACCGAAAAATAAGTAAATAAGAACACATATTGTGCATTTGAGTGTATTATGTTTTAATAGAATACTGTATATGACAGCTCAGAGAGTAGAGAAGTGAAGCAGACCTGAAGCGCTTACCCATCAGATATTGTCAGATGTGATATCACTGATATGCTAATTAGCGCGTTACACTATCTGACGACATATAGTCACACATTTAGTCTGAGTTTTTAGGCAGGTTTTAGCTACTTTCTATTGAAAATAGTTGGCAACACTGGTTCCGTGGTACTACTAATACATTGCTTTGTTTGTCTGAGCATCCTAATCAGCACACAACCCTAAACTTATACCATTGAGCTAATGGCAGATGGACAGATATTTTAGAATATGTTAGTTTTTGTCATTCTTTTAATAACGTTTAATGACACCTAGTGACGCAAAAATTACCCCTTTTCTTTTAAAAAGAAAAATCATAGCATATCAGTTACGCATGCAAAGCCCCTGGCTTTCTGAGACTCTCTGTGACAATCAAACCAGGCTCAGGTTTGCGGAGGGGAAGTTGAAACAACCTGCTTACCTCAGTAATTATCTGTCCTTTTTCTTTGCTAATATCTTTGCAGACTGCCAATTTTTGTCACTGACAGCGGTCAACTCCTGCACCACACATCCCTAACTATTCACTGCCTGTAAACCATGCTCCTCTCTCCTCATTGTCTTCTCCAACAGAGACAGACATATCCAATAATCCTGGGGTAGCTACTTTAGTTTGATAAGCTACAAGAACTATTAAGATGAAGTAATTAATATACTGTTAAGCTACACTGCAGAAAAAAGTAGGTAGCTACATTACAAGCAACTATTAAAAAGAAGCTAGCTACTTTGAAACTATACATTGTTGTTTTTACAATGACATTATATACCACATGAAAAATACTGCTGTGTAGGAATAATTTTGTATATAGTACAAAACTTTTTTCTGCAGCCATTAACACGGTTAACCACCAAATTCTTCTCTCTACCCTCTCATCATAGGGCATCACTGGAACTTCACTTTCCTGGTTCAAATTCTATCTCATGGGTCCTTCAAGGTAGCTTGGGGAGGTGAGGTATCCAAATCACACCAACTAGTCACTGGGGTCCCACAGAGATCACACATGGTTTCTCCCATCATTGTTATGCTGATGACGTTTCATCCAGATGACCCTTCGGTAGATAAACAAATCTCAGACTGTTAGGGTTCAATGAGCCTATAAGAGAGTCACACCTCTGCTCATCTTTCTGCGCTGGCTCCCAGTAGCGGCTCGCATTAAGTACAAGGCACTTGCCTATAGAACAGCTACACCCCCTACCTCAACTCCCTCCTATCATCTTAATACCCGAAACTTTGTATTACTGGCACTTCTCGTGTATATTGCCTTAGGTAGACAAACCACTTGTTGTTTTCCTCAAATGTAAGTCGCTTTGGATAAAAGCGTCTGCCAAATGCATAAATAAAATAAAATAGAGTAAACTACAGTAAAAAGTGTTATTAAACATGTTCAGAGTAAATATTCAAGTAGGTCTATACTACATTATTTACTTCAGTTTATCAGTTTCCTAAAGTTAATACTACAGAATACAGTTGTATACATTAGCAAGGTGTGGTAATTGGTATAATATTCTACAGTAAACTACATTTTAATAGTTTAATATTGTAAACACTAAAGCAGGTTTAGAGGGTATGCATTGACGCAACGTACCTTATTTCAACGCCTTATTCTTAATTCTTGTTGAATCTGTTAGCACAGTCAATTGCACAACAACTTTTCACCATTCTAGATGTGATTTTGCGGATTTCACACCAGTGTACACCAGTGGTTCTCAACTCTGGCCCGCAAGATCCATTTTCCTGCCGAGCTTAGCCCCAACTCTGATAGAACAAACCTGAACAAGCTAATCAAAGTCTTCAGAAATAGTTACGTTCAACTTAATGCAGGGTTGCGCAGACTGCGCATACGTATCACGTTAAAGGTACTGTGTGTACATTTTTGGAAGCTCTATTAACAGAAATGCAGTATAATATACATAACTATGTGTTCAGAGGTGTATAAAGACCTTCTTATCTTAGAATGAGCTATTTTTATCTACATACACCGCAGGCTCACCCCTACGTAGAATTCTCTATGTTGTGACTACAGTATCCCTAAATACGCTTTCTCTTTTGGGAAAGCGAAAACATGACAACATCTTAATCCTCTCATGGACTCCGTAGCATTTTAAAACAAGAATGCGCAACCTCATCGCTAGAAACTCCACTTTGGACCTTTAAAGTACAGCAATAGCGATTCAAAAGCATACGGAGCAGTTTGCACTTAAATCGATCCCGTGGTGCTTTAATGTCATACGCCGATAGATTTAAGCAGCGCCACATTAAGTTGAAGACGATCATTAGCTTGTTCAGACTGTTAGGGTTCAATGAGGCTAAGAGAGTCACATGTCACACCTCTGAATGTGCGCTTTCTGTACTCTATTTAAAACAGGAAAAAGTTGTTGTGAGATTGACTATACAAACAGTTAAGAGCATTAAATGATTTCCTTTTACAGACTGCCGAAAGATAAAAAAAGAAGCAAATGGATCGCTTTAGTTTACAGAAACAAATGGAATACTAAAACGTGGATGTGTGCTAGCCATTTTATGTCAGAAACATTTTATCTCAGGTATGTTGTTTTTGTGGAATCATACCATAATAGAGTTACCTACTTTCTACACCTTTATATTTTGCTTTATATTTTGTAATGTTTCCCCATTTATTTACAATCAAGCATAGTGAATGAGCTCAGACACTAGGTAGCTAGTCACAACTGATCTAGTTTTACTTGTAAGACAGCTTTCAAACTTTGTACTTTATTATAAATCTGTAAAGTCATATTAATAAATAATTATTTAACATTTTCCTTTAACATTTTAAGCAGATGTATTTCATACAGACTTAAAGATTAACGTACGGCAAGGTTCAACATAGAAAGCACCATATACATTTAAAACAGCAATGCAAGTCGTGTAAGACTCAATTTGTTGAATGACTAAACGTTTTGCTCTAGTAGAAAATGTTCACTTAAGGCATTCTTGAAATCAGGTACAAAATAAATATCAGGAAGCCTGATTCTGCTTCAGAATTCTGCTTCAGACTTTCCAAGTACAGGGACAATGGAATGTGGAGCTTAAAAGATGGATATGTCAAACTTACAGTAAAACATTAACCCATACCTACATGTTGTACACGAAATCCCAAGACAATGTCTTCTCAGTGAACCAATTTTTCAGTATACACTGCTGCTTTAATGCATTGCATGGTTGTCAAAACGTAATTTAGCTTTTGGTTGCACTACACCACTAGTTTTGCTGGAAAAAGTATTTAGCTAACAGGATTTAGTTAAGTTAGTAGCATCACTACATGTGACTAGATATTCCCCAAACATTCTCCTTCCAATCATCCTACCTCCATCCCCTCTCAGCAACTGCAAACTATCTCTTTCTCACTCCTGCTTGAATTCACACACATTTTAAACACATCCATCACTATGGGAACTGTTAAAGGAGGCTCGGGTAAACCCACTTCCCAGAAGACCAACACTGATCGGCAACAAGTAAAGACAACTGTTTCTTGAGCCCTTGAAATGAATTATATTTAGCCAACTATCTGCTTCTCTCTCTCAGCTAGACCTTAAAAAAAGGTTTGCTGTTAAAAACAAAAGCTAACTTATTCTGTTATTCTCCTCAATCTCTAAGATCGGCACGTCTACATTTAAAACAATAAACTTGTGCGCGCAAAAGACACGAAATGTGAACGGTCCCCTTATGTTTACTCTACAACGTCATTTAGTTCTGCTATAATAAACGTATTTTTGGCTCCTTTGACAAGATGTTAAATGCTTTGGATAAAAAAGTCTGCTAAATGAATAAATGTTTATGGAAATGGAAAAAAGAAAGGGGTAATGAGATTATATAGTCTTTAGGTAGTACTGAAAAGCTGTTGTGTGTTTATGTTTGTTTAAGGGCTTTTAATGAAACGGAAAAGTGACACACATACATAGACATACCAAAATATTCCTGAATACATTCACTAACACAGAAAGTGCATACTTAAAAGGGCTAACCTATTTGAAATAATTTAAACAAACACAATTGTTATTGACAAACATAAGAAAATCATATTAGTTTTATTATTAGTTTTAATATATTTATTTCTGTAACCAAATAATTAATATAAAGAAAGGTGAAAACATAACAATGTTTATTTCTGTGCTGCTCAATAAAAAACGACTTTTGTGCTTCATGCATTTTCCTGTCACATGCCATGCACCTTCCACTCACAAAGTCATGCTAAAAATATAATTATTTTTTTATGAAGGGCATAACACAAGGAAGATAATAACATAGCATAAAGACTATATAACCAATCCTTGCACTTTTACATAGGTATAAGGTAACGTTTTTTCACATACCATTAAATATATTATTAATATATAGAAAAATAGTATAATCAATCAACAATTTAGATTTTTTAAATAAGCCATATAAATCTATGTTATTCAAGTGCCCTTCAAGTTGCATTTGTGCCATGGACATAGCATTCATGCCTTATGCCCTCCTAATACATGCAGACAGGGTCCAAAGTGTATACTTGTCAAGCACCAAATGGAAATACAAATTGCCTTTGGCCAGTAAATAGAACCAAGATGCCAACTAGTTAGCAACTGCAGAGGTGGAACTGTAATAGTTTACATGAAATTTTAAGGGCAAGTCAAATTAAAGAGCTATCATGTAGCTCAGTGGTTAGAGCATGGCGCTAGCAACACCAAGGTCATGGGTTCAATCCCAGGGATTGCACATACTCAAAACAATTGTTTTATGTTTTATGCCAAATGCATAAATGCATAAATGTAATGTAATGTAAAGACAGGTTTTTTTTAGAAAATCTTGATTTGCACATTTCATTATTGTGTTTATCTATGATTGCGTTACCAGAGATTCATCTGGAAATGCATGTAGATTATTGCTAGCACCAAGCCACCAAAAACAAAGTATAAGGAGTAAAATCTTAAACCGTTTTTACAGGTATTGTTTCACCAACAGATTTATTTTGGATATATTACTGCAAGTGACATTGTCTGTTATAGGAAAATAGAAAATAGATATTTCTGTTATTAATGAATGCTACTTATTAAATAAATGAATGTAAATAGATTCATAGCCAGTAAGAAATATTTATGGGTGGTATGGTCAGTTCACCTCACCTACCATTGGCAGGTGTGGCAAAAAAGAACTTTTGGACCCTGCGTTCGGAGACTGTGGAATGAGGTATGTATAAAAATAGCTACTGTACTAGGGCATGTAAACAAAAAAGGTGAGGACTTTCTAGGGTAGGATACAGGGCAGGAACACCCCCTTTTCGTAGGGGATCTATGCATACGGCTGGTAATGAAGGGGGCTGATCACAGAAAAGAGCAATAACTTTCCTTTTTAGAAAGGGGAGTGGCTTGGGGGAAAGGAAAAAAACATTTTGAAGGCAGAGAAAAAAATGAGGGCCAGAGGTCAACATGATGTCTCTATGAGGTCAAAGGTTAAAGTGGAGGTGCACAGGAGGACAAAAAGGAGAAGAAGAAGGCTGGGCTGCATGTGACATATCAGGGGAAAACAAACAGCTAGGGGAAAAGGAATAGGTTGACCTTTCCATTTGGCAGTGTATCAGTGAAGATTCTTGTTCACATGCTATTTTTTCATGGTTGTGAATAAGATGATACGGTCACATGTATTGTTTCATATGGCTTATGCTCACACATTAAGTACAATTTAAACTATGTATGGGATAAATTAAGTTCTATTTCAAGAATTACTTTCAGTGTCTTACTACTGGATAAACAGCATCTAAGAATAATAGTTCTGCTCCTACTGCACATTGGAGTAATGCCACATCATCTTGATACTTAAAAGTAAGTTCTTTTTTACCTTCTAACATCCATCTTAAACATAGTTGGCCTTTCATGTGCAGCACAGACAAATATAAAATGGAGGTACAGTAGTTGAATATGAGAATGAGGAACCAGCTGAATTTTATCTCTCTAAAGAGGAAAACATTTCCAGGTGTCCTCTTTTCTTTCCCCTTTTCAGACAGTAAAATTTCATGTTACAGTATGGATGACAGAAAAGCTGAGGCATCACTCTATATATTGTCTCTAGTTTTGATTTACAGGAGTTAAAAGCAAAGCCATTTTATCATTGATTTCTCCATTCTTTATGCATTAGTTAAGCCAAAGAAAAGTCCACCATGACCAGCAGGCAGTTTCTAGTTTAGTTGTCAAAATATAATTACAATAATTTCAGCATTTGTTATTATTTGTGTATTAAAAATTGAAAAATATATTTAGGTTTTGTTCTTTTTATTGTTGTGAGTTTCTTGTTTAATTAGTTTGTTCTTTACAATGGACAGATGACATTAAGTGGAATGACACTTTTAAAAACTTCTTATCTTTTCTCCTCACATGCCCCTTCTCTTCAGTTTCTTTCTGAAGTCCACATAAAAATCAATATTGACTATTCATTTTGTTAGCACATATTACTAGTTTTGGGGTGATGCCAGCAGTTGAAAACTCTGCACTGTTATAACATCATATATACATGTGTTAAAAACAAACTGGTATAATCTGGCTTAATAGTAGGCAGTACACCGTAAGTGCAATGTTCAGGGTGCAAACCTCTGCTAAGTGATATAGAAATGACACACGTGCACTGCCACCAACACACTAGAGGAGAGCAGTGTCTACAATCACTAGTGGCTGATTCCCATTAGAGGTAAAATCTTACATTGTAGTACTAATGACTAAACACATCATGTACTTAATTTTTTTGCTTGTTCAGCACGTGATCACATGTTGTGGGTGGCAGCTTTGCCTGTCAGAAATACAATATGTGACCAATCAAAACAAATCTGTTTGCCATGAGGATCTATGATAATTGTCCAGCTTCAAGTGAACAAAATGGCTTAGGAGGGGAAAGTAGAAAAAGTAGCCTAGATTTTTTTTTATTTTTAAAATGCTATGCTTATGAGAAGAATATGTAACTAGATAAAATCTAATATACTAGATCTGTTTAAGTCTGTAACATATGTAAGTGATGCTGTAAGTCAGAATGATTTCAGGGGTTCTGCAATAAAAGGTGGTAAAGAGATGAATTGGGGTGTAACTGCTGCTGGCCTTCTTTGAAGACTGCTGTGGTGTTAATGTTAATGGTCAAGCTATCAGACAGATGAATTTTAAGAAATTGGATGTTTTAAATCTTCTCAACGATAACACTGTCAATGGGTCACAGGTAAGATGGTCATTGCCAGCCCTCCTAAAACCTATCACAATATTTTTGTTATTTCCACGTTTAGGGTGAGGTTGTGAAGACTTGTATGCAGACTTGTTGTTGTTGGAATGTTAGAAATCTGTGCAGTGTGTAACTCTCACTCCCCGATTTAAAAAGAGCTGCTTGAGTGACAGATGCTATGTAACAGGTAGAGCTGTTAGATTCCCAAATTTTTGGAATCAATTCTGATTCCGATTCCTGGTTTTGGCATCGAAAAAGTCGATTCCAAGAATCGATTCCTAGCTGCTGTTGTCGATTCCCGTTTTATTTCCTTGTTTAACTACAAGTTTTACTATTAAAAAATGTAAGTCACATTTTTAATGCGATACAATTATCTAAGCTTTCACTTTTCACATTTAATTGTTTATTGTTTATTTAATTTCTGTAACAAAAAACAAATATGTGGATCTTGTCCTCCAATTCCAATGTTTCATTAATAATATTAAGATTAATAACACTAAGAGAAGACGGTCCATTTACAGTCCATCTGAAAAAACATACTTATATATGACTATATAATTATATCTGCATAGTGTGCGAACAACGCTTTTGCTTTTCTACATCGATGAAGAATATTCATTCCACAGCTCTTGACTTCATCCGTCTGTACTGTTTTTGACAAGAAACGAATGAGATTTACTTGACCGATGACATCAGCTAAGGGGCGGGACTTGTTCCTATGAAGGCTCTTAAAGAGGAGTCGATTCCTTTAATGGAAGGAATCACCTTGGAATCGAATCTTTTTGGAATCAATTCCCAACCCTAGTATCAGGGCAAAACTTTGCAGTGTCTAAGGGCTTTCCACACTGCACACGATGCGTTAATGTGACGCGATTGGCCGACGTAATCAGCTTTCACATCATGAGCAATGCCACATCAAGATCGCCAACAGCTCTTTCACTCCTGTAGGCTAGGTGACCGCTGATAGACAGTTCACTGAAAGTTTGAGTTGTTTCAGTAAAAAAAGAACGAGATGTTCTTGTGAAAAACCCAGGAAAGCAAACATGTTGTTTCATCATTATGCAAAGAAACATGAGTTGAGAAAATGTCAGTATATTTTCATGCTTGTCATTTTACCTAGAAAATAGACCTATTTCACAGTGTGACGTGTACAAACCGGAAGTAAGGTAAACGCTATTCTGGTCAATGCTCTAGCTTCGTTCACAGAACAGTTGCAGAGACTAGAAGCAGTTAGGCATGTAGCGCTCCCTTTATGGTGATTTATCTAACATATATCTGACCATGATAAAAAAGAAATCGCTCCAAAAAACAATGGGTCTCCTTCACTAAGCATGCGTACGCACTAATTTGTGCGTGAAACTTGCGTATGAACGTTTTCACGAACAAATCATGATTCACTAAAACAATTCGTATCAAAATGTATTGTAAATTTAAGAAAAAATATAGGAACAGCTGAAAGGACACGTATGTAAAAATCACACTCTGGCAGGTCTTAATAATCTCTCTCTCTCTCTCTCTCTCTCTCTTTCTCTCTCTCTCTCTCTAATTAATTATTATAACTCAGTACTTAAATGTATAAGTACACTGTAACACGGACACCTTAAAATAAAGTGTAACCTAAAAGTTACATAGCTACTATAAATAATTATATATATATTAATACGCCAAAATGTTTATTTCATTTTTAAATTATTTCAGTTAAGAGTAAGAAAAGCTACGTTAGACTATAGCTCAAGCTGCGAGGTTTCTCTGAATAACATTGCTTGTATAGCCAGCTAAAGAGAGAGCTCTGTAAACTGTGTGTGTCTGTAAAAAGGTGTTTTATTGTGTATGAATTTTAAAGACTGCGCAATTGGAATTACACAAAGATCTGGCGAGTGCATGTCTGTAGACAGCGTCACGTGGGGTTGCGTGGAGTATCTTTGACTTAAGTGGTGACAGGCGGTAAAGCAAGGGTTATGCGGAAAGACCGAATATGGAGACGGTCGGGGCGTGTTTTATGCAAATGCCTAAACTTGTGCACGCTTCCGCTCATTTAAAATACTCCAAATTCACTAACATCAGGACGAGGTTACGAACAAATTAATGTGTGTACGCACGTGTTGTGAATTAGGCAAAAAGTTTTCGTGAGAAGTTCAAACGTTCGTATAAATGCGAATAATCTACGCAAATATTAGTGAATGAGACCCAATGTTTTCCTTATTTTTACATCTCCCAGTAAACCATGAACAAATCGGACAACTGTCGCTTCTGCTACTGTTGCTTTTGGTAAATAAAATGAATGACTGTGAGAAAACAAGCTGAATGAATGAATGAATGAATGAATGGCTATGGCAGCAGTGCGACTTCCGGTCTCTGTCGCCAACTGTTTTGTCTAACTGTTTATAACTGCTGTGTTTATAGCACTATGTAAGCATATTATCATGTTATATACAGATTTACAGACTTCAGAAAAGAATTATGTATGCTGTTATATTTAAAAGGTAATCACGCAGATCATAAACATTTAACTGTATTATATTTTACTGCTAGGTTTAATGTTTTTAACTAAAGGAAACATAAACAAGCACTTAAACTGAATGTCTATTTTGAGCTGAAAATCCACAATGTACATATTTTTTTCATTTGTTATCCAAGAAAACAAAACCAGTCATAAGGTTTTTTTCCCCAAAATTTTAATTTTTTACATCACCTGAAAGCTGAATAAATAAGCTTTCTAGTAATATATGGTTTGTTAGGACAATATTTGGCCGAAATATAACCATTTAAAACTCTGGAGGGTGCAAAAAACCTTTAAAGTTGTTAATCAGAGGAGCTGAAGCAGGCAGCAGCGAGTGAAGTTTGTAGGTGTGTTTCCGTCCATTTTTGTTGGCAATGTTGCTGCATCCACTCACAGAAATAAAGAACATTATCTTTACATATTATCCTACTGATTTTTGGCATAAATAAAAATCCAAATTTTTGACCCATACAATGTATTTTTGGCTATTTCTACAAATGTTCCTGTGCTATTTAAGACTGGTTTTGTGATCCAGGGTCACATTTGGAAAATGCAGTTACTATTGCAGTGCATTAAATAATTTAAACAAGCATTACTACTGATAATTATTAAGAAATAAATACATGTTGAAATGATTAGAGCCAACCCGAAACAATGTACTGAAACAATTCTCTTCTAAAACAATATGCAAGGGAAAAAATACAAATAATAAAGAGAAATATATTGTAGTAGTATAATACGTCTCCTTGTTAAGGACACCTGTGTCCTGTCTTTTCCGTGTGTTCATACTGAAGTCAGTTTCCAGAGCTTTAGCGTCATCGCGTTGCCTGTTTGTATAACTGCAGCCGCTCCTGGGGCCTCATTTATCAACAGTGTGTATGCACAGATATGTGCGTAGTGAGTGTGTAAAATGCAAAATGTGGGATTTACCAACTTATACGTAGAAATGTGTGTAAATATAAGCACACCTCTGAGCATGCTTACGCAGAGAATCTAGTGGTAGAATGGTGATACTACACAAAAAAAGTGCAAATACTTAATTAATTTCATAGTTCAAGGTAGACATTTGCGTGTGAAACGCTATAAAAGACAGATGGGAAATCATTTGAAATGTAGTTATAGTGTCAAGGCTGATATCGCTTTATTTTAATAAATAAAATAAATATTGCTTATCTATTACTACATTACTTAACCAAATCATAATAAGATTGCAATTCCACCAAAAATAACTGCAAATTCTGTTCCTTTTCTAAACATTTTAATTTATGGAAAATAAATCTCCTATAAATAATGATGAAATGAACAATAAAACCAAATTAAGCAAAGCATGCATTGCGCAAAGAATGCGTTCTCAAAGACTGTGGTGATCTGTTTAGTAAGAGCCCAAAATACATTTACATAATATATAAAGGGAGGTTTCATCACCATATATGGTTCATTGGGGTCGTTTCCGAACGCAAATGACCATCAACATGAACAAAATTGCTTTTTGTTTATTGCTTTTTGAACATGCACATAATAAAAAAATGACCTGTTTTAGAACACTTTAGGAATTTTCCCATAGATGTGTCATATATCACTAAAAACTACAGAATCTCAGTGCAGTCATTAATGAAGCAATATATTCACGAGACCAAATCGGTGCTCATAGGTTAAATAAACCTAAAACTTAAAACGTTGCTGTCTTTGTTTAATTGCTTCCAGTATGAATGAAACAGACACTAGAAGAGTGTTAACACTATAAATGTCATATTGCTGCATTTTAAATAAAATGTACAGTTTTCCTGTAGCTCAGTGGTTACAGCATGGTGCTAGCAACTCCAAGGTCATGGGTTTGATCACATGGATTGCACATACTTAGAAACAAATGTCTAGTATAATGCAATATAAGTGGCTTTGGATAAAAGCATCTGCCAAATGCATAAATGTAAATGTAAACGTAACAAATATTATTTAATACGATATATGACATATAGACAGGAAAATTATAGTTCAAGTGTATTTCAGCTTTAAATATAAGCTTGTCTTTACATTGGAATTTTAAAAAAGATGATTTTCTGAGACCAACATTTAAGAAATCTTTGACATGGCCGTATTCAGTCAATATTAAATATATCAAGATGAAATTTTAATGTTCTTTACGATTTTATGTAGAAAACAGCAAATTACAAAAAAATGACTTTAGCTGGGTTTTCACAGGCAGGGTCACAAATATATTGTATAATTATAGTATTATTCATTAAGGATGCATTGTATTTAAAATGGTTTAATTATTTAAATGTGATTTGTAATTCTATATACTGAACACCATATGCCCCATATTTAGACCCTCAGACACAAATCCAGCAGGACACTGGTCTGTATTACACACTAGTGAGCTGTGCAGAAAGTCTGCTGGCATATTTGAGGAACACTTGACAGAAGAAGCATCGGGGGTTTAATAACAATCTGCAAATGTCTTTTGTAATTTTTCTGTCAAAAACAGAATCACTTTGAGAGCTTGGTGGTTGTTTAAGGCCCTATGATTTCTGTAATGCGGAATACAGCCATAGAAACTGAATTTGCTGTATAACACCTTTTATAACACAGTAAAAAAAAGATTTACTATATGTAATACTATATATGAACAAACCACTTTCATTTAACACGATTGTATAGGTTTCTAGCGCAAACTTGCACTCAAAAAAGAAGCTCTTTGGTTGAACATGATTCAATCATGGAAAGTGGTTCCACATGTTTGAATCATGTTTTCTTAACATGAAATTAACCTGTATCAAGAACATGAGTGAATCAAGTAAACTCAACATGAAATTAACATGTACAGTAGTAAGAACATGACTGAATCAAGTAAACCCAACTAGATACTCTTCTGCACAACTCCTAAAACAGACGCCACAAAAACCCTTTAAAATGCCAACACAACCAAATACTAAACTTTAATACCCTGATAGCAACACTGAATCAATGTTAACAATTATTGATTTGTCAATGTTAATGTAATCTCGCCTAGCCAGACCTTCAGACTGATGGCTGAAGGCCATGGCCTTCATAGCTTTCACTGGCCAAGGCCCACCCAACAGGCCATATGACTAACAGGTAAAGCAACCAATCATGTTTTGTTTTGTGCCACGTCATGTTTAGAGGCGTGGAAATTTCCCCACAGTAACAGACCGATGTACATTAACGAGCGTATCAAAAGTGAACAGCAACAATATTTATGAGTTTCTGCAGTGAATCTTGCATACTTTTAAGAATTCAGTGTTTAGTCATTTGTGATGAGTTCTTACTGTAACCGATGTAAACACAACAGCTTATGTCTTCAATCAGATGGCTTTGTGTTGTTTACAGACCACTAAAGAACGCAACACGCATGTAACGAGGCAATCCTGTGGAATTCAACCAATCAGAAGACGACTTCAAACGTGCTGAAGTGTTTCCAGAAAAGTGTGCCATACGCATCAGACATTTAGCCAACGGTCCGTGGGCGTGACGTCTGAGGCAGAGACTAATGTTAATGGCATTGAATCAAAATAACCATAATCATAATAAATGCGTAAATGTAATAAATGTGAATGTGTTTAATGGAAGCACATGTAAAGCATAAAGAAAGTGATGTTTCACAAGACAACAGTTATGGATGTTTGCATCTTTTGGCATGTTGTAAAGAAGCTAGTAAAAATTTATAAAATTGGTATTTCAGTATTTGATGCAAAAGTTTTGGTCACAAATGCAAAATTATTGGAACCCAGCATTCATTGCAGCATGAAGCTTTCTTTTGTTGATTGTCACCATTGTTGAGTTTCATACACTGATTCTTCATGTCTAATTGATTCAGCTAATTAACAGTTTTTCAGCATATTTTGTTCATTCCTAAGAAAATGTAAACCAATAATTTTACTCTATAACTTCACATAATGTTAACATGATTACACAACAATCTCAAGAGCAACATATCAACACCAGTAACTTCACAATGATTACACTGGATCCGCTGGACCCTAGTTTTCTTTGCCACAACAAATGTACAGCAACACACTTTCAAAAGGCAAACATTAAAAGACAAATCGAGAGCCCAACTAAAGCAAACACTGAGCACAATAATGGTGATTTGTTCTTGTTACATGTTTATTTCAAGTTAAGTTTAGTTGATTTACTCATGCTCTTGCTACATGTTATCTTCATGTTGAGAAAACATGACTCAAACATGTGGAACCACTGAATTTTTTTTTTTGAGTGTAGTACATTGCTGTGATGCGGCATATCAACAAATTAGAATGGTATTTAAGCATTTGATTTAACCAGCCGGGACGGTGATGTGCAATGGCAGATTTTATAAGAGAAATGCTGGTTTCAATGTCAGGATAGGGCACAGTCGCTAGATTTATTTTCCCCAAAACATTAGATGGGGTGTTCTGTCAAATAGTGACCTAGCAGTTGGGTTAAAGTTGGGCTATTTTTAACCCAGCACGTTTTAGAGTAGCTTTTGGTAAAAGGATTATGATTGAGGATTAAGTGTGAAGTAATGTCAGAAAGTGAATTTTAAATCATCTCTCTTACCATTTGTTATGCCAGAAGATAGATGGTCTCGATCATGATGTCTAGACCTGAAAGCCTCTTGTTCCCAGCCCCCCTGCTGACCTGTTGCTGTTCTATGACCATCCAACATGTTCACAATGTCTAGCCGGTCAATGCTCTTCAAGGCTAGGTACAGGTTCTCCACTATAGTGGTAGACAAACACATGATGGTGAAATGGAGAAGGGGTGAAGGGAAAGTGTTGTTGGACAGAAAGGACCCCGCATACAACACTGACAGAATCAAAGGATTTAAAGACACTATTAGGAATGACATCCAATGATTTACAAGGGTGCCAATAATGTGGCCAACATGTATGGGAGGAAAATGTTTTTTCCCAATGTAATATTCCCCCTACTTCAAATAGTTTTACTTTAATGAAATGTTGAAATTTTGTGGATTTAAAAAAAATAAAAGATCAAAATAAGAAACAGTGTGCACTTATTTTGACAGCCTTCTTTGCTCATATTTACCAAGGGTGCCAATAATTGTAGAGGGCGCTGTAT
Source organism: Oreonectes daqikongensis (assembly GCA_026939265.1). Lineage (NCBI taxonomy): Eukaryota > Metazoa > Chordata > Actinopteri > Cypriniformes > Nemacheilidae > Oreonectes > Oreonectes daqikongensis. The sequence goes on along the minus strand of JAOTQM010000053.1, from coordinate 1,868,592 downwards.
ATGTAATATTAGTAATAAAAAAATATGTAAATCATTATTTCATGTTAGCAAACATCATGCAATGGTGTAGGATTCTACCTAATAAAATTTAACCAGTTACAGTGAAACATTACAGATTATTTCTTTTTGCACAATAGGAGGAAACATTAAATGTTTTATAGAGTTATTAATGGTTTTAACATAACAGACAAAAGCAGTTATAGATAGACAATGTGCCAACAGTAAATAGCTTTTCCCCTACAGAAAACTGTAGTCATAGCAATCACTGTTAAAATATTAAAAATTAAACCCACTGTCTTCTATTATATTTTCTATTCTTCTATATAATCTTCTATTAAAATTATATTAAAACCATTAAACCGCTCATAAGCCAATATTAGACAAACTTTAATGCTTAAATGTAATATTTGTTTTTATATGCCACGGCCATTATTTTAACAAAGACATTTATTTTTGATTAAATGCAGTAATTTGGCTGGGAAACGTTTTTTACTCATAAAAAATATTCCTTCATTCCTTTTAAAAGTAGCATTTTCCAAACTGATTAAAACTTTAAAAACCCATTCAATTATAAAAACAATGATGCACTTTGATTTATTCTGCACTAACTTCCCATGCTAATAAAAAACATAATAACACAGGAAAGGAAAATGTGAATGTTTTAATAGTAACTTGGCAAAACAAAACCTGTGTGCATTTGCTGCTGGAGGTAGAGTTAAGAGTTTTGTAGAATGAGGGTTACCATCTAGACATGACCAAGAATATTACGGTATAATCTAACCATTGCTTTGAGGTCTTAAAAAAGAGTTATAAAAAATGGACAATTTGGCACTCACTTTTGGCTCTCTTCCCCTCTCGAGTGGCCCAGAGGTTGAGCAGTGTTGAGCTCTGCTCTAAAAGGGAGTTGGGATTTTCCACACGGATCTTATTTATTTCATCAACATTGAACTGCAGTTCACGTCCCAACTCTGCATAGGAATTAAATATAATCAATATATTGCTTATCAAGCATTCTTTGTTTATATTTTAGCACTGAAAATCATCCATACTAAGTATTCTTTGCAGAATAATTGTTGTAAGACACAGGTAGTCTTAGTAACTTGGGCATGCAGATTAGCATATAGCATCATCAACCAATATTAAGGCTTTCCTGGCTACTTCTCCAAGCTTTTGGGCCAAAAAGAGAAAAATGAATGTCATACTTCTTTTCTTTTTTGTATTCTCAATATTTCCCATTGCATATTATATAATTAATGATGTGATTCAGTTTTAAAGTGTGATTGTTAAATGTAATTATTTTTTGGATAAAAAACTATTTAGCATGTTTTAACATTCTTGTTTACCAAATCATGCAAGAATGCATGGCAAGCATAAGATTTTTAGCCAACCAGATTTTCAGATGTGTTTTGGTTTTGTTAGAAGATTTGGTTGTCCACTGTAGTAAACTCCTAAAATGGTTTAGAGTTCTAGTTCTAGTATGCTTATAGTTCTAATATGATGTTAGCTTATTTATTCATGAATCTAAAGTGTTTTAGCATTATGGTTAATGTGTACTATCATAATGATTATCTGTTTTAATACGTTGCTAGACTGCTGGCTTATTTTAATATTCTTGTAATGTAATTATATAGAAAATTTGGACTTTTAGGAAATTTGGTACAACGATACATTGAGTCAAATTTATTACAAAAGAACACAAGTTGGAGCGTTTAGTGAAAAGCCATTTTTGCTTCTGAATAATAATACCTAGACAGATAAGTGTGTTGACAGACATTGGGTTGACAAAGCCTGGCCTGAAAGTTTAATCAACTTGAAAATATTGAAATTGGACAGTTTAATAGTTTGACAATCAGAAAAACTATAAGCAAGCCAGTCAGTCAGCCAGGCTGCATGTTAACATATATTTTAATGTAGGATAATAGTTTAACATTTTGCTGTCATGTTTATATGTTCAGGACAATGCCAAAGTTATTTTGAAAGTGGTTTGGGAAGTAAAATGTGCATAGGTCAACCTTCAAATTCACAGTTTTAAGACTGTACTCTGTCCTATACAAATGAGTTCCATACAGAGAAGAGCTTCATGAGCCCCCTCTGACATCAACAGCCAATCACAGCCTAAAAAAACTATTATTTTTATATAGTTTATAACTATAGTTTTTATAGTTTGGAGAATTTCTATCCGATTTGTTAGTTACGGTAGATAGAGCTTTAATCGATGGTGATTTTACCATCCACATTGATAATCAAAAAGATGCTTTAGGACTAGCTTTAATATTCTCAACTCAAATTGCATTAAACAAAATGTAACTGGACCTACACATAACTGTAATCATACTTAAGACTTAATTCTCTCATATGATCTCAATGTTGATAACAGAAATCCTGCCCCAGAGCGATGATATCTTGGACCTCAATATTATAAACTTATGTTATAAAATGACAGTGGGTAACACTTTATAATAACTTTCATTAGTAAATCATTAACAAACATTATTTAATGCTTAACTAATCATTAGTTACTATATATTCACATAGCTAGAAATATGGGATAATGTTCTGCTTCATGTTTACTAATGGTTTAATTGAACATTACTTAATGACTAGCAGATCATTAGTTAATGTATATTAAAATGCTTACAAATGTTACTACCTTTTCAATTCACGTAATGCAATTTGAAGAACTACAAATGACGGTAATGTATGGTATCCAACAATTTGTTAATGTATGTATGAATGCTTACAAGTGTCAGTAAACTTTCATTCATATATTATCTAAGGCACATGTTTACATTTACAAAGGTTGTTAAAATATTACTGGTGATTGCAGTTACTTCACGCATTATTCATGTTAACAAATTATTCATAAACTCACAACCAAGCTGTTTAGGTTACACATTTGATCTTTAGACAAATAATTACAAATCATTTACTAATTATTAGTTAATGTTTTTGCAGTACCCAATCTAAAGTTGCAACTATTCATCGTTTGTAAATGTTTATAAATGCTTACGGTTGATCTATAAAACTTATATGCTTGCTGTACAGACATTAACAATACATTATAACAAAAAGAAAAGCATAAGCATATGGGAAAATCCGGTATCAGGCCAAAGCGTGTAATAGACACACCGGTCCATTTGAAAATGTGTGCCAGTGTCACGCTTTGCCTCCTTTAGGCGTGAACATGACACGCTCAGTTCTTTGCACTTGTACTGAAAGATTTTGTATATACATATTATTAGTACTTATATATAGAATAATATATATTTTAGAGCACCATACCCTAAACCTACCAACCTCCCGACAATTAAAAGACACGCAACAAGCAAAGAGAAATCAGCCATGGGCATTTATTAAAATACACACCAAAAACAGTATAAAAACATTACAAACAGATCGCGTAGCATTGTTTGAGCACAGTAGCTCTAATCACACAGACGACCGCGTTCCAGGAACGCACGTAGTATACGTTCAAGTCGTGTGACGCAATCGGAGCAGGACAGCCAATGCCGTTTCGTAACGTAAGCGACCGTAATGACACAACCAGTCACGAGATACACGAGAGCCAATGCCATTTCACAATCGAAGCTGACGTTCCGGCGGAAAGAAATATTTTTTATTGTACGCAACTGGAACCAGTTTTATGGAAGACAGAGAAGGGGATTGCTGTTCTTTGGCCTCGGAACACTTGGAATAATTGCACTTTTTGAATAAATAGCATCTGTACTAGCCGTATCTGCTTGTTATGCGTTGTGTTTTATATTATATTATATGTAAACTGTTAGGTTTAGGGGTGGAGTCGGGTTAGGGGTTAAATACGTCTAAAGTGTGCGCACAAAGTAATAAACGTACACAAAATACCATGTACCCCTGTACACGTCATGAATTATAAAAACATTTTAAAAAATCACAGGTTTTCCCATATGCTTTTCTTTTTGTTATAATGTGTTGTTAATGTCTGTACAGCAAGCATATAAGTTTTATAGATCAACCGTAAGCATTTATAAACATTTACAAACGATGAATAGTTGCAACTTTAGATTGGGTACTGCAAAAACATTAACTAATAATTAGTAAATGATTTGTAATTATTTGTCTAAAGATCAAATGTGTAACCTAAACAGCTTGGTTGTGAGTTTATGAATAATTTGTTAACATGAATAATGCGTTAAGTAACTGCAATCACCAGTAATATTTTAACAACCTTTGTAAATGTAAACATGTGCCTTAGATAATATATGAATGAAAGTTTACTGACATTTGTAAGCATTCATACATACATTAACAAACAAGCTGTTAATTGTTGGATACTATACATATCGTCATTTGTAGTTCTTTAAATTGCATTACGTGAATTGAAAAGGTAGTAACATTTGTAAGCATTTTAATATACATTAACTAATGATCTGCTAGTCATTAAGTAATGTTCAATTAAACCATTAGTAAACATGAAGCAGAACATTATCCCATATTTCTAGCTATGTGAATATATAGTAACTAATGATTAGTTAAGCATTAAATAATGTTTGTTAATGATTTACTAATGAAAGTTATTATAAAGTGTTACCTGACAGTAACATGATTTAACATGTTGAAACATATTTTTATTTATCATGTTTTATAACTAGCATTTTATCATTCTGATTATGTTAAAAATAATTACTTTACACATGTTTCACACAACACAAAACTGTGTAAGTGTTTATTCAATGTAAGCCAGCTCAGAATGCACAAGTGGTAGAGGTTAGTTGCATGTTTAGTGGGGCTGTGCAATTAATCATAATTGTTTTTAAATTTAAATGATGGCTTCCAACAATTGTGAAAACAAAATAATTAAGGGAAAATGATTGTTGTGACATAATCTATTTTGCAAGGACTATTTCATTTCTTCTTGTATTTTAAATTCTTACAGCATAGCATTAACAGTAAAATGTATGGGTTTGATCGAAGGAAATACACATAGGTTACTAATCATATGTTAAACTTGAATGCAATGTAATTAATTTTGGATAAAAGTGTCTGCCAAATGCAGAAATGAAAACATAAATAAATCAACAGTGCACCCCCTCCTTTTACAGCGTAGAATGAAATTTACCAAAATGTTGAATGTTCGTTTAGGAGGTTTTTTAGTACATTGTAGTGAGAACTTATTTCATTTAATTTATTTTGAGAAATTGTAATATTTTGTATGTAAAATGCATTCAAGTATTTTAACTTTATGATTTTTTGTATTGCATTTTTGGATACACATTGTTTCCAAAGACAATTATATTAATAATTGTAATTATCATCAAAATCAAGCAGCCCTATTGTTTACAAAGAGTACATGTGGTGTAAGGGGCAATACTACAAGGAAGCATGATACTTTACAGTGCTCTGTTCAGACCATAAACTGTATAAAACATGGACGTAGTGTACGTGACATCACCCATAGGTTTGTGAAGAGCAATTTATGAAGCCTTAAGTGGGCAGAGCCGGTCGTCGCCATCTTGGCTGCACGTCACTCGAAAATGGGCAAAAAGGCGGTACGTGGGTTGAGCTGTGGTGCCTGGTTGGTCAAACCACCAAGTTTTAAAAAATTCACTCCCTCACAGTTGTCATGAATGGCAAAATTAGCTATATAGATCAAAATATTTTTTGTACCAGGCTGTAAACATGTTTTTTTGTGCTGTAAAGTTTGCCATTTTAACATGGGGCTCAATGAGATTCTGCTGTGTTTTGGAACCAGCCTCTAGCGGCCAGACGATGAATTGCAGTTTAAGTCACTTCCGTGTTGGTTTCACGAGTGAGACCGGAAGGTTGCCGTTCGATTCAGACCCTTGTTGAACTGGAATGATTATCTTATTTATATAATTTTGCAATTGCACTTCTATATATTGTGTGTACTGTAACATGCTTGTCATTTAGATGTTTTATTTAGCTTTTGAAGTTCTACACAGTAAATATTAGTATCCGCACACTAAATATACAGACATTGAACTGATGATTCTTTTTATTTTGTGAATGTAGATTAAATATTTGTTCACTCTATTTATTGGCATTTTTATCAGATTCATTATTTGTTTAGCTTATGTCTGTTTATTAATTAACGAATTATTATTAACTATTATTAATTTATTATTTATTAACACTACTGAAAGTGCACATTCTATATTGTCAGCTATATGAGAGGGCTGCGTTTCCCGATAACGTTGTCTCTTGGCATGCTACGAAGACTCCAAAGGTACACCATAACTCCAGGTATACCTTTTCTACAGTATGTGTGTTTCCCGAACCATACCTTAGGAGGTTACTTTCTTACATGCCATGTAACCAGGTGCTGTCCATGGCGGTGGTGCTGAATATCGATCGCTCGACAATCAATTATCCACTATGCATGCACTGTTTCACTGCGTTATGTGAGGTAGCAGAAAGACGCATTCCAGAAATGGTTTAAATTGCATTTATTAGGACTCATAGAATCGCATAAAAGTAATCACAACTGCAAACTAAATCCAACCCTGGATAGTTTTTAATTTATTTTTGAAATGCTAACCTGCAACCCAAATGTAGTCTTTGAAAGGGACATTTATAACAGGGATTCGCAAACTCTGGGTCATAAGGAGGGCAGCGCAAAGTCACTGTGCGGTGCATTTGCATTATGATAAAATGAAGGAAAAAAGTTTATTCCAACGACCAACAATAACAATTGTTTAGCCTATAGTCCACACGTTTTCCACGTTACAGCGTGGACAAAGCATGCTGCTTCATGCCTTCATTTCTGGAGTTGCACCTTTCTGTCTACTGCAAATATAACATATTTTTTTGTTTGTTTTGATTCATTTTAATGTGTAAAATGTGTTGACCATGGAGACTATACAACAGTAATCAAGTATTTTAGGAGCAGTTGGTTTTGGATGTTTATGAAGAATAATATAACATGCTGCCCAACAATAATTTGTTCTGCAATTTAACTTATTCATTCGTGACAAGAACAAATCACACTAAAAGTGAGTGAATGTGCGTTTTTACTTTTATGTTAAAAAATTATGTGGGTGATGTAAATATTTAATATATAAGTTTGGGAACTCCTGATTTATATTATCATATGTTAGTGGCTTCATTTAGTCAATAAAAGCGCAGCACGGAAAACAACTAAATTGCTCCCCGGATGGCGCCGTCTTTGATTTAGCGCAAATATTCACTGTATCACTGCAGATTGACTAAACTTCCTTCCACAACCTTTCTCTCTACATCTCTCTAAATGCACTCCTTTGGTTTGCCAGCTGATGCACTTTGTAGTATAATTAAAAAGCTAGCAATCATCAATGTAATGTCAATTATTCTTTAAATAAAAACACTTCAGTAGGCTGTGTGTATTTAACTTTAGATTTTTTTAAATGGATTTCAAAATAAAGAAGCCTTTTTTCACAGTGGCTATCTAGTGAAGCGGAGTGAACAGTGATACGGTAAAGCTAAGAGCGCTCCAGACCAACCTTCCGAAGGTATGACTTATGGGAAACACATATTAACGATAAGGTACAGCTTAAGGTATAACTTAAGAACGACGTAGTGATAAGAAGGTTTCGGGAAACAAGGCCCAGGTCATTACCAGGAATTACTTACAGGCTTGTGGATTGTAACTAAATGCACAAGCTTGCAAACAGCTAGTATGTATACTTTAAGCACTAAATGTACAATTTACAAACGTACAATTCTACAAATTAATCTCCAATAAACGTACTACTTGGTTGGTGTCTGCCACTGTAACTTGCAAAGCTTTTGTTTTAGACAGAAAATATAATCTCAAGGTCAGTTTTACAGACCTCAGTGTTTTTTTCTGTAGTAGTAAGACTTTGTGTATACATACATACAGTAAACTGCTGTTACATACACTGCAAGACACATGCCGCTAGCTTATATATGGCAACCCCCGAGGGGAACAAGCATTTTCGTGATGTCTTGCCTCTGTATATTTGCGTTTTTCTGTGCTGCGTCAGCCATTTTCATAACTGCTTAACTGCTGCCCTAAGAGTTCAAATTTTTAAGAGAATTTGAAAAATAAATTTGGGCCTAAATGTACATCAATTACTAAAAAATGTTATAGTCTGCTTAAGATATATGGGCAAACAGATATGATGTTTTGACAAGACATAGCCAATTGAGCATTATGCTTGTTAAATCAAGAAAAGCATTCAAACCCACACACTCACCAGCCCAGCTCAGGCCTAGCTGTTCAGCTATTAAAGCCATCTTTAGCTCCGTCTTTTCCATGGCACTCAGTGATGCTGCAGAAACCAGACCACCATTGGCTCAAGAGTTCAAAAATCTGATGCTGCAGCTCACATCATATTCAAAGCAAGGTCAGGCAAAGGTTGTGTGACATTTGGGGGCATAACATGCAGAATATGTCAGTGTGGGAGCAATCTTACCAACAGCTGGCTCATTCAAAACACTGTATCTTTCTCTTAGTGCCAAAGGAGTCAAAGTCTTGATTCGATCATCAATTCCTATGTTCTGTTAAAAAAAAGAAAGAACTATGCATTATTGAAGAATATAAATGTACCAAATGATAGTATAGTGTTAACATTTTGTGTGGGTATATTGTTCTTTGCATTACCTTAATGCACGGTGGCATGGTTACATTAAGGTTGCACAACACATGTTGATTATCCTCATATTTGGTTGATTTGCGGAAGAAAGACACAAAGCCAGAGTGCTCTTTACTGCTATCTCTCACCTAAAAGAGAATGAGGTAGATACAAAGAAGGTTCATTTATATTGGCTATAAATGGGAGAAAGCCACTGGGTGCTTTTCAGATCTTATTTGTGCATCCTCGCTTCCTTTCCTTGCGTCTTAGCTCGGCCCTTAATTTTGACTGTACACAGCTGGATTTTGGACATTGAAAATATTTTTTAAAATAGTTTAACGCATACTTTAGTTAGAGTTCACCACTACATTAATATAAAGTTTTTAAAAAAAGCGGAATTATTACATGTATGCATGTTACAAATGTGTTAAACACAAACTGCTTGATCAGTTTCTCGAAGTGGTTTTTGGAAGAGATATAAAAGAGTGCTCTTTAGTAATAAAAATATTATGAGGGTCATGTGACATTAGAAGGTTAGTTGAACTACTTGGCCAAAAGTAGAGTAACCTCACTGGGTCTGTCTTGAAATTTACAATTTTATCTGCACGCTACACCTGTAGTGTCACCATAGTGACACATCGTAATTTTGGAGCGGTGTACATTAGATGATGTTTACATTGAAGAAGACTTTAAAAAGTTTATGTTTATTTTAATCCGCAAAATAATTAAATAAAAGTTTTTTAAAAAAGCCGGAAGTCCAATTCAGTAAATTTGTGACATCAAAAGCCACCTGTGTTCAATGTCACCTTGTGATTCCCTTTCTGTTTGGGAATGCACGTGATGTCACCATACACAGGACTCACATTAAGTTGTATATAGTTCCAGGGTCCAAATCTCCACTCATTTCAAGTGAGGCTACAGCTTAAATTTTTTATATGGGCACTATTTATTCATATCACACATTTAAGGTAAACTTTTATAAGCATGGGGTACACTACACTCTCCAGGCTCACAGAATCTCCACCATCAATATTTTAACAACAGCAGGTCATGAGTGTGTAATAGCATTTTTTGTTGTTTGGCTTCGAACCAATAGAGCGTTTAGAAACGGAAGCAGTGCTGTGTTACATCAGACTACATCAGACAAGCGGATTGAGTGGCAGAAAGACTGAATGCAGCAGTGCATCAGAGATTTCTTTTTATATACTGCTATAAGCTAATAAAAAAAGAAGCCAGTTAATGGCAGGAATCTTGTAAAAAAAAAGAAATCCTGAGCTATGTAAATTGTAATTATTTTATTGTAAACCTAAACATGTTATCAATGTAAATATGTCAAATGTTTACTTTAAGGTTATGCTTCAAGCTTTGTCCTTCACAAATATGATTATATGTTTCAAACTGTTAAATAGGTAATTTTCAAGCTATATGCTAAATAAAGTTTGTGAATAGGGATGTAATGATGTAAAGAGTCGGTTGAAAATCTATTATAATATGTGATGACTGAAGTCAGTTGAGATGTTAAACGTGATGTCAGCACCTCTCCAACGGCATCCCCCTGAAGGTCAAATTAATTGTATTTAATTTTATTTGCTATATAGCACCAAACCACAACAGAAGTAATTTTAAGGATACCTTTCCTACAGAAAAACAAATAAATACTGTTGTTATGTTATTTATCTTATTTACACGACAGCATGTCATTTCCGTCTCTACATGGTCGCACGTTTACAATTGTCCTCTCTGTATTGCGAATGGCAAGAATGTTGCCGGTGTAGTATAGAGACCTGACTCCCTGTGAGATTACTACTCTCCTGTTTTCCCCTACGAAGATTAGGGTTAGGATTAGGTGTGGGGGCGGGCTTTATATGGACAAATCACATTGCAGCATCCTAAGTGAATGAACCAATCAGAAGTAGGGGAGTCGAAATCTCACGGGAGTCAAATTTCGGTACAACACCAGTATTTCCCCCTGAGCGCGAGTTCTTGCATTCTCAATGCAGCTCGTCTTTCTTGGGGTCTACTCTGCGCAGCGATCCCGGAACGTGAAAATAGTTTGTCTAAAAATATGCGGATAGTTTGTTGCCCAGACGTATGGAAGCATATTGGTAGCAATTTTCAATTTGAAATGCAATACGCAACATGGCAATGCAGTATGTAAAATGACAATGCATTTATGTATTTAAATATACATTTAAAATAACAAATGTGCTGGCTCTGCCTTTACACATTGACGCTGTATCGGGAGGGGGCGTGGCCAGCTAGCAAAAAGCATTTTCCACATTGAATTTTGCAACACACAACGCGATGTGTGAAAATGCAAATGCAATCCCAAATGTTCAACTTGTTAATGTTAATGCGTTTAAGGAAAATGACATTTGAATTATAATTTTGATACAGTTTGGCTTGGCTATCTTAAACATATATTATCAATCCGAAAAATGCATTTCAATTTTGCAACTTAAAGAGAGCTAAAATGTCTATTTAAATTGCATATTAAAACTAAAGTAGGAATTGAAGTTTCATTTTCATTTTGCACCTATTGTTGCACATATGTTATTTTAAATGTATATTTGGCAATGAAACTAATAATCTGGGCGTCGTGTTGGGTGGTTGGAGAGCGTTTAAAAAATGGGTTGCGCCTCCCTCATCAGGGCATACATGGATGACATGAAAACATGTCTGGAGTGGGGCTGGACAGCGAAAGTGTTCCCGGTGGAAGTGGGTTGCAGGGGCTTTGTGGCCAATTCCACTACAAGACCGCTACAAGCTTAAAGAACGGAGGGTAGTCAAAGAACTTGCTACTGTTACTGAGAGAAGCAGCCATTGGCTGTGATTGAAACGGATGGACAAAGTCTGGGCTGCCAAATGACCATGTAATAAAGTGGTGTCTTGTTTTGTGTTGTAATGTTATGCCATACAGAAATGGGGTCACTGAGCATGCACTAACGATGCCAGTGGGGATAGAACAGCCTTAGCCAAAGGTTTGGCGGGTATGGTTTTGTGTTGTGTTATGCCATACGGAACCGAGGGCACTGAGCATGCATTAACGGTGCCAGTGGGGCTAGGAAAGCCTTAGCCATCGGGTTGGCGCGTATGGTTTCATTGAGGTGTGATGGCACCAAACTAAGTAAGTAAGTGTTGTTGAAGCTGTCAAAAATCACAGGTCCAGCAGAGGGTAATGAAGAACTATCCAAAATCGCTAAAAAGAAGAAGCCACTGGCTGTGGTTGAAGAGGATGGACACAGTATGCGCTGCCAATGACCATGCAACACACACTTAGGTCTGATCAGCCTGGGCTGGGCCTCCATTGGCTGAGGGTGTCTTGTGGAAAAGGGCCAAAACACCAAATGAGGCTGAGGTACACAACCAATGATGTGTTGGACTGTTGGAAACCCTACAAAGTCATTATCAGCAACTGTCACACAGGAAATTGGATGTGAAAAAAATGGGATCAGACACACAACTCATAAGGTGGTTCACGCATAATATCAAGGAAAGGTAAGTATAATGTATTGTATTTATAATCTTTTTTCCCCAAAACACAGAGAATGCCTACCTGATGAACCCATTGAAGCCTTTGACCTCCTTCCCTTATCCATATTCTTGACTGCTCCTCTGTCATGCTTAAAGCGTGGGAAGTGTCTCATTGAGAAATTAAACTGTGTTGTGAATATCGGGATAATAACACCTAGTCCTATTAAGTGAATCTTTAAATACATAAATGCATTGTCATTTTACATACTGCATTGCCATTTTGCATATTGCATTTCAAATTGAAAATTGCTACCAGTATGCTTCCATACAGAAGGATGTTTGTGCTGCATGATAGATTAAATAAAGTAACATAATTCACTGCTTTGGATTGAGGCTATAATTTTGGATTTACAAGCACAATATTTAATTTTGCTGATATGCTGATTATTTTTCTAGTCAATTTAGCAGATGCTGATATACTTTAGGTATTTAAGTCATTTTTTCATGATGATAAAACAAAAGCTGCTTTAAGTATTTTCTATCATGGCATTTCCAAAACCTGAAATAAAAGAGCAATCGTTTATTTATGTACGTGTCTCTGTTATATTTTACCATATGTAAATATCTGCAAAATGTTTTAAGGTGCCCGTGTTACAGTGTACTTATACATGAAGGCATGCTCATGAAGTCAACATTATTCATTTAAAGTCAGGTGGGTGTATACCTCTCAAAATGATAAGTGGTGTAAATTGTTTTTGTTTGTTTACACATCTTATTTTTTTATTTATTAATGTCTTTCAGAAGCTATAAAAATACATATATGTTTCTCAGGAAATTAAATATAAACAATTTACACCAGTTATCATTTTCAGAGGTTTACACCCACCTGACTTTAAATGAATCGTGTTGACTTCATGAGCATCACTGAATGTTTCTATCTATTGTAATAGTTGTGTATGAATCTCTTGATTGTCCTCGATGTAAAAAGATAAATCTCAACATCATACTGTTACTGCTGGACATGAGTCAAATATACAGAAATGCTGAAAAAGCAAAGATTCTGGAGGACCAGGATGATTTTTCTGAAGATCAGTAGACAGTTTAATGACTCGAGACAAACAAGAAACCCTTAAACAACTATGACAAAACATAAAAACTTTCATTGATTGTTCAGGTAACATCATACAGTATTAAGAATCAGGGGGATGTAAACTTTTGCACTGGGCTATTTTTAGAAATTCTCTTATTATTCTTTGGTGTGAACTTTATGTTAACACTTCTTTTGTGAAATAACTTGCTCAGGTCAGGAGTAAATTAAAATTAAACCTTCATTTTCAAAATTCCTCTTATTTTTTCCAAGATTTTTAGCATTTTCCAGATTCTGCAAGGGGTATGTAAACTTTTGAGCACAACTGTATATTCATGAATACCTGCAGACTGTGTGCTGACTGATTTTGGCTCATTGATAGAGCGAATGTGGATGAACACGACAGAAGTAGGCTAACGTTACTGTGCCCCTATAGCTATAGCTGACAACTAACAACACAGCTGTGAAATAATAACAAACTCATGCACTCGTGAAATATGAATCGTGTGCTTGGACTCATTATATAATAAGACTGCAGGTTTACCGGAGTAACACAGCGGTGTCTGCATACTTTGTTGGAAAACAATGATGATAGATATGGTTCTTTCACAAGAAATCCAATGTACACAATGGGAAATATTTTCACAGTTCTCTGATTATTGATTATTGCGTTATGTTTGTGGACTTAAAGTGCAAATGGATGTTATTGTAAATGATTGTCATGGAGGATTTAGCAGTGAGCTAAATTGAGAATGTACCCAAATGATTGTGATCAAACTCATGTATCATATACTCAGGTACTCACACATGTGATATAAGATAACTTATATTATAAATAAAAGATATTCTTGTCTGTAAGCTTCAGGTATGAGTACCATTCAGGAATTGTACTGAATTTAACTGAGGTTTCAGTAAAGACATCAAACAGTCCGTCACCTTAATGCTGAATCAATAAGATGCAACACTATCCAGCCAGCTAAACTGAATATAGCCTAATATATTCTTTAATAAAAGCTATAATAAAAACTCATGCCTGGTATTCAGTCATGGAATTAAAACTTGTAGACGAATGGGTTACTAATAGTTTACGTATTTTCTTTTTACCTCAAGCCACCTTTTGAGCCAACTTTATCTGCTAGCCTACTATATGATATTCCCTAAATATCTGCCTTGGCCATTAAAAATCTCAGGTAACACTTTATTTTTATTCATACGGAGAGTAGTGTGTGTTGAGTAACTGTACTGTAAGTAAATTTACTGTAAATGGGTATGACAACCTTGACAGACACAGGTAGTCTGTTGTCTCTGAAGGCTTGGAAGCCAAAACAGCGTGACTGTTGGGCAGCCTTTCTGATGGGGACCAAGTTTCCTGAACACTCCAAGTACAGCGGCATACCCTCCATAACCTACAGAACATATACCAGCCAGGAAGTTATAGTAGATGGTTTTAACATGTCATTTATAAGTAGTGTAAATGTTAAGCAATCACAATATTAAAGTTTAAAGGTTAACACAAAACATCTTATTAGATATGTTGATAAATAAGATATTGAATCTGCAGTATATGAAATCAAACATATTATAGCATATAACCTCAATATCTCTGCTACGGGCCACTTCAGTGAAGTTTTCATGCTGCTCCAGCGTTTTGTCCATTTTGTCATCAGTCATGCAGTAACATCGGAGTCGACCCTCTCGTGATTCATTCATCTTTGCAAAAACCACAAACTTGGCCATGTACGGCACAGCTGACAACTCGCGGTAAAGAATGTTGGCAAAGGACACAGCTTCTGCAGTCCGAGGGCAATCTGTCAACCAAAAGCTATGAAGTAAGAAAACAAAACATATTTTAAAAAGGATTTGTAAAGCGACAAATATAAATATAAATAAGAAGGACAAATAATAAAATATTTTGAGTAAATCACACATTTACAGAATAACCCATCATCTTACCGAGCAGACACATTGGTAGTGAAACTGGCACAATCATTGGCATATAGGAGTTTGGTGGTTCCAGTTATATCTTCCCATTGAGCAGGAGCTGTACCACCTATGAATTAAAATATTTTGATGAAAAATATATTTTGGTAAGTTTTAAAATGATGATTGTGGCGAGGGGCATGGCCACGCTCCGTCTGGGAGGGAGGAGCTTCAGTCCGAAGCATGGAGGGTGGTGAGTATGCCAGGTGTGGACTCTAACCTGCTGTCTCTTGTTACAGTGATTGGCGAGCGGGAGTTTAAAAGCCGCTGCCATGGGCGACGAAAGAGGAGAGAAAAAACGGAGAGATGCATGCACATACGCAGGGGCGTGTAGAAGAGCCTAAGTTTGTTTATTTCTGTTTGTTTGGGCGTTTTAAGGCCACCCTTTATTTAACTTAATAAATATTCTTTTCAACCATATCACGCCGACCCTGTCTCTTTCCTTCTACAACAACGGACATTATTACACTGGTGCCGAAACCCGGGAGGAAAGAGAGACGCCGTTGCCGACATGCAGACTCCGCCAGACACGTTGTTTGTGGAAGTCATCCAGGCACTCGCGGAACTACATGCGGAACAGCACCGGGCCACCATGGAGCAGGAGAGACGTTTCAAATCTCTCCTGCGGGCCCAAACTGAGGACCGCAAGCTTCTCTGGAGCTGGTTGGTGACCGAGCGACCATGGGTGGACGCCGCGTCGACCCTCCCCACATCCCCACCGCTGCTGCTCCATAAGATGGGGCCGCAGGACGACCCACAGGCCTTCCTCGAGCTATTCGAGCAGTCCGCAGAGGGGGCGGGCTGGCCACGCGCTGACTGGGCCGGTCGCTAGAGGGTTGGACGGATGCCTGAGCAGCAACGGATGCATTTCAGATCCCTGGAGTGAGGGAAGGGCGGCCAGCCGTTCACCTGGGCCCAGCAGCCCCGAGATGCCTGCCGCAAATGGCTGGTGGACGAGGCCAGTGACGTCGACTCCGTCGTAAAAAAGGTGGTGCTGGAGCAGTTCGTGGGGCAGTTGCCAGAGAAGACCGCTCAGTGGGTCCAGTGCCACCGGCCGACGTCGTTGGCGCAGGCCGTCCAGCTGGCGGAATACCAGTTAGCACTGTGCTCCGGGGTCGGCGAACCCCATATTTATTTTTCTTTTTATCAAATATATCACCTCAATCTCCTTAAAAAATGGAATGAGGCCGATGCCGTGATGTTGGCGACGGTGGTAAGTAGAGAGGATGATCTCGGGCCGGAGGTATGCAAACCTGGCCGATCTATCGGTCTCGGCTCTGGGGGAGATCACCTCTCACCCAGATCACGGACGTAACTTGTTTACAGGCACAATTCGCCGATGTATTCTCGCCCCTACCCGGTCGAACTACGCTCATTGAACACCATATTGAGACCACGCCGGGCGTGGTGGTGCGCAGCCGGCCGTAGCGTTTACCTGAACACAAGAAAAGTGTGGTTCAGGAGGAATTAGGCGCCATGTTCGATATGGGAGTAATCGAGGAGTCCCACAGCGATTGGGCGCGCCCGATAGTTTTAGTTCCCAAAACCGACGGCTCGGTGCGCTTCTGTGTGGACTATCGCAAGGTGAACGCTGTGTCGAAATTCAACGCATATCCCATCCCGCTTATTGACGAGTTGATGGATCGACTAGGTTCGGCTCGTTTTTATTCAACACTGGATTTAACAAAAGGATACTGGCAGATCCCCTTATCTCCATTATCCAAAGAAAAAACAGCTTTCACCATGCCGTTTGGATTACACCAATTCGTCATGCTTCCGTGGCTTATTTGGAGTCCCGGCCACGTTTCAGCGTCTGATGGACCGTGTTCTCAGACCCCACGCAGCATATGCCGCTGCGTACTTGGATGACATCATCATCTATATTAACGACTGGCAGCGGCATATGCAACACTTGAGAGTGGTCCTGAATTCGCTAAAAGTGACGGGTCTCACGGCTAACCAGAAGAAGTGTGCGATTGGGCAGGTGGAGGTAAGGTATCTGGGCTTCCACTTGGGTCACGGGCAGGTGCGTCCCTAAATTGAGAAGACGCAGCGATTGCAGTCTCTCCGAGACCCAAGACCAAAAAGGAGGTGAGGCAATTTTTAGGGCTGGCTGGCTATTATAGGAGGTTTGTCTCCGATTATTCGACGCTCACCAGCCCGTTGACTGACCTCACTAAAAAGATGCTGTCCAGTGGACAACGCCGTGCCAGTGGGCTTTCACCCAGGTAAAGGCTGCCTTATGCGGTGGCCCTCTATTGCACGCATCGAACAGGGATCTGGGGGCTGTCCTGTCCCAGGAGGTAGAGGATGACGAGCGGCCGGTGATGTACATCAGTCGCAAGCTCTCACGGAGAGAGACGATGTACAGCACCATTGAGAAGGAGTGTTTGGCGATCCGGTGGGCCGTCCTCACCCTCCATTATTATCTCCTGGGCCGGGAGTTCACTCTCTGTTTGGAACACGCACCCCTCCAATGGCTCCACCGCATGAAGGATACCAACGTGCGGATCAACCGTTGGTATTTAGCTCTTCAGCCCATCAAGTTCCAGGTGGTTCACAGACCGGGGACACAGATGGCTGTGGCTGACTTCCTCTCCAGGAGGGGGGGAAGCTGCAGGCCGCATGAGGCCCCGGCCTGAGTCGGGCGGTGGTGGTATGTGACGAGGGGGCGTGGCCACGCTCCATCTGGGAGGGAGGAGCTTCAGTCCGAAGCACGGAGGGTGGTGAGTATGCCAGGTGTGGACTCTAACCTGCTGTCTCTCGTTATAGTGATTGGCGAGAGGGAGATTAAAAGACGCCACCGTGGGCGGCGAAAGAGCAGAGAAAAACCAGAGAGATGCACACACACACGCAGGGGCATGTAGACGAGCCTAAGTTTGTTTATTTCTGTTTGTTTGGGCGTTTTGAGGCCATCCTTTATTTAACTTAATAAATATTCTTTTCAACCTTATTACGCCAACCCTGTCTCTTTCCTCCTTCAACAACGAACATTATTACTGATATTATTTGTAACATAAAAACATATTCAATTTAAAAGAGCATTCATAACACACACATATGCAATCACATACTTCCAGAGAAGTAGCACTGAAGCAGCAATACTAAGTTAGTTTTCAAATCTAATCGTTCATTTTATTAAGAGAGCATGCATATTTTTATGGCCAAAGCACACATGGATTAACACAAAAAAGTAACAGTTTTTAATTAAAGTGACCATGAAATCAAAATAAGAAGAGAAATTTTTTTTTAATGGAATATTGCAGTGTTTATTATAAATGATTTATATGTGCAGGTCATACTGAAAAACTAATTTGCCATCATAATCTTTAGTTAAAATCTGAAAATGTACTTCCGCCCTCCAGTGGTGAGAATTCTCTGGTGACATCAGTTAGACCAGCAGGGGGCCCTGGCAAATTTAAAATGTGTATATTTTGAATATTTTATGACCAAGCTCTAAGCACGTGTCAATGAATGCATCTAAGAATCCATCTAAGCACCTGGTCCATACGGATGACATTAGAAGGACATGTTTAACTGTTATGCCAAGCCTTTCCTGCTTGAGAGGCATAATTCCAACGTTTAAGCACAGCTCATCAATGCCAGTGCCACAGCAGTAGACCAATAAGAAGATCCCGAAGGTGGAGAAAGTGTCGCAAGCTTTTGTTTACAATAGCAAGTTGGCATATGGCAATTTCTATTATCAAAAGAGTGCCTCGATAACCTTCGGTTTTGCCCTGCATTTTTTAAAACCATTTCAGAATATTGTGTGTCGTGTTTTAAATTTTAAATACAGTTAAGTAAGATTGTTACAAGGTGGGTAAATGTTTTTCTTAGCAAACATATAATAATTATTCGTCTGAGGACCATAATTTTAAAGCACTGGAGACTTGATACAGGAATAAAAGTATATTTCATGTCAGTATATTTCATCATCTGTTAAACATATTTGAGCATTTACATAAATTAAGACACTTCTCTGTAATAAAAATATTTTGTCATACCAATGACACTGCAGAGCAGGCGAAGACTGGTGGTGTCACCCTCACCAGCGTCCCGCGGACTCTCCCTCCAGGATGGAGGCAGAGGAATCCTTAGGCCAATAGGGCGATGAAACTTGCGACGACGCGGCTCTACTGTAACCACAGGGCTGAATGTAGCTTGGTTTCCCAGAAGCTTGGCCACCAGTTCATCAGGAACCGGTTGGGCCTAAGTTCCATAAATGAGGGTGTAGGAAAAAACAATGCAGTACAGAGAAAGGAAAAGATAAGGGAGGGGAAGAGTAAACATGAAAGAGAACAATGGAAAATAAGAGTCAGCCATAGAGAAATAGATTTAGTAGTGTGATCAAGGTTTTTGCGTATGTATGTACAGATAAATGAATAAGATAGTATGGAAATTAAAAAGTTGCCATAAAAAAAAAATCTAAGCAATTTAATGACAAAAAAGCAGAGGAAAAAAATAATGGAGGCTCAGTTTTATGTTTTATTATGCCACAATTATCACTTGCCTGAATGTGTGAACCATTAAAACAGAAACTTTAAAATAAAAACTTGCAAACCTGGACCATACAACTTCAACTTCCTGCAGCAAATCTTCAACTTCATCATTTATAACAAACTAAGGGCATGCTGTGGCTGAAAAAGAAAATCTATAAAATATAAAAGAAATGGGACAATTACAGAGAAATAAAAAATTGAGGAGAAAAAAGCTAAAAGTCTTTTTTTTATCTTCCAATATAGTTTTAGATATAATTATTTTAAAATTGACCATGAAAGTTTGTTATTGTAATTTCATTGATTATTTACTAATACATATTTAATTTTGGTATAAAGTAAAATAAGTTTTCTACCACCTTCAAATTGATTATTTAGATTATTTTACCTAAAAGGGTCAATCATATTTTTTACTTTCACATGCGTATAATCTGAATACCCCCCAGAATGGCATGAGGGTGAGTGAATGATGAGAGAATTTTAATAGAGGCTATGCACGTGACATCACCCTCAGCTGGAGTTCCGCCCACTGAGGGGCAAAAAGAACGATGGAGTTAGTGTACAGCGTGAAATCTGCGAAAACACCTTTAAAATGGTTGTGCGATCGGCTGTGCTAACAGATTTAACAATAATTCGGAATAAGGTGTCAAAATAAGGTACGTATATATGTTTGGAAAAAGCGATGTCTGGTCACTGGTTGTTTTGGTAAATTTGATTTAAGCTGATACTTGTCGGTATACTGGCATTTTTGCAGTGGCTGCTATTACAACCAGCCATTTTGCGGAATGTTTTGCCATTCAAGGGTGCGTGTTCCGACTTGTTCACGTGGGAAAGTGACGTCAATGCATACCCTCTGTTTTTAATAATGCATTACTTGAAACAAATTTAAACAAACAAAAAATACTTTATTTGGGTCAAGCTATAATACTATATTACATTTTTATGAAAGTAGCTGTCTTAAAGTACTGTAGTTACATAAACATTTTGGCCTGGGGACTTTTTATATGGACTACGAAAATATAGAATCAGATGAGTTTACATAACTGATCAATCAATATGAATTGAATTTTGTGTGGTTTAATATCGTGTTCAGGGGTCGGCAATCCTTGCAGCTCCCTTCCGTTTTGTTTGATCGTTTAACAAGTGGATGAAAGAGACACACCCGTTTACACCTGCTGCTGTCTCTTTTGTCCACTTTTGACCACTTCTGTCCTGATTTCTTCGAGGGGAGGGGGTATGGCTGAGTAAATGTTTTTTCAGATATATTGATCAAATGGACAAAATAAGCGCATGCAATGTACATGAATGTGACCAAAGATAACAGAAAAAACCTACAGAGAGCAGCTATTTTGCTCTGACACACTGTAGATGTGTGTTAGAAATGGTGAGACAACATTCTGCTTGGTACGTTTTTCACCCTAGTTTAAGCCCTGTCTAGCACACTTCTCATAATGTTTACGCATGATGTCCTTATTCAGAGAGTAGGTGGTCTCGTGTGGCTGTTCATCAAACACTGCCAAAAGAACAACCAAAACAACACTGCCAGGCAACACTCCTACTTCTTGCCAGGGACAAAAAGGTATAAATTGCTAACATCTAAACACAATAGAAATCGCACTATAGTGCAACTGGGTAACTACTACCTTGCAAGCATAACTTGTGTTATAGTAATTTAAGCAATTTAAAGGTTACATAATGTTTTGCGACTTCAGGCAAATTATATTTGGTGGGAGAGGGGGCAAAATGGCTCTTCTGGTCGCAAAGGTTGCCGACCCCTGATCTAGTTTATAAACTGCCAATATATCGAGGGGTGAGAACCAGAGGGCCGTAAGTGACATCTGAGCAACTACAGGAGGACCAGAACAAAAAATACCATAGTTTGATCTGACTCGGTGTATTGATTTCAATCTTTTATAATAAAGATGTAACAAACATGGATGACAGTTTACTTATTGAACAGTATTTTAACATTTATTTAGAAGAAAACCAAAATAATTTTTTTAAATACAAATTTTCACATGCACTTTTTTGCACCATTGTTTCAGCCATTTTCAATCATCTGCTATTCACAGGCTTTTCTCCACAATACAGTTATTCCCTTTTTGCACCACATGGCTCATTATGTTCAGTGATGCGTCTTTTGGTTTCCAATGAATAACTCCAAATTGAGTAAGATTTCACTTGTGTCATTTTGGCAGTAGAAAGAGTTAGAGGGCTTTCATATTATATATATATACATGTGCAGAATCAACCGCAAAGCATCATTTCAGTTTTTCTGAATTTACTATTTATAGGTAGGTGTTTCAGTGTCGTTCTTGTTTGATTCTGTGAACTACTTACAATATTTTTACCAAATTTCAAGTAAAAATATTGTTTCTATTTACATTTATTTGCAGAAAATGAGACCTGGAGAAGCAGGTGAAAATAACAGAGAAGATGCTGTGTATTTTTTCAGACCTCAAATAAAACAAGTTCATATTCACTTTTAAGTAATACAACACTTATATTTGTACATGTATTTATAATTTTGATAATTAATTTTTATCATAGTTTCAGGTGTCTTGTCATGCTGTTGGATGACTTTGTCACTCCTGAGGTTTGATTTTGTTGAAATTCAACAGACACTGCACTGGAATGACCACAATACATCTAGAAATACTGGTTTAAAATGAAAAGTTGGAGTTGTCTCTTAATATTTTTCTGCGGCTGTATATCTCCATTTTACCCAAAATGTCACTTACGGCCCTCTGGTTCTCACCCCTCGATATGTTTTCCAGTTTTGATCAAAGTAGGAAGTGCATAATATAATAACACATTTCATCATGTTTAATTACCACCTTTAATTATAACTAACCCAAAAATCGAGTCCAAAGTTGTTAACAAAATTGCGTTCATCCATATTCCACCAGTACAAAGTAAAATGAGCTTAAATTATACCTTCATTATTATTATTATAATTATACCTCATTTCATTTTTAGAGTCAGTACAATTAAATAGGAAACCATCACAAAAATCTAAGATATGCTGTCTGTATTAGGAAAATATGCAGGACATAAGCTTCTTTCTTCCATCACCTCTTCCTCATCGTCCCATCTCACCTGCAGTCCAAGACGGACCCGCTTGGTGACAGCAGTTTCAGGAAAACTGGCCTGGGCCATAGGCACTAGGTTGCTGGTGAGGTAACCACCTTCTGGACCAATCAGATCATTCTCCTGCTGAATACGGGAAACCACGGCAAAGTAAAGAGGGAAGTCAGTGGAGATAATGCGCCTTATCCTCTTCTTTCCAAGCTCCTCTTGGCTCTCAAGGTCTTAAATGCAACAAAAAAACAAAAAACAGAGGAAAGATTAGTAAACATTAGAAACATTAGTAAAAACATTTGCAAATAAACAATAATATATGATAAATAAAACCAAACTTTATATTTAATTGACAAAATCTTTAGTATATGTAAAAGACAAAATCAGTCAAAAACATGTACCGGACATATTTCACCACAAAATAAAAAGTTTAGTGAACAGCATAAATGAAAGCACTTTAGAGCCTATTTTGAACTCTTATGGATGGAAGACCCCAGGAAAAAATGAAAAAAAAAACCCTGTAGGTTCAAAGTTTGCTCCTTATCACCAAATCCTCTTTTGCTCTTACAAGGGTCACGGCAGAGTCATAAAACTCTTAAGAACCTCCAAATGTGGCATATTCATTTTAGATGTGGCCATTAAGAATGCATGTTTATTCCTATGGCATGCCACTATTCATCTCGATCGGCCGTCGGGCAATGCCGAGTGTTTTATGAGCATTGATCAGCTTTAGTTTTGTCGTTGGCTCTAGTCAGCTGTTTTTTGGCCAATTCTACATGTCAAATCGGCAGCGGAGCTCATTGGCAAGAAAGAGAACTCTATTGGACTGTTCAGCTTAGAGAATGAGTGTTTATTCACAGTTATAGCTCTTCCAGTTTCTCTGTTTGAATGCCAAATACAGAGCATAGCCACCAGCTGGTATGGAAGAGCTAAGTTGTCTCATCAAGCATAGACGATAGTTAGTCATTAACTGTAATCTCTCCAATGTGTTTAAATGCAACATTTTTCACCTGACTCAGGTGATGCAAGGTGACACAAAGCAACACCACAGTTGGCTTTCCACAAAGCTAGATCTTTTGCATTGGTTTGATTTGTGTCCATAACTTTAAAGTGAAAATTCTGTCATCATTTACCCTCAGGTTCTTCCGAACCTGTATACATTTCTTTGTTTTGTTGAACACATAGAAAGATATTAGGAAGAATGTCAGTAACCAAACAGATCTATTTACTGCCATAGTAGGGAAAAACACTATGGGAGTCAATGGGGAATGAGATCTGTTTGGTTACTGACATTCGTACAAGTATTTTCCTTTGTGTTCAGCAGAACCTTTCACAGGTTTGGAACAATCTGAGGGTGAGTAAATGATAAGAGAGTTTTCTATCCCTAAATATTTAAAGTTTCCCTCTTCTTCTCTTTTGCATCTGGGAGCAAAATGCCCCCTAAAACCACCGGAGCATCCAGAAAGGCTTCCTTTACCCTGTCTAAAAGATTAGCCAGGTTAAGCCAACGTCCTCTCCCCTGAATAACTATAGTGGCCATGGCCCTGCCCACAGCCTGAACTGCGCACCTCTGAAATAGAGTGAGAGATTCGTAATGACACAAATCTCTTCCCATTGTGCCTAGCGTGGCAGACACTTCATTGTGCAGCTCAGCTTGGTATGCGGTCAGCATTGAGATCACGTTCAGAGCCCTGACCAAGAGCGTGATCCGTCATTCTGGATTGAAACCGATCCGCTTTTGTCGGCAGTGTCGGATTTGTATGGGAGCCGATGCAT
This sequence comes from Oreonectes daqikongensis, assembly GCA_026939265.1. Taxonomy (NCBI): domain Eukaryota; kingdom Metazoa; phylum Chordata; class Actinopteri; order Cypriniformes; family Nemacheilidae; genus Oreonectes; species Oreonectes daqikongensis. The sequence continues at coordinate 1,844,128 of JAOTQM010000053.1, read as the reverse complement.
GGCTACCAGCGGCTCCATCGGAGGCATACGGGGAAGACCTTTTTTCTCCATGACCTCCATGTCATGAGCAGATCCGAAGGGAGGGCTCCGAGCTCGGAATTCAGCCGAAACCCAGAGAACTGGGATAGGGATAGACAGGAGTGAGGAGTTGGGGTGGTGGAGGGATGCGGGAAAACTGTTGGGCAACAATGGTGGGTTACATATGTATCTTTACATGTTAATTTAATTTATCTGAATGGGATCCACCTATGCCAAATTGGTTGATCTGAACGTGCTCCTCCCAAACTTTGTAAATAAACGTCATGTCTGGAATGTTGACAGTTAGCATAACACTGAAGTTGAATGTTATAGAAAAAGATCCTTTGTTTTGCACTTCCTATTCGTCCTATTGCCCAAATGAAGAAACAGCCCCTGATATAAATAATTATGTAAAATGATTTGTGAGTTTTGTTTACCATCTAGTGGACTGAAACTGTTACTACACAAATGTCACTGCTGAGTAAAACGAGTGGTAGCAGGTGAATGGGTAAAGGTTAACCATTTTCAACCAGTTTTCAGCCATGTTAAACTTTACTGATGTAAAACATTAAAACAATGTTTGGAGTGTACCCTTTCATTGTGGAATGTGCTTTAACTTTAGATTAATTGATTCCTTTTTTAATTGGACTGTGTATTAAAACTTCAAGAAAATAAAATGTAGTAAACTGGAACAGTGTATAGTGTGTTGGAAAAGATACTGCTATGCATCCTGATGACCAGAAAGTTAGTACAACACCTTCATCCATGCCATTAAGGATGGTCTCCAGGACCTCATCACCATAACGATTCCGGTGTTCCTTCCAGACTGATCCATTTTCACTCCTCAAGACCACAAGCTCACGATCTCCCCGGCCAAGTGCAGCAAAATGAGGAATCTCCACAATCACTGGCCTTAGAGAAAACCATGTTAAATTGAAATGTTTTAAATGTTTATTTTTATTTAAAATAGAAAAATAAATTAGCAAAATCCGAAAAAATTCTTACCCTAAGAATTGCATCCCAGCTGGACCAAGAGAGATGATGCGGCTGGCGAGACCCTCACCCTCCACCAGAGGAGGAGGCGTAGTAAGTTTCTGTGGCTTCACCAGACGGCAGGTGATACGTGTTGGAGCAGCACAGGTGCGTGGAGGTATGATGACACGCAAGCCATTATGCCTGCTCCCTCTCATGGAGCCACCACGAGCATCTACCATGAAACTTACCAGAAAACTGCAAAACACATAAAAAAACTGTTACATACACACAAAATGCCATCTGCTTGCAACAATATTTCCTCAAGGTGAAGAAAACTAACCCAGTGTGGATGGGGCTTGCTACTGGACTGACATTGTCTGATGTTTCTGTGGCAGGACTGCTAGGGATGAGTGAATCATCATCATACTCCTTAGGCAAGGAGAGCGGGGTTTGCTGCAGGTTTACATGCAGGTATAGACATGTTAATATTATATACAATATAAACATTTCAGTTGATATTTTTAACACTTATTTTTCTTTGTGATTTTGGCAATGCTGTATTCCAGTGTATTTAGATATAGTTAGGGATAATAAACAGGGACGTACGCAGGATTTTAAAAACACTGAGGTCTAAAAACCCAGACAAAATAAAAAGACTTTCCTGATCTACACTATTTTAGGACATTTGAAGTGCAAATTAGATAACAATAGCTAAAACCATGTCTGTCTTTTCACGTTTATCAGTAATGAGTAAACACATGGTTAACTGATATTTTTATACAAATATTACCAGATTGAAATACAAATTATCTTTAATAATAGAGTATTTAGGTTTGGAATGACATAATGTCAGTGTAAGACAAGTGAGTTGTAACAGAATTTCCATTTTTGAGTAAACTATCCCTTTAACTTATTGTGTAGCTAGACATAGACATCAAATTACAAAAGTTGCAGACACTTGGGGTTTAATGACAAATATGTAAAATTAAAATAATATAGAAACAAAATTAAAGAACGAGAATTAATTTACAAGTGATGCATTTGAAATATTTTGGGGATTTCAATGGTGGGTACGGCCATGATAATAAAGCTGCAGCACATCATTTCTGCACCAAAACAAAACTTTAGAAGTAATAATTCTTTTCAAACACTTGAATTATGTTTTTAAAAGTGGTTTCTATAGCTTCTATAGTCTTTGTTGTCTACATATGCTCAGGTCATGAGAATTATTACTAAAGTGAATAAGATGGTATAGCCTTCTTTGGCCAGCGTTTGCATATTTAACCTGTTAAAAGATTTGTGTATTCGTGTTTTTAATAATTTCTTGTGGATAATATTATAAAGATCACTGCATTTGTCTTACTGAATCTGTTAAGTTGTAACTAGCCTGCATTTTCTGAGTATTTTGATTACTTGACAGTCATCGTTTAAGTGTCCCCAGAAAGGAAGCTCAAAATTAGAGCTGCAGGAAGCAATCATTGGGACCTCACACCAGTGCCACTGCTTGCACCATGGCGGATTCACTATTTACATGGCGGAATTTGCAATAGCAAAGCTTCTTAATTTTTGTAAATTCAGTTGTTACCATGTGTTGAGCAGAGTATGTATGTGTATGTACAAGTCTGTGAGGTAGTCTATTCAGGACAGTACTAAATTAAAAAGGCTTACATATCCTAAAAACAGGTATTCCCATGGTAAATGTCCAAAAAACATTGTTTTAATATGATGATATGTCGTTTTAAAATAAATATTTTTTATGCTTTTTTTATACAATTATGAAGTTTGCATTATGTTTACCAGATCCATTTCCTGTTCTTTCAGCATGACTGTTTCAGGAGACACACATGGGATCCTTGGAATAATGGGGGATTGATTCCTGAGAGTAAAAAGGCAAGAATAATTAACAAGACCAAGTCATTGTAATTAGAACATGATATTTTTGCTACCATCATAAATCCTAAATAAAGTTGTCTATTCATTTTAATCATTTTTGACATTATCACTTCCTCCCTGCCTCGTACTCAAGAACTTTTTTGGGGGAGAGAAAATCCTCATCATGGTCCTTTCTGTCCTCCATCTTCATATACCTGGCACTCTCATTCCCCAGCAGCTCTTCGCCTGGTGTAAGAATAGAATGGCGGAGAAAAACAGAAAATTGAGAAAATCAATCAATGTGTATATAGACACTAAGATCAGTGTCTGGGAGTTCAGCAAGTTTTTTGAAATGGTACACTGGTAATACCATGGTTCTTTTGAAGTACTGTGTAATCAGCAACTAAATAAACTAAATAAAATAAAATACTGGTAACGGCATGCACTTAATGTTGGTTATAGTAAGGTTCAGAACCAGTACCTAGTAATTACACAGTTACCTGTAGAGCTGTACATTACAACCCTAAGTACCATGGTATTTCCAAATACTTTAATTGTATGAAAATGAATGCATTACTGTAAGAGTTTTTCATTATTACGTAATGTAGGATTCTCTATGTTTCAGTAATCCTATTACAAATTATTGGTAACACTTTACAAAAAGGATATATTGTTAACGTTGGTAAATACATTTGCTAACATGAACTTACAATGAGCAATATAGTTTTTCAGCGTTTATTAATCATTGTTCATGTTTTTTAATATGCATTAACTAATGATAAGAGATACAATGTTTGAAAAATGGCTGTCAAATGGCTGCCTGCGTGATTGTTTTCAAATGGTCTTTGTTTGCATTTACTAGCCCCTGAATCCCTGGTGTTTCCCCTGTTGTTTGTTCAGTCTTTTTAGAGGGTTGGTCTAACAGGATTTAACTTTTTAAACTTTAGTTAGTGTGTAATGTTGCTGTTTGAGCTTATACAACATCTGCAAAGTCACGACACTCAAAGTTCATGACAAAGGGAGATATTTTCTATTTCTCAAGAAAAAGAAGTATTATATGTGAAATATATGAGAAGTATTGCAGCTGCAGAAGGAGAGACAATGAACAGCTCATTAATACTACAACAAACTTCTTCCAGGATTAGTGACATCACAAAATCCAACATTTACATGAACCTGTAAATGCTCTAAGCAGGAGACCAGTCAGAACAAACACATTGTTAAGTGCGTAAAAACATAATAAAGATCTTTTAATGTTATATGGTGTTTCTTGCGTTCCATGTTGTTTTGACTTGTTCTCTTGCGGCTTATTTATGGACTATATCAAACTGTTTTGCACTTGAATCCTACCTCTTGCCCTTGTGTTTACTTTGCACCGTTTGTGACAATTAGTAAATGCTGAAATTAACATGATCTAACATTAAGAAATAATATAAATATTGTTTATTGTTGGTTTATGTTAGCTTATACATGAATGTTAACAATTGCAACGATACTGTAAAGTGTTACCCAGTTTTTTTCCCTGTTATTTTCATCTTTCATGTGCACTTTTAATAAACCATAAGAAATTCAAAAACTAACATTGCAAAATATATATATATATATATATATATATATATAATATTATTTTGTTGTGATGTGAACATGCATGTTTATAGTCATTGTAATCATGCACATGTGTGAGATATTGTTTGTTTTACATTGACAGCATTTCACAGCTTTCACTTTATGACAATAACTATGATAAATATATTGTAACTATAACTATAGTTGCATCCACACCAGCAGATGAAAACAATAACATTATGTTCACTCGCGCACGGCAGTGTTTACAGTCACCCAAATTAATGTAGATGATCTGCTTTACGTTTTCATTGCCGAACATCTTTTCTCCTAAATCGGACTGCAAAGGCTGGATGCTTTCTTCAAAGACTGAAGGTGCGCTAGTGTCCGGGATGTAAAGCATATACACTATATTGCCAAAAGTATTGGGTCACCCTATCTAATAAACAGGTTTGATTACTTTAGTCATTTCCATGAGTACAAATCGTAATACTGCAGCATATCATGATATTCTATGGAACTGTGTGCTTATAATTTATTAGCAACAGTTTGGAAAGGTCTATTTTCTATTCCAACATGACAATGCCCCTATGTATGAGACAAGGTTGAGAAATAAATAATTGATTCAATCAGTGTGGAAGAACTTGATTGGTCTGAATAAAGCCAAGTCCTGAACCCAGCTGAACACATTTGGTGTGACTTTAAATGCACACAATTCCATAGAATACTGTATCATGAAATGCTGCAACATTAAGATTGGTACTTATGGAAATTACTAAAGTTATCAAAACCTGTTTATTAGATAGGGTGACCCAATATATTTGGCAATATAGTGTATCTTACTTTGATTATGCTTACTGCATTTATAAGCTTAAAGGAACAATACTTGATTTTTTGTATGATCTATTGACCGAAATGCAATATAACATACAAAACTGTTTCTTCAGAGGTGTATAAAGACCGTACGTAATGAACAGTTGTTTTTATTACCTTAGAATAGCCCAGTTTTATCTACATAGGCGCGGGCCTATATATGTGGAATTTTCCATGTTGCGCAGCCATGTTTGGTTACAGCAGCCCTAAACAGACAAACTGCTCACAGAGCACATTTCGCAGCTTGCGTCATCACTGAGTTAAAGACGCACGAAGAAGTAAGTTAGTCATATTACGAAGAGGAGGAGTAGTCGTCGTCCTCATTATCGTCATCTAGCTGAAGCATAGATCGTTCTGTTTTTAGAAGTTTTTATCAAATGGAGGACCATGCGTATTGTGCACAAGAGCCGACAGATTATAATCGCATTATGAGGGTTCTTGTAAACATAGACATTGATAGTTTTTGCAGTGGATTGCAGAACATTGCTTTCTTTTATTCCACATCTCTTACGTTAGTATTCCGTCTGTTTCTGTGTTGTCCAGTTGGCATTTTCACCCCAAAATGATGGCTGCGGGATTTACATTACATTTATGCATTTGGCAGACGCTTTTATCCAAAGCGATGTACATATGCATTATATAGGCTACATTTGTTTCTGAGTATGTGCAATCCCTGGGCTCGAACCCATGACCTTGGCGTTGCTAATGCCATGCTCTAACCACTGAGCTACAGGAAAGTTGCGCCACCTAGTGGCTGTTACCCCAAAAGCACCAGAGTTTCACCTCTTGGTAATTTATACTCTTTGTCTATAGGGGGCTGTTTCAGACACATCCATTATCATATCCACCTGTAGCTCATTAGCCCTGCCCAGAGCTGTTCAGAGAGAAAGCATACTTCTCAAATTGAAGGCTGCATCCTAGGGAAGCAGTGTTTTTCAAAGGCTTCTAGCCTTGAGTCCTTCTCAGCATTAAGTGGCAGAATAAGACTGTCTAGTGTCCATGGCAACGTCATAACAGTTCCTGTCCCCACTGTCACAGTATGAAAACTTTGAAGTAAGAAGTTGAAAATAATTTAATGCATCACCATATGAAGCTATTATACAACTTTAAATCAATGCAATACAGGATCATATATCAAGCATTTGTTATCTGCCAGTGTTTTATAGTTTAGGCGGTTTAGCATTACGTGATTAACCCTTCACGTAACCCTATGATATGTTGACATTACTCTGTGTTTATGAACTGTACACTTGTGGTGATTGTGGTCCTTGTATGAGTTGCCCGTTGTCTGGATAACTATTTTGCCTGTTATTGTATTGTGCTTGCCCGTGTTTTGACATGTTGCCTGTGTACTGAATTATGTCTTTGGATTATCCTTTATTAAATTACTGAATTTGGATCCTCAACCCCTGGGTGTCCCAGAGCAGTTTTGTAACAACATTGCATTCCTTACGAGACTTTGGTGTTTCTCTGCACAACACAAAAGCTGTGAGAAATATTTCTCTGCTTTCTCATATTTCCACAACTATTCTCTCCTTTCCAGGGTTTTACCTGCATAGAAAAATTGGAGGCAGCCGCCTCCGTTAAATTTGGTGCCGCCTCCAACTATCTGCAAAATTATGTCAGATGTCTTCATCAAAAACTGCATTTGTAATTGCAGTTGCTGCATTACGGTGTTTCATTATCAGCACAGTGAGGTGCTAAAGAGTTGCATAAGGAGCTGTTTTAGCTGTATTTCACGGTTGGTTGATTGAACATTGTTTCTTTTGCATTCAAGTACATTCAATTTTTTGAGCAGGTTCCTTAAATTAAAATGCCGTATGTCATTGTAATGTTTTAAGCTTTTAATGCAGTTGGCTTGTTGAATCAGCTTTATACTGTACACAGCGAGTTTGCCAGTATGAACGCACATTGTGATCAGAACAACTCGCAAACAAATGACTCTTGAACTGATTCATTTAAACAGTTGAAACTATTCAGTCACTAGCGAATATAAGAGGTCAGTGACTAATTTAAAGCTCAGTCAACCACAAGATACAGGCCCGTAGCCAGCCTAGTGGAAGGGGTTGTTCTTTTTTCAGAAAGTGGACCTTTTTTGCAGTTCTAAATTAAATGTATTATTTAATTATTAGGTTGAAATACTTCATTTTGGTGACTTTTTATGCACAATTTTTGCGCTGGAGTAGCTTGTCTGCTGGCACGTTAATGAGCAGTGATAATGAAATGTTATGCACAAAATATTATATAGGTATTTTAGTCTCAGAACAACGCAAGACAGGGTCCTGTTTGTTGGTCTAACAGATCTAACAAAGTTATTATTTTTTTATTTGTCACAAACATTTTGATTTCTGTGAGCCTTTTTCTCATGGCACATCTACAAAAATGGCTACTGGGCTGCCCAAATCGCCAATTGTTATCCTAATGATGTAGGGGTAAAAAGGTTGTGGAGTGAATTATTTGTTCACGTGTGTTAAGTGAATTTGTTCGCATAATGTAACAACTAAAATGGTCTTATCATGAGCAGAAAACAAAGTTACAAAATTTGCCTCTCTAAAGTTTATTATTTAAGATTAATTTTTAATCTCTAAATAATTTTCCCAGTTAGAAAATATAAAAATGCTGAATAATAATGCTATATGTAGAAAAAATGGTTCATCACCTGGAGTACAGTAGTTAAAAGATTGGATTCATAGCAAAATTGACCTTTAATTTGCTGCATTTTAGTGTACATTTATTTACCTGCTGACCATTTCTACACTGTGATGTTAACATAAGCTTGGTGTCTTCAGCGCGTTTAAAGAGTAGAGCGCCGAAAGATCATCATCATAAATGTCCCCCCCAGTAAGACTGGTTAATTCAGTTGGCTATTGAGATAGTTGTAAACAATAATCTTTTTTTAAAATGTTTTATATAACTAAATAAATTGTAATTTTATCTTATTTTTTAGAACTTTTACATGTTGTTTGTAAAGTGTTTGGTTAAGCTACTTAAAGGTACGGCAGACCTACACTTGTGTGTGTACAACATCAAGATGGCACCACCTCTGCCTCTCATACTATATGCCTCTGTTTCTCATACTTTTTACCACCACCATTCAACATGCTCTGTTATAATTATTGTAAGCGCATTATAAGTGCAAGAAAGTTTCCTAAATTAACAACAAGCTTTTAATTTACATACAAACATAATAATTTTCATCAAAATTGTACTGTATGTACACTGGCTAAAAATGAGAACCGAAAAAGATAATTTATTAAAACCACTACTGTACTACTCCAAAGTAAGTAAATAAATAAAATATGTGCAAAGCAAAAGATAGCAGTTAAGCTAAAAAAAATCCAGGAATATAATGTCATGAAGAAAAAGCAAGCTTAATAACATCAGCACACATGCTTAAGGCAAATCCATTGTGCGTATGTGCATGTGTATTTAAAGTGAATTCACTGACAATGAAAGAAGTAAGAATTCATACCTAACATTAGCTGTGCAATTCCTAGAAAACCAAAAGTAGTGCACTTAAGAATGCCCACTCAGTTTTTTTAACTTTCATGATTGCGTCATGTTAAAAACTTTTAAATACATAACACAAAATTACATGAATTGTAAGATTAAATGAATCAGTCTTTTACCTTCATCTTCAGAAACATCTAAGATCTCATCAACTGTCTCTGGAAAACTCATGCGATGTTTTTCTGTGGTGGTCTTAAAAAAACATTTATATTGAAACATAAGTATGTATAGTCTTTATTCTTACTTCTAATAACCATAAATCTCAATTTTGTAATTGAGAGTATGAGGGTGTTTTCTGCAATTACAGCCATTTCTAGGTCTCAGCAGAGAGAAATTTTAATTTAGGTTAAATTTGTTATATGATACTTATTTGATACATAATATGAGCTAATTCAAGATAACATTATTTCAAGTTATTTTTTATTATTTGAATATTACTTCACACCACCTTAAAGTTCTTTTTCTATGATTTACTAATCGTTACCATAATTGTTTTCATCTAAATGCACCTAAATGCATGTTTGAGTTCTGTATATTAAAGATTTGGGACAAATATCATGAAATTTAATCTAATGACAAGTGCTATGAGTTTTTCTCTGTGGCATGTCTCATGTTTTTTGGGGGGGCTCCTGGAAGATGAGATTCTAATCTTAATGATAATTTTCAGTTTTGTCAACTTGTTTATGTGTATTACAGTCTGTAATGGTTGAAGTTAAAATTCATAAAGGTTGTTTTTTTTATTTGACAGATACTTAATGACCATAGTTGCAGAAACACTAATGTATATTGGACCTGTAAACAAGGTAACTTACCATGGTAACTGTTTCTTCGGTGACAAGTTTGAGAACATCAATGACTGAGATGTATCCGAGGCGCTTTGCAATAGCAAGAGCTGATGTGCCATTCTGCAGAGAAAACAACATAATATATTTATTTATATACTGTTTGTTTTAATTATCAATATCCAACATATTTTAATATCAAGGACAGAAATTAATTTAAAAAGCATGGTCTCTTACAGATGTGGTTTCATTTGGTTGTGCACCATGTTTAAGAAGAAGTGTCACAATATCTGTATGGCCCTGCTGAGCAGCTTGATGTAGCGGTGTATACCCCATCTAACAGTTCCAAAAAAAGATATGTAAGACAAAATAGCATTAGCATTGTTAGACAATCGAGAACTCTGCAGTGTCTTTGCACAACCAGCATACAATAATAAAAATCTGTCTTTGGTAAATGACAGTTTTATAGAAAAAGTATTCAGCAATGGAGCTGAATGATAAAATTGCACATTACACAACACATCACACAGTCATATAAACAACAATAAAAACTTGATTTTCACAGGAAGACTTTAAAAGATAGTTAAAAGATTTTAACTTTCACTTTCACTTGTATCTGAGTGCTGCTGACTGATGAATTCAATCATTGAAAACAACTGTCATGTCCAAAATAACTCCCTTATTTACTCCTTCACTATACCTGTATATTGGATGACGTTTGAATTCACTATATAAGGATGAAGTGAATGAAGTGTCAAAATCGCTCACTGACGTACAGTGAAGGAAAAAAGTATTTGATCCCCTGCCGATTTTGTATGTTTGCCCACTGACAAAGAAATGATCAGTCTGTAATTCTAATGGTATGTTTATTTTAACAATGAGAGACAGAAAAGCAACAACAAAATCCAGAAAAATGCATTTAAAAAACGTTATGAACTAATTTGCATTTTAATGGTTAAAATAAGTATTTGACCCCTTTGCAAAACATGACTTAGTACTTGGTGTACTTGGAGTTCTTGGAGTACTTGGAGTGTTGTTTACAGCTAGTTGAATTTAGATTACAGGACAGTTTTTCACCTTTGGATAAATTACCACTTTAGTCCGGAAGAGTCCAGCATTAGTTTCGACTTGAGCCATTGCGTGTTAATTTAGGCTTTGTCTTGCTAATTTGAAACGTATTATTTCTAATAATCCTTGTTTTACTGTTTTTCTCTCCATTCTTTTCGCCTTTTCTATCCTTACTCGCACAGCATGTGTTTCCAATTAATTCCTGTGGTCTCTCGCCCACGACACTCTCTCACGAGAGGAAGGCGGAGCAATCCTGCCAACCTTCACACTATCTGTACCTCTTCTACACTTCCACTCTCTCTTTCCATTGGTCTCTGGAATTGTCAATCTGCTGTTAATAAATCTGACTTCATCCCTGCATTTGCTTCCCACTCTGCTCTTAGTATTGTAGGATTAACTGAAACCTGGATTACTTCTGAGAACACAGCAACCCCTGCTGCTCTATAGTAATTTCTCTTTCTCTCACACTCCCCGCCAGCATGGGAGAGGTGGTGGCACCGGTCTTCTCATCACCAAAGACTGGAAGTTCTCCACCTATCCCTCCGTAGTCAACACCAATTCTTTTGAATTCCATGCCGTAACTATTACCTCTCCATTAAAACTCCACATTGTAGTTATTTATCGCCCCCCAGGTCAACTGGGTGAATTTCTAGAAGAACTAGACATGCTGCTCTCGTCTTTCCCTGAGGACGACTCGCCGCTTCTTGTCTTTGGAGACTTCAACATCCACCTGGAGAAGCCTTATGCCTCAAACTTCCACTCTCTGCTTACCTCCTTCAATCTCCAACTTGTCCCCACCACAGGTACCCATAAGTCAGGTAACCAACTCGATCTCATCTACACACGCAGCTGTGATACAGAGAACACCTTGATTACACCTCTGCATATCTCTGATCACTTTTTCATCACTTTTAACTTAATACTGCATTCCCTTAACTCACCAACCCCATCTGCCAGTCTCATTTAGGTGGAATCTGCGCTCCCTTTCTCCTGCCCATCTTTTATCTGTCATAGAAACCTCCCTTCCATCCTTCACACACTTTGCATCACTTGATGTTAATTCTGCCACAGACACACTTCTCACAACACTAACCTCGTGTCTAGACACTATCTGTCCTCTTTCCTCCAGGCCAGCACGTGCTACTCCTTCCAGTCCCTGGTTGTCCGACATTCTCCGGGAACACCGGGCTAAACTTAGAGCGACTGAAAGGAAATGGCGCAGAACTAAAGACCTTGCTGACCTCTGTAAGTATCAGGCTTCGCTCTCTATCTTCTCAGACATTCACACTGCTAAATCTGCATTCTTCCATGACAAAATTAGCAGTGCCTCAGACTCGCAAAAGCTTTTCAAAACTTTCAAAACTCTCCTCTGTCCCCCTCCACCACCTCCATCCAACTCCCTAATGGCTGATGACTTTGCCTGCTACTTCACAGACAAAACTAGGTCCATCAGCATTAAATTTTCAGCTCCACCCATCCACGATCTCACACCACACATACACACAGCAGACCATCTTCTCTCATCTTTCTCTCCTCTTGAAGAGGATGATGTCTCTAAACTTCTACTCTCTACTCACCCAACCACCTGCCCATTAGACCCCATCCCCTCACATTTACTACAAGCCATCTCACCAACAATCCTACCATCGCTCACTCATATCAACATATCTCTTAATACAGGAATTTTCCCCACTGCATTCAAGCAGGCCTGGGTAACCCCGCTGCTTAAGAAACCCACACATGACATTTCCCTACTGGAGAACTATAGACCCATTTCTCTCCTTCCGTTTATAGCAAAAGCACTTGAACAGGTTGTTTTCAATCAGGTGTCTACCTTCCTCACTCAAAACAACAGGCTGGTCACCAACCAGTCAGGCTTTAAGAGCGGTCACTCAACCGAAACTGCCTTACTAACAGTTACAGAAGGAGGGCAAGAGCTGAGTCCAAATCATCTGTTCTTATTCTCCTAGACCTTTCTGCAGCCTTCAACACGGTTAACCATCACATTCTTCTATCCGCCCTTTCTTCACTGGGCATCACTGGAACTTCGCTCTCCTGGATTAAATCTTATCTCACAGATAGATCCTTCAATGTAGCTTGGGGAGGTGAAGTGTCCAAATCACACCAACTAGTCACCGGGGTCCCACAAAGATCAGTTCTTGAGCCTCTGCTCTTCTCTATATACACCACATCACTAGGTTCTATCATACAAGCACATGGTTTCTTCTACCATTGTTATGCTGATGACACTCAACTTCACCTCTCATTTCATCCAGATGATTCCACGGTAGCCACATGTGTCTCAGACTACCTGGCTGACATCTCTTCTTGGATGAAAGATCATTACTTACAACTCAACCTGGCCAAGACTGAGCTTCTCGTCCTTTCTGCCACTCCGTCAGAACAGCACCAGCTTACCATCCAGCTTGGTCCATCAAAGATAACCCCCTTAACTTCAGTCAGGAATCTTGGGGTAATCATGGATGATCAGCTGACTTTTAAGGATCACGTTACTAAAACAACTCGGTCATGCAGGTTTGCATTGTACAACATTAGAAAGATCAGACCATTCTTAACAGAACATGCAACACAGCTTCTCGTCCAGGCTCTTGTCATTTCTAGACTGGATTACTGTAATGCTCTTCTGGCTGGTCTCCCAGCCTGTGCCTTCAAACCTCTGCAAATGATCCAGAATGCTGCTGCACGCCTGGTCTTCAATGAGCCCAAGAGAGCACATGTCACACCTCTGCTCATCTCTCTGCACTGGCTCCCCATAGCGGCACGCATTAAGTTCAAGGCACTGGTGCTTGCTTACAGAACAGCCACTAACACGGCACCCATCTACCTCAACTCTCTCTTACAGACCTACATCCCCTCCAGAAGTCTGTGGTCTGAAAACGATCGGCGCCTCATTGTTCCTTCACAGAGAGGCATGAGATCCATCTCAAGGACATTTTCTTTCATCGTTCCCTGCTAGTGGAATGATTTTCCTGTGTCCATCAGGACGGCTGGATCAATTTCACAATTCAAAAAACAGCTGAAGACCCACCTCTTCCGTGAGCACTTAACTGTCTAAAAAAAAAAAACTTTCTACCTCTCTTTTCCTTTTCTAATGTTCTCTATATACTTGCTTATACTATCTTGAGGTTGTATCTGAAACTTTGTATTACTAGCACTTCTCGTGAATATTGCTTACTTAGATGAATCGCTTGCTGTTTTCCTCAATTGTAAGTCGCTTTGGATAAAAGCGTCTGCCAAATGAATAAATGTAAATGTAAATGTGGTTGGCAATTACCTTGATGGCAATCACAAAGGTTAGACGTTTCTTATAGTTTGCCACCAGGTTTGCACACATCTCAAGAGGGATTTTGTCCCACTTTCTTGGCAGATCCTCTCCATGTTATTGAGGTTTTGAGGCTGACATGTGGCAACTCGAACTTTTAGCTCCCTCCACAGCTTTTCTATGGGATTAAGGTCTGGAGACTGGCTAGGCCACTCCAAGACCTTAACGTGCTTCCTCTTGAGCCTCTCCTTTGTTGCCTTGGCCATGTGTTTTGGGTCATTGTCATGCTGGAAAATCCATCCACGATCCATTTTTAATGCCCTGGCTGAGGGAAGGAGGTTCTCACCCAAGATCTGATGGTACATGGCCCCGTCCATCGTCCCTTTGATGCAGTGCAGTTGTCCTGTCCCTTTAGCAGAACGTTTCCACCTCCATGTTTGACAGTTGTGATGGTGTTCTTGAAGTCATAGGCAGCATTCTTCCTCCTCCAAACATGGCGAGTTCAGTTGATGCCAAAGAGCTCCATTTTGGTGTCATCTGATCACAACACTTTCACCCAGTCCTCTGAATCATTCAGATGTACAATGGCAAACTTCAGACGGGCCTGTACATGTGTTTTCTTGAGCAGAGGGACCTTGTGGGCACTGTAGGATTTCAGTCCTTGACGACGTAGTGTGTTACCGATTGTTTTTTTGATGACTGTGGTCCCAGCTGCTTTGAGATCATTGACAAGATCCTCCCGTGTATTTCTGGGCTGATTCTTCACCGTTCTCATGATTATTGAAACTCCATGAGGTGAGATCTTGCATGAAGCCCCAGACTGAGGGAGACTGACAGTTGTTTTGTGTTTCTGTCATTTGTGAATAATTGCACCAACTGTTGTCACCTTCTCACCAAGCTGCTTGGCGATAGTCTTGTAGCCCATTCCAGCCTTGTGTAGGTCTACAATCGTCTACAAGGTCTACATCCTTGGACCGCTCTTTGGTCTTGGCCATGGTGGAGAGTTTGGAATCTGATTGATTGATTGCTTCTGTGGACAGGTGTTTTTTATACAGGCAACAAACTGAGATTAGCTACACTCCATTTAAGAGACTGCTTCTAATCTCAGCTTTTTACCTGTATAAGAGACATCCGGTAGCCAGAAATCCTGCTGATCGATAGGGGATCAAATACTTATTTCACTCATCAAACTGCAAGTCAGTTCATAACTTTTTTTAAATGCATTGTTCTGGATTTTTTTGTTGCTATTCTGTCTCTCACTGTTAAAATAAACATACCATTAGAATTATAGACTGATCATTTCATTGTCAGTAAGCAAACATACAAAATCAGCAGGGGATCAAATACTTCATTCCCTCACTGTACATACCATGTGTCACAGTACTCTCGCTGATATATATATCATAATGCTTAGCTTATATCTCACTCTTTAGGAATTGTTTTGTAAAATGGTTCATTAATAGAAAATCAAGTTGTGTCGAAAGACAGAATGGGGGTTGAACTTGAGAACGATCAACTCTGATCGTAATTTCAAAAGGCCAATTAACTTGGCGAATGGCATCCGCATGCCAGTCTCCGCCCTGTACATACGGGTATAAAAGAAGATGGCGTGCCCATTCATTCAGCTTTTGTGTTGAGGATCCTGGGAGGTGTCTCTTGGTCGCTGCAGTAGACGGAAAAGTGGTGTGGCATGTGGGACAGAGGGACAGAGGAACAGAGGTTACAGTCGTAACCAAGATGTTCCTTTTTTGTCTGTCTCTCGACGTTGTGTCGAAAGATAGAATGGGGTCCCTATACAAATAGGAACGGTGCTGAGCCATGTCACAATCTCTAGCGGAGCAACACTGACTGGCCTGGGTGTTTCACAGGTGAGCCCTCTCATAATATAGTAACCTTCCAGTGGGAGTAGTAAGGCGTAATCCTGAGCTTGCCGAAAGATGAAAGGCCCGGCCCGGCACAGTAAGGGACACTGGTAAGCACTACTGCCTCACCTGAGGAAGCATGCTACGGAGACCACATACTGCCGCAGGGAGGTATCCATGTGGTAATACCTGCATGGTCTCACCAGTGGGGAGAACTCATGGTAGTATAGAGGGAGAGGCCCCAACTGAGGGGAGCACAACGAGAGGTGCAAGGTCCACCATGGGGAGGACACAGGTTCACCAACAGGGGAACCGTAGAGTGAGGAGGGAGTCACTACGTACGGAGCACTAGCTCAGGTATAGGGGTTCACCTGAATAGGGATAACTCTACCAATACCAGGCTTAGTAAGCAAAGCCGATCTGCCCGGCTCATTACCGGAGAGAGTGCTTAGTGATGGATGGCATGCCTGCACTTCACCCCAGTGAGGGAAGTAGGGAAGCTAAAATAATGCACTGACTCACCTAGTGCGGGGGAACTAGGTAAACCCAGCCGGCCACCAATCTTACCTGTTCTGGTTACTTTATCTGCTGACCTCCAAAGCAAACACAAAAGTTAAATCATACTCGACCTCAAGCGACAGATGATAGAGGCTGCTGTCTTTTCTCCTCGTTAGATCGTCCATTTCCCTTGCCGAAACGATCGCTGGTTCGAGACCCGCTCGGTTACATACGCGCTTGTTTACAATAGCAAGTTGAGACGGCAGTTTCTGTTGTGTAAAGCGCAGCTCGAGACCCTCGCGCTTTTTAAACCATATCCTGAGCACTGTGTTATAAGCACATACCGCCACCTACTGCTCAATATACTATCATATTCAGACCTTTCCATACCATTACAAAAAAGGACTCCGGTATCAGCTGGCGCTGTGTTTTCCTGTTTTGATACTAATAGTGGTGGAGTAATAGAAGCGGGAGTAAAGCGGTTCCCGTAACGATACAGTGGACTATCTCACGACTCTTAACCAATCAGATTCGAGAACCTGAAAGAACTGTTGTATAAATGTAATTATGTGACACCAGTGAGTGTGTTTAGTACTGTTTGACTAAGGCTATGGATTACCAATTAAAATGTTAAAAAGATAATTTTTATTCACAGACCATCTAATGTGCTTTATAAGACCTCAGGAGCTGCACAGATGAATTTTGTGTTGCCTGTATTTAGTAATTTGACAAAAAGAACTGATACCTGAGGATAATAGCCAAAAATTATGTATATATTATTATATATCACCCTTATTGTTCTACTAAAGAAAACATGACACCTCTTGCAAAGAACAACATCTGAGCCATAACATATACGCAAACTAACATATTCATTACAAATAGTTCTTACAAAACTGGATAAAACAGTTTACCCTGGTTTTGCTGTTCACATTGGCCTGTTGCTGTAAGAGAAACTTAACCATCTTGATATTGCCGTAATGACAAGACACATGAAGTGGAGTGTAACCCATCTAAAGAGAAAACGAAGAAACGAAGAAAATGAATTATATTTATATAAATTATTTCTAAATATGGAAATTGTATGAAAAATCAGCTTTATTAATCAAAGCGCATCAGTGTTTTAGATTGTATGGTTTAAAGATGTAAGTTTTTACCCGTGTGGCAGCGTAGACAGATGCTCCATGCTTCACTAGCAAGTCAGCAATGCCGACATGCCCCTCCTGAGCCGCAAGATGAAGCGGAGTCAGACCACTCTGAGGAGAAGTTATCATTTTAGTTCAGACAGATGAACTAAATAATATCCAGGGAACAGGATATTACAAACTTCTTCTTTTTTTGGTTATGTTCAAGTTATAGTTATTAAAGCTCATAATTATTCTACAAATGTTACTTTAATAACTACAATAACAATTTCTTCAAAATGATTTGTTCACATATTTACACAATGTAAATCACACCAACCATTGGTACACATTTACTTTTAAACTTAAGCATGGTAAACTTGCCTTGTTGCCAAGATTTACATTTGCCTGTTTAGAGATAAGTAAGAACACCATGTCTGGTTGACCCTCCTGGGAGGCAAGGTGTAAGGGTGTGATCCCTTGAAGTGACTCTGCATTGGCAGAGGCTCCATGCTGCAGAAGACTGCTGGCCACCTCAACCTGGTTCTGCTTAGATGCAATATGAAGTGGCGTATAGCCATTCTGATGAGACAACAGAATAGCTTACTGTATTTATGCAAATAAAAAAAATACAAAGGCATACTTTTGGCCAAAAATTTGACTATAATTAAGTTTAAGTAAGTATAATTAAATAAGCATAATCTGCAAATAAGTTACTCATTTAAAGCTGCAAGAATGCACTGACCTTATTACTTTTTTCAGCTGCAATCTGCAACTTTTGCCTCTTTTGTAGGCTACCATCTCTATTTGAAACATGAAATTGTAGGTGGGCTGTGCTTTTGCAAAACTAAAACTAGCCTAATGGTCATTTAAAACTGGAGAATTGGCAACAGCCTGGCAGCCACTCCTTTGTTTTTATGGGTCCTCAACTCGAGGTACCCTAAGATCCAATTTCCTAAAGAGTTTAGCTCCATCCTGGACCTGGTAACACACCTACCTGCAACTTGGTAGTAATACTTAAGACTGTTCAGGTGTATTTGATTAGAGTTGGAGCTAAACTCTGCAGTATAGTGGATCTCGAGGTCCAGAGCAGAGAACCCCTGGTGCAATGTAACCATATGAATGCAATCTAACATTTCCTGCAAAATCTGACCAAACAAATTATAATGTTTTAATAAAAAAGTTACGGATTGCAGCTGTAATTGTATTTGTTGTATTGATATTGTATTGTATTGTATTGTTTAATTCTGGAGATCTCTGTCATACCCGAGCTGCACTGTGAGGTGATCCTCCTTTCCTTAGCAAAAGACTGACTACATCTAGGTTGTTATGGTGAACAGCTACATGCAGTGGTGTGAGTCCGGCCTAATAAGGAAAAACATGTAACATTAAAAAACTAATTAACATGCAGTAGACATGAATAGACAAAAAAAGTTAACAGTTAACAATGAGAAATAGATTGATGTTGGCCAGAATATTTTCACATATTTGTGACAGACAAAGCCCCTTTGACAGTAAAGCAACTACCACTCTCAAGGTGCATAAAGGCAGTAAAGACAAAATTAAAAAAGGCCATGTGACTAGAGTGGTTCAACGAGAACATGCACATTCACAAGAGCTGTTTTAGCAGACTATTTTAATGATGTCTTTACTTCCTTTATGCACATTAAAAGTTGTAGTTGCATTTCTGTCTATGGGGATCAGAAACCTTTAGACTCATCAAAAATATCTTAATTTGTGGTCTGAACATGAATGAAGGTCTTACGGTTGTGAAACGACATATGGGCAATTAATGACAACATTTTATTCTTGCATAATTATTTTCATCTTTAGCCTTTGCAATATAATTAATGTCCTTAAAATTTATTTCAGACTTTCACATTTGAACATGGCCTTACTCAGTCAGCATTAAAGATAATAATATAATATGTGTTTTAATCAGGGGCAGCGCCAGCCGATTTTGCCGGGGCTTCAGCCCCGAATGTTTTGAGTCAAGCCCCGAATGTAATGACTGTCACTGAGCAAATATTAAACTGGACAATAGCCAATGTAAACCCCTGAAATCATAAGTTGCTTTATTTCATTGCACTTTGGCTTTGCATATACTGCATACAGCCTGTAAAAATAGACCTTAAAAATAATCTAGCCTATAGAATACATTTCTTTGCTGTCGGTAGCCTATGGGCTACTCCGTTTCTTCCTCTCTGTTGAATATGCAGCAGGTAGGGGAGGAGCTAGCACAGTCAACCGCAAGAGTGCGAGTTAACAACTGAGACAGTCAGTGAGCAGGAAGGAAAAAATTAAAGAAAAATTAAGCAAACGAGACTTTGGGGATTTTTCGGAAAGAAGTCAGTGGGTAAGAATTCAGTTTTTTATCCATAAAGTCTGAAGATCATCATCTGGCTGGCTTTCACTGTAGGCCTATTTGTTTAACTAGCTAGTTATTACTACCATACGTTAGCACTTGTACTGGCATCTTCTAGTACCGAATCTCCTCCGGATAAAAACACAGGAGAAGAAGCTGAAACAAGTTATAGAAGATTGCTCACTCACTCAAATATAAAATAACATGATCATCATCAAACATTAAACAGTGTGTAAATCAAAAACCCGCTTAATATTACCAAAGCTTTCAAATTTGAAAACTACTACTACAGCTATACCTGCCAGGAGTTCTACTGACATAATAATGTAATGTCTCATAATTAATGAAAAGGCCCTACTCGAAACTGCCAGATCAGACCAAAAATATAAATTCAAGATGCACTGAATCCGGTAAGAACGCATTTAATCGTTCTAGTCTTCCCTTACGAAAAAGAAGTATACTTTAAGTTCATTTTATGAAGTATACTTAAAGGGCCTCTATCCCAGGTGTAAAAATAGTCTCTGGTATCCCCATAATGTGTCTGTAAAGTTTCAGCTGAAAATACATCACAGATCGTTTATTATACTGTGCTCTGTGTGTCCATTTTTGCCTGTAAGGAAAAACGTGCTGTTTTGGAGTGCATCACTTTAAATGCAAATGAGCTGCTGGTCTCCGCCCCCTTTCCAGCAGGAAGCGCCGGACTGAGAGTCTGCGCTTCAGTAACAGCAAAGCTAAAGCGAATGATAAACACTTTCTCATTTTAATAAACCAAACATATTGCTTTAATAAGTGAAAGTCCACAGGACAAACGCGTTATCTGTGTTTACAACGAGTACATTGACTTTATTAGTGAAGTTCACAGGATAAACGCGTCATATAAAAACTGAAAACAGTCAAAGCACGCGCGAGGTCTGCCCGCGAATGCACACGCGCGAGGTCTGCCCGCGAATGCCCAATTTCTTGTAGCTCACTGCAAGTAGTCCAGTGTGAAAGCAATGACGGACAGTGTACAGCTGGATGAGGGCAGAGACAGCAGCAGTCCATCAGCAGTCATGGGCAGGGCTTAATCAATGTGACTTCACATTGCTCAAAAAATGCAAACGGCTCGTTCAAGAGGACTGATGAGGTTTATTAGGAATTATAGAAAAGTGAATGGGTGGATTTTTTACATTCTAGGGTGGTTCTGTGCACACACTCCTGACACACAGTTATGTTTAAACACATTTAAAAGTGCATTTTTTAGGATAGGGGCCCTTTAAGTAATGTTCAAGTATGTGAATACTTTTCTTGTTTATCAGGTGTTGGTTTCTCTAAGGATAAACAATAAGCATTAACATAAAATGTATGTGTGACTTTTTTGTGTTATTATTAGTTTGTAGTAAATATACACTTTGATTTGATTAAATGGTTTTGTAGAGGGTAGCAAAGATGAGCTGCAGACTGGGGAGGAGCCAGCAGCAGCTGTGCCAGGATCAGACATGGAAACTGGTAACAATTAATTAGTCATTTTACTTTGAGAAAGTTAAAAGTGAAACATTGTTTATCCCAATGCTCCTAATGAAAAGTTTTTGACAGAATTATATACAGTTCAATGCCATGGTGTGTCAATGAACGTAGACTAAAGTCATTCATGTATTGCTTTAACTTAGGATCTCATACATCATTTTGACTATTTATGTCAAAAAAAAAAATTATTTCTATTAAAGGGCCCCTATTATGGCATTTAAAATGTTCCTAATATTGTTTAGGGACTCCCCAACAACAGTTTTACATGCATGCAATGACAAAAAACACTTTTGTTGTCTTATAATATGCATTTATTTTTACCTGATTTGCTCAGCGAATCCCTTATGGATTGTTCAAAGATTAATTTTTCCAAACCCCTCCTTTGCGTGACGCTAATCTGCGGTGATTGGTCAATTTGATTTATGTTAGACCATATCCCAAAGTTTAGTGGTAAACACCCAATCCGTCATGGTTGCGTTAGCCCAACGCATAAACATATTGATAAAGCACTGCAGTATATTTTTTACCTCACTTTACTCAATATAATATGACTCTTTTGTGTTAACTTTATGTTAATGTACATGAAAATTCAAGAATCATGATAGATCTTCGAGCAATCCCACTGATCTGTTCTTCCCAATACATTTTCTTCAATGGTATTGGTCTACAATTTTAAATATGTAGCACTTGATGAATTAGTTGTTTGAAGCTGATTTGTAATAAGTATGTGCTGTATCTGTTCTTTAGCATCACAGATGATTCAGGGAGGAGAGAGGATGAGTTAGTCGAGGTCGATAGTACTGTAGTGGAAGATTTAGGAACTGTAGAAATAGGCCCAGCCAGAGCAAAACTCAAAGAATACCCTCTCACCACCTTTGGACTACAGAGAAGGGCCTTCCAGCCAAAATGGTTTGAGACATTTGAGTGGTTAGAGTACTCTGCTAGCCGAAATGCAGCCTTCTGCTTTTCATGCAGGCTCTTTGGGAAACAAGTGTCTAGAGTAAACAAAGATATGATAACCAGCTCTGTTGATTTTCAAACTGGAAACGAGCTTTGGACAGCTTTAGAGAGCATGATACTAGTTCAGGACACAAAGCTTCAATGCTTGCTTGGAAGAATTACAAAGCCAGTTTATCACAAGGCAGTGTTGTTGAGAGAATGCATGTGGCCAATGTTGATCAGATAATTAAAAGAAGAGAATACCTCCGTCGTATCACTGCTGTCATTAGCTTTTTGGGAAAGCAAGGCCTCACATTCCGTGGCCATGATGAGAAAGAGTCCTCTGACAATCAGGGAAATTTCTTAGAGATGATGAATTCGACCCCTTTCTCCAAAGCTACACACCTCCTGCTCATTCCACATATATCTCTTCAGGCTCTCAAAATGAAATGATACAATGTTGTGCGGAGGAAGTTACTGCATCCATTATTAAAGAGATGAAGCATTCAAAAATGTATACAGTGATGGCTGATGAGGCTCGAGATGGTCATGTGGAACAGCTTGCTGTGTGTGTTCGTTATGTGGGATATGAGAACACTGTCAAAGGAATTTTTCTGGAACTAACAAATCTGAAGTCTTTCGATGCACGTTCCATCACAGAGACCATTGAAGAAGTTTTAAAATCCAAAGGCCTGCAAGACCTGCGATGCGTGGCTCAGGCTTACAATGGTGCCTCCTTCATGAGCGGTGCTGTTCGGCACTGCTATGCACATGAACTGAATTTGGTGCTTTGTCACACTTGTAGGGCTGTGCCAGAAGCCATAGATGTCTTCAACACACTGGAGAGTGTGTACTGTTTCTTCAGTGTGTCTTTAGTAAATCATCAGTCTTTCTCTGACACGCAAAAAGCCTTGGGCTTAGAGAAGAGTGAGCTTGTTCAGCTCTCGAAGACGCGAGGGGCATGCCAGCTCTTATCAGTCACTGCTGTGATCGCAAATCTGCCAGCATTGTTGAAGTGCCTCAGAGAAACATTGTATAAAGATGCGGTCCTTGAAACACTTAGGTCCATGCGGACAGAGGAAATGGCAGAGAAGTTTCATAATGAGGCCAAAGAAATTCTTGAGGCCAACCATCTGTCAGAGACCCCTGCTCCAGGAGGTTCTCAGAAACACAAGCAGAGGCGATTAGATGACTATGTGGTAGAGTCCACCACTGGCACAAGGGCTTATGTAAGAAATCACATATTTTACCCATGCCTTCACAGAATGGTGAGTGAGCTGGAGGGGAGATTTTGTGGTGTTGGAGCAGAGCTAATGAAAGGCATCAAAGCTTGCCATCCAGCAGCAAATGACTTCCTGTGTGAAGAATCTCTAGAGCTGATTGCTAAACACTATAACATGAAGGTCAGTAAAGAAGAGGTTGCAGTGGCTAGACAGTTCCTGATCAAAAGAAGAGATGAAGGTGTCATTTCAGATATGGCAAGTGTATACAAGCTCCTTGAGCCTGACATGTTCCCAAGCCTGAGATGTCTTTCAAGCAGCAATAACGATTCCTGTCAGCAGCTGCAGTTGCGAAAGATCATTCAGTGCTCTGCGTCGCCTACACACATAGTTGAGAAGAACCATGGGTCAGCAGAGGCTCAATTACCTGGCAGTGATGTCCATTGAGAGGGGAATTGTGGGTGTCACAGACCATAACAGTGTCATGAACCGATTTGCAATGCTCAAACCAAGAAAATACCCTTTAATGATACCCAGCAAGTGATGCGAGAGAGAGAAAACAGCAAGTGGTGAGAAAGACAAAAGCAAGTGGTGAGAAAGACAAAAGCAAGTGTTGGGAAAGACAAAAGCAAGTGGTGAGAAAGACAACAGCAAATGATGAGAGAGACAACAGCAAGTGGTGAGAAAGACGAAAGCAAGTGGTGAGAAAGACGAAAGCAAGTGGTGAGAAAGACGAAAGCAAGTGGTGAGAAAGACGAAAGCAAGTGGTGAGAAAGACGAAAGCAAGTGGTGAGAAAGACAACAGCAAGTGATGAGAAAGACAAGAGCAAGTGGTGAGAAAGACAAGAGCAAGTGGTGAGAAAGACAAGAGCAAGTGGTGAGAAAGACAACAGCAAGTGTTGAGAAAGACAACAGCAAGTGTTGAGAAAGACAACAGCAAGTGTTGAGAAAGACAACAGCAAGTGTTGAGAAAGACAACAGCAAGTGGTGAGAAAGACAACAGCAAGTGGTGAGAAAGACAAGAGCAAGTGGTGAGAAAGACAACAGCAAGTGGTGAGAAAGACAAGAGCAAGTGTTGAGAAAGACAACAGCAAGTGGTGAGAAAGACAAGAGCAAGTGGTGAGAAAGACAAGAGCAAGTGGTGAGAAAGACAAAAGCAAGTGGTGAGAAAGACAAGAGCAAGTGGTGAGAAAGACAAGAGAAAGACAAGAGCAAGTGGTGAGAAAGACAAGAGCAAGTGACGAGAAAGACAACAGCAAGTGATGAGAAAGACAAAAGCAAGTGGTGAGGAAGACAACAGTAAGTGATGAGAAAGACAACAGTAAGTGATGAGAAAGACAAAAGCAAGTGGTGAGGAAGACAACAGCAAGTGATGAAAAAGACAACAGCAAGTGATGAGAGAGACAAAAGCAAGTGGTGAGAAAGACAACAGCAAGTGATGAAAAAGACAAAAGCAAGTGGTGAGAAAGACAACAGCAAGTGATGAGAAAGACAACAGCAAGTGGTGAGGAAGACAACAGCAAGTTGTCAGGCAAGGCCGGCCTAGAACCCGGGTCTCTGGTGAGGTTGCTGGGTGATCTACCCATCTCTGGTGAGATGTTGCTTTATTGTGGCATTAAAAAAGATACAACAAAAATTCTTCTCATACAGAGGTATAATTAGCAAAGAAAACAAAACTCCACGAGGGGAGAAAACAAAGCATAGGGTAATAATGCAAAAAAAAGGAAGTCTTACTAGCGGTAACTGGAAACTACTTGGAGAAAGCAAGATCCGACACCATCAGTATAGACTCAAAAACCGAGTGAGAAACCAAGGGAAAAATCTACTTAAATCCTATGGGAAAAAAAAGGCACCGGTGACCTGCATTAAACTAACAAGGACACCCGAGGAAGAACTAAGGGAAAGGGGAACACAGGGGGCCTCTAGAGGCACGGAGAGCAACAACATGAGGCAAAATGCTGACACAAGTGATGAGAAAGACAACAGCAAGTGGTGAGAAAGACAACAGCAAGTGGTGAGAAAGACAACAGCAAGTGGTGAGAGAGTAATATAACAAATATAGAAAGACACACCAGATAGACAGCAAGAGGTGAAAAGTGTTGGCTGTGTGTGTGTGTGTGTGTTTGTGTGTGTGTGTGTATGTGTGTGTGTGTGTGTTTTTAGTGACTTTAGTCTTTAGTGACAGAAAGAATCCTTCATGCTGCCATCTACCTTGGACGAAAACAGCATGCGTCCTGCTGTAGTTGCCTCACACAACCTATTATTTCTTTTCTCAACTCCTCAACCTTCTTTCTCCCATGTTCTCTATTCTAGACAGTAGGGGTGGGAATCGATTCCAAAAAGAATCGATTCCTCGATTCCAAGGCGTTGGGAATCGAGAGTCGATTCCAAAGGTTGGAATCGATTCCATTAAAGGAATCGACTCCTCTTTAAGAGCCTTCATATGAACAAGCATCAATTTTTTAATAACATATTAAAACCTGTAGTAAACCAAAGAAATCAAACGGGAATCGAAATAGCAGCTAGGAATCGATTCCTGGAATCGACTCTTTCGATTCCAAAACCAGGAATTGGAATCGATTCCAAAAATGTTGGAATCTTACAGCCCTACTAGACAGCAAGTGGCAATATATTAGCAGGTGGGAGCTGAGGTGTCAGCGTTTTAAGTGAAAGAGGTTTATATGTATCTATGTGTATAATTAAGTCTGCGTATTACCTTGTCATTTTTTGCCAACAAAAATTTCCACACAAAGCCAGCAGCTGAAAACAGACAGCGGTTGCAGTGTTTCTTTACTGATTGAATCAAGTGAGTCAATGATTCAGATGCTTAATAAAGACCAGGCGACACCTACTGGTCGATTTTAGCGTCATAATTCAATTGTATTTAAAATCATGTTTTTGTCAATTTTAATGTACCTGTCTCAAACTGCATAGGAATTGTGTAATTAAGAATGTACCAAAAGGAGTTCACCTCAGATTCAAGTTCGTGAACTACACACAAATTTGCTGCATTGATTATAAACGGCTTGGCTTGGAAGTGATCTGAAACAACGTTCAGATTTGAACTCCCCACACAAAAAAAGGCAAAAAGGAAGAAAATAAAACATTTACGTCTTAGCTGGTTATGTTATATTTTTCACCCTCCATTAATCTCTCAACTTCTTCACAAGCTAAGCAAAGTTTTTATGCTCATTGCTAAAAAAATAGCGGGCGCCATTTTGGGGTGAAAATGCCAGCTGGACAATAGCACAGACATACAAAATAGTGCAAAAGAAAATTCTCAAATTAAGTCATAAATTTGATGACACTAACAGTAAATGTTGTCTTATATATGTTTTAAGGTTATCAGTTGTGGAATCCAACCATTTAGCCTACTTTATTGAGTATTTCCATTTTTTAGCAACTGTACATATTTACTATTAGCTAGGCCTACTATTATTAGCTACTATTACTTGCATTACTTGAACTTTCTTTTATTACTATTACTTGAAAATTATTGCATTCTGCAGGCAAAACATATTTATTTTATTTGCAAAAGTGAGTGCTTCACTCGTCTGCTCTGTCGATCCTTCCGCTTCATCTTTAGCGCGGAATGCGCCTCCGTCCGCGCATTACAGGGGCGAATGCGCTGAAGAAGGGGAGTGAAATGGACTGGATGTGCTACTCACGAAATATAACATTTCTGGGCATTATATTTATAATGCGCAAAATTATATATTGATCAGCTGGCAGTGGCACTGGTGCACACCAGTAGGAAAAATAGTCGCAAAATGCGACCATTTGGTCACAGTCTAGAGCCCTGACACAACTCATTGCCTCGATGCAGTTAATTAATAAACCATTTTTCATGCTATTGCCGATATACCGATGGTCTTAAATTAATCCAATATCGTCCGATTCATATCGGCGGCCGATACATCGGTGCATCCCTAATAGAAATAAAATTGAAATTGTTATCCACAGAAATACTGAAATATTTATTGACGCCTATGCTTAGTTACTGTTATTGTCTTGTTGTTAAAGAATGTTTATATTGTTTTTAAGATATGTTTAAGATACTGTATTTTGCTTTCTGTGAATAAATACACACTGAAATATTTCCTAGTTGTCTGTTATTTCTGTATTTTTGATATTAAGAATATTAATCTAAATTAGCTTGAATTTTAAAGGGTAAGAAGTTCTAGATTCTAGAGGGTTAACTAGAATTTTATGGTAGAAATAACAAAAATATTGAATCACACCAACCAAAAAATGTAAGCAAAATACCTTGCTGGGAAAAGGGTTAGGGTTACTCAAAAATTACTACAGCCCTCTACTTCCCAGGTACATGATGTCACTATTCTGTTTCTTAGTTCTGGCGACAGCTATTATGCTACAAAGTGCGCTAAGCTGTTGTCGAATCACAACACACTGGACCAGCTACACAATCAAAACTTGTTATGTATTTCAGAAGGAAGGATTTTATAGAACAAGGAAGACATCAGCCTGTTTTTATGACAGTGAAAACAGCGGTATAGAGAAAAATAAATTGTGTGAAAAATACTTTTAGTATTAGTTTTTTCACAAACTAAACATGAACACTTGTTATAGTGCGCACCATAAACACAATTAAAGCTTTGAAAAAATCCAAAGAATGGCACCTTTTAGCAATGCCTACTAAAGAATTTTAGGTAATGCTGCTTAGAATTTCACATAGAACTGGCTTAAAAAATTTGTTGCAAAAATGATGCACTATATTTTTAAGTAACTTTAGCATACATTTTTTTGCATTGCTGGTTGACAAGTAATACTAAAAATAATTAACTATGCTAAACCATAAATTGATTACAGTAATGTTATGAAAATAGTTTTCCAATCAAGTTTTTTCAACTTGTCAACCCTAAACATTAATGTAAGCAGTTAAGACATACCTTGCCTGCAGCATTTGGGTTGGCCCCTCTCTCTAAAAGCAATGCTTCTGCATCTACTTTTCCATATTTGGCTGCCACATGAAGGGGAGTGAAGCCTTTCTGCAAGATACCCATAACACAACAAGGTTTCAAGAAAAAGCTTAAAAATGTGATCTGTGATCGGGGTTGAAGATAACACTGTACCTTGGTCATTTTGGTTAGTTGAGCATTCATATCAAGTAAGATACTGGCAGTTTGTGTGTGTCCCTCACGTACAGCAATGTGCAGCGGGGTATGCCCAGCTGTTGTGGTAGAGTTGGCATTGGCCTTGTGCTCCAAGAGTAGCTTTACCATCTCGTTATTGCCCATTCGGGCAGCACAGTGTAGCGGTGTCTGGTCATCCTGTGGAGATAGTTACCATGTTATGAAAGTACATTTGTGTTTCATTTTTCCATTTGTAATGAACTAATGTAGCCAGAAAAAGTCTCATGTAATTTTTTTTTCCTGAAGCATATTTTGCAACACAAGTGAAATGTGCTTTAATGAGCGAGATGTGCTCAGAGTGTTAGACAATATGAGATTTTCAAAGGCCACGTACACACCGCAGATAAATTTGGTCATCACTTCACCTTTTAGTGCATAATCCTGTTCTGTACACACACAGTTCACTAATTTATGAGAGTGACAACTGCATTCGGCTCCGAAAGGAAGTAAATTCCATAGGACCCCCCCATGTTAAAATGCCCAACTTTACAGGAGAATTTTTTTAAAGCCTGGAACAAAAGGTGTTTTTGGTTTATATAACTAGTTTTGTCCTTCATGACAACTGTGAGGAGGGTGATTTTTAAGGAGGGTGAACTCATTTGCTTAAATTATATTAAGTCTTAAAGTTCTGCATAATTAAGAGCGTGACCACTAGAGTGACTAGAATGCTGCTGCTGTATCAAATTGTATCCTATAAAGTATCTTATCATCTAATCTTATTTCTCAACCGCCGATGCCCCTGTACGTCCTTAGCCTGAGCTAAGTTGACCACGTCGAGCTAGAGGGTGTGGTTTCAGCAACCAGACACATCAGCTTGTCCATTTTCGATTATCCGAAAGTGAAGCACAGTGATGTGCTGCCAAGATGGAGACGGCCGGCTCCACCCACTTTAGGCTTTAAAAAACTTACAATCCAACAGGTGACGTCACAGACACTACGTCCAGGTTTTATATAGTTTATGATTAACTCATGAAAAATGCAGGTAGTTACAAGTGTGTACGGAACTGAACTGAACAACTAGCTGTTAATGACTCTTTAACACCCATCAGAGATGTGTCTTCGTCTATTTTCAAGAGGTACAAGAAAATAACAGTGAAAGAAGTCTTTACTTTTGCACATTTTGACAAAGGGCTAGCCGCTCTCTCATGAGCTCTTTGCTTAAGTGAGATTGTTGCCAGATCTTCATAGAACAAACAGCAAATGGAGACAAGCCAAAAGTAAACCTTAAAGAGTACATTTTTAAGGGCCTACTTTGGTTTATGGATTGTCCGACAACAGGTTTATGTACATACATGGTGTAAAAACACTAATATTTCGTAATAATAAGCAGTTATTATTACCTTCCTATTACTGACTGACTCTCAAATGATTCGTTCCGTGATTCATCTCTCTAATCCCCGCCTTTCCGCTAGCCAAGTCTGATGTGATTGGTCAGATAGTCTAGTCTGCTGTGATTGGTTTAGCGTGTGTTCAAGTTTTCGGGCAGGCGGGGATTATTTATAGTGACGTAGATACACGGCGGTTAGAAAATCGGACTAGGTCACGACTCATTTGTGTGATTCAGAGTCAACTCCCTTTCCAAGCCAATAACTTTGTTATTCATTTACCTTCGGATTTACAACTTGGCAGACAGCTTACTTTCAAACATGGCAACATTACACACTGCATGAAATGTAATTTTGATGATCTCGTGGAATGTACTCTATAAAAATCCAAATTTTTTATATTTTATTAGACCAAAAATCTCAAATTTATTAGACCGAAAAAAAATGTAACACCTAAAGGGCCATGCTTTATGATCTAGAACCATAGCACCAGCATAAAGGCACTTAAAATTAAATGAGCATAAACAAACCGCAACGCGTCTGTCAGCGGTAGTTTAAATTGACGGGCAAAATTAGTCTTTAGCCAAGAAATAGCAGATTCAAAACTATTACAAAAGATTAGGGTTGGGTATCGTTTGAATTTTAGTGATTCCGATTCTGATTCCGCTTATCAAATCCGGTTCTTATCGATTCTCGGTTCCGATTCCAATTTTTTTTTATTTTTAGAAAAAAGAGCAAATACTATACAAATGTTTTACCTTTTATTCTAGCCACATTTAGGCTATAACCAAACAGGCAGTAACTGTTAACTGAGACGACTCGCCAAACAATGAAATAAATAAGACATTTATGAATACTTATTCGTGATCACAATAAAAAAAAGTATGATTGTTCTGAAACTGATTGTTAGTTTATCCATAATTTTGTCAAAAGTTTGGAGTGAGATTACATATGTTAGGGGAGGAGCCACTCAAATAAAGACCCACCCAATTCTATCAAGTTTTGCTACTTCATCTATTGTTTATAAATGCCCAGCACAAATAAAAATTATAAATGACAAAAACAAAGTTTAAGGCTGATTTAAGCAAAAACATTGATATTGTAATCATGATTATAAATGTCAAATAAAACATTAAAATCATTTTTGCATGTCATATTATTTTAGACTTTGCAGACCAACTATTTGAGGGTGATTATTGCTGTTTTTGCATTAATAAATCTTCACATTGTTTGTTTTTGCATGCATGAAAATATTTAAACCAGGATTAAACAGAAAGCGAGCGAGAAACGTCACTGAAACAGTGACTTCAGTTATAATTTAGCATTTTAATGAATGAAGCTGACTGCATGAAACTCCCGTTATAATAAATGAGTCTGACTGACCGTATCTGCACCGCAGCAAAGCTGTTACACCGATGATGACTCATCTAAACTTCTCATTGGTCATTACGTTCATTCACTGTCTCTTGATTGGTTGTAATGCTCAGTGCTGTGAGTAACACGGAAAACTATCTGAAGCACCGTGATCGGACTTAATGCTGCCTGTAACTGATACTTTGGTTCATTTTGCAGTAAAAAAAAGTTGCTATGTGGTGTCCTGAATCTCTAATAAGTTAAAAAACCTTGATCTGAAGTTTTATATAGGCTACAGCGAAAAAAAAACAGACTGGTGTGGTCCCTGCACCACAACCTATGAGACTTTTTCTAAAACGTTTGATGTGAAAACCCCTTTTTCATTCATTGATTCTGTGATTTGGTAAATTGTACTACGAGCTTGGGCTAGTTTGTGTGACGAATTATTATCGTATACTTTTTCATAGAGTTTTCATTAATTTTGTAATTATAATCATAAGAACGCTAAATCATAAATGATTTAAAACGCCAATATAAAATATTAATGCTAACATGGCTCGTAATTGCAATAGTGAACTGTTATTTGATTAAAATAACCCATGTACATGTCCTCCCCATAGACGTCAATTATAAGGAAACAGCTTTGTGGCTTAATGTACAGAAACAACGGCATGTATAATCGAGTTATCAAGTACATATTTTACGACTGATATCAACATAATAAACCATGTTAGGCTGTTTATAATGGATATTGGGGAAATTTGCATGCTACAGTCAAAACTGTGCAAAATAATGTATTCATTTAACATGTTAAGACATACTAGTCTTTTATATCATAGCTTCAATGAACATGGGATAAAAATATAGACTGTTGGATTGCCCTGAGATACTGATATTACAGTTGTCGGGTAACAAAAAATGTCGAGAAACGAGACTTCCGGACATTTATTTGGGTCGCTTGTTCAGTCACAAATACTGCACGGGGCCTCCCACCCAATAGAGCTCATTTTTCCACATGTTTTGCTCTGTTGAACTGAAAAAAATGATTTTATGTTGGCCATACTTGCTACCGCCATTCATTTCAAATCAGGCGGTAAGGACCGCTTTCCCCCACGCCGACTCCGCCCCCCCAGCTATGACGCGACGTCGACCAACTGTATTCCTTCAGATTAGTGCCATGTTGAAGCAAATGTTTCCTCATATTAGAGGTACTTCCTACCTTAAACGAAATGTCTTTACCACATATATTGCATGTTGCAATGCTAGCATCTGTTTTAATAAAGTTTAACCAAACTTTTGAGCGTTTGCTGCGGTCAGTCATAGTGCTGACTGTAAAAAGGTGCGCATGTGCATAATGAGATCCTTGTCGCAGGTCCTGGCAGCGAGATAAAACTATAAAACGCTCAGTGCCGTTCGTGTGCGAAAATGATGGGAAAAAGTCAGGAACCGATAAACAGATTTGAAATGCGCGCATCTTATCGAATCCCCGGTTCTAGAATGGAACCGGTTCTCGATACCCAACCCTACAAAAGATACAAAAAAAATGTCTTATTCACAGCTGCAAGATGCTAGAACCCCGTTATGTTACCAGTGTGTTAACCATCACAAATGCGGCAGTGACTACCTGTTCCATACACACACAGAACGATCATGTGTACATGACAAAATGTGATCTGACATCTGCCTAAACTAAATTAGTTTAGAGTGAAAATTGGTTCAGAGAAAAGAGTTTTGTGTTGCAGCAGTTCAGATATCATCAATGTTTTCCTCACATTTGATCAGTTTCTATGACAGGCATATTTGTGCAAAGTGCTAAATAACATTATATTGTTTGTATAGATACCTTGGCTTTGGCGTCCACTGGGGCTCCATTTTGAAGTAAAAACTCAGCAACTTCACAGTGACCTGCTCGAGATGCCATGTGTAGAGGTGTTTCCACTTTCTACAAAAACAGATTAATATTTTGTTATCAACCTTTAAAACATGCACTGTATCCTGGTCTACCCCCTCCTACTTCCTCTTTATAGGTTCACACAAGGTTGTGTCAGTAGCAGAACATATGGGAACTGCATTACAGAATACAACCAAACGACTGCCATATTACCAGCCCATAAGCAATTAAATGTCCCAACAGGCTGGCTAACATGATATATACAGTAGGGAGTAACAAGTCAGGAAGGGCAGCTCACATGACCTTTCGCTAACCACTTATTCTAGCTTCTACTGGGGGATCCCAAAGGCATTCCCAAACCTGCCTTAAAATATAGCCCTTCCTGTGTGTCCTAGGTGTGCCCTGGGATCTCCTCCCTTGAGGGGCATCCTGACCAGATTCCCAAACCACCTTAACCGATTCCTTAAAATTCACAGAAACAGTGGCTCGGCTCAGAGTTCCTTCGCAATGTCTGAGCTTTACACTCTCAGGGCCAGCCAATTTCATTTCCCTACTCAGCCTGGTTGAGGGGTCAATGATGTGTCAAAAAATAAAGAAACTTTTGATCTGTTTAGAATTGCACCTTTGCATTGGCCCATCTACAATAAAGGGGTGTGACATGCTCTTAAGTAAAAGATCACTGCCCAAATGCATCTTTGGTCATCTCCTGAATCAACCCCCAGGAATGAGCAGGACCGTGCAACATTTTATAATTTTTTTTTTTTTTACTGTGAAAACATTTTACTTTACCAATTACTGTGACATTATTTTCTTACCACATTTGATGCATCTGGTGAAGCTCCTTTTTGCATCAGAAACTTCACTATATTTAGATGACCCATAAAAGAGGACACGTGCAGTGGCGTCAGTCCTGACTGTTAGATAGAATGGAAACATACACACAGACCACATTGTGGTATGTAATTATTTCTGTAGGATAAGATTGCACAAAGCTGTAAAGTAAACTGCACTTTAAATATTGGTACCATTTCCTGTTCCTCACCTCTGTTACAGCTTCCAGGGATGCAGAGTGCTTTAAGAGTAGGTCCATTACACGCATATGGTTCTTCTTACAGGCAATATGGAGAGGCGTGAAGCCATTCTAAGAATGTGATAAATTGAATAGATTATAAATAAATGCACACATGTACATGTAGCTATATATTTTAAAAATAGTAATTCTACAATGTCCATAATTTCCACGTGAATTACTTTATGTCTACACATATGTCTGCCTTCATCTCTACCCTTTAAAAATGTATTTTGACTAACCAGAGCACGGGTGTTAGGTTTGGCTCCTTTATCCAGGAGCACCTTGGCTACACGATGATGTCCACAGTGTGCTGCCACATGCAGTGGTGTAAGGTGATCAAGCGTGATGTCATCAATTTCGGCATTGTACTGTAAAAGCTGTTTGATACAGTCCAAATGATCGCCCTGAGCTGCCATATGTATGGGTGACAGGCCATTCTGTGCAATGACAAAATGACATATGTCTATATAAGTCAAGAGGCCCCAAAAGCATGCATTATCAAAGCAATTCATCAAGTAAAGTTTGAAAGTAAAGTTTGAAAGTAGTTTGAAAGTTAATCATTGCATCCGGTTTTGTATGCGCTTCATTACATAAAGAGTCGTTCAAATTAGCAACCAAATATGATCAAAATCGATGCCCATCACATAAAACGATTGATATATAAAAGTTCTTTATTTTTCTTCTCACAGGCATTTGATTATTAAAATAGCATAAAACGCTTAAGAATGGAAACATAGCTAGCTGATTACCTTAACAATCCATAGATATCGCTGTTAATACACTTTTTCCATAAAAGGATACGGTTTAACGTTAGTCAGGTGAAATTCGACATATACCCTACCCTATTTAACTTATCCTCTGCAGGGTCATATGCATACTTGTCAACACTCCAGTTTTGGCCGGGAGTCTCCCGTTTTTCACACATCTCCCGCCACCCTCCCGTTTTGTTATTTCTCCCGTAAAACTCCCCTATTTCAATTCACATTCACATCCTCACTATTGCACCGCAATTAATTCCACTCCGCGTATTCCATTTACGCTCGCTGCTCACAGTCTGTGTGTGTCCCCTCTGGAGACGACATCGTTTCATCGTCAGGTACGTTAGATGCAGTAGTCTACAATACAGCTATAGTGCTTGATCTGCAGAAGTTATATTTTCAGACGACTCTAAATAAAACAGGTAAGTTTATTTCTAATATTTCTAATATTTCCTCTATGCCCAAGCAGTTCTTGTAAAAAATAACTGCATGCGTGTTGACGTTGAGTTCTCCGGCAAAATATAAATATTAAATTAAAATGATATCTTGCAGAGCTGCATTAAACAGTCTGTCTTATTATTCTGAATAAATATATTGATTTACATTTATGAATTTGACATGAAAGTTATGTTATGTTAGTTAGCCCTACAGTATTTGCCCTGCACAACACCCCAGCAGCAACACCGCCCCATATCCCCCCCTCCCCCTCGCGGGTCTCTCGGATTTTGGTACCCAATTGTTGACAGGTATGGTCATGTGAGGATGTTAAAAAGGGTAATTAATTGTAACCAATTTTTTTATCGTATTGTAAAATTAAACATTGTTTAATTACCGGACGATTCCCTTAATCTTTTAAACAACTAAGATAGTAGAGTTGCACACTACAGTAGCTTCACAATGATAAAGCTTCAAAATAGACCTCAGATTAAGACAAAATTTTATAAAGTCATTTTGAGTGTCATTGCTTTCCTGTTGTGCCTTTTAAGTATGCAAAATTTTGTAGAATGGCATGAGCAAGAGTTTGTCATATCATTGTACTTGCAATATTGATTGATGTCATACAGTTCAATAATTAATAAGTTATTATTAAATAACATTGTCATATTGCCCTATTAAAAACAAATGTTTTTGTGCAATTCCTCCAATTAATAGTAGTTTCTCTGAACAAAACACAGTTGTGTTTCATTCTATTGTTTCAGTGAGTCACTCAATGTTTCAGTGAGTCATTCATATAGATACTTGCTTCGTTCGGGAATATATCAGCTGTTTTGAAAGAATCGATTAAGTGACTAGGTAAAGGGTGCGGAAAATAATTGAACAGTGCCCCAATGTGAAGTGAGCCAGGGTCCTTACCAGTGCCCGAACCCGTGTACACAATTACAGTTAGTTCAAAATGCGGCTGCCAGAGTTCTTACAAGATCTAGAAAATATGATCACATAACCCCAATCTTATCATCTCTACACTGGCTACCCATTAAATATCGTATTGACTTTAAAGTTCTTTTAATTACTTATAAAGCCTTAAACGGTTTAGCTCCTACCTACATAACAGAGCTTCTATCACGCTACAACCCAGCTCGCTCTCTAAGATCCTTAGAAAAGAGCCTTTTCATACGTTGCGCCTAAACTCTGGAATAGCCTTCCTGTTACTGTTCGGGGGTCTGACACAGTCTCCCAATTTAAATCAAAATTAAAGACATATTTTTTCAGCCAAGCTTTCACATAATGCTTGAATTGTAAACCAAATAAAATATTAAGAACAGCAGCTACGCTAATTGAGTCTCTTCTCTTCCCCCCCTCGGGATGCCCATCCCGAGGTAGGGAGAGATTACACCAGGTCCAGGCGGATGTCATCCCGAGGTGAGATTCCGGATGAACGCCTTATGTCATCCCTAACTAGAGGTTACAGCAGCTCCAGCCAAACACCCGGTTCCACCCTCCTGTGATAACCTTCTGCCTGACTGACCATCCCAGCTCCAGCTCATGCAACCCCATCACCAACCAAGATCAACGATGGTCTAATTGTTGTCATATTAATGCTAACAGTATTACAATACTTAGTACTAAATGCTAAACTTACATCACATGCCAGCAGTTTGAAGTCACAGCTGCATTCAGTTACATTATGCCATCACAGTTCCGTTTTCTGCATATAACATTCCTTATAACAAATTTAACAAAATCTACTTCCCTATTACATTTAATAGGCTCTCTATGATAATCGTTTTCTCTATAATGTTAATCAAAGTCACTTAGTACAGCTGTGACATGTCATAGGAGAACTGGCCCTCCCGACTGAGACTGGTTTCTCCCGAGGTTTTTTTCTCCATATATTTATCATTTGGAGTTTGGGTTCCTCGCCACAGGGCCGTGTTGGCTTGCTCACCGGGAGACTGCTTTTATAGTTTTATAGTTATTTTATTTTATTAAATTAATTTAAACGTTTAATAATATTTACCTTATGTTTTTTCTGTTGCTTTCTCCTGTAAAGCTGCTTTGCAACAATACTCATTGTGAAAAGCGCTATATAAATAAAATTGAATTGAATTGAACAATATACTGATTCACGACTTCTGGAGCTAGGGAGATGATTGGGAGACAGACTAAAATTGCGAGAAGGGTCTGGCTGCAGACGATGGGGCGGAGCGGAAATACGTCACCTCCAATGGCGCACTCGAATGGAAATACGTCACCTCCACTGGAACTATCTGAGGATAGCGTCGCTGTGAGCTCTTACTGTGCGTTCACAGCGCAAGCGACTCTGTCTCTGGGTGTCGCTACTCTCTTGCTACGAGGTCGCTGGAAGGTGTTCTTTGATTTGGTTGCTCTAATAACGGGTATAAACAAACCCTGCAGTAATTGACGGGAGACGGATGACGTGAGCTCTGCTGCTTTTACACCTACTGGTAGTCGCTCCCGAAAGTCGCTTATCATTTGCATAGAGTTGAGAAACTCTCAACTTTGTTGCGTCGCTAGACACGCCCACTTCCAGACGCCAACGGTCACTGTCGCTCGTGTCGCTGGAAGTCGCCGGCTCTCCATTGAAATGAATGAGAGAGCGGTGTGAACGCCCAGGTAATTTTATTTTAGCATTGCTACACTGCCAACCAGGTCTCCGCGCTGGCCTTCCTGCAGCTCTCCCAAGTCTCTGTGCCGGCCTCCCAAGGCTCCACAAGCTCCCCCAGCTTGTGATTTGGACTTTCCTGCACCACCCTGTTCATGTTTTTTAATTTTAAAAAGCCCCGCCCCCTTGTTTCCATCTTAATCATCCCGTTATCAGTTCACGCCCTTCACCTGTTGCCCTCGTTATGTCTCTTTTGTTCCTCTTCTTTTTATGCCCTTGTGTTTGCTGTCCTGTGCCGGATCGTTTGTCTACCACGTCCTGTCTTGTTCCTGATGCTCTTCCCCGAGTTAAGTGTTGTTTGAAGTTTAGTTTTATCAGTGGTGTCTAGTTATTTTTGTCTCGTTTTCCCCCCTCGAGGGATTTTAAGTTGAGTTTTTGTCATATGTTAAATAAATATGTTTTTGTCAAAGAGTTGTCTGCATCTGGGTTCTGTCTCCATGTAAACCATGACAATTTGTTTATCAAGATCCAATGTGTCATTTGAGTGTTCCCTTAATTTTAATTAGTGCTGTCAATCGATTAAAAAATGTATCTGATTAATCACAATTTTTTTTCTGATTAATCACACATAACATTAAGTATACTTTAAACAAAGAGTAAAAAAGTTTTCACAACACTTTGCATTTATTTAGGATTTTAAGTCTGTGCTTACGAAAATACTAGACAAACCTGGCTTTCTGGCATAATCTTGTATGTTTTGTTCATTCAAGCACAAAAGAGAACTTAATACTGGTACACTGTCTGAGAGCGATTCACTGATGCAGCCTTTAGCCTGTGACTGTATATGGGTCCGCTGTCCCATTGCGATGTACTGCGTCCCACAGCTAGAAGCTGTCTTTCTATTTTGAACACGTCAAAGCAACTGTTTTAAATCACACTTAAATGGTTTAAAGGCCTTTACATGAATAAGAGGGTGATTATATAATGTAACACTAGACAAAGGATGACAAAATAAACGGATGCTGCGTTAATTTCGTTAAATATTTTGTTTGCGTTAATCTGAAAACAATTATTGCATGCATTAATGTTGACAGCCCTAATTTTAATAAAATGTATATGGACTAGACCAGTGGTTCTCAACCTTGTTCCTGGGGACCCACTGCTCTGCACATTTTGTATGTCTCCTTAACTGGCACGTTTGCTTCAGTTCATGGATTTCTACCTTAATGAGCGGATAATTTGAATCAGGTGTGTTAGATAAGGGAAACATGCAAAATGTGCAGAGCTGTGGGTCCCCAGGAACAAGGTTGAGAACCACTGGACTAGACCAATTTGATCGCCTCCCAGTGGCTGGCTGCAGTATGTCATAAATCCCACCCTCTCCATGTAAACAAATTTAAAAATTCAATTACATTTAAAAATTGTATGAAAAAAGTACCTTGTATTATATATGACTCTGCCTGTTTATAATCATTTTTTAAACACAACCTTTTTAAACCCAGTGTACTATGGTAGACACCTACTTTAGTCTTGGCCTGTATTGGGGCTCCTTGGTCCAAAAGGATCTCTATTATTCTTACATGGCCATTTCTGGCTGCAC
This sequence comes from Oreonectes daqikongensis, assembly GCA_026939265.1. Lineage (NCBI taxonomy): Eukaryota > Metazoa > Chordata > Actinopteri > Cypriniformes > Nemacheilidae > Oreonectes > Oreonectes daqikongensis. Next base: position 1,804,454 of record JAOTQM010000053.1, on the reverse strand, counting down.
AGTGAAGAGGAGTCAACTCATCCTAAAGCAAAAAAGTAAGAAAAAACTAAATGTGTACACATGAATATATATATATATATATCCAATGTGGTTAAAGTAAACAATTGTATCTTTATAACATACTTTAGTTTTAGCGTCAATCTTTGCTCCACGGTCCAACAAAAGTCTAACCATGATAACATTTCCTCTCCTGGATGCAATATGTAGAGGTGTGATCCCATTCTGAAAGAATGCCATTTTAGGTTGCATATTGCTGTAAAGCACATATGAGGCACAATGTGGCAAATGTTGAAAAGACAGACCTTGGGCGTGAAGTTCACATCAGCTCCTCGGTTTAGAAGTAGCTGGGCAACATTCAGATTCTCATAGTGGGCTGCAATGTGAAGTGGTGTGAAGCCTGTCTGTAGAAGATTGTGGAAAATAGAGTTAGCAACCAGCTGTATTGATGTAAAATGCTGTGCATCCTACATATACTTTTATATACCTGTGGCAACAGCAATAAGATAAAAGACACCAGTGTTTATTTAATATTAATTTACAGCAACTCTTTATTTTTGTGTTTATATTATCTGCTATTTTACAAATACTTTAAGCATAGCTCATTCTATCAAAGCCAGAACTAAATATTGTAAAATGGCAAGAATTTGTGGAGTTTAATTGATAAAGAAAACAAAAAATGTATTCATCAATTGCTCATACACAAACCTTGCTTAGGACGTCGGCATTTGGGTCATTCTGTAAAAGTACAGCGGCAGTTCGGGTGTCATCATTTCGAGCAGCGATATGTAATGCAGGAAGGCGGACCTTGCCCTTAGTACCGTGGTTGATGAGCAGGGCCACCACATTCTCATGGCCCTGCTGAAGAGCCACAGCAAGAGGGGTAAAGCCATCCTGTCGGTAAAAGACATATGTGACTTTAGACTTTCAAAATAACAGGTATTCAACATAAAAAAAATGAAAACAATAGGTTCAATGTCTGCAGAGGTGACAACCAGACTTCATAAACAGTGTTTCCAAACAGTTTTTAGACCAGTTTCTTTCCTTGATTTACAGCCTTTTTGATCATATTTATCTAGGGTATGAATATTTTGAGCACAACTGTAGAGCTTGTATTCAATGTGTTATGACTGTCAACACAAAATGTAATGTTGTATGCCTCGGATTGTACAGAATGAGCAAGCGATCATGAATTATAAGCATAATAGCAACCGTTAGCTCATTTGAGAGAGCAATTCTCTTAGATATTGTGGACATTGAATACGTTTATGCAGCCAAGCAAACAAGTTGAAATCATCACAAAAATGCCTTCTATGAGCTCCGTCTAACATTCCTCCATTCAAATGAAACAGCTGACCACCTCACGCTTACGAAGGGGTCTAACATTCCTCCATTCAAATGAAACAGCTGATCACCTCACGCTTACGAAGGGCTCCCACGCATGTGCAGAACAGTGGATTTTGGGATATTTATTTTAAATAATATGTACATAGATTTTGTGTTTTAATGTAGATAATGATTATTTGATGCCAGGGAGGATTTACAACACGCAAACTCACCCATTTCTTTCAACCTGACAATGAATGGCTAGAACAGGAGCGCGAGGGAGACCAGGTAGAATATTGAGCTAATTAGACACATTTTAGATTAATAAAATTAATAGATAAATATAAAGTTTTTTAAAAATATTTTATTAACAGTTTACTAGCACTTGTGTCTAATTTACTAATTTATGAAATAAATAAAAATGTGGTTTAAAACACATTTAAAACAAAAATTATTTTGTAGTGTATTTCCTGTGTCCTGTAGTGTGTGATTTCCCAATTTCCTGTCCTTGCATCTAGCCTGCTATATCCTTATAGGGAGGCTCAGAGATGACGCGTTTTTGTAGGCAAAACCTGGAAGCGAGTTAGCATTTTAAGACTTCCGGTTCCATCGCCTCAAAGTCTATGGGTTTTTTGAATGTTTTTGGTAAATAGCCTGAAATAAGGTCTGTGGCTAACAAAACCTCTAAATATTTTGACATTTTAATCTATGACATAAAACACACCAGTTATAACTTGCTTGTGATTTTTTAAAACTTTATTGTTTCTTTAAAAAGGTGGTTGCTAACAAGTTGCTAAAAGCGACTACTTCCTTTGGCAGGGACGTTAGACTTCATCGCGTATATAGGTCTCACAACTAATGTAACATTGGCACAAATTTGCTAAAATAATTTTTGGGAATTAATTCACGGAGAAAAAACTTACCATGGGAACACATTTTTTAAAAAGTTTGAGAAAGTTGTCGGAGGCTTGATGGTGGTGACGTTGAAATTTTAGGTTTGGGTTTCACTTTATTTAGGTTTAAAAATGTATAAATGAAGAGTTCAGATGCAAAACCCTCTAAAAGCCACCTCCGTAAAAAATGAGATTACAATGTTAAGTTAATGCTCTCCACACATAGCATACGTTACATAAATAATTTGGCTTTAAAACCCACTAAATACAACACTCTGGTCGGTCTGAAATATCTGCTATTGCTGGAAGTAAATGGAGGAGACTGATAAAAAATGCTTGTTTAATAGAAAAGTCGTCTGATGGATTTAGAGGGTTTTGCATCTGAAAATGTTGTGTTAAATTGTAAAGATTATCTTTTATTATTATCTCTGATTATCTAGACAAAACATGTAGGTGTCATAACTTTGTTTAACTTTGTTAAACACAGAGCTTATTTTTTTCCGATCTTCCAAAAGTCAATGGATAAAATGCATGGGCTTTCGATCGAGGGAACCCGTGCGCTGCTAACTTCCGAGTTGGCCTACAAAAACGCGTCATCTCTGAGCCTCCCTATTTGCTGCAATATCATTACAAGTACAGTTTTGGCTGTATTATTCACAAAATTGCAACACAACTCGGGACACAAGTCAAAGCGTCTGAGTTATGGCATTTAGAGTTTGCTTAATGTCAGGATACTGTAAGCCATTTTCAGCTTCCTCACACTGTCAACATTTGACAAATCAATCAGGCCTTTCCCAATATAAATGAGATCTTTTAGCTGTACTTTACTAGTAGCGTTTGTCAGAAGGTCACAGTTCTACTGAAAATCTGCAGCAATTTCTAAAATTTGCAAGCTAATAGTGTGGAACTTGATTTATTTTTGTGTTGAGCTCTGTGATCGCAAAAACCCAAAGAGATTGAAAGTCACATAATAGTTGAATATTAAAAGATTGTGTAACGTTTCAAGTATTACCTCAGTTGGAATCATCTGATTGGCTCCATTATCCAGGAGAAACTTCACAACCTCCAGGTGATTCTCTTGTGCAGCCATGTAGAGTGGAGTAAAGCCCTTCTGTTAAACATAGACATAAATACCATATGTATGGAGGGATTTTCCAAACAATTTTTTAATTGCATATTGTATTTTTAATACAATATTGCATTGATAATTGTATTTGTGATTTTGTTTTCTATTTGTGGATGTAAAAGTCGTGACAATTCAAATGCAAATGCAGTTTTGTTGATATGACTGTACAATGCCTTTTACATTTTTAAATTCTGTTAACACAAATTACTCTAAAATGCAATCAACTGTGAGTGACCTCACAGAGCTCCAGAGAATAATCTCACCCCCAACACTAATTGGCAGGTTTACATGCAAGGCATTCGAAGCATAAATGGAAATTAATTAGAATTTTGATCCATATGTGATGCAGAGGAGGTGAAAATATGGATGGGTAATTACTATTGCGATATAAATATGACTATGTCATAACTTGTAAGACATGGGAAATGCAATTGCAAATGGATTTTGCTATTCCATTTGAAATTTGGCAGACATGTTTGTAAACGAAAATGCAAACGATTTGCATTTTAATTATGTCAGAATGTTTACATTCACAAATAGAAAATGGAAAATACAATTTACAATTAGTTTTACAGTAGACTGGAAAATCTTACATATGGAGATAGAACACCCAAAATAACATAGCATACAAACGAAAAAAGAAAATAAGGGAATAAATTAGTTTGGAGAGCAATACTGCATGCAGTCAAAATCATTTTACATATATAGTTATACTATGAGCTTGTTTACAAATAGTTTGATGTTGTAATGACAATGCACCATATCAAGACGTCTAACAAAAATAAAAGGTTGTAGCATTCCTGTTATTTGCAAACCTGGGACTGAGCATTGACATTGGCTCCATAGTTAACCAGCTCTGTGACCACCTGTTCCTGTCCAGCTAATGCAGCAATGTGAAGTGCAGTATTCCCTTTCTATAATAGATATAATAACATTTTATTTAATAACAAGAAAAAAACAATTACAACCACAGTTTTTGTACTATTGAAAAAAAGGCCAAATTAGATTAGATTAGATTCAACTTTATTGTCATTACACATGTACAAGTACAAGGCAACGAAATGCAGTTTAGGTCTAACCAGAAGTGCAATAGCAGCAAGTGCAGAATATGACTTGATTTGTGGTAAGAATAGCTTAAACAAAAATAGCATCTTTCCTGTTGCTAAAAACAATTCACCTTTACATCCTGGGTAGTTGGTTAACAACAAAAGAATGATTAAACATGCAATGGGTTAACAAGCAAATTATGACGTTCTTTAAAAAGCAAACCCCACTGCACTGTCAGATATTTCTGTACTTTGTACACTAATTTAGTATGGAATCACCAATTATGATACTGTACATTATATTTTTCATAAACAACTGTAATTCCCATTGCATTGTGATTTTCTGTGACGTCAAACTTCATATACAGAGGCAAGAAAAGTATTTGAATCCCTTAGAATTAACATAATTAACAGATCAAATTTCAAACTTTGCCATAAAATGTGATCTGATCTTCATCAAAGTCACAACAATTGAAAAATGCAAATAACTCTAATTTCTTGTGTCTTTGTTAAACACACACACATTAAACATTCACAGTCCAGGAGGAAAAAGTGAACCTAACCACTAACATAAGGAATACTGTTTCCGGGTCCAAGCCTCCACTTATTTCAATGGAGGATATTATTAAAACAGCTGTTTATGAGCCCTGTTTATTCATATCACAAAAAAAGTCACAGTGTACACTACAGTCTCCAGGCTCACGGAATCTATATTTTAATAGTTTGAAAAAAAATTAATCAGTGTGGCGATTTGTGATTTTGCTATGGCATCTGATAGAGCGGTTGGACCCGGAAATGGTATATGACCTTCCATACAGTATGGTGGTGCATGAGGTCAAGCTTATCAAGCAGATAGAGTAGTTACTTCAACGAAAGCTAAATGGAGTCAGTAACTTGCACACCTGGAGTCCAATTATTAAAATGAGTATGGAGGTATAGGTTAGAGCAGGGGCGTTTCAAGGATTGCGTTTACATTACACTGAGATACGATCACAATGCGTCCTCGACTACCTCTGGATCAGGACACGCTGATCGGATGACATTCTGATCAGAAGCGCGTTTACAATTTTCAATGTGTATGTGGACAACATCCAGATACAGGTTGCATGTTTTTAATACGTTTGAATACTCTTTTCTGATTGGCTGGAAGGTGTGCATTAAAACCGTTTAATGCACGGGTAGTTCCAGTCAGTTTGATCATCATTTGAAATTAAGTTCACCTGTCTGATCAAAAATTACACTGTAAACATCCATAACAGCTTTAACTTGGCAAATGACCATGGTATAAGCGGGATAATCCACGGCTAGCCGTGCATTAAAAGATTGTAAGAACCGCCCGACGTGAAGCGGTTACAGTTTGTAACCTATAGTTCTAGTGTTGCTCACAGAGATTTGCCATGCACCAGAAAGGTTTTCGGAACCGAACATATAAATAGCCCACAGTTCCGGTTCTGTATAGAAAAAACAGAACCGGTTCTGAATAAGAACCTGTTCTCGTTTCCCATCCCTATTCATGAGCCTACCATATGCCATATGTTAGTTTTGGAACAGGCAGAACACCATGAAGAAAGCCTCCCACATAACTTTGATGTACACCTGAATTTTGCACCTTGGCAAACCACAATGTTGCTTTTGATGAAACAAAAGAAATCATAGAGAATACTCTGTATGGTGCAAAAAGAGCACACCTCACCAACATCAAAACATCATCCCAGGAGTAAAGTATGGTGGAAGGAACATCATGATTTGGGCTTGCCTCAGGGCCTAGACCACTGGCCATCATTGAGGGGAAAATGAGTTTCCAGGTTTACCTATATATACTACAGGATAATGTGAGGGTGGCTGTCTGCCAGCTAAAGCTTAGTAGAAGTTGGGTGATGCAGCGGGAAAATAACCCCAAGCATGGAAGTAAATTCTCTGTAACCTAAAGGTTGCAGGTCAGGGTAGTGAATGACCAGCACACTTTTCCACCTTCAATAGATAAAGGTGAGAACATTGAGCAAGGCACCAAAACCCCAACTGCTCCATAGGAGCAAAAATGGCTGCCCATTGCTCCGGGTGTGTGTTCACAGTGTGTGTGTGTTTGTGTGTGTGTGTGTGTGTGTTCACTACTGTCTGTGTGCACTTGGATGGGCTAAATGCAAAGCCCAAATTTCGAGTATGGAACACCATACTTGGCCACATCACTTCACTAACCATCCATGCCTGTCCAAGCTTATTCACCATGCTTGATTGTAAATAAATGCTGGGAAAACTTTCTATTTAACGTTATGCAAAATATAGACATACAAAAGTAGATAGGTAACACTATTGCGGTACAATTCAACAAAAACTACATACCTACACTAAAAAGGTTAAACCATTTGTTTCTGCAAACTGCAACGCTTAATTGCTTGTTGCTTTTTTATCTTTCAGCAGTCTGTAAAAGGAAATCTCTAATTTCATGCTCTAACTGTCTAACAACTTTTCCCCATTTTAAATAGAATACAGATAGTGGTAAACAGTGACTCAGTGACTCGCTTGGCTTTCGTGTGCAGTGACATAACGTGCATACCATCTATTTGGTGATCATATTGCATAACAAGTGATTTATAAGCTATTTTTGGAGGCTGGTCAAATAGGTAAAATATTAAAGTAGAATAGTGTGGTCAACATTTTTTATATTTTATTTAATATTGTCAAAATTATTCACAAAGAATGTTTTGTTTTGTTTTGACCGGGAAAACCACAATTGTTATAGGATTTTCAACACAACACAAGGAGCATGGAGGGCATCTCTATCTTTTATCCTGTTGCCATTTTTAAACGTTTTGCATCATTTATATGAGTCTTTTAAAGAAGGACCATATTTTCCTCTGCTCTACCGGATTTTAGGCACCCTGATTATTCCAGGTATATACTCTGCATAGCACCCACCACTGGATTTTGGTATAATTTGTAAAATACAGGTCATCAGAGGACTGGGGGTTTGACTAACTTGGGGTCAGAGAGAGGGCTACTCTAAAAAGTAAAGCATGCAGTGGAATGGAGCTTTAGACCACCACAGTGACAATCACAAAACCCTAGAACAGAAGAATCTCCAAATGCTGAGGGCCTTATTAAAACATTCATTTAAGAGGGTTTTCTGAGCCGCCTCATTGAAATTCAGCCCCTCCCCCACAGCTCTGACTCGCATAAGAAGCATGGTAATGGTGAGCACCCAAGAACCACACTCAACTCTTTGATGTTTATAAGAATGGCACTTCAGCATAAAAAACCTTCAGGTGCAGTCATACATTTGATATAATTTGCACACATGGACAATAAATATCACACTGCAGTTGCTCATCACTTATAACAATTTCTGTCCTTTAAAGGGCATCTAACCCGGGTGTTTTCCGCAATGTCTCTGGTATCCCCAGAATGTGTCTGTAAAGTTTCAGCTCAAAATACACCACAGATCTTTTATTATACTGTGCCTTATGTGTCCATTTTTGCCTGTGAGGAAAAACATGCTGTTTGGGTGTATGTCTCTTTAATGCAAATGAGCTGCTGGTCTCCGCCCCCTTTCCAGCAGAAAGTGCCAGACTGAGAGACTGCACTCCAGTAACAACAAAACTGAAGAGAATGATCACAAAGCGAATGAGTAAAACTTTCTCATCTTTAAAAACCAAACACATTGCTTAAGTGAAAGTACACAGGACAAACGCATTATCTGTCTACGAGTACATTGCTTTTATCAGTGAAGTTCACAGGATAAACGCGTCATATCTATAAACACTGAAAACACGATCTCTGTCAGTGTATGCACACATGCGTTATGGCTTAACAACGTGCACATTGTTTTTTATAAGTTAAAGTTCACAGGATAAACGTGTCATATCTATATTCAGTATAAAAACTGAAAACGTCTGTACCGTTTGTGATGCAGCTTCGTGTAAATGACTTCACCTGATGTCTTCTGCACATTCCGTTGAAAAATAAAACTAATCCACAGCGTCTTCAGCGGCTCGGGAGTAAATGAAAACTTATGTTCAGTCTTGCATCGAACAACACAACACCTTGTTTGTTTACAAAACATTTTTGTAGCTTACTGTAAGTAGTCTAGTGTGAAAACATTGGCGGACAGTGTACAGTTAGATGAGGGCAGAGACACCAGCAGTCCATCAGCAGTCATGGGCAGGGCTTAATCAATGTGATGTTAAATTGCTCAGAGAATGCAAAACAGCTCGTTCAAGAGGACTGATGAGGTTTATTGGGGATTATAAAAAAATGAATGGGTGGATTTTTTACATTCTAGTGTGGTTCAGTACACACATTCCTGACACAGTTATGTTTAAACACATTTATGTTTAAACACATTTAAAAGTGCATTTTCTGGGATAGGGAGGCTTTAATAAAATATCACAATTGTATATTTTATTAATATTGTATAAACTTAAATGGAATTACATGAAATTGGTATGGGGTTATGAGTTTTCAATAGTTTTTATCCTCATTGTACTCTTCCTCAATTATTTACGCAATCATTAATTCTCCCAAGTTAAGCTGCTGAAACAGTTTGCTTTACTCTTTAATATGGTTCTAAACAACTATTATTTGTGCATTATAATTTCTTGCTCTTCAACACAGAAATGTGTACACCATTATCTCCAGCCACATATACCCTATTGGTGACAGCAATTAACCCTGCTGAGAGGCACTTTTAAAGAAACTCCAGAACTGTACCAACTGAGTTCACACCACAAAGCTGCCATTTTAGAATTCCACATTAGAATTGTACGAAGCCAGCCCTTATGACACTAGATGGGTGGTTCAGGTGAAAAAATCCTCTATTCTTGAGCCAGAACTAACATGATCTCATGTTCAGTAGACAAAGTGCAATAAAGTTAGCTGCTGCCATGAAACCCAACAGCCTTGAACCTAAAAGACTGCCATATCTTGACCCAACCTGATTCTGTTCACAGTAGAAATGATCAAATCTACATGTGCAGGAGAAAACCATGTCCTGCCACATGGTTGAATCTCATACCACCCCGACAAAAGTGGTTATCTGAATTGCAGATAGCAGTTTCTTGGGGTTGAATCTCCAGTGCCGAACAATGTCTTGATGACAAACTGCCACGTATTCTGACTGAGCATGAATCTGTTACAACCAAAAAGGAGGACTCAGTTGCAGTGTGAGAACAGTTTATTAAGGAAAAACCAGGCAAAAGGCAAGCAGCAAAAATTCATAGGCTGACAGGACAAGGACCAATGAGACCTGCAGGAGGAGTCTGGAACCTTGATGAAAGGGGCCAAAGGGAGCCAGAGAGGTGGACTGTAGCAGGATTTAGGACACGGCTTGGTAGGCTTTAGGACCCAGCAGAGGCAGGCTTTAGAACTCGGCCATGGACGGAGACAGGGGAGAGGTGAGAAGAAGCTTCAGGGAAGGCGAACTGAGAGAGCAGGTAGGGAGGACAAAAAAGGTAGGAAAAACAAAACAAGAACGGCATCAAAATGAAACTAAAACCAAAAGAATCCACAGGACTAAACAGAAGGCACACACTGGATGGGAACAACAGGAAGAGCATTGCACACTGCGGGACAAAACAATGATCTGGCACCATAAAGATGCAAGGGAAATATAAATAGCAAAAACTACTCAAGGAACAGGTGAGAACAATTGTGCTGATGAATAAGCACTTAGATCACTTCAATGGAGAGATCCCGTAATCGCCCTCATCACATGGCTAACAGAACATAAACAAGCACACACTGGGAGGGGGAATACAGTGCCAGACCATATGAAAACACGAACAGTGACAATACAAACTGGACTAATCTGGCTGAAGTTGTCACACAATCAACCAGTTATCAATGCAATTCAGTACACAAATGGCCTGAAGCTGCAGAGGAGCCTCATTCATACACTTTGTGTAAGTTGCGTGATGATAAACTTCTGAATCCAAAGTGGGGAAAAGGGCCAGTAGCACAGGCAATGGGCAATATCTATGGCCCAGCAAAATCCAGAGCAAGACGCAAACTCTGGACTCTTTATTTAGGTCACAGTACTATATATTGTTCACAACATGTATGCCACAAGTCAAGCTCTGGCGAAAGGTAAAGTTAAAATTCTACATCCAGCTCTTCAGAACTTGAAGTTGCCAGGAGGACATCACAGCAAGCTTCCACATCTTGTTTAAGAACATTAGAGTCAGGAGACAGAGCGCAAAAATGGGTGAGCCCCATCTCAAGCTCTGCCTATGTTATCTTCAGCTGCAAAATGCTCACAAAAAGTGCAGCCAGTGCAACCGACTCTGCATCCTCCCTGCAGAGCTGTTCTGTTATTTAGAGCATTTTCCCTATTCCCCAACAGAAACTTGGACAAACAAAACAAACACTTTTTGGTTTTTCACACACACAAAAAGACAAAAAGCTTGTAGAAGACAAAGAAGCTGGTGATGTTGAACAACACTGACTGGTGAGCCAAAACTGATAATATAAAGCCCTGAGTAATTTTAGTGTTAAGCACACCTTTACAAAACTGATGACAACAGATACAATGGGATGTGCTTTGTTTACCCAAAATGCAATTACGGTTGGAGTTGCCCTCGCGTAATTTGTGCCAGCAGCATATTATGAGCTTTTGTTACGTTTGAAAGTTAAGAGTACTCTAGTTTTCTTAAAAAAAACTTGTGTTGCGTGTGACGTCAGGAAATGACGTTTAACCGCCTCACATCAAAGTGCCCAAAAAACATTCAAGGTACACAAAAAATAATTTGCACTTAAAGTATACATTTTGTTAGTATGTGTGTTTCAATGGATCGAGACAATTATTCTTGGGCTGCTAACACAAGGCTCTATGTACTCTACCAGAATTGCCAATCAATAAGCACATTAAACCCCACAAAACATTAAAGTGAATACAGTTGTATGGGTTGGAGGATAGTTTGTATGGTTGTCACTTAGTAACACTTAATATCTGCAAAAATGTTTTATCTGCAAAAATATTTTGTTATTTAATCCAGTAATATTTTTAAACATGGCTCAGTGTACAAACATATGTGGGGCAACTGTAGGTCTATCTTACCTTTGTGGTTGTCTCAAGTACAATACCATGGTGTAGAAGCTCCAGTACCATTTTAACATGGCCTTCCTTTGAGGCCAGATGCAGCCCATTGAGCCCATTCTGTAAAGGAAGAGAAATGGCAGACTTACATCCCAAAGTACCAAACAGAAACTTTAGGATAACTAAATGGTGATTTCGATTTATAGATCACTGCTAATGAAACACACAAAACCCAAAAGACATTAGCCAGTCAGTGATGATGATGGTGATGATTTAGATGGCAGGCTGGTGGTCTCTGTGGTGGGAAGAATACAAGCCATGTGGGATAGGTCTAACCTCACACAGCCTTCCTTCAGCTTTACAGGACATGTGAGGTTGGACCTTTCTCTCAATGCTGATATTATCCCCTCTGACTTTAGAGACCACTCTTCCCATCTCAATGTAAGTAGGAACAAATAAGAAAGAATGAGTCGATGATGAAACTTCTGAACATATATTAAAAGAACACCATATGACTAAAATTGTCTATATTAAGGGGCGGTTTCCCAAACAGGGTTTAGACTAGTCCTAGACTAAAATAAATGTAAGAGCTGTCCAAACTGAGAACAACTTGCACTGACATATCTCAAAATACATCAGTTCCTTTGTGTTGTCTCAAAATGCACACAAGTAATGTTTTTAGTAAAGTATGTTTGTTAAAACTACTTAAATTGCCCAATTAAACTAAGGCCTAGTCCAGGCTTAAACTAATTCCTGTCTGGGAAACCACCCCTATATGTACTCCACTGTTTCTGGCAATTTTACGGTTTTACTATTGCTGAATTATTACAATCCAAAGGTTTGGACACAAAGATTATTACATATAATAATATCATATATGATATATTTTAGAAATAATAATAATACAGACTCAGTAACCGCTTTACTAGGTATACCTAATACAGTGTAGGACCCACCTTTGCCCTACAACAGGCTGGATTCTTCATGGCATGGTTTCAAAAAAGTGCCAGAAACTTTCCTAGAGATTCCACTCTATGCTAACATACAGCATGTTTCATGTCTACACTAATAGCTAGATGAAAATACATAAATTTATGTACATTCTACCTGAAAACCAGTAAATGGGTGTTTTTGCAACCATGAGCACTTGTAAGTCCCAGCAGTGATTTTTTTATTTCATATGATGCCCGATAAATATATTTATTACACACCTTGACAAAAAATATAATTTATAATTAATGTGCTTTAATATAAAATTACGATTCGACACGTCACATAAGGTCCAAACACCATTTTTGTCCATGTCCCACAACTCTGGTAACACTGTTAAGATACGTAAAATAGGCTAATTGAATTACAATTTGACATTATTTCAAATGGAATTGTTTAATATACATATTCATATACAGCATCTTAAATATTTTGGTATTATTTACTGATAGCTCTAGCTCTCTCCCCACGCACCTTCACAAAATGTATGGGTTCAGGCCTTGCTCCATTGAGACTTAAAGGGATTTGTATACTAAATTACATAGATGACTGGTTAGTGTTAGCTCAGTCTCACGAGATGGCGGTTCGACATCGAGATGTTGTCCTCGACCATTTGAAGCGTCTGGGGTTACGGCTCAATGCCAAAAGAGCAATTTAACTCTCCAACAGAGGACTATATTTCTTGAGGTAGTATGGGATTCAGTCACAACGCAGGCCCTGTTGTCTCCTGCATGTGTCGAATCGATCCTGGCGGCGGTGTCCAGGATCAAGTTAGGTCATGTCACTGTCACTGTCAAGTATTTTCAGAGAATACTGGGTCTAATGGCAGCAGCATTCAATGCGATTCCTTTTGGCCTCCTCCATATGAGACCCTTACAGTGGTGGCTAAAAAGCAAAGGGTTTTCTCAGAAAGGCAACCTGTTCCATATGATAAGGGTTACGCACAGATGCCTTCATTCCCTGATTATATGGAAGAAACCTTGGTTTCTGAATCAAGGTCTGAAATTGGGGGCACAATGTCACAAGACGATAGTGACGGCGGATGCGTCCCTCACAGGGTGGGGGGCAGTAGTAGAAGGTCGCTCAGCCAGTGGGCTGTGAAAAGCACTGAAGTTCTACAAGCGCTGAAGTTCTTCCTCCCAGTCCTCAGAGGCCATCATGTTCTGGTGAGAACAGACAATACGACCGTGGTCTATTACATAAATCATCAGGGGGGCCTGAGGTTACGCCCTTTCTGCAGACTGGCACACCAGGTTCTCCTCTGGGCTCAGGAGAAGTTTTTATCGCTCAGGGCGATGCACATTCCTGGAGTCCAGAATGTGGAAGCAGACATGCTGTCAAGACAGGGGCTGAGGCCCGGGGAATGGAGACTCCACCCCGAGGTGGTGGGGCAGATTTGGGAAAGGTTTGGCCGAGCCGAAATCGATCTCATGAGCTAGCGGATCACCAGAGATTGCATTTGTTATGCCCGGTCAGTGCATTGCAGGAGTATATAAGAAGGTCTTCTCTGTGAAGAAAGTCTGACCATTTGTTGGTCTGTTTTGGACCTCGAGGGAGAGGTCAGCCGGCCTCTAAGCAGACCATCAGTAGATGGATCGTGGAGGCAATTTCTTTAGCTTACGAGGTGCTCGGAATGCCTTCACCTATAAAAGTCAAGGCCCATTCTATTAGGAGTGTGGCCTCTTCGCAGGCCCTTCTGTTGGGGGCATCTATGCAAGATGTTTGTGATGCTGCAGGCTGGTCTTACACACATTTATAAGGTACTACAATCTAGACCTTTCATCCTTACCTGGATCCCAGGTCCTGATGTCCTAAGATGTGGGTAGACACCTTAACACCAGGACAGTCACAACTATCGCGTAGTGGGCATTTCGTTCCCCATAGAGTTAATCCTTGACGCAGTGTAGAGTTCCCTCGAAAGGGAATGTCTCAGGTATGATAGGGAATGAGACACTGCGTCTGCTTGCCATACTCCTTTTTTTTAAACATGTATACTACTGTTTAATTCATGTATATGAATGGGATAGTTCACCCAAAAATTTAAATTATGTCATCATTTACTCACCATCTTGTCATTTTAAACCTGTATAAATTTCTTTGTTCTGCTGAACACAAAGAAAGATATTAGGAAGAATGTCAGTAACCAAACAGATCCCAACCCCATTTACTGCCATAGTAGGGAATACATACTATGAGAGTCAATGGGGGTGAGATCTCTTTGGTTACTTACCAAATATCTTCCTTTGTGTTTTGCAGCACAAATAAATTTATGCAGGTTAGAAATGACAAAAGGGTGAATAAATGATGACAGAATTTTCATTTTTGAGTGATTTTTTTTTCATTTTTGAGTTTTAATCTTTAAGATGCCAAAAGTCAAAACTCCATCAGCTTCCTATAGGTCGTGAATCAATATATTATGTACTCAGCCCTGACTACTGAATAAGGGAATAAGGTTTATTATTCAGACTACTGAGTAATAAACATGTCTTTACCGCAGCACATTTTCAAGGTTTACTGTAGCCTATATTAAATTACAAATATAAAAATAAACATGTTCCAGATTAAAATCTCAATAACAATGTATATTAACTGTTATATTAATAATGTATAATTAGCTTAAAATTTCAACTGCTAAAGAGACTGGCTAAACAGACGGGTTTCAATTGTACATGCAGCTATTCAAATGCTCTTTTTAAGCACAATATGTGCGTCCATTCTTGTTAAAGATGCCCAAACTGCGCTATAAGTTATACACATGTGATTCAATTGCTGATAACACGTTATTCTCCGTGCTTCAACTGCAAAGTGACAGCTCGTAACTTTTATCCAGTAACAGGCAGGTTTGCACCCTAAACTGTGCCCTTACTTCAACAAACTCCTAGAATACATTATCGACACTATACCAGCTTGTTTTTAAGGCGTGTATATAGGCCATACTTTTATTATCAGTGCAAAGTGCCCCAGTTTTAGTTGTTGTGCCCGCTACAACATATAGTACAACAGTGCGCTGTTCCCGCTTCCGTCTGTTTGAAGCAGATACACGTCTATGAAAGACGATTCGCCTTGTAACACTCACTTGTGATTGGCTTGTGATTGGATGTTAATTCACTCAAATCTATTTAACAAACCAGAGAACGTGGGCGGGAATGGTGGCGGTGGTGTGTCGAATAGTGTGGGGACAAAATCATCTTTATCTGAAAGTGAGGAGGGCATGTCTCCCGCGTATTCTACACCCATGGTATGGGTCAAAATTATTGATTTTTCTTTTATGCCAAAAATCACTAGGACATTAAGTAAAGATCATGTTCCATTAAGATACATTTGAAAATCATGAAAAATGTAATGAAATTAAAAGAAAACATTATTTAGCAAAAAATAATCAAATAAATAAAAACACAAGTTGTTGGAAAGTATGTATAAGGTGTCATTTATAAGTACTTTTAGCTCATAATAGCACCAATTGAATCAACACAAACAATATTTTTAGGAAAAAAATGAAATAAAAGTAAACTTACACTTATTTACTTACACAAACTTACACTAAGTTATTTCCACTATTGTATGTTGTTGCCGTATGGTACTTTAAAATAATATTTTTTTCCCAATTTTTTTTACAGTACTTCAAGTTAAGCCATTCTAAGAAAAGAAAAAGAGGCAAAGATCTTTTCTATAGGTCTATCATAATGCGTGCGGTAGAGGGTTTTAAAGGTGATTTTCTCAGTGTTTTGATTGTTTTGCATCCTCGGAGGTTTAAATAGTTATATTTCTGACAAATATTGTCCTTTCCTAAGAAACCATATATCAATAGCAAGCTTATTTATTCAGCTTCTTTAAATTTAGGCGAGTCAAAAGTGCCCGTAGTTGCACAAACACCCATTGCCCAAATAATGTGAAGAAAAGTACTCAAATTATGTAATGTGAGTTATTTTCACTTTCCGTCTGATCTTCCCTGATGATAGACTTCAATCAATTGAACATCAATCAACTCAAACAATAAAGTGTAAATAAAGTGTATAGTTTATAGATTACAAAAAGTCAGAAAAAGGAGAATGGGCAGACAAAAAATCTAAACATATAAACAATATTATAATTAAGCTTTTTCAAAGTAGACACCTCAGCTCTTCACTCTGGGAATTCTCACAACCTACCTGTACTCCATGAAGTGCCTGCTAGAATGTTTTTTGTTATGTTTATTTTAACATTAAAACAATGTTTTAAATGTTTTAACATTTCAATAAATTAGCTTTACTCCACACTTTCACTCTTTATTTTACTTTAATGGTATGTTTAGTGGTATTTTAGAAAAGATAAAGTGAGCAATACAGTCACAAGTTAGGGTGACACAATATGACACAAACATGTCTCTGGGGTGAGCAGGCAAGTTTGTTGTCTTTGTTTACGTCTTGGTTTGTTTTTACATTGGGAGCACTAGCTCTGCTGTCATTATGGTGTCCGCACCGTCTTTTTCTTCAAATCTGCATTGCTTTATGTGTGTACTGCTGCATTAACTTTCTCACAACCTTGTAGACTTTTGATTTTAAATGACGCTTATATCCTGCTCACTGGAAAGGCGTGTGAATGGAGGACAAATGTGTGGTGGCCTCACGAATGTGCCATAGGAAGATAGGCAAGGTGTTTGATCATTCCACCTGGGCTAAGGTGGCAGCCAGTCAGCTCACCTTTCCTATCTCTGACTATGCCATTGCCGTCAGGACCCTAGTGGCGTCCTGCAGATGGAAAGGGACATTTTTGGGGCTAGGCTTGACAACAAGGAGACCTTGCCACCTATGACTTACCCCCACATTCAAAAAATCAGGATAATTTGGCCTCCGTATTGACTGGCTCCAGCTGCTGAGATGTTCAGTTTGATTTGAGTACAACCAAATTTCTGCCAGTCTCCTTAAGCATTCTTCTTTGGCTATTTTGCCACTTTAACACCCAAAGAACATCAAGTGTGATGCTTGAGGATCCAGGAAGGGAGTGATCAACATTCTTATAGCAGACTTGTCTTGGCATGTTGAGATGCAGTTAGAGTTAGACTTAGAGAAATGAATGTGAGGCAAATCATGCTTGTTGTCTGATATCTATATCTACCATTTGGTAGCCCTGTATGCTCAGTCTGTGGCAGGAAAAAGAGTTTCAACAAGTTGCCTGCTGGTTTGTTACAACTCTTTGGCCAACAGGCATGCAGGCAGCTAATCAGGATGTGTAACACACTCTTCACTGCGTGATGCCTCAAAATCCATCCTGGAGTCAGCAGCTCACATAGGTTGAGCATACCCGCAGCTCCTAGAGGTACGTATGTCCTTATTTCTTGTTCTTTGGGTTTTCATTTCTTTCCCCACAATAAGAAGGCCGGAGTCCTGTTTGTTCAAGTTTTTGCCCAGTGTTGCCAGAGCACATGGGAGACAGTCAGGGAGGACTTTTACATTTGCTAACTTACGTTATTTGGAATGTGCACTTGCCACCTTTTTTGTTGTTATTTAGTCCCAATCATATATTTTTGTAATATTATGCCAATTGATTAAATTGAGACTATCAGCTTGGACCATGCTCTTCTTGTAACCCAATCATATATTTATTTTTCTGAGAGTCAAATTTCTTGACTTCTAGCAGTCTCTAAATACCACTCTCTCATAGTGTTACACTATGCTAATGCATCTGCTATGCAAACTAAATTGAGGTTGTTGTGTCATTAAAAGACAAACATTTAAATAATTTACACAAACAACATTCATTTTTTATTCTGAAATATGAATGAATTGATTTGCTGTATAAACAATTTTATATTCAAATGACATGATTGGCTAAAGGGAGGTAGTTGTACCTGATTGGCTATGTTTATGTCAATCCCATTCTTGATGTGGTCTAGAGCCTTTTCCAGGTTACCTGATCGAGCTGCACGTAGAAAACTGGTAGCTGCATCAGTCTGAGAAGGGAAGCGATATAGGAAAACACATTTTTAAAGAATTATTATTAAATAAATTAGTTGATTTTTAATTTTGTAAAAGTTATTTTGTCATGGTTTAAAATTACTTGAAATGTTTTAGTAACAATATGACTTCATTAGTCCAATTTTGTGTCAAAACATATCTTTCTATTTATTATATTATAAAAGCAGAAAACACTGTAAATAATTACAACAACAATATTTCAATACATCAAATAATACATCAAATTAGGGATTTGAAATATACTTTTGCCACCCTCAACAAAAGGAAACGTTGAAATAATAAACACATGTGTTCTGTTTATTATTGTTTATAAACTTTGCCACACCACAGTATAAAAACAGCATTAAAGGGCAACATAAAAAGCTTTAATGAACTTAATGAGCTTTCTTGTGCTGACATAATCTACTACCGAAACAAGAAGTTCAAGCAGGACATTTCTAAGGATTTTTCCATTTTTTGCTTAATGGTGGCACACTGAAAAAATTATGCTTTGGACAAGCTTTTTTTTAAATGCACTTTTTTATTTTGGCCAATTTTATTAATTTTATTTTATAAAAAAAAAAAATACAATACCAATAGAACAGAATATTAAACATTAAAAGTCTCCTCTTGTCTCATCTAGAATTAAATGCATAAAATAACACTCTCATAAATTACTCTTATTAGCCTCTCTTTTATATTTAAAATCCAGACAAACATATTATTTACAGGTCACACTACGCTTAATTGTAAGCTTTAGTAACCATAGTTTTACAAGGTCACATCAATGTTAATATTATTTACCTGTTAGTTAATACCGATCCACAAGGGTGGGCCTGATATTTTTTTAATTATTTACCTGTACAGATTTTTAATAATTCTTTCTAACAGAACTAGACTAGACTGAAGAATGGGACACAACCAAAAGTTGTCACGTTTCTTATCATTTTTAATAGCTGAAGCTATATGCATCTGTACAATAATGTTATACTTGTAAATATTGGCAAACAAAAACAGGCCTTTTTTAATAACACAGAGGCGTGTTAAATATTTGTGTATTAACATTAAAGTGTGTATGGTTACAAAAGATAAAGCAATGGCAGCAATGTAGACCACACCTAATAATTTACCCCTGGGCTTCAAAATTCATCTTCATCAATCATGCCAGTGTACAACACAACTAAACACTAGATGTTGAACTTTTAGGCGTACATGAAGCTAGTCTCAGTAGAATGAATTAAAGACGTTATATGTTGTATGATTTGATGCCAGGCTAGCACAACTGACTGCACAGAATTCCTAGAAATTACACTCTAATAATAATGTAATAAACTCTCTAATAAATATTAGTGGTCCAGGGAGATACATTTGACATCCATTTCAAAATGTAGAGAATATTCATCTTTTATGTATTAGCGTCCAAACTAAAAAAATGTCAAATATAATATGAGCTTTTCTGCATTTATGGTATACAATTTTAAAATATGTCTTCAGCCAGGGTCCTCCCAGTGAATACAGACCATTTACACCACTGGTGATCATAAGGGACATATTTGTTTATTATCGCTGTTAAAATAACACTCTGATTACAATACTACAGACAATTATCTTTAGTTAAAATCGATAATGAACATCATGATTAATAGCACTGTGAATAAAAGGCTCCAATAACAATCCTACAGACAAGCGTTTGTGCAGTTAGTGCAGCTGACTGAAAAAATTGTATCTTAGTTTATCCTATGAAAGAAATATTTGCAATAACGCCAATTGTTCTATGTATTTCATATTTTTCTGTTTTCTGTTATGTCCTATTTCTTTATATTTGAATTGCTTTCTAGTTTTTCCTACAGAGATGTTGTGTTCCTTTATCAGCAAAAACCAGAAATGTCCAGGCCAGTTTCAAGACTATCAACAGATGGTTCAAAATACAGTATTGCATGGTAATAAAAACATTCTGTAAGGGTTTATATTTCAATTGACTGCAAATTTTATATCCATAATGCAGGAATTGACCTACAAAGTTGTGTACACAAGTTGGGTAATAATGTTACAGGCACAGACAACTATCAAATTATATTTAAATATCTGTATATGAAGTAACTGTAGTATAGTTTACCTTACTTTTTTCTACAGCATCTACATTTATTCAATCAAGGTTCTTTTTTATTTTGGAAAAGTTAAGTTTCCGCTTTGTCATGTTTTAAAATTACTTGAAATGTTTTAATAACAATATGACTCCATTAGTCCAAGTATGATTTAAGGTTTGATTTGATAAACAGCTAATTAGGAAACTAAATGTACATTTTTTAAATGTATGCATAAAACAAATAAACAGCAAGATAAGTTAAAAAGTCAAATATTTAGACTAGTTTCACTTACTCCACAAATGTCGGTCTTGGTTGGCATTCTAGCACACACCTTCTCTCTCTCTCTCTCTCTCTCTCTCTGCCACACTGTTTTCACTTTATGTCTTTCCCTTGCTGCTTTTCTGTGTAATGCTATCTGGGTGTAGGGTTCTGGGCACTACCTCTTTTCCCCAACACACTCACACACTGTGAGTGGATGGGTGGGACTTGGGGCTAAGAGGCCACAAGGCTTATCTCCAGAGAAATGCAGTCTATATCAACACTCACACACTTTTACCCAAAACATGATAATAGTATAAGTCTCTTGACCTCAATATGAGCATATCAGCCTCAAAGCAAAGGGCCTTTCTGAAGGAAAAAAACAGTTTGTGTGCCCAAAGTTTGGGCTTTTGGAAAATACAGTGCGTGTGTGCGTGTAAGAGAGAGAGAGAGAGAGAGAGAGAGAGAGAGAGAGAGAGAGGGGTTTTTAGTCTGCAGAGGGAAAGTGACAAAGCTCCTTGGAGATTTGGGGAGTACTTCAGGAGTACCAAGCCTAGTAACAATGGCCCAGACACAGAAGCTATGGTCAGACTGTGTGTGTGTGTGTGCATATAAAGGGGCCCAGTTTTTTTAATAAAAGAGCTGTCACTCGCAGCCTGAAAAGGGCCCCTCTTCTTTCTTTCTCTTAGGTGCATGCTGGGAAAAGCACATCTCTGCCAACATGCACCCAAATAGATGTAATAAATAAGTGTAAAGAAAAATTTATGCAAGTAGTTTTGAGAATACCAATATTCTTTTCTACTAATTTAGGTAACACTTAACAACATAAAAAATAAATATTGTACTAATTAAAATACTTTTCAATTTAAAATTACTGATTAGTGGATGCCCTACGGTGGCCAGGAAGTGCTAGACAAAACAATAAATCGTGAAACTAATAACAAATCTAGAAACAAAATAAAAAAACAAAATCAAAATTACAAATCTGAAAACAAAATTAAAAATCTGAAAACAAAATTAAGAATCTGAAAACAAAATAACAAACCATAAATTACAACAACAATTCCAAAAACAAAATTACAGCAGTAACTGCCCCGGTCACACAAAATACCTACCTTTTCCGGTTTGACCGGTTTGTCGTTGTATTCTCTGACTTGTAATTTTGTTTTCGGAGTTGTCGTTGTGATTTCTGACTTGTTGTTTTGTTTCCGGAATTGTTGTTGTGCTTTACGGTTTGTTATTTTCTTTTCAGATTTGGTATTGCGTTTTGAGATTTGTAATTTTGATTTTGGCTTTTTATTTTGTTTCTAGATTTGTTATTAGTTTCGCATTTTGTTGTTTTGTTTGGCACTTTCCGGCCACCGTAGTACGCATGAATTAATGAAAAACAAAGAAGAGATCATCTTGACCTTAAAAAAACGCCATATGGATTAATGCATTAATAATTATCACCTTTACTATGTATATACATGTTCAAAAATGAAATGCACAAAGGTGGAAAGAGTAATGTATTAAACATAATCAAGTAAAATTTCTGTTACTTTCCAAAACATGTAGGAGTACCTATCATAAATACTAATTAAAGTAAATAAAAAATTGCACCGTGAATCCTATTCTTGTAAGACTGTACAAGCTTAGTCCTTACAGAAGACAGCTTACATCAGTGTCATGTCCTTTTTTATGGCTGTTTCTCGAAAATAATGAAAATACATAGGAATCCTCCAGCAAAAGGCATGCAATATCAAAAATTAGTGACAGAGTTCAGGGACTTTAACTCTTTCAGCACATGACAACTAGATATTAAAACGAAAAATTATTTCATTATTAAATACTCACTACACCCTAATTTTTACCTTAAACTTGGGTGTATTACTGAAAACTTTGTTTTTATTTTAATGAAATGTTGGAATTTTGTAGATTTTTTTTAAATTAAAGATCAAAACGAGAAACAAAACAGATTTATTTTTAGAGCCTCCTTTGCTCATATTTACCAAGGGTGTCCTAAATGTTTTCACATGACATATATATTGTATATAAAAACATCATGTAAAAAACGAATATACTTGGTATAGGTATTAAGTATATTTAATTTAAAAAATAAATTCATAACCTTAAACCATCTGCATATCAGCAGCTCACACAGTCTTGAGATGACTGGACAGCTGAAAAAAAGATATACCACATTAGTAAAGTGTAGCATAATTAGCTCTTTTCAATCAGACCTATTATTGAAATAAACAGAAAAAAGTGAAACAAACAAATAGACTTGATGTGTAATAATGACTTGATGAGGTGGAAAAGAACTGTGTAGAAAGAACTTTTAGAAAAACATTTAACCCAGACAAGTACAGTTTCTAAATATGGAGAATTAGATTATTAAAAACAATCATACATTTATCTAAAGCGAGTATCAGTCTTTACTACTTTAAACGTTAATTTCGGGCCCCCGTTAACCGAAAGTTGTTATCGCCTTCACTTCCGTATTCTCACTGCATGTGAGTGTGAAACAGAATTCCAAATGAGAAATATAGTGCAGATTGATTGGATGGATAAAAACAGGCATTTCATTTTGAAATTTAACTGACTGACAGTTTGAGGGGAATGGATGGGGTATATGCCAGGGCGGATCCAGGGGGAGCACTTTTTCCATGGCCACCATGGAAAAAGCCTGTGCCACCCCACTGGCCACCTTACTGATAATTGCATTTTAAAAATGTTCCTGTCATCTGTTATCAATAGGCGCATTTTATATTCTGATCGCCTCAGCAGGCTTGCAGGAATCACATAATAAATGTAGTCAACAGTTTCATCTTCTCATAGTGGATCAGCAGTGGAAGCATCCTCCTGTGAGATAAAAATAGCCGTGCGTGTCTGACGTGTATCTGACGTCACTCACCAGCGTTCCATAATGGTGCAGTCACAATGGGGAAAATGGAGGAGTGTCATGCCGTGACAAATCCATCTAGTTGCAGGTCTCCACGTGATACAAATTTGCAGGTCAA
Source organism: Oreonectes daqikongensis (assembly GCA_026939265.1). Lineage (NCBI taxonomy): Eukaryota > Metazoa > Chordata > Actinopteri > Cypriniformes > Nemacheilidae > Oreonectes > Oreonectes daqikongensis. The sequence goes on along the minus strand of JAOTQM010000053.1, from coordinate 1,780,766 downwards.
AGTTCACCAAACTTTGGAATGCAGCAGAATGCGAAACCTTTTGCGCGAGCTTGCATTTCTTATCTGGCGCATTTGCATGCATATGTCTGAATCTTTGAACCGGAAACAGTACGTCCCGCTTTAACTAAAGTAATAACACCACAGTTCCTGTAGCATGGGTTTCATGCTTCCAGTTCAAAATAAGGAGTGCAGCTTCGGTGACTGGAACAACACATAGGCCTATAAGTCTTTCAGGTGAGTTTTCTTTCAGTTCTTTTGAAGATGTCAGTTGAGAGAAGGTTTTCGTGTGTTATCAGTAGAGCTGCATCAATACCATTTTTTAAAGACCAAATACGAGTAACGATATTTTTTCTGGTACTCACCGATATCGATACCTTTATCTGTATTTTTTTTTGTGAGGTAGCAATTTTCCAAGCACAACACAGTGAGACAAAAAAATATGAGACAAAAATTATGAATAGCTTCATAATTACAACTCCACCTCAAACACATGAAAAAATACATAATTTTATGTGCTTGTCACAAACGTTCAAAGGCCAAATTTCAGTCAGTTGTGTCACTTGAGGTATCGGCCTTTGGTAACGGTGTACTTTTACGAGTACGAGTACACAAGCTTAGTATCGGGCCCAATACCGGTGCATCCCTAGTTATCAGTGTAAGCAGACGGTAGGAAACCAGATACCTTTACTTTAGGTTTCTTTCATTGCTAAGATCTAGGTTATGTCTTAGAGAAATTCATAACTTTTTTATCATATAATGCAAACATTTTAGTTTCTAGTAATCAAGTTTTTAGACGTTGTGTTAACAACAGACTCAATGCAGCACCGTAGCATTGAAAAAGCGTATCTCATATAGAACCCATTGCAGCTTGTCATGTACAGACATAAATTAGGACCATAAATTGAAATGTAGTGGAAAAGATACTTTATTGAATGTGTTGCAATGTCTTAATGTCTTAAAATATTATAGAATATAGATCTATGTGTACTTTTGTTGTTTGTACAGTATTTTCTGTCACCCCAGAATAACTGCTGGCCCTTGCCTGACCACCCCTATAAAAATGTCCTGGCTCCGCCCCAGGGTATATGCACACAGGGCGATGACATTTCCGCTTTCATAGCGCTGAGGTATTTATAAGCAATAACAATATGTTTACAAAGAAAACTTTCAGCGAACTGACTCTGTGATCAAGCCTCAAGTAAGTACTAAATTGTAGATAGTGTTTTTTCATATTTGTGAATGTAGCTTAAAATGTAGCTTGAAGCCTTTCTCCTTTTGGTTGTCAATGTAATGTATGACATAGGGGCGGTTTCCAGGACAGAGATTAGACTAGTCCTAGACTAAACGAAATGTAAGAGCTGTCCAAACTAAATACAGCTTGCCCTGATATATCTCAAAATACATCAGTGCCTTTGTGTTATCTTAAAATGCACACAAGTAATGTTTTTAGTAAGGTATGTTTGTTAAAACTACTTAAATTTCCCAATTAAACTAAGCCCTGTCTGGGAAACCATCCCTTAGTGTTTGGATAATTAGAATCACATCGTGGATAATCCTAGGTGCTTGAAACAGCTGAGTGAGAAACATCATTGTTCCTTTAGACACTATGTGCGCCATATGTAATAGAGCTGGCTTAGATTTTAGTGAAAGTACTCTTCACTCTGTGTAAAATTACCCCATTAGAGGGTGTTAAGGAATGCAACGCATGGCCACTGGAGGTGAATACACACAATACTTTGATGTCATATGCCGGTCATCCCTGCAGCGCTACTTGAAGTTGAACACAACTGTTGTGTCTGTTGGTAATACATTTCAGTTATGCATTTCAATAAAAATTATAGTATAAAATGAATAATTCCATATTACAGTAAATAAAATCATATTACCTTGAGATTTACAGCTGATGAACATTTAATTATTTACCTAAAACAATCATGACAAGACCCGCAATCTGTTACCATGGAAACCTGTGCCTCTCCCTGACAAAAATGTGGTAACTTGGTCAAATCATGTAGAGCCACAGTTTTATTATTGTTCGAATATACATTTTGTAAATTAGTAAATTAGTTTAATTCAAGCATTTAGGTCAACTACAATTTATGAACTAGTTTAAAAGTAGTCCAGATCCACGGAAAACCCTGCATTGCATGTAACTAACAGACCCCTGGAAGGGTCATTTATGCAAGGATTCGAGTGTTGGCTTTCTTTCGATTTGAATGCCGTTACAAATGGCAACCCCTTTCCGAAGTTACCCTTACAGCTTCAAAATGAACTGAAATTCACCTAAAATATACTTTAAAAATTCTGATGTTGATAAAAAAATGGTAACCATATACAAGATTATTTTATGTAATCTCACACAAGCCCTTGAAGTAGAAAAAAAGGGAAAAAAAACACAAAAGGGGTCATGGTTTCCCATTCGGTTCAGTTTTTCCACAACAACAGTTTGTAAAAGGGAGAGCTTGCACCTGCTGTTACATTAGCATTTTGATTCATAAAGAACAATATCACATCTGACAATATTGTTTACAATGTGCAGTAGTGACAAAAAAACATGAATGGGCAGTTAGCAACAATTATTTTGATTTTCAGGTAAAGAATCTAGCAATTGTGAAATTATGATTTGATGGCTAAAGCAAACAAAATTTATTAAAATAAATTTTGGCTTTATTGAAAATCAAAACAAGTCACCACCAACAAGTGTCTTTTGTGATAAAAATGTCAATAAAAGCATAAGAAATGATAAGGATTAAAAGTATTGCTCAGTCAAAAAGACAGACAGACATTAGAGCAACATTTGAAAAAGCAGGGAGTGATTTCCACTGTATACATTGCCAGCCTCTTACCAGTAAAAAAGTCTAAAGAAATTAGTTATACAAATAATAAAAACCTATGACTTAAACCCTTTTCGCATGGGATTCGTATTATCTGGAGACCTCCTGTGATTTAGAAATTACCTTCCCACATCTTATTATGTGGCGCATTCGCACGGGATAAGTGTTTAGATAAAAATCTAAATAAAAAGTTCAAAAAAAAGAAATGACTGCAGCTATTTTAGAGTGAAAACGAAAGTCCAACTATTTATTATGCATTTTAGGTATTGCTTGTTGAGTGTGTGTCTGTGGATTTCTATAAGAAGAACAGAAAATATATAATAAACATATATATTGCAACATTGCACACATTACCATTGTGTACTGCTAAAATAAATATGAACTCACAATAAAGTTAAGTTTACTTACAACAGTAAACAAGTATATTGTAGGCAATGAGAGCTGTATACACAAATATCACTCAGAGTAAGTGCATTTGCCTCTGCTGCTGTAGCTTGCTAGTGGTGTCAGGTCATGCACTCAACTGGAACACTTTGGTGCACTCTTTATAATAGTTGCAAATATAATTATAAATATAAATATAATAAGTAAGCATGAAATAACTTTGTTTGATAAATAATGCAAACAATATGTTTATATGAATGTACAAAAACATTACATATTACTTGTTGATCCAACCAACTATTGAGTTCGCATAATAGGACTAATTTATAATTTCATAATTTGCATAATTTTTCCTTTGATGTGGGCAGAACACAGGGAGATGCAGCAATTTTTACGCTGTGATATTGGTTCAGCAAGAATCCAGGATCATGTTACCAGAGAGATACCTTATCCGATTGTTCAGTTGGTCCCAGTTTCTGTGTGATCTTTAGCCTGGGTGAAAGATGCCTTTGTTGATGTTGTAGATGCGTGTAAACAAATTTAACTGACACTGGTGTAGAACTGAGGTCTCGCTTTATTCTCTCTCTACTTCCACATCCCGCACTTCCGTATTTACATACACACAATCTGCTGGGGGGGGCTAACAAGAAACCATCAATATAATCTACATCCCCCTTCTTAATGACAGGTATATATGAATAGGTTTACCATGAACATAAAGGATTCATAACAGATACATACGTTTTAATTAGCTATATGAATGCACATGAACAGTGAAACTGGCAAACAGTGTACGACCTCACACACATATCAAAACAGAATGCAACATTATTCCTTACCCAAGGAACAGGACTACTGCAATAGAATGGGTATACAGTCCATCTTATGTAGTGTAATCTTTGTATAGTTAGGGAGTTAGGCTTTGATACCCTGCCTGAGCGGGTGACAACCACGGGTGGTTCCTGCACCTGTCCTGTTTGTGGCTGGTTGACATGAGGCTGGAGTTATGGCAGAGGTTCACTGGTGTTGTTAAGTGGGACCTCTGTTGTTGTTGGTAGGGCATATTGTTCAGGTGTACACTTTTCTAGCAAGTGTTTGGCTGAGCGTAAAGCCCTCTCAGCTAGCCCATTTGATTAAGGGTAGTGGGGGCTGCTGGTGACATGGCGGAAGTCCCAAGTACAGGCAAATTCTTGGAACTCCCTGCCTGTGAAGTATGCTGCATTGTCATTAGCTGCTGAGGAGCTCCATGGGTGGCAAAGTGGCGCTTTAGCCTGTTTATAATGGTCGCACTGGTCATGTTTGGGAGCTGGTCTACTTCAAACCAGCCGGAGTACGAATCGACGAGCACCAGGTGTTCTTTCCCCGCCACTCAAAAACATCCACTGCCGTAAGGGCCCATGGCAAGTCTAGTATATCATGTAACTGAAGGGGCTCCTTAATTTGGTGTAGTCTGTGGCCATTACAGGGAGCGCAACTTCATGCTCAATGTCCTGGTATACAGTGGGTCAAAACATGGTTTCTCTGGCCCTGCACTTTGTTGCTTCTAGGCCCAGGTGACTTTGATGCAGCTGTTTGACATAATAGTGTTTCAGGAAGTGGGGAATGTTGAAACGCTCATAGCAACAACCCATTGTCAATTATGAGTTCATCTCTTATAGCATAGAATTGACTGAGGTCATGTGGTAGTTTATTTGACTAATCAGGCCAATCCACTGCAATGACCTTAGATAGGCGCCTGCATTGAGAGTCTGCCTGTGTTTCCTGTCTTAGTTGATCAATTCTTCTTGAGGCGAGGGCTTCCACTGTCATTACATCATAGTCCTCACTGGTTTCGGCCCAGTCAGTGAAGGGCAGGTGTGGACGTGAGAGTGTGTCTGCTAGGTACAGCTCTTTGCCTCTCTTGTAAATGGCATTGAGGTTATAACACTGCAGCTTAAGCATCCTCATCTGAAGGCGCGCAGAGGCTGAGTGTAGTGGTTTTCTCAGAATAGCGATGAGAGGCTGATGATCAGTTTCGACAGTCACTGGACAGCCATATATATAGTCATTAAATTTCTGACAGCATAGACCAGGGCCAACAGCTCCTTCTCTATCTGAGCGTAGCAAAACTCAGTCTCTGTAAGTGCTCTTAAGGCAAACGCCACTGGTTTGTTGTTCTGGAGGCATACAGCACCCATGCCATGCTGACAGGCATCTGCAGATAACACTACTGGCTGTTGCACATCAAAGTACTGGAGTACAGGAGGGCTTTGTGAGGAGGTCTTTAAGTCTGGTGAACACTGCCATGTGGTGCTCCTGCCAGCTCTATTTCACATCCTGAAGCAGTTGACGCAGGGGTGCTGTGATTTCACTGTAGCCAGGGATGAATTTAGACTAATAATTTGTCATGCCGAGGAACTGTTGCATATCATGCTTGTCCCCTTGGGTTGGCATAGAACGGACAACACCTGTCTTTGTGGGATCAAGCTTTATCCCCTGGTCAGTTAAGAGATGACCCACATATGACACCTCAGACACCCGAAAGCGGCACTTGTCAGGGTTCAGCTTAAGTTTCATGGCGTGTATTCTGTCCATGACCTGCCTGAGGTGCAGATCGTGCTCTTCTCTTGTGCTGCCCCATACAAGGATGTCATCAACAATGATTGCACATGGTTGTCCTTCAAAGAGATGCTCCATTGGAAAACCTTTGGAAAACAGGGCATTCGGAGGAAGGCATATCGGCCCACCGGGCTCATAAAGGTGGTCAGTTTTGATGACTCCTCACTGAGTGGCACCTGCCAGAATCTACATTTTGCATCAAGGATGCTGAACACCTTTGCTTCTGGCATGTCAGCGATCACCTGTTCTACTGTTTTCATAGGATGATGTGGCCTGAGGAGGGCTGTGTTGAGGTGCACAGGGTCAATACACAGTCTTACAGCACCATCTTTTTTACATGCAGCCACCACTCAATCAGTGGGCTCCTGAACTAATGACCCCCAATTTAGTGATTCTGTTGAGTTCTTTGATTATTTTGTCTTTCATTGCTAATGGCACTCACCTGGGAGTACATATTGCAGGGTGCACAGAGGGGTCCAGGCGCATGTGATATGCTACAGGTAGTTTGCCTATAGTGCTGCAGTCAAAGAGATCCTTATACTCTGTGTGCTCAGGGGCACCTCCTGGAGAGCGTGCACATTTGGGCCTAGTTATCACTGTCTCTGAGGCCCAATAGGGGTTTTACATCATTGTCAGCAACATGAAACTGTAATGTCCTGCATGTGAAGTTCACGTTAGTAACACCTAAAGTCTTTACGATCTCACCGCCATAAGCCACAAGGTTGACTACATGGTTGTGGTCCACATGAGCACCTGGGTCGTGTGCTGGAGAACGCCCTTGGGCAGTACATTGCACCGGGCTCCGGTTGCTTCCCTGTGTTGGAAGTGAGCAGGATGGTAATTATCTCTCCTCTATCAGCTGGCATCTTTACACTTTCACAGTAAAATAGGTCTGCTGGTTCATATGCAATTTGTGCATCCAGTTCACTTATTCTATGTGTCTGCCCTCCTCTGCATACGGTGTGGGGTGCTCTGTTTGACTGAGATGGACCTTGTCCTGGTCTGTTAAAGGTGCGTGTTCTACTTGATCTGTAGCATTTAGAGAAGTGATTCCATTTTCCACATGCGTTGCAGCATTTGTTGAAAGCTGAGCAGCTACTGCTGTCAGATGTGTGCTGGCCACCACAGTTCAAGCATGTATATTATTGCACAGTACAAACTTTGCTTTCGTTCTTTAGTTCTCTGGCACCTGCTTCTTTTTTTATTTCTTTATTCCCTTTTTCAGATTGCTCATTTAGCATGCATATTTTGATGGCTGAGTTTAAGGTGTGTTAAGCTGTGTGCGGATGTTGTCATTTTGAATACCACATACAACTCGATATCTTATCAACTCGTCGTGCAGCGTGCCAAATTCGCATTTTCTGGCTAGTGTTTTTAACGTGGCAACATATGATTGGATTGTTTCATGTGGCTTCTGGTTTGTTGTATTGAATGAATGTCTATCCATGATTACATTCTTTACAGGCAGGCAAATTTGTTCAAATTTCTGTACCAGTACGTCTGAATCTTCCGGATCTTCTTCCTCTGTGAAAGTGAATGTGTCATATTTATCCTGGGCATCGGGACCAGCGAGGTTCAGAAACGTGTACGCTTTCACCTTTTTAGTTGCTGCTGAAAGACCGGCGTTGCTGTATGTGCCATTCGCGCTTAAACTTCGTCCAATTATCTGCAATATTCTCGTCAAAGACCAGGAGATTGATCTTACGAAGTCCTTGTGCCATCGTAACTACAGGCTAACTTCTGACACCATGTAGATGCGTGTAAACAAATTTAACTGACTGGTGTAGAACTGAGGTCTCGCTTTTCTTTCTTTCTACTTCCACACCCTGCACTTCCGTATTTACATACACACAATCCTCTGGGGCATCCTACGTCATCTCTTACGAACAGCCACAGGGGGGTAACAAGAAACCATCAATATAATCTACAAAGGTGATGCCAATGACCTTAGTATGGTGTTTCCACCAACATGACACTTCATCAGTTGTGTACCCCAGTTTCACTGGGCACAATGGTGTACAGACCGATCAGACCCGGGTGTGTGTCACATGCAGCCCACACTTTGTCCATCCGCTTCAGCCACAGCCAGTGTCTGCTTCTTTTCAGCAACATTAGCAAATTCCCTGACTATTCTCTGCTGGATCTGTCATCTGATGCCCACCTGTTTCAGCAGCCTTATAGTGGAACTAGCCACAAAGCCCCTTCATCACACTTCTACCAAGTATACTTTAGCTGTCCTGTCCCACTTCTCAGCTGACAAGTTGGAATATCGCAGCTTTTTTCTTTCAAAGGTCTTGTTAATGGCTTATTGACAGGGGACTGTCAATTCAACTATTATGACAATCCTTGAGCTTGGGAGACTGCTTTAGCTAGATGCTTCCTCTTGATGGCGTACCTCCTTCACCACTAGATGTCACTGTTCCTGTAGTGTGGCCTTTTGCCATGAAGGTGTTGTTATTCCAAAACCAAGACCCCTCTGCCATATTGGACTTGCCCCACAATATTCCGGTGCCAGCAGCAGCTTCTGTTGCTGGATTCCATTTCTTCCCTGTCGCCAAAATCTCAAAGGGATCCATGAAGAAAACTGATGTATTACAAAGAGAAACCCCACATGGTCCAAGAGAGACAAAGGAAATTCCAGCACGTACAGTAGGACTTTCTCTATCCTTATTGTATGTTGGTACTCTTGCCATTTAAAATCACCCTTAGCCAGTGAACAAGTGAGTTTGATGATAGTTCTGGTTAAATGAATTACAAGTTTATGTATTTCAAACCTGTCATATTTAATATCAAATTGATCCTCATTTAAATTCCTCTTTGTTGATGTATGTTGTGTAAACATAGCAGACACTTTACGCAATAACCTGGACTAATATTTGCCACGAGGCCATAAACATGCAAATTGGGTACTTATGCAAGTGTATACACATAGCATTAAGTTTTGTACCTCTTAAGATGATTTACTTGGAATCAGAAATGTTTAGCTGATAACTGTCATGCTCTCTCTCTCTCTCTCTCTCTCTCTCTCTCTCTCTCTCTCTCTCTCTCTCTCTCTCTCTCTCTCTCTCTCTGGTGGAGATAGTTTAAACAGTAGAGGGGCATTTTACCAAAGAGGGCACCCAGCCCGCTTGTCCTGCATGGCTCATTGGCTCCTTCGAAACACTATTCAAACATTATGGTCTTACAAAACTTTAACATAACACACTGACAGGACCATGCCAATAACAGCCTGTGAAGAACTGTGAAGTGTACGCTTGTTAAGTGACCGATCTACAAAGGGTGGTCCTGATGTATTTTTTTTTTACATCTACTACATACAACAGTGTTCCCCAATCCTGGTCCTGGAGTACCCCCAACTATGCACATTTTTGATGTGACTCTAATCTGACATACCCTTCTGAGGTCTTGGAGTCTTTACTAATGATACTAATGATGAAGTTGAAACAGGTGCATTTGATTAAAGAGCTATGGAAAATGTGCAGTGCTGGGGGTACTCCAGGACCAGGATTGGGAAACACTGATGTACAAATCTGCTTATTGAGTGTCCAGTTAGAAGCTTAGCTTTTTGTTTTTCCAGAATATCTGTATTGGTTTATTTGGCAATGACGTTGTGTTGGTAGAAGGTGTTCTACTTCATGCGGCACTACGCAGACTGATTAGCATATGACGTGTATGGCACATCAACAATAACACAGCAACCTTGTATCTGTAATGACATCTAGCATGCAAATCTGATCTGGGCTGCATTTCCCAAACAACAAGATAACTCACTGCACCACTAAAGTATGACCGTGTATGAGGGATGAATATTCAGGGCATGGACTCTGTAGAAACGGCTGTTTCAGCTAAAACTGCAGCACCCTTGTTGGCTGTGGTGTACTTGCTGTCTGCCTTGCTGATGCACTTGTCCTCTGCTTTCTCATATGGTCAGATATTCTTTAACAGGAAAAGAGGAAACTTAATTCAAATGCAGATAAAAGTAGTGATTATTAAGTTTAACAAAATAAAACAAAATCCATAGTATGAGCAGGGCAAAAGAACAGAACAAACTATAACCAGGGCAATGTGGGTGGGCTGAAAGGTGGTGACAATTATAGGAGCCCCTACTGCCTAGAGGGCCCCACAAAATCCAACAGTTCCCTCTCTGTCAATTTTTTAACATGTGTTGAGACAAATGGGGTTTGAACCTATCATCTCTGATCATAATTTCAAAGGCCAATGAACTTGGCAAATAGCATCCGCATGCCAGTCTCCACCCCATACATACGGGTATAAAGGAAGATGGCAAGCCCATTCATTTAGCCTTTCTTTTTCAGGAACATGCTGAGCGACTTGTCTCTGACTAAAACTTTAAATTCTGCTGGATTTACAACTTATACAGCGGATCTGTCTCCATGTTTCAGAGTGCAACATTCCCCTGGGTGCTTCAGCAGAGATTCACACTGTCTCTTCACAGCATGCACTTCTTCAGACAGTTTGCCATTTCCACAATTCTGGCGGGCACGATACCTACGTCACATGTTTGGGGTTCCAGCAACTTTCGTAAATCCAACATGTTCTATCTATGAGAACGTGTCTGTGAAGGTGTTGCGGTCACGGCCATCTATATTCTTTGTAAATGCAGCACCAACTTTACAATAAAGACGGCTCTCCTGGTGGCGCTCGCCTCCATCAAGGGGGTAGGGCACCTGTAGGCACTCTCTGTCACATTTGCCAAGTTCATTGGCCTTTTGAAATTATAATTAAAGATGATAGGTTCTCAAGTTCAAACACAAATTTTGTCTCGAAACAATGTCTCGTTCCCTATATTAAGGAACAGATGTTACATTTGCAACCAAGACGTTATACTTTAAAACCCACTGTTCTATACATAATTATAATATATACATTTTGCCTAAAAATGTAATGATGAACATGCATCTGGTGAATGAAGTTTTCCAAATACCTGTCTTAAAGCAACACTAGTGAACTTTTGCTCACGAGTTCCCCCATGTGGTTGATAAGTGCAATTGTCTGTTACCCATGTTGCAAATAATGTTGCTGTATAAGCTTCTCCATGGCCAGTGTTTTTTTACTTTTGTTTACTAAGCTGATGGAACCGGTGAATGCAGAAACGTTGTTTGAAAACCATGTAGTACTCTTCCGCAGGCAGGGGATGGGTCAATCAATTATTGTTTTTTTGTTTTATTGTTATTAATGAGTAAATTTTTTTGTCATCAACTTTTAAACTGCCCACTGATCTAATCATTCAGGCCTTGCACATTGTTTTTTTAACATCATCTTACATAACTGAACAAAATATCTCCATACCAAAGCTTACCTTGTGCAAGGGTCTGCACTATATCCATATGAGGGACCGCCTGGAAAAGCACTTTTAATGCACATCTGCTACCTCCACCATCTGATCACATTTTCCCACAGCATATACTTTTCTATAACTATTATATATCTTAACAAAAATGTAACATGTTTGATATCATGTGGCAGCTTATGATTTGAGCAGAATTGTAATCAACAATTGAAAATCATCCTTTGTTATTTTAACATGAGTTGAAGTAAGGCCTGTTGTACACTCCTCAAAAACAGTGCCACAAAGCCAAACGCACAAAAATGTGACGCACAAAGGGAAAACAGTATTGCAAGTGAATACAGTAGTTGACTAAAATGCAAAATATTTAAGGAGCATTGCAAATTAATTAGTAGGTATTGCAAATAAGAGTTGCAAACGATTTTTCTCTTTGCTCTATTTTTTTGTGATTATTGTGCTTGTGCAAAAAAATACCTTATTTTGCTCAACTTTATTTTGTTTTGCAAATATACTGTATGTGGCATTACATTAAATTGGAATTTGGCAGGTAAGGGAACTCTTGACACAAAATGGGGGTGGAGGGTTGGATAGCAAACAAAAAAGTGCAGATTTTTATTGGTGACGATTCTTGCATTCATACTGCTAATCATGGACTCATAGAATTTAATGAGATTAATTTCCCTCCGTCTGGAGTCACTTTGCGATCCAATCACTTTGCAACTGTTCAGCTGCCTATGTGTAATATGGTCCGACATGATCTGTCCTTGACAAAAACACATCTATCTATTTGCCTCTTTTTTAGATGTACAGCATATGATAATGTCCCATCTATTAATTGTAAATTCTTAGACAAATTTTTCAGTTCCTCCAATGCATCTAGCAAATGCCCATAAATGTATAAAGTCTCCAGAGGACAGCTTTGCTGCAAGTCCCTCAAACATGCATCTCTCTCTTTGAAGTGACTGTAGAGAAGTGGCCTGCAGATCATGCATTGTCCATACAGCTTTAACTGTTCTATATGATGATGCTACCAATTTAACACCAAGGACTCGTCCAATCTTTTCTTCTGAACACCTATGAGGCTGCTGAATCCAGTTATCTTTGCTTTTTGGGGGACTAGTGATAAAAAGAATATAATTTGTCAATGAAACTAGTGAAATTATTAATTCCGGAGCAACCCTTTACAGCATCCCCAACAGAGAGCTCTAACCTATGACTCAAACAATGCCATCCAATGAGACAAGAGCTCCATCTGTGTAAAACCCAACTGAATATTCCTTTAGGAAAGCATCCTCAATGCCATGTGTGAGTGGCATTATTCCTGTTCCAGACTGTGGCACTGCTGCTGCTTTGACCTGTGGGACTGTTGCTGTTCTGAGCTGTTGCTTTTGCTCTGACCTGTGGGACTGCTGCTGTTCTGGGCTGTGGCACTGTTACTGTTGCTCTGACCTGTGTGACTGCTGCTGTTCTGACCTGTGGGACTGCTACTGATCTGACCTGTGGGACTGCTACTGATCTGACCTGTGGGACTGCTACTGTTCTGACCTGTGGGACTGCTACTGTTCTGACCTGTGGGACAGCTACTGTTCTGACCTGTGGGACCGCTGTTGGTCTGACCTGTAGGACCGCTGCTGATCTGACCTGTAGGACCGCTGCTGATCTGACCTGTAGGACTGCTACTGTTCTGATCTGTGGGAACGCTGCTGATCTGACCTGTAGGACCGCTGCTGATCTGACCTGTAGGACCGCTGCTGATCTGACCTGTGGGACCGCTACTGTTCTGACTTGTGGGACTGCTACTTTTTTGACCTGTGGCACTGCTGCAGATCTGACCTGTAGGACTGCTACTGTATTGACCTGTGGGACTGCTACTGTTCTGACCTGTGGCACTGTAGCTGTTGCTCTGACCTGTAGGACCGCTGCTGATCTGACCTGTAGGACTGCTACTGTTCTGACCTGTGGGACCGCTACTGTTCTGACCTGTGGGACTGCTACTGTTCTGACCTGTGGCACTGTTGCTGTTGCTCTGACCTGTAGGACTGCTGCTGCTCTGAACTGTGGAACTGCTACTGTTCTGTGCTGTGGGACTACTGCTGATCTGACCTGTAGGACTGCTACTGTTCTGACCTGTGGGACTGCTACTGTTCTGACCTGTGGGACTGCTACTGTTTTGACCTGTGGCACTGGTGATGATCTGACCTGTAAGACTGCTACTGTTCTGACCTGTGGGACTGCTGCTGATCTGACCTGTAGGACTGCTACTGTATTGACCTGTGGGACTGCTACTGTTCTGACCTGTGGGACAGCTACTGTTCTGACCTGTGGGACCGCTGCTGATCTGACCTGTAGGACTGCTACTGTTCTGACCTGTGGGACCGCTGCTGATCTGACCTGTAGGACTGCTACTGTTCTGACCTGTAGGGCCGCTGCTGATCTGACCTGTAGGACCGCTGCTGATCTGACCTGTAGGACTGCTACTGTTCTGACCTGTGGGACTGCTACTGTTCTGACCTGTGGGACTGCTACTGTTTTGACCTGTGGCACTGCTGCAGATCTGACCTCTAGGACTGCTACTGTTCTGACCTGTGGGACTGCTACTGTTCTGACCTGTGGGACTGCTACTGTTTTGACCTGTGGCACTGGTGATGATCTGACCTGTAGGACTGCTACTGTTCTGACCTGTGGGACTGCTGCTGACCTGACCTGTAGGACCGCTGCTGATCTGACCTGTAGGACTGCTACTGTTCTGACCTGTGGGACCGCTGCTGATCTGACCTGTGGGACCGCTGCTGATCTGACCTGTAGGACTGCTACTGTTCTGACCTGTAGGGCCGCTGCTGATCTGACCTGTAGGACCGCTGCTGATCTGACCTGTAGGACTGCTACTGTTCTGACCTGTGGGACTGCTACTGTTCTGACCTGTGGGACTGCTACTGTTTTGACCTGTGGCACTGCTGCAGATCTGACCTCTAGGACTGCTACTGTATTGACCTGTGGGACTGCTACTGTTCTGACCTGTGGGACCACTGCTGATCTGACCTGTAGGACCGCTGCTGATCTGACCTGTAGGACTGCTACTGTTCTGACCTGTGGGACCGCTACTGTTCTGACCTGTGGGACTGTTACTGTTCTGACCTGTGGGACTGCTACTGTTTTGACCTGTGGCACTGCTGCAGATCTGACCTGTAGGACTGCTACTGTATTGACCTGTGGGACTGCTACTGTTCTGACCTGTGGGACCGCTACTGTTCTGACCTGTGGGACCGCTGCTGATCTGACCTGTGGGACCGCTGCTGATCTGACCTGTGGGACTGCTACTGTTCTGACCTGTGGGACCGCTGCTGTTCTGACCTGTGGGACCGCTACTGTTCTGACCTGTGGGACTGTTACTGTTCTGACCTGTGGGACTGCTACTGTTCTGACCTGTGGGACTGCTACTGTTCTGACCTGTGGGACCGCTGCTGATCTGACCTGTGGGACCGCTGCTGATCTGACCTGTGGGACTGCTACTGTTCTGACCTGTGGGACCGCTGCTGATCTGACCTGTGGGACCACTGCTGATCTGACCTGTGGGACCGCTACTGTTCTGACCTGTGGGACCACTGCTGATCTGACCTGTGGGACCGCTACTGTTCTGACCTGTGGGACTGCTACTGTTCTGACCTGTGGGACTGCTACTGTTCTGACCTGTGGGACTGCTACTGTTCTGACCTGTGGGAATGGTACTGTTCTGACGTGTGGGACTGCTACTGTTCTGACCTGTGGGACTGCTACTGTTCTGACCTGTGGGACTGCTGCTGATCTGACCTGTGGGACTGCTACTGTTCTGACCTGTGGGACTGCTACTGTTCTGACCTGTGGGACTGCTACTGTTCTGACCTCTGGGACTGCTACTGTTCTGACCTCTGGGACTGCTACTGTTCTGACCTGTGGGACTGCTACTGTTCTGACCTGTGGGACATTTTACATTCTTGTTTTTTTTGTAATTTGTGTAACTGGTGTACACTGTTATTGTATATACAAATCATGATGAAATACCCCTAAAAAATAATCAGTCATCAACTAATTCCGCTTGACTCCCTTTCTGTCCATCTCTGTAAGATACATTGATACATGGCTGAATTTGTGTGTTAATAGTAGGGTACAGAAAGATAAAGATATAATTATCATCTTTATTATTAAAATTCACTAGCTTACATAGGTTTTAGCAATGGACCTGTTCATATGTTCATGTCCCTGTATAGTGAGACGCAGGTGCTGTAAACTCACTCCCTCAGGGACATGCAAAACAAGCAGATTCTATATTTAAACCTGAACAATTATTTACCTTATTTATAGCACAATAAAGTTTCGCATTTATTATAAAAAGGTTGGTTAGGTGGACACAGTAACCTTACTATTGACGGTCAAATTAAATGAGTATATTTGTGATTTTGTGCAAGTCTTGCCTCTCAAGTCTCGCATCTGGCGCGCTGGGTTTCTCACTTACAACAGTGGGCAGTAATCGGGACGCCTTAAAAATATATACAGAATTTGGGGAAGAAAATAATTTAAAGAAATCTGGGGTACACTAACATCAGCTTTGTAACACTGCACTATACTAACAAAAACAACCTCTTTGAATATTTTATGAATATGCAATTGGCTAAACACATAAAAACACAATAAAATTTGCCAGTAAGAGTGTGTTTTTGTGTTTCTGAATGGTATAATGGCATTCAAAACAGTGTGGAATAGTGTTTTTTACAAAGAGTGAAATGAGAATGAAAATTATATCTATAATATTTAAACTTGTATGATAAATAAAGAATTTCTAACTAATAGAAAAATCTGAAAATGCATGTCAAAATTCCTTACTTTAATAGTCAAATGTATATAATGTTTGCGGTATTTATTATTTATTGACCTTGTGGCCTTATTCTTAGTATTTCACCAACTATTCCCAACTAAGTAATATCATGTTGGAATAAAATACAGAAAAAACAGGAACTTACCTGAATCACAGCTAGTTAAAACTTTCTTTATATAGAAACACTAACATTACACTAAACATCACATCACATCCACAACACATATATGCTATGAAATGAGAACATATTAATATATGCAACACCAACACAGATATGAAACAACATACTGGACCTAACTCACCATTTAGATTCAGCTCTGACTGCACTACACGGAAAGATGTGGACAGTTTCTAGACATCAATGCACATCAGTGCATGCATTGGTGTCTATATACAAATGTATTCATATCATACATTTGTAACACATTAAAACAATGTGATTATTTTAAATTGTGAAAATTGTACCCACAGGTAAAATGTATTCATTGAACTGTTGACTGTATTATATCCTACCCATAATACAGTTAACCACACTATTGAGATATCACTTTTGCCCATGGTTATGTTGCATGAGTACACTTACAAACACAGGAAAGGAATCCACATCACAAAAATGGAAATCAAATCCTTACAACAACTAAACTCACAAAACGACCAAGTGAAACTGACAGAATAACCCAAATATATATAATATGGGGTTGGACAAAATGTTGTAAACACCGGGAAAATAGAAGCTTTTGTGCAAGTTCTACCAGGAACACTCTACGCTGTCATTCATTGCAAACACGCAAGTCATACTTGACACTTGGAGTATAGACCACTTCAAAAAAACGTAAACAACGCTATAGGCCAACGCTGGTCCAAAATAACTTTCTGTTTCAGTTTTTTAACACTACACAAAGATTCAATTATATATGTAGATTAAAAAAACTAAATGAATTCGGAAGTGCTTCTGGACCAGTTTTTACATCTTACAAAGTGGTCTATTTCTCTCTTATTTTTGCATTTGCAGGAACTGATGCCCCCGTTCTTTCCACCAGCAAGTCAGTCCCTGTTCATACATCCATTGGATAGGCTCTGCCCCTGCCTCCATCTTTTGGTAAGAGCAGCAATAATCTGTTTTCCTCTGGATTCAAAATATGAACTGGACATATGCCAAAAAAAACGTTTAATTCATTAAATTTGTAAAAATGTATCTATTTGGAACCATCTTGCCAATCCACTTGTGAAATAAATATTGTTTAAATGTTTTCCTGGCCCCTGAGTCTTTCTGGTAGAAATAGCTGACAACTATGACAACTAAGGTGCTGGTCGACAACTGGCCTTTAATACCACTTCAAACCTTCTTTTCTCTACCTAGTTGCTTCACAGTGGTTGTTATTTAGGAACCTGTTTATCACTTTTCTCATAATTGGTGACAAGTCACCCATTTAAGCAATTTATTATACTAACCATTGTTCTATCATGTTCAAGACATTGTTTTGGCATGTAACCTGGACAATATAAAGTAATAAAAAATTACCTGAATGTTTTTTAGCCTACACAAATAATGTTAACCCCTAAAAAATAAGTGTTTATACTATTTTGTCCAATTCCCATACAAATAAAAATCAAATCACTTGTCCAGCCTTGACCACAACCACAACTACCAGTGCTTAAAAAGCAAGCCCAACACCAAACAGTTATACAAAACTCAAATAAAACTAAAGCTTTGTATATCTAAATGGTATAACTTCATGGTGAAACACAAATGCACGATAAAAAGTGCAGATGAAATTAGAACCACACCAACAACTATGTCAAGCATGTCTTGTGACAGATTATGTCCATATACAATATGTATATGTAAATTATTATAAAAATTTAGAGATATGTTGCAGATATTTACTGTTTCATCATAGTGCCACACTCCCTGGCCATCCAGCAGCTCAGAGCTCACACTATTGTCCTGATCGATTAGCCAGCGATGAACGACATGGGCCTAAAAAGACACACGACATAAACACAAGAAGCCATTAAATCTTTACACCTTTGAGATAAAATATACAGAAGAGAAAGGAAAAAGAGTAAATGGATAAAGAGAGAGAGAGTGACAGAGAGAGTGATAAAGAGAGAAAGAGAGGGGAGGGAGAGAGAGAGAGTTGGAAAAGAAAAGAGACACCCCATCTATTTCTTATGACTTCCACTCCTAAATGAGTCAGATCATTGAAAAAGTAAAATGAGAGAATGCAGACGCACATGGAAAAAAAGAAAATAGTAAGGCACAAACAAACCCAAGGGTAGTTTGAGTTTATAGTTATATTTTATATTTAAGTTGAAACTTGCCTAGAAATAAATAGACACACATGACATACTTATTGACAGTAGGAGTACAGAATTAAAATAGCACAGCTCTGATAATTTGGTCTTGGATGAGTTCATATTAAAATCTACTTTTGAAATCTACCTTGAAACTGTTAAGGAGATGCGTGAGATTACTGAAGTCTTATCTGAGGAGAAAAATGAGGAGCTCAGATGCAAAAGCCGCTAAACGCCACCTCGGTGAAAAAATGAGATAATGATATTGACCGAATGCTCTCGGCATGTATTATATGTTCATCAAATACCTTTGCTTCAAATCCGCTTAATCCTGGCCTCACGCCATTTAGAAATACTGCTTTGTTGTCAGAAACTGCTAAACGCTACATTGATTCAAATGTCACATGGATCACAGATTTTTTGAGTTGAGTAATGTGACCAGTCATTTACACCTCAACAGCGCAAGTTGCTATATGTTTAAACTAAACTCATTTAAACCTTGCCAATTTAAACATTTAAGCACAACTTTATTAATAATTCATCTTTATTTAATTTATACACTGACGATACAATGTTATTTTACATTTGATTTATATTCATATTTCTCAGTAGTCCTTTTTCCTTAAACACAGTAAATACAGCATCGTCGCGAAACTGTGACCCTAAAACCATGACTCAACCAAACCATTAGTAATTTTAATCGTTACACGTTAGTTGTTCATGAGTGTCTTGTTTGATACGTGCCATTAAGCTGCCCACTGGTCTTTAGAAAAATCCTGTTTTCGACATATTATTAAAATACATTAAGTTTAGTCAATGTAAACAACAATTATATTAGTTAAGAGGTTAAATGCTTTATCCCATAAGAAACAAATCCATAAAGCAGAAAAGGTATACTGGTACATTTCCTCCACTCCTAAAATACAACATAAACCACATTTAAAATACGCTATGAAAAATCAATATGGAAAATCTATTTAAATGGAATATGAAAATTCTGTCATCATTTACTCACCCTCAGGTTGTTTCGAACCTGTATAAATGTCTTTGTTCTGATGAACACAGAGAAAGATTTATGGAAGAATGTTAGCAATTTTCAGTTCTGGGGCATCATTCAGAACTGTTTGTTTTCAACAGAACAAAAATATACAATCATTTTTTCTGCTATGGTAGTGGATGATGAAAATTGCAATTCATTTTTGGCTGAACTATCCCTTTAACTGTAGAATGAGGTCTGAGATCATTAAGAACAACATCTCCACCTGCCTGTTTTCCTTAGGTTCAAATAGCTTTTTAATCGATTGACGTTAATGCATAGGTTGCAGTGAAATTTAAATTGGCAGAGACAAAATGTAGATGCAACAACAAATAATAAGTTAATAAGCAATCAATGAGATAAATGTAAATAAGTAAACAAATCCAATATGTGTGTGTGTGTGTGTGTGTGTGTGTGTGTGTGTGTGTGTGTGTGTGTGTGTGTGTGTGTGTGTGTGTGTGTGTGTGTGTGTGTGTGTGTGTGTGCTGTGCGTGTGTGTTGTCTAAGAAGCCGATTCATTTTTTTTATTTTGTACTATTTACTTTTTAAAATAGTATAAATAAAAATAAAAATAGATTGATTAATGTTTAACAAAATGCTTTCCATGTTTTTTTTTACTAAAACAGTGTTTGTGTTTTTTTCTAAAACAATGTTTATGCTTGAATGTATCATTATTTAAAAACTGATGCTTTCAATCAACATTTGAAAAAATTAAAAAATCTAAACCTTTACAAAAAGTAGCTATAAATAAAAGTAACTATGTCTATCAAGAAATAGGCAATCCACAAATCTCTATAGAGAGCTATAAACGCTGATGGTTGCACAATGCTATTGCACATGTTTTTTTTACCAGATGGCACTAAAAATAAATATCGCATTAATATAAATAACTATTGCATAAAATATTAGAGAACACCATGACATTGCCTAAATAAAAAATATTTATTATTGAAGAAAAAACATTATTACATAATAAATATTACATATTATCCTGCCCTAAGAACACCAGTTCCTGACCGCTATCATATTTAATTTGAAAATTAAAACATGCATTGCAAGAAACTTGATCAAGTGCAGATCTCTACTTCATTGACTGAATAGCTTCTGCCAGATGTCTTGTTTCTAATTTGTTTTCATAATCTGAGTAATTTAATATTTTTTTACCCTAGCAATCACTTTGTCATCTATTAACTGGAATCCCATAACAATAATAATGCGAATGCACAACTAGTTCTGGACTGGAACATGTCAGCAAGGCGCATCATCTATGCCAGTGTTTTGGTCAGGTGTTTTATATAGAGAGACATCTAAAATATTTTGGAAGGGGGGGCCCCAAGGACTGGACTTGAAAAACACTGATCGGTGCATCACTGCACTAGTAGATGGTGAAGCAGGTGTAAATAATAAACTTTTGTAACTGGGTGAAGCTAAGGATCTATGTAACTACTGGAAGTACAGGTATCTGTTTTATAAAAAAAACACTCAGCAATGCATACACCTTAACTCTGTAAACTATGCTATATGTGCGCAGTTCCATGTTGGAATTTAAAACGCTGCTGGCGAAGGTGTGTATATTCTCAAACCATAACTATAGGGACAGGCCAGGGATATGGCAGATTTAAAGGATTAACCCCGTGCTGTATTTGCATCTCGTCTTAAGGCGAGTTTTCACTTCAGCGTCGGACTCAGGCCTATGTCGTAGCCTGACATGCACCTCTCCAAAAATGTAACAGCACGTCAAAACAATAACGGACCATAAACTGAAGAACAGACAAGGCTTAAATACATAGGGAAACGTAATTAAGGGAAACAGAAACAGGTAAGGAGCTAATTAAGTAATGATAAACTCAGACAAAAAGAACAGAAGACAAAGCCAAACCAAAACTGAATATACATGTGACATTACACACACCCCCCCCCCCCCAGCAAGGCATGTCCTTGCCCTGTCAAGTCCAACAGAGGAGGGAGGACGGGGGATCAGAAGGAGGACGTGGAGCAGGAGAGGGGCGAAAACAAAAATGAGCCCAGGTATAAGTCCATAGGGGCATGGAAGGTGGGAGGAGACATGAGGAATCCTGGAGCAGGAGGAGCCAGGTGTTGGTCCAGGGACCAGCCAGGACGAGGGCCCACGGTGGAGTAGCTGGTGGGATGGTGGGCCATGATGAAGATGAGGGAGTGAAGAGCCAAGGTGTAGCCGATGGGTTGGTGGAGGTCGAGTTCGGGTTTTGGAGGATGGTGGCAGAGACATGGGATACTCAACACCCGAGGTATAGCTGGCAGCTGAAAATCCTAAAGCTCATCTGCCCCAACGGCATTGCCATGCAGAGGGTGAGCTGAAGTGTCTTCAGGTGCCAGCAGACCCAAGGCTGATGAACTGGCTGGCAGCGACTGAGAAGGTGGGCCAGGGAGGCTGGGCGGGACCTCCTTGCAGGCTGGAGAGGAGGTGCTGGCTGAAGAAAGAAAGCTGGGCAGGACCAGCAGAGTCAAGGAAGAGCTGGGCAGGACCAGCTGAGGCAAGGAAGAGCTGGGCAGGACGAGCTGAGGCGAGGACGAGCTGAGGCGAGGAAGAGCTGAGGTGAAGAAGAGCTGGGCAGGATGAGCTGAGGTGAAGAAGAGCTGGGCAGGACAAGCTGAGGTGAGGAAGAGCTGGGCGGAACCAGCAGGGACGAGGAAGAACTTGGGCGGGATCAGTGGAGGAGAGGGAGAGCTGGGCGGGACTTAAAAATGCGAGGAAGAGCCGAACGGGAACAGCGGGGAAGGTAGGAGCCAAAAATCCACTCCATTAGCCCAGTCAGAGTCCAGTAGCAGCTCACCCTCTGCCATGGGAGTGTAGGCGGGGCTTCCCTCTAAGCCCTCGATCATCACAAGTACTCCCAAGGGGATGGGCGATGTTGCCGGCTCACACACCTGGTCAGACGCGTCTAGAGGCTCATACTCCGGGGTGATGATCGGCGTTGTCCTCTGCGGGGCAGACGGTGAACAGAGATCCATTGTTCACCAGCACCCACTCCATGAAATCGGTGAAATCCTCTCCGGGACTGTTTGCTGGCAGGCATGCCTTACACCGCTTGCTCAGGCAGGAGATGTGAAAAACAGAATGAACGGTCGTGGGTAAGGCACGCCAAATCTAAAAAGTCCCAGGTGTGGTCCTCCAGCGAAATGTCCATCTGCTCCAGGCTCCAACAAAATATCAAGAACACGCCATTAAATACTTCTCTTTACCGTCCGGTGTTCTGTCACGGAATGCTGTAGTAATAATGCGCACAACAATGAGAGATAACCCAAAAGGGGTCTTTAATAAATCCACAAGAGAATGACTGAAGCAACACGTAACACAAAACAATACCAGACCATGAACTGAAGAACAGACAGTGCATAAATACATAGGGAAACGTAATTAAGAGAAACAAAAACAGGTGAAGTGCTAATTAACTAATGATGAACTCAAACAAAGCAAAGGGAACATAGAAGACAAACCAAAACTGAATATACATGTGACATATATAATATATGATAATAATATTTATAATATAAATAAACATTAACAATATAAATTAACGATAAATCTCTCTTATATGCTATTTTTTTCATTTCATAGGAACCATTATTTGTTAACTACCCATATACTTAATGACACTAAATCACAAGTGTTCCTGGAAGGCCAGTGTCCAGCACAGTTTAATTCTAACCACACCTGCTTCGAAGAGCTTGGTTTGCTGGTTCAGGTGTGTTTAATTAGGGTTGGAGCTAAAAAAAAAAAAAGTGTATTTGAATTCATGCAGCGTTCTGCGTAACCCTAACCCAGGCATGTGCAGGGGGAAAAGGGTGCTTATGCACCTGCCCCTTTGACCCGTGATGCCCAAAGATGCCTTTGGCCCCTGATGCCCAGAGCGCTTATATACACCCTTAATGATGATTGACATGACTGAATGTTTAGACTTCTCCCGAACCTATGCTTATTTCTCCTAGACATCAAATCTCCTGTGTCTTAGATTTTTCTCCTCAGAAAAAGATATCACAAGCAACCTTAACAATGTGACAAACAAACTGTGATTGGATTTGCCAAGTCTGAAATAAAGTCAATATATTGAAGAGTTCAATGTGAACTCAAACATTTCTCATAAAATTTTCCCAAATCCAGATATTGTTGCATACATGATTTTATAATCTACATTTATTTTTAACCTCCATACTCTTAATGTATTGTAATACTTGTCTTATTTATTTCTGTTTTTATTTCTCATAAGCAATTTTAAGAGAAACATTTGAGACTAAGTTGATACCTAAATAAAACACAATACAACTCCATCAAATCTCCAGCGCTATAAAAGTGCAACCTCTGGGCAATAACATTTTGCTATGGGCTATCTCAATTGCTATATGATCTTTATCCTTTTAAAGGGATAGTCCATCCAAAAATAAAAAGAATCTGTCATCATCTCCAAGATTCTATCATCCACACATCCATACATCCACCTAAATATGCAGCCTGTGATATAAGATTTCATGTTTAATTAAGCTACATATTATTGACAAGTCAATCAGCCAGAGTAAGCATTTTCTGCTGCAGGATTCTAAGAGCTTAGTGCTTAGCTCAGCAGGGAGGTCTCCTGAAATGTGTCTGTGCTGCTGAGGTCAGTGATTTAGATTGCACTACGTATTCCTAGGAGAAAATATGGCAGAACTTAAGTTCTGTTATTTTAAATAGACTGGTGAAAATTGTAAACCATTGATGGCATGGACAGTGCAATCCTGTGGCTCAGCGGTGCTATCTGTGTTTGAGTCTATAGTACAAGGAGTAGCTAGCTTTCTGGTAACATTCCTATTAATCTCAACAACAGTAGCATGGCTGATGCAACACATTTTGTTCAAAGTGTAATGTTGGGGGAAAAGGTATAAAAGTCACTAACTACTGAAACTTTGTCTTTACAATTAACAAGATCTTCTGCCATTTATCACACAATACTTCCCCGCCATTTATCACACAATACGTCCCCGCCACTTATCACACAATACTTCCCCACCATTAACGAGTTGAAGGCATCTTATGAGTACAGCATAAACCAGGAGTATACAGCATAAACCAGGAGCAAAACTGCCTAACATTACCAAATAAAATGTTGAACCCATGATGAGTTACACGACTGTGCAAGCTTTGGTCGTGTTGATGGGCTTGATCTATGCTTTCATCATCATTCTGAATCCAATCTGTCTTTGACAAAAATGCATAACTTTTGTAATGTTTTACAAAACACCATCCAAACCCTGATCCCCTGGATTGAGGTGCACAACATATCACATTTTGGCTCAACCAATGTCATGAATGCAAAACGTATAGATAAAATATAAAAGTAATCATATCAAGTATGATGATCATAAGTAATATCATTTGCATTTGTGGCTGTTTAACTTGTTGCAACATACTGTAATATGCATCAACATTTTTGGATATTTGATGATGGACATAAAATACATGGTAAAAATGTTTTCCAAAAGAAGGAAAAAACATGAATTCTCCTTCGCACAGCACATAAGACATTTGAGCATGAAAAGCAATAGTGTGCTGAATCTGCACTTTTATACTAAGATAAAAATAGACCACAGCCACCGCTTCAAATATAGGCTATCTGGTTATATGAACATGAATGTGTGTTTTTCGTCAGAGAATGTACGAGAAGAGTAGGTTTACATGCAAATCTAAAGCGTCATGTTATTGCAGTGGGCACAAATAAACTGGGAATTCACTACTGGGAGAACACTGCTGGTCAAAATACTACTTCAAACAGAAAGGGATGGATGAAAAACATATAATACAAATCCATATCCAATATGTGATGCAGCCTGTAATCGTAAATAATATCATGTACATTCATTTGGCTAGAGACAAACTTGTGCCATTATCCCCTGAGGTTCTTTCTGTTATCAGAAGATTTAGAGTTTCTTGCCACTGTCACTTTTGTTTTGCTTAGTTGCAGTTTAAAATCGCAAACTTAATTTTCAATAATTGTTATTAAATTATAGCCG
Source organism: Oreonectes daqikongensis (assembly GCA_026939265.1). NCBI lineage: Eukaryota > Metazoa > Chordata > Actinopteri > Cypriniformes > Nemacheilidae > Oreonectes > Oreonectes daqikongensis. Next base: position 1,755,435 of record JAOTQM010000053.1, on the reverse strand, counting down.
TTAGCAGACAGTGTTAGATGGAAACAAAACTGAACTGAGCTATGTGATGACACCACTGTTCTCTACAGAGCTAGCTTTATAGATTATTTGATTTCATTTCAAAACTGACAACTTTTTCAACATTTGACACAATTATCGAACTGAATTGAATCAACATTTGAACTGATTCAAGGCAAATAACAACAATAGTGTCTTTTGTTAAGCGGCAGTAATTTGAACTAATTTAAAATAAGTGTACTCTACACTATGTCACACACTCTGCCATCAGGTCTATGAGTCTATGAATCTTGGGTATTGCCAACCCATATTGAACATGTATTTTATTCATTTATTTATTATGTATTTATTTATTTTCCTCATTAGTTTTTTAAATTGTCAATATAAGGGAAATTATGTTTCGAATGCCTGTTATTGCTCTAGCTTTCCATTGTCCATTGAGCGCATAAAATGTCCAACTAAATAACAACAAAACATTTATTTGTAACTATAGCTATCACCGACGTGATTTTATTAATTGACAAACCTTACTATGAAAAATCTATATTGTATTATATTGTAAACGCTATATAGCCTAAATAAATGCTTCACTTATCAAAGCCTGTGCATTCCAGAAAGGATCTGTGAACTGTGTGTACATTCAACTACGAGACAAAAGAGGAATAAAGGTGAACTCTGGTTATTGAAGTTACAATCTTATCCTTGAAACCATGTGTGTCTACGCACAGACCATGCACAGCACAACCTTTTGCCATTTCATCAACTTTCACTTTTTGCTCCCATCCAAACTTCACTTTGAAGGAGAACACACCAATGTCCTAACCTGCCATTAGTAATTTATCCATCCAAAATGACTTTTGTAGCATCCTGCCTAGCTGCTATGAAATAACCATGAATAATAAAGTGAAGCAAGAGAAAGAAAATAGGCATGTGGCAGAAACATGTAGCAAGTGTATATTACACAAAGTCCAGAATTATGTAATAACTTAAATGTCATGTTGCAAAACGGTTTCTTCTTTTCCATATAGAATTCAATCAAGCATGATATTTAACTTGATTTGTATTTAACAGATTGAGAAAATAACAGAAAGGAAGACAAAGCGAGAGAGGGAGAGGGAGAGGGAGAGAGAGAGAGGGAGAGAGAGAGAGAGATTACTGTTATGCATCCCACCGCAGATCTGAGCACAGTATGATCTGCTGTAATTTGAAACTCTGCAGCAGAAATCATTTGGTAGTGTTAGAGCTCTATACAGAAGATATACATAGACACACATAATAGATGTATCTACTGCTAGGCTACCATTATAGATTGTGTAAATATATTTAAATTAAAGCTTATTTTGTTGTTTCTACTTCAAATATTTTGTTATATTTTAGGTATTGTCATAGAACAACGTTTTAATTTATACAAAGTTAAAGTAATAATAAAAATATATACCATTTTAAACATGGTACAATTCCTCTTTTAACCTATACACAAGGATGTAGCCTACACAAAACACATAAAATAATTATATTTAAGAGGGGTGTATTTAAAAGAATGTTTAAAATCAAATACTTGTATTAAAATCGTACTACATGTATTAAAATTAAAATGTACTTTGGTTACTTGTTTAATGTAATGTGATATTACAATCTCGTTTTTTCAGTCTTTACAGAGCACGCTTACAATGATGTACTTCTCTGTGGAATTACCTCACCTGTACATGTACGTGTTAACACCAGAGACTGCATGCCGTGTGTTATTCTGCTGTCAAAGCATCCTGTCCCATAAATCTTGCTGTTAACCCTTCTTTTTTCATTTTACTTTCTCCCGCTCTCAATTTATCTCTCTTTCCTACCTTGCGCTTTTTATCCCGTGAGCGGCTTCTTTTCTTTGCCTTTTCCTCTTCTTTTTCCTTTCTCTCTTGTTCGGCGAGAGCCTCTAGGTCCTTATTCTTGCGCAGATGTTTGGCGGCTTGTGCCATAGTGCCTTTACCAGCCTACGAGTGCCGTGTTGGGTGAGATGACTATGTAGCTCCAAAGATCGATACTGGTGGGATTATTGCGTTTGGAACAACGTGCTTCCGATGCGGTCCTGCAGCACTGGAGTCTTGCCCCGTTTCCGTCTCCCCTCCGCTGCAGCACTAGTCGGGCAGGCAGACCTGAGAACCCTTCATTAAGAGGGATACTGCTGCAGCACTGCGCACTCTCTCTCTCTCTCTCTCTCTCTCTCTCTCTCTCTCCCTCTCGCTCTCTCTCTTTCTCGTATGTGCCCGTTCTATTCCACTCTTGTATGTTATATCTGCGGAGCATCTAAATTCAACCAGAATACCTTTCCTGCGTGCATCTTATTGTATTTTTTTTATTCTCTCTCATGTCTATTTAACAAAACTGAGAAATGGGCTGTTTTTAGGGTTGTCACTTTCAATGTGGAAAAATAAGGAGGAAGCCATTGACGCCAAGGTACAACACCTCCACCCATCTTGATAGTTTTACATTAAAACATCAGACACTAGTTTTTACATGAAACATTTAAAAATATCATTAATTAGGACATGTTATAAATATACAGTTGTGCACAAAATGATTCATGACCAAATGTAAATATGACCAAAGAAGACCTTTGATCTTTGATTTTAAAAATGTACAAAAAAATAACATTTTATTCATCAGCGAATAAGAATTTTAAATGGGGGGATTTCATTATCAAATACATGTTTTTCTCACATTGTTCATAACACCCTTTATTCAATACTTTTTGCATCCTTCTTTTGCCAAGATAACAGCTCTTAACCTATAATACCTGATAAGCCTGTTGGTACTTCTCCTCTTCAGTTTTCCCCACTCATTTTCTATAGGGTTCATGTCAGAGAACTGTGATGGCCATGCAGAAGCTTGGTCTTGTGCTCAGTGACCCATTTTGTTTTGATGTTTGGTTTTAGATCATTGTCCTGTTGGAAGATTCAGACTTGGCCCATAGCTCCTAGCAGGAACAGTCAGTGACAGTCAACAACAATGTTTATGAGCATACAAGAATTTAGTGTTTAGTCGATCGTGATGAATTCTTATTGCAACCGATGTAAACACAACAGTTTTTGCAACCAATGACAGATTCTACTTCTTCGATTAGATTGCATGCTACACGCACATCTCCAGGAAATTCTGTGGAAAACTTCAATGCACCCTTACAAAAATTAACCCTGCACTCCTTGTCCATGCAATTTTGTCCAGGTGTGTCTTATTAACCTGTTGACTTGTCTATGCTTATATGCAGAGTTCACACTGCACAATTTTCAAAGTTGTCAGGTCACTGTTCTTTTCACAATGCATGATCTGGTAGCCTTTAGTTGCTGCTATATGCACGATGGATGAACGACAGAAGGTTACACAAAGCATTACTTTACAGCTGACAGCTATTTGGTCTGCCAACCACTTTTGTAACCAAAGACACGTGAAAAGTAATGCAGGAAATAACGAAAGATAACGTATGACAGTTCAAATCTACAATCTTATTAATAAACTATTCAGAGCAAGTTAATGTGCCTCCACCCGATAATTTTTGACAGTAACTTAGTGACAAAAAGATGGTTATGGAAATGGTTATGTTCAATGCAGTTGTTTTGATAGATGGGAAAAGATACATTTCTAGTTTCAATATTTGTTCTTCAGACGTTCCTCTTTAAAAAAATGTAATTATAATGTTGGAATATTTCTTATTTCATTTTTTTTACTAAACAAAGGATTTTACAAATAGATATACAATTCTGTGTGACAAAAATTAAATTATAATGTTGGCACATTTCTTATTTCATTTTTCACCCCTTCTAATATAGCTCTAAATTTCAGGTGTTAATTGTACTTTTTATCTCCTACAAATGAGTGGATTGCTCAGATACTATTAATATGTGTAATTTAATATTTTGGCTTTCATCATCACTACTGATGTTAGCCTTGCTTCTGTAAAAGATGCATCAATCGATAGTCTTGGCAGGTGAACAACACCTGTTGCTGCAGTGTAAATCTTGTTGCACTCTTTATCATTGACTCTTGTGCCCTTCACTGAAGCCAATGACTCAAAAGTCAGTTCTGATTAATTTGCAAAGGCCACATAAAAAAAATCATTTTCCAAGGTAAGTTAGCTTGCTACCTTTTTACAATTGAAAGTGACTCCGTTTTTAATAAATGTATTAAAACTCTGTCTTGGTACTGTACTGGAGTCAAAAGCTTTGGGTATTTCATCTTTATTGCCAGCTTCTGTTTCATTTTTTTTTTAACAATTCATGTTGGATGATGATGTTTATAATTTCTAGATGAAAGATTATGCAGATGCCTGCAGAACAGAGGCCCATTACCATTGCCCTATTTAATCAAATTAGGAGAAATTGCAGTGGACGCTCACCTGCAGATGTGAGGATGGAGGCTGAGGTTGTATATTTGGTGGCAAAAACATTCTGAGTGGTTCCATTGTCAGCTGTTACCACGCCCGTGTTGACTCTGGAAAAGTTCTTTACTGCTGAGTTTAAAGACCATGATACTGTAGAGCAATTAATGTTTTTTGTACTTATATGTGGTCCTGGATCACAAAACCAGTCACAAGTACTGTAGTACGGGTATATTTGTAGCAATAGCCAACAACACATGGTATGGGTCAAAATGATAGATTTTTCTTTTATGCCAAAATTCATTAGGATATTAAGTAAAGATTGTGTTCCATGAAAATATGAAGAATTATACCCCTGAACTGGGAAGGGCTGTGAGCATTCCTCAATCTAGCAGGATATGCCGGTAATGGACTGCCAGACGTGAAGCTTGACAGCAAGCATCTGTAGGGTTGAGACGTTGCTTTTCGCCGGTTAGGGAGATGTGCAACGAGATGGAACGCTGCATGACGTCTGGGCACCGAAAAAGATTTAAACACCTGCTTTTGCTATCACAGTAACATTTGGTTTAGGAGTGCAAAACATGAGCGAGGCCGTAACCGGCAACATTTACATTGAGATGTAATGGGAAGAAGATATGTGAGGAGATGGAATGGCACATGACGGCAGGGCACCGATCTCTGTTACAGTATAGGGAGTTAAACACTTTTGTTTCGCTATCTCAGCAACGTTTGGTTTGGGAGCTCAAAACATGGGCGGCCCATGACCAGCAGCATTTACAGTGAGACGTAATGGGAGAGAAATATGTTAGGAGACAGACACCACATGACGGCGGGGCACAAAGCTCTGTTACAGCAAAGCGAGGAGGGGAAATGCTTTTTGTGAGAAGTTAAACATTTTTATTTGGTTTGAGAGCGCAAAACATAAGGGCGGCAGGGGCAGTTCTGGGGGGGTCCCGTGTCAGCATGCTTGGCCACTTCACTGGCCCCCCTAAATCTGGAATTTATATTATACCAAGTCCGAGCAATTTTGGGTGTAATGCACAATTTGTCCTGCGGGTGGCAGTAATGATGCTTGTGCGACAAAAGGTGATTAACCAAGACCGAATGCAGCACCTGTGCGCCTTTAGAGATCTACATCAAACAGGTAATGGAAATATCTAGAGGAAACTTCTGTTAGTGTGCCCCCTAAAAGCATAAGTGGTCCCTGTCTGGCCCCCCCAGTTACAGTAGTCTAGAACCGCCACTGAAGGGCGGACTCATAACCGGCAGCATTTACACCATGTCCAGCATCCTAACGTGAACAGGGGGCCTGGAAATATAAAATCTTGAGGGTGGTCGGGGCGGAGTGGGACAAACCTTTTCCTCCTCCTTGAGCTCTGAGCAGTCTGATTCTGTGGCTCAGGATCCAGCACTTGGGTGGAGACCCTGGCGCTTGGAAGATGGTGACACTTGGTTCGGCTGGACCCACTTCAGGTCAGGCTCCGATCTTAGCTGTGACTGTGGCTAAGCTGGTACCGGTAAAAATCCTTCATCTTATGCGAGCCACTAAATGAAACCATGCCGCTTGCGCTAGAGGAGGGGCGCAGGTCTACAAGGATCGATGTGTTGTGGAGAATATGAGACACGTGGGCATTGAGCCGACATGAGCCAATCATCACTCTGCAGCTAAAGTTCACGGCTCTGCTGCATCTTCCGTGTTAGCTCGAGAGGGATTTATGAATGAATTATCTAAATAAATTACATGTTCTACTGTATTTAACAACTCAAGCTGCAAAAGTGACTGTTTAACTTGCCGCTATCACTGCTAATGCTTCTCAGACAGTGTACACAACGGGCCACTTCTTCTTCGGCTCTTGTCTTGGTTACACAAGCGTGTTGCCTGTGGACACTGACACCTAGTGGTCATTGCCTATCAACGCGGACAACGACGCAGAAGTATAAATGAAAACCGGCGCATTGCCTACGGCATAGAGGCTACAGCGTAGGTCCCACGCAGAAGTATAAATCAGCCTTTACGCAGAAAGAACTGGTCCACGCACGTAGCACGTATACCATAGTCATCACGTCGAAAGACCCGCTCCCGTAAAAAATACACCGGAGTAACCGACCGCTTTATTTAAGAATAGTAATACCGTGGGCAAGAATTCAGATCCCTCGGTCCCCACGGGAGAGTCGCGTGCGATTGCAGACGAGCAGAGACCGCAACACGGCTATTTTATTTGCGCTCATATAATTCACATAGTTTACACTCACTCACTTTACACACCTATTATTATGCAGTGATTTTAGAGGATTATAACATAGTGATTTTGTCTGCCGAATATTTTTTCTGTTATTCTGATAAATTCTCAAATATATTGATAAATTCTGTTAAATTCTAAAATATATTGATAAATTCTTTCCAAATAAGGTAATTGACTTTGGGCACATCTCTAGTATATACAAAGTTTTGTGGCAATTACACAAAATTATAGCAAAGGTATACAGTCACATGACCCTTAGACACGCTCGCTTTCAAATTCATTGTAGTGGTATATGACAACTGTTGATCAATCAAAAGCTTTTAGTTAGGGATATCTCTAGAAGCCATACAAAATTTCATGCAAATCAGACAACTTTCGTAGGAGGAGTTTGAAAAAGGTATGTTTTGGATAAGATTCAACATGGCTCACAGGTAGTACGGTGAAATATGACAAATGTGTCAAAGAACTCAGCTTGAGCCAACAAATCTAGTAATGTAATGACATGACAGTATGTTGAATTTTTCTTCTGTTACAAGCATCATGTTATAAGCACCATGTCATGACCTCCAGGGGGTGCTGAACAAATCAAAAAAACATGCACACATGTTACGTTATAAGCAAAGAGGCTGTCACGCTCTCATGTAGAATCAGGCTCACAGGCGAAGAAATACAGGTAACAAGCACTTTAATAGCAATCCAGGGGCAGAAGACGAACACACGGGCAAACATAAGCAGCGCAACAATACAATAACCGACCATGAACTGAGGAGACACAGGGCTTAAATACACAGGTACATAATCATGGGAAAACAGAAACAGGTGTGGGATTAATTAGTAACTAAGGTAACAGATGACAGAACACAGGCAAACTAGAAACAGACAGAACTAAACATAACAGAAACAGGTAAGGAGACAAACAAGACTGTGACAGTACTCCCCCCCCCTCCCGGAAGGCGCGTCCTCGCGCCTAGGAAACATCCAGGGAGGGAGGGTGGGCGTCCTGGAGGCTCGTGCTGGACACCGGGGACAGGACAGGACGCCTCCAGGACGGAGCTCCCAGCTCAGAGGTCCAGGGGCCATGGAGGGTCCGGGAGCTCAGGGACAGGGCCGGCCACATCCTTCTGCCCCCCCCCAAAAATTATTTGGGGCGAGTCCGGGTCCGGAGGCTTGTAGACTGGAGGAGGTGGCTCGGGATCCGGAGGCTTGGGAGGCGCGGAGGCCGGCTCTGGAGGCTCGAAAGCGGGCTCTTGAGGCTTGGGAGGCTCGGAAGCGGGCTCTGGCGGCTCGGAAGCGGGCTCTGGCGGCTTGGGAGGCTCGGAAGCGGGCTCTTGAGGCTTGGGAGGCTCGGAAGCGGGCTCTTGAGGCTTGGGAGGCTCGGAAGCGGGCTCTTGAGGCTTGGGAGGCTCGGAAGCGGGCTCTTGAGGCTTGGGAGGCTCGGAAGCGGGCTCTGGCGGCTCGGAAGCGGGCTCTGGCTTGGGAGTGGGGCTGGAGATGTCCTCAGCAGGGCAAACGGGAGAAAACAGTCCATTATACTCCAGCACCCACTCCACAAAAGCGGCAAAGTTCTTTCTGGGACCGTTCGCTGGCAGACGTGCCTTACACGCCTCGCTCAGGCCGCCGCGGTAAAAGGCACAGAACGCGTCCTCAGGGTAGTGGATGAGGCACGCTAGACGTAGAAAGTCCCTGGTGTGATCAACCAGCGAACGGTCAAACTGCTCCAGGCATAAGAGCTGGACGGCAGGCAGATCCATATTCTTTGGTCGGTTATTCTGTCACGCTCTCACGTAGAATCAGGCTCACAGGCGAAGAAATACAGGTAACAAGCACTTTAATAGCAATCCAGGGGCAGAAGACGAACACACGGGCAAACATAAGCAGCGCAACAATACAATAACCGACCATGAACTGAGGAGACACAGGGCTTAAATACACAGGTACATAATCATGGGAAAACAGAAACAGGTGTGGGATTAATTAGTAACTAAGGTAACAGATGACAGAACACAGGCAAACTAGAAACAGACAGAACTAAACATAACAGAAACAGGTAAGGAGACAAACAAGACTGTGACAGAGGCATTATTTCATATCTTTGCATCAGTAGGTGGCATTGTCAAATTCAGCCACATGTACAGTGCATACATATAGAGGATTGAAATTGTGTTACTCTCAGACCCTAGGTGCATACAGATAATAAACACTACACAGATAAAAAAAAAAAACATATATATATATATATATATATATATATATATATATATATATATATATATATATATTTATATATATATAAAATGCAACTTTACAAAACAAAACTGTGTAGTAAAACTGTAAAACTGTACAGTACTCTCAAGTCATGACAGTGATAAAATATTAATAGCAACAGAGACAAAAACATCAGGCTAATTTTAAAGTCAACAGTAGACTAACAGTACTGTAGTTAGTCAATTTAATGTTTTGTTTATTTAAAAGGCCACCAAGTGTCACAGCCCAACCAACGCTTTTGTGTGTCCTGTTCCCATAAATTACCTTATCAAATATGGTAAAAAAATATCTAATTTTGTTTAGAAGTTAAAGGCATAAATAATGAAAAAAGCATAAAAATTGACCCCAAGACCATAAATAAAAAAAAATTAGGCATTTACCATGACATTTTGGACATTTGGCCTTAAACAGTATAGTTTAAAAGGTTCTGTGTTTCCTACAGTTGTTTTGTCTCGATCGTAATAACGGTTGCAAACATATTCGCGATCATGCTACTGGACAAACAGTAAGGCAAAACCTGTCATGTTTGGTATCATCGGACTTTGCGAGGTTTCAGGAATCTAAGAACATGACTCCCATGAAAATAACCCGCAGGAGACATGTAAATATTTTATCTCACCACTAGTTGGCGCTGGCCCGAAACTTTACAGACTCTGTTAGGGCACAGTGCTCATGACCCATACCAAATTTCGTACCTACACGCTAATGTGTTCGTAAAAAACAGCATTTTACTACATTATTTAATATGGCCGACATGGGAAAACTGTATATCATTCGACTCGGTATGCAACCACGCATATAATGAGACCAACTTCATGATTTTTGAAAACGTTTATTTGAAAAATTCTAAATAGCTTGGAAAATTTCCGTAACGGAAAATGACGTCATATGGTCCAGTCGAATAGACCTATTTCACAGCGAGATGTGTACAAACCGGAAGTAGTAAACGCTATTCCGGTCAATTTTCTAGCTTCGTTCACTTTACAGAAGAGTTGTGGAGACTAGAAGCAGTAAGGCATCCATATTTTTATTTCCATATTTTTACATCTCCCAGTAAACCATGAACAAATCAGACAACATCTGCTACTGTCGCTTCATAAAATGAATGCCTGTGAGAAAACAAGCTGAATGAATGGCTATGGCAGCAGTACAACAGGAAAAAGTTTTCCCCAACTTACGGTCTCTGTCGCAAAATTGTGAAATAGGCATGGGCACTGGAACATTATTTGACCAGTATTTTCACATTTTGTTTTTGTAATTGAAAACATTAGGAAAGGACAATACGTTTTTTTAAAGAGACAGTTAAGTGCTCACGGAAGAGGTGAGTCTTCAGCTGCTTTTTGAATTGTGAGATTGATCCAGCTGTTCTGATGGAAGTAGGTAGATCGTTCCACCAGCAGAAAACAGTGAAGAAAAATGTCCTTGAGATGGATCTCATGCCTCTCTGTGAAGGTACAATGAGGCACTGATTGTTTACCAAGCTCAGATTTCTGGAGGGGATTTAGGCCTGTAGGAGAGAGTTTAGGTAGGGAGTGCTGTGTTCGTGACTGTTCTATAAGCAAGCACACAGTGCCTTGAACTTAATGCGAGCCGCTACTGGGAGCCAGTGCAGAGAGATGAGCAGAGGTGTGACATGTGCTCTCTTGCAGTGCCGTGCACAGACATTTTGAGGGGCAGTTGCTTAAATGTGTCACGGGGCGTGTTTCATTAGTTGTGAAAATATATTGATAATGCGGATGGTAACGTGACCAACCACCGTTCAATGGGGGGTGGTTGGGGGGATGTGATGAACGAATGTTTTTTTAAAGGGCACTTTGAGCAAAAAAGGCACTTCGGAAAGAAAAGGGCAGTGGCCACCCCCCTGTGCACGGCCCTGCTCTCTTGGGCCCATTGAAGACCAGGCATGCAGCAGCATTCTGGATCATTTGCAGAGGTTTGAAAGCACAGGCTGGGAGACCGGCCAGAAGAGCATTACAGTAATCCAGTCTCTAGGTTTCAAGAGCCTGGACGAGAAGCTGTGTTGCATGTTCTGTTAGGAACGATCTGATCTTCCTAATGTTGTACAATGCAAACCTGCATGACCGTGTTGTTTTAGCAATGTGATCCTTAAAAGTCAGCTGATCATCCATGATTACCCCAAGATTCCTGACTAAAGTCGATGGGGTTATCTTTGTTGGACCAAGCTGGATGGTAAGCTGTTCACACATTTAATATGTGTTCTATGCAGTGCCAATCCTAGACATCCTAAGCAAACTTGTAAGGGGCCCTTGTACAAATAATTAAAATTGGATATAAACATAACTGTAAACATATTTAAAAAATCATTTAACAAACTTAAGTATCAAAAAACTCAAAAATAAAGCATGATAAATACAGTTTACTCAAGTAAGCATACAAAAACACATCATTAATTCTCTAAATATGATGGCACAAACTAAAAATGACATATTATCATGGGCAACGAGAGTGGACAAATACTGAATTTGTAAATCTGTACTGGAGATAAGTAATCCACAAGTTATAAAAATAGCGTCTTGTTTACAATAGTTAGGGTTAGGGTTAATTTGGTCCTCAAGGGGGCCCCCTGGGGGTGCTGCAGAAACATTACAAATGCATACAAACTGATTTCTTTAAAACAGGAAAGTGTATGTTGTGTATGTTCATCATATTAACTTAATGCAAAAACGTTGCATAATGTTGACAGAATATTGTCTTTTTTAGTTTTCCGAAAACTATTTATTGCCAACTAGGAAAATGCATTTGGGCAATTCCAGTGTTATGTATGTGACATTTTGGGTTATGGATGTGACAAAGATGCTCAGAGAACGTATTCGTTTTGAATATACCGAACCATCTGTTTATATTTTACTAAACCCTTGTTGATAGTGTTTAAACATTAGTTTTCGATTTAAAAAAAGGTAAATAAACCTGGTTATAGACTTGACAAAAAAAAGGACACGGTTTTTGGGAGACAACAAACTTTGTTGGATTTCTGTGAATTAAAATGCACAAAGAAACAATAATACCCAACAAATGAAGAAGGGATGCCTCTTCATAGAACATGAAATAGTTACTTTGTTTTAATTTTCATGTGCCCATAAGGAATATGTACCGTTATGGATGTAACAATCCTAAAAATCGTACTTACCAGACTAGGGAAAATCTTGCACTAAAAATAAAACAAATGCTTTAAAAACTAGACACATACTTGATCGCAATCTGGGGTCATTCCCTATTTCAGGTTCATGAGAATCTCCAGAATAGTCTGAGACAATCAATTCAATTTTATTTATATAGCGCTTTTCACAATGTGCATTGTTCCAACGCAGCTTAACATGAGAAAAATTAAAACAGAGAAAAGGTAAAATACAGTACAGCGAATGATTATTCCTAAATATTGTGGGTAGATTTTAAATTAAAGTAACTCTTTCTCTGTAACTCCATAATAAATTCATCCTTACCACATCTCTATTTGGGGAGCAGGGTCGAGACCCAGGCAAGCCATTGTTAGTGGGACACTTTTAGTGGGAAGCTTTTTCAAGTTCAGTCGATATGTTGTGATCCATTCGCTTGTTGACTTCCAAAAATACAAAATCTTTACAATGTTGTACTTTTAATGAACTAGTAAGCAAAACAAATCCCATTCACATCAACAAACTGAAAACCCTAAGGTTCTTTGACCTGATATAATTTCTTTACCATGGTATCCCCACTGTATTTGTAGTTAGAATGATACCTTCAAATTAAGAAAGGCGACACAGAGTTAAGTGGCAGGATGAATTTCTACATCTGATATCATAACTGAAGCACTAATATAAGCGAATGCATCTGCTAGTCCTTTGTTGTTTACACTCTAAAGACAGCTCTCAGCTGATACATACATCCCTCGTCTTCATTCTCTTGTTTGTTCGTTTTTTGCAGCACAGGAGGACAGCCTTCAATAATGTCAATCTGTCAAAACACAATGCACTTATAAATGACACCATTAACAGCACCACAGTAAGATTTAATAAAATCTGACTACAACTCACATAGCACTTTGCCATCGTTTTTGGATGTTCTTCTTCTTTTGTCTTTTTTGTCGGTTGGGAAACCAGCTTACAGTGCATTTGTGCAACCTACTGGGTGGCGTGTGAATCTACTTCCTGTCTCAATCGAGTAGCATGTGCCTGGAATATAATATTGGCTAATCCTGTTAGACATCCCTTTTACATCTCTCACATACAGTATTAAAATAAAATGGCATGCACTGTACAAGCAAGTTCAACTGTTTCTGCTATACTCAACAGTAGATGCAGCTATTATAGACCTAATCCCTATAATGTCTAACAAGTAGTTACGTCTGATATGACCAATAATAATCAATATTTTCTTCCACTCTATTTCCACATATTCTCTTACATGTAAAATGAGTCTGATCATTTAAAATTATACTTCCGTTCTGCTGTTCTCTACATGCAATTCGATGCGACTGTGCAAACTTAAGTCTGCATGCTCGCTTTCAGTCATGCGTCACAACCAGCTAAATATGTCAGATGTGTTTAAAAACTATACTAACATCCAATTTTTTATTGATGTAGAACCCCACATTTTGTATTTACACTGTTTTATTATTTGAAATTTTTTAAATAACTCAATCCCAATGGTTTCAAGTTAAAAAAAAAGAATCAATGGATCAATCCTGCAGCATCAATAGCCCATCCCTTGTGCTCACTGTACATGCCGGACACGAAATGCCTGAAATTTAGTGGATGCCCACAGTGAATGACATTTATGAATAATACATTTGTCCTGAGAACAATGTTTAAGGTTAAATCGACCTTTATTACATAATTTACCCTTATTGTCTGATTGTATGTACCCGCTTGTTTACCCAGCAGCTATTACATATTTGATGAGAAGAATTTTAATTTGGAGGTTTTACAAAAAAAGATTCACGTTAGTTCTAAACCAGGTGTTTACAACCAACATAAAGAACCACTGTTAGACATTAGCATGTAGACTACTGGCTATATACATTATATTAATGAAGTCCGTGTTATAACCTAAAGTCTGTATGTTTGGTAGAGCACCAAATGGCTGCAGTGTCTAAGCTAAGTATCTTCTAAAAAATAAAAACTTAATTTCAGCTCATGTCTCATTCTAATGCAATGTGCAAAGAGCAGCCTATTCTGCTTCGTGATGTGAAACTTGTGGTTTCCTGTGCAAATTTGTCACTACAATGTACCCCCCAATACTTGAGACACAAAATTAAAGCTCATCTCAACATGTAACACCATGGCTATGTTGGCACATATTTAGTTTTAATACACCATGTAAAAATATATATCCTTAGATGTGTCAAATAATAATAATAAAAAAACACTTAAACACCGATATTTCAACACTTATAAGAACAAGAAAATGAGGATTATATAACTTTTAAAACATGTTTTCTACACTCCCTGCTCACTTCGGATGCCACAGCAGGACACATGGTCTGGTTTAATAAATATGTTTATGTATATTTGAACATACGTGTGAAAATCTCTGTAGTCACAGCCTTGTTGGAACTGAGCGAATCAGGGCCATTCCAAGAAATCTGTGCCTTTTCAACTTGAAAAAAACGTAAAAAATAATATGTCATATCAAATTTTTAACATCCCTGAATTGAAGTCAGTCTAAAATGACTGAAATGTATCGTGCCATCTCAGGCTATGTCATTTCTTATTTTAGGACTATTTACATACCTCATTGTTTGATATTTTTGTCATCCCTGTTACAAACAAAGGTTGTACTATATATTATAGTTTTAATTAGAACTATTTAATAGTTATCACATATACGATCAGTATTTTAGTCCCTCTTATCTTGTTTCAAATTTTGGAATGTATATACTTTTTTCAAGAAATATATTAAAAGAAAGGCTTGTTAAAAAATCCAAGTTATAATGGAAAAAACTGGAAGGCCATTTCAATTTTTTTTTAGATTTTTATGAAATTATTGACAGGGATGTAACAGGGATGACAGAACACATTCTTTAGCATACAAGTTGTTGACATGACTAGTCACACAAAATAAATATAATAAGTATTGTTATCAATTAAAAAGCCTTAGACAAGTGATGATTAGACAACTCTTTTCCTCTTTAAAATTAGTGAGACCTTATATTTTCTCAAACATCAGATTTTACACTACATACATTTATTTTATTGTTTTACAAAAAAACATTTTTCCTCATATTTGTATGGCACATGTTTGTTTGCATAATATTGTAAAATTTTTCCTTTTAAAATTGCAATGTTTTAAGGATAAAATGGTCAAAATTGATGCCTATTACATAAACAGATGGTTTAGTCATGTAACGGTCGACCCTATAGATTTGAAGTGGAAACTCCTAACTTTTACTGACCTTTAGGAGAACATTTTACTTTAATACGTTTTAAGAACATTTTAATCTGTTTAACCAGTTTATACCTTAATTACCAGGCACATCTACCTACTAATACTTTCAATACCAACAATATTATAACTGACCATAAGAATGTAAGTGATGCTCATATGCCACCTACACTAATTGACATAGGAATTAACTCAATAACACAACCTGGATGACCTTTAAAAATGTTTACATTTTAAACAGATAAACTTTGAAAACAGTGTGGCTGACATGATGCTTAATCTATGTTATCCCTATGTCAAAACCTGTTGGTTTAGGTCACACAAAAGCAAATGTTGTACACTTTGAAAGGATATTATTTGTAGATATTGATAATTAAATAAATAATTGTTTAACATTATACTTTAACAATAATAACAGGTTTGACATTGCATGTTGTCACACCCTGCTGAAAAAGAACAATTATGGCAAGGGACAGGCCAAAAACCTTACCCATCAGAATAAATGCAATTTAAATGTTCAATTTTTAATAACATTTCATTGACTTTAATTTGATGTAATATTTTTGAAAGAACACAAAGAATTGGTCTGAATTAAAATCGTTATGTTGAAATCTTTATGTTGTTAATTCTATACTGATAGGACGCAAAAGGCACGATTTTGTGGAATGACCCACCAATGATTTGATCAGAACTGCATCAATCGATAAAAAGGTGAGACATGACAGGCAAAAAAGTGATTTTTGTGCATACTGGTATAATAATCAATTTATTCCACAGTATTCAGTGCTATTTTATAGATAAAATAAAATTAATAATATAAAAAATATACACATTAAATTTCCCAGGGCCCCCTGCTGGTCTACTGCCCTGGGCACGTGCCCAGTAGGCCCGTGCGTTAATCCATCCCTGCCCATGTGGGGAATGGGCAGGTCCAGATCCCTGCGCTCTGCCAACGAGCAACGTCTTGTGGTGCCATCCCAAAAAGGGAAAAAATCTATATCACGGACCTTCTCTGGATCTGTTCCACGTCTGTGGAATAATCTGCCTGATCAACCTACTAGCTTCGTATATTGTGGTAGGCTTGCTGAAACCAGTTTTTATTGCACTTATGCATTGCTGTCCTTGTGTTGTTCTAATTGTTTTTATTATTTACCTAATTTGTAAGTCGCTTTGGATAAAAGCGTCTGACTAAATGTAAATATTATTATTGCTACACTTCTGCTCTGTTTGTGCAAGGCTGCACGGACAGGCAGAGAGCATTTGCCTAGAACAGTTTCATTCCACCAACCTTAAAGCCCCACTGAAATCAAAATGAAAGTTGTTTCATTTTATTAAAAATATGTAAGCCTTAAGAACTTCAATATGCTGCTATATGCTGCCAAAATTCCCATTTAGAAGATATGAGCGTTCATAACTGACAGTCTGGCACGTGACCTCAAACAAATCTAGATATTCCATGACATCACGCTACACTTCAGCCTCTCGTCAAAGTTCTTGTCCAATCAAATCCGCTTTAGAATCGGCAGAGTCCCGCCCCCTTCACTATGAGAGCATAATGACACATAATGTTCTAGATGGGAGATAAGGGATGATCCAGAAAGTGTAAACATTAACAATAAAGTCTTATTTTTGCGTGAGTGTTCTCCGGTTCAGAGACTTAACACAGAGCTGATCATATGCGCTGATCATACGTGCAAATCTACTGAGAAAACAAAACATATCGGACCTCTTTCAAGTCCACACAGTAGGCTATATTGAATGTTAAGGCTCAATGGAAGAGATTATTTCGCAGCCTTGATGAGTAAAGCAGACAAACGCCAGTGTCACTCAGGCTATCACGCAGCTGTGCCGTAAACTAAACGCTATTGGTTATTTTAAAAGGGGGCGGGGCCACTCGATATGTCTCCTGCTCTCTGCATTTTTAAGGTGAAATTACGTCAACACATGCTGCGCGTTCCAAGGCGATTCAGTGGGCCTTTAAACATCTCTGTTGTTTAAATCTTTGACGGTATGGTTCTTACAGATATTATAGTAGTTTAAATGAGCGTTGCACGATTTATTTGTTCGGTCGTAAGAGTCGATTCTTTTTAAGGTCCCTGCAAATTAATTCCCTCGCTACAAATATGACCTATTTGTCAGATATGGTGACCCATACCCGAAATGTGACCTCTGCTGCTGCATTTAACCCAACCAGTGAATAGTGAACACACACACTTCAAGTCGTGAACACACATACACTGGGAGTAGTGGGCAGCTATCACTGCAGCACCCGGGGAGCAAACGGGGGTAAGGTGCCTTGCTCAAGGGCACGTCAGTTGTTACCTGCCGGTACTGAGAATCGAACCGGCAACCTTCTGGTTACAAGTCCGACTCTCTAACCATTAGGCCACAACTATTAGGCCACACAAATATGCGGACATGCCCCTTACTGCTGCTTGGCTACAAGTTTGTTTTAGTACTCGCCCGACTCAGTTTTCTAAAGCATTTTCAGAGATCAGTTACCCGCCTTTAATAATTCCCTTTGAGCTAAATTGACATGTTTCCTTAACATGTCAACTCCATTAACTCAGTTTGATCATTTCTGTTAACTGTGGGATAAATCTTAGCGTTTTTGTTATGTTTAATTGTTTACATAACATTTCACATGCAGGCACACACATATATTTTTTAAGACTGCAAAAATGCAAGCACACACATCTCAGTATATACTGCACATTCTATCCTCTAACCCTTAATTTCCCCAACAGATAACGTTTTGCATTTTTTATATTAAAAAATAAAATAAAAGTCATAAAAAACAAATACAAACATAATTTAGTATGATTTATATAAGGTGTTTTTCTCACACAGGGTCCAAAAATGTCCCAACAGGTCAAAAGGACAGGTTTAACTGTCCCCACAACAAAGGCTTCTTGCATTCAAGTAAGCTATATAGGATACCCAGAATGAGGAGAAACCACTGGAAGGATTTTAGAAAAACCTGTTCATTTAAATTTTTGTTTAGATAAGACCTTTGTCTACAAATAAATCCATTTGTAATTAATGTAGAATAATAAAAATAGGTGTTTTGCCTCTACCTCAAGAACAGATCGTATACTGTATATAAAGACAAATCAATGATCACGAAACCCCTCATTATTGAATGCATCATTGCACATTACTCTAAATATTGTTTAACCTCAGAATTAAAATGCAAAAACTTCAGGAACTAATTCTATCAGATTTTTTGCTTTTAAATATAAGAAAATAAAATGGATTATGTTGACTTTAACACATGTTTGGAATAACCTAACACACAAATGATCCAAAATACAATAGTGTTGTTTTTTGTAAGGGGAACATAAATGCTGTCATGGACTGGCCACTTTCCAGGGTGTTTCCCTGCCTACGGATTGAGATGGGGTAGACTCCAGCACTCCCTGTAACCCTATAGAAGATAAGCAGTCTAGAGTATGGATGGATAGAAACATGAATGTCAGTTGACTATACATTTGAATGCATAATGACACTATTGAGGTTATAATATCTCATTCTAAAAACTTCATGTTGGGGCAGTGTATATGTCCACAGACTCTTCATAGAGCCTCGTGGCCGCCTGTCAGTTTGTGGAACATCTCCTCATTCAGCATGTCACTCTGGTCTCGACTTCGAGTAGACATAAAGATGTAGCCACCGATGTACTCGTGAACAATTTTGCAATCTGCTGTCACACAGCTGAAGGCAATGTTTATATGGCCATCAAACTCTATGGCAACCTGGCACATAGACAAACAAAGAGAATTTATTCTTTTTTGATAATTTAGTCAGAGAGAAAAAAGAACCTTTTGTACTTCAAAAAGTGTCAAAAATCTTGCAGGATATCATAGAAATAAACATAGATAGCAAATGTTACAGTTGGATTACCTGTTTGATGTCCCAGTTGACATTCCATTGTCTCATGGTGTTGTATCTCCAGGTTTTAACAACATCTCCCACGGCCATATCAATGCGGATTAAACGGTTATTGGCAATGCCAAGAACTTCGTCCTTACGGCAACCCTTAAACCTACATTTATATGGAGAGAAATTGTACAGGTTAATATCATTTTTGTTAAAGGGGTCCTATTATGCGTTTTCACTATTTTATCTTTAGTTGTAATGTTGCTGTTTGAGCATTAATAAGGTCTCTCCTTAACCAAAAATGTTTTTAAGAACTACAAGAAACGGCTGTGGAAGGACTAGTGCAATAGCAACAATCAGTGATTGTTTCCAGTCGAACCAAACCCTTTTACTCTAAAATCTCTCACCCCAAACTCCTGCTTGGCTGTGCCTAAAAGTATATATATGATAATATATGCATAATAATATATGATGTCTAATAATATGCTGCGATACAAATTGAAAATATCCAAACTTACCTGACCACAATGTAGGAGATCCCAAAGTCGGGTAGAGCCTGCCAGATCTGCAGAAACCTCTGAATGGCATCTGTTAATGAGAGTTGGGCCACATTCTGATAAGCCTCTAGGATCCTGGGCGTAAGCTGAATGATTGAGCAAAAGAGAGAGATTTTAGGTCTTATCGAAATGCCAGGAATTCTCTAACTGACTGGTTCACTTTAAAAATGTCGTACCTGCTTAGGTTTGTACTTCTTTTGGTAGCGTGGAGAGACAAGGCTATGTGTATTGATGCTTTCATCTGTCTGAGCTGTGTTATTACTAGGTGTGGTTTTCTGCATTGCCAAGAATGACTGGATACTCTGCACCTCACTGGAGAATGAACTGTCGGCTAAAGTCTTGCCCTTCGAAGCCAAGCGACAGGCTGCCATCCATCGGCTATATTGCTTTTCCTACAAAATAACAGATTTTTATTTTAATGTAGCTCAGTAACACATTTGATTTGTGCAGTATAATACAGTATGTTTTCCACTCTGATTGCCTGGAAGATATGTGATGCAACACATCAATATCAATCAATGACCTTTTTGCCAAAAACTGTGCTTGCATGTCTGACTAAGGGGCAAGTTCACCTGTCACATCTAAAAACACATGGAAAACACAGGCTGTGCAACTTTCTCCTTTCCTAAACACTCTTAAACGCCATTACTAAGCAACCATGAGCCACACTAATCATAAAAACTACGAGGTTTCAGGAAAGATAAATAGATTTCCAGCACCAAAAAATATGCTGTGATCAGCTGTTTCTTCATCTGCAACTGAAATTGAGATTTAACAGACTACACATAAAATAACTGGTTGTACCATGTGTATAGGTAATGTAGCCATTCTAGAACTTGATGTTCCTGTAACTCAAAGAGTAAAGCATAGCATTAACAGTGCCATTATAAAGTGATTGATTTTTAACAAATGCATACATGTAAAATACAGTGCTGCTTAAAAGTTTGTGGACGCGTTGCAGAATCTGAAAAAAGCAGAAAATTTGGGGAAAATAAGTGGAATTTAGAAAATTAGGGTTTATTTTTAATTTAGTTCTGCCCTGAGCATGTTATTTTACGAAAGAAATGTTAACATAAAGTTCACACTAAATAACTTTCTAAAAATAGCCCTGTGCCAAAGTTTACACCCCACTGATTCTTAATACTGTATGATGCTACCTGAACAATCAATGACAATTTTTATGTTTTGTCATAGTTGTTTAAGGGTTTCTTGTTTGTCCTGGGTCATTAAACTGTCCACTGATCTTCAGAAAAATTATCCAGGTCCTCCAAAATCTTTGCTTTTTCGGCATTTTCAGTAACAGTATGATGTTGAGATTCATCTTTTTACATTGAGGACAATCAAGAGATTCATACACAACTATTACAATAGATCAACACAATTCATTTAAAGTCAGGTGGGTGTAAATCTTTGAAAGTGATAACTGATGTAAATGTTTATTTCAATCCCTGAGAAAAGACATTACTAAATGAAATAATATTATAATTATGATGTTTAAGTGAAAACCCAAGTTAACCTCTTGGCCATGTTTCATTGTTTCCAGGCAATTTACAACTAGTTGTACAGGTGTTCATCTCTCTGCCTGCCCTCTAAAACCCTTATTGGTTGACCAGTACATATAATTATTATATATTTTTAGGGTATACATATTATCATTGACTTACATGTTCGCAGCGCAGGTAGACTTCATTCATGCCCTCAGGCCCTGGGATTAGCAACCTGATACAAAACTTCTGTCCAGCAACACTCACATCAGGGGCCACCTCACAACCTATGTCAGTGAGAGATTTATTGTATGTTTGTGCATGTCATGTTGACCAGGGAGGACAAATGTACACTGCTACTATTCTCTACAGCCGTGGAACCACCTTGAATTTACGCTTAGCGTCGTGCCTAACAACGCCCCTTAGCCGTTATAAAATGCACTGTAAAAAATTACTTTCAGAAGTGTTAAAATAGTTCAAACATGGTTACTATAGTAAAAGCATGGTTTTGTCAATAGTAATCAATGCACCCAATTTTTTTTTAACATTTTCATAAGGGAAGGTAAAATCGGGCTGACAATTCACATCATTCCACCCTCCTTCACATAAGGTACACCTGTGTTATTAGGTGTTTTTCATGCAATGCTGTGCAGACCGTGGTGTATGCTGGTTATAATTTTGTCCGACTTGAACCTTCGGCAATTACTGTGACATGGGATTAACCCGTTTAATCCCAAATTTTAACCAGACATGAAAATATACAAATGAAGTGTCATTAGTAACTCTTTGAAATAATCCATAATTATTAGATTTAATGGTCGGTCACAATTGTGACCGGTGGGATAATGTGTATACTAAATTAACATATTTCTGCAGTCATCAAAATTAGTTATATTTCAGACCAGCTATTTTAAACTTTTTGAGGGTTATTCTAGGGTTATTATTATGCTTTTTAAAAAACTTATACAACACTGGTAGGACTACCGAGATCAACAAAAAAAAAAATACAACCATCAATATATTTTAAAATTGTAACTTTATTCTAACTTATAACATAAAATAATATAAAATTGTTATATTATTGCTACCAGTATAGCAACATCAATATTGTAACTTATTTGTAACATTTGAACATTTAATTAAGTGCAATATTTTAACATTTAAGTGCAACTTTCACTAATAAATGCAATTGAATGTATAGGTATACCTAAATTTACTGTTATCCCACCGGTCACTATTGTTGCCATCAACATGTTTACTCATTCTATGAACACACTCAACAAAACTGACTAATTGTGAATTCATATATTAACACCTTAAATATAATGTGAACCAAAAATCTTTGTCATATCTTTATGTTTACATACATAACTAGACTTTTGTTTTGAAGCGTTGATGCAGTCATCATCATCTTATGGCGCAAACAGGAAGTAAACTGCTGTGGTCATGTGACAATTTGCACTAACCATGTGACACTGCACATATTTAATTGATACCCTCCATTTTTATATATATTTGTAGGAAATGCGTATGTTCTCCAGAGTGGCTGCACAGAGCTATGATGATGACACAGCTATTTGCGATTGGTCAGACTCACTGATGACAATGACTTGATACTCCTTTTTAACCCAACCCTCGACTGCACAGCACCGCATTAGGTCAATATCACCTATTGTTTTAAAACTGCAACCTCTAGCGGCTGTGAAAGTGTAGGAGAAAAAAGCAAAAGGTTTGTGTGTGTGAGAGAGAGATTACCTTTCAAGTTCATCTGCTGAATTGGTTCTTTACAACTCTCCTCTTTACTCTTGAAATAGGAAATGGTTGTATCCTTAAATGTAAACCAGTACTGTTTATATCCTTTAAGTGTCAGTCTCTTCGGCCTAAGGAGAACATACAAAACATTGAGAGAAAGCAAAACATTAATACTATAAATATGAAAACATGAACTTATTGTGTGAATGTGGGAGGTGAACTTTTTTTTCATACCTAAATATTTTTAGGTAGTCATGGAGCTCTGGTGCTGTCATTGTTTCCTGTGTAGACACTTCAAATGTTAAAGAAGCCAACAGCCACAAACACACTCTCTCTGCCTCACTACACTCGTATATATTGAGTATGATTTATTGGCCAAATAAAGAGAAAATACAAAATACACAAAATAAAGGTAAATTTTACTGATAGCATTTTTTTGAAAAACATTTTTTATCGCTCTTTTGTTTTGGCCACAATAACTGCATGGGGAAAAACTGCTGCATTTGTGCATGTATAATCTAAATGTATTGTCATTTTCTTTATAGGCAGTTTGTGTCATAAAACTGACCAGCATGTCCTCAGCACTGCTTTCTCCTTCCATCTTCACCTCTAGACACTGCAGTGCTGAATCAAGATCATCCATAGCTGGACATGAGGTGGCAAACTGCTCCGTCAGAGACACTTTCCCAATGTGATACTGGTGTGACCACACACAAACACAAAACAATTTACTAAAGCTCCAGCTGTGCTTAAATATGTTTTTGTCCTGTATGTTACCCTTTGAAAACTGCTTTCCACCCATGTACCTGTAATGCAGCAAAGACCATCATCTCCTCTTCAGTGCATTCAATTTCCTCCAGAAGAACAGCCCATCTGGCCTGCTCATACAGTTGTGTCAGACGCACCACGTCACTCTGGCAGAGACATTCGCAAGTTCTTTTTTATTATCAAGACATGCATTTGGTTCATGTGCCATCAGGGATGGACAGGCACAAATGTTATCCTGTTCCATGTGCTAGGGAGGGTTGTTTACACTGAGTAAGGTCTTTATTAGTCAGCTTTCATGTCATTTCCCAGCTCATTACTATACCAAAAATCACTGTGAGGTACGCAAGTCTAAAACGACATCCTATAGCTGTCAGTTCACCGTAAAATGGAAGTAAACGTGCATATGGTCAATTATTAACGCTGTTTGTATTAGACCATTTTGTGGCCAGGGTTCAAAAACAAGGCTTAGCTTAAGCCAGGCCTATTCCTTAGTTAAATCAGGATATTTAAGTCCCTGTTATAAAAATGACTTATAAAAAACATTACTGGCATGCATCTTGAGACAAAACAATGACACTGACATATTTTAAGATTTGTCAGGACAAGTTATTTTCAGTTAAGACAGCTCAAACATTTATGCTAGTCTGGAGATCTATTAACAGTAATGCAATATATACATAACTATGTCTTGGTGTATAAAGACCTTACATAATGAACTGTTATGTTTTTATTACCCTATAGAATGAGCTATTTTTATCTACAATACACCACGGGTCCCCTTACATTCGCCATGTTGTTTCTACAGTATCGCTAAACAGACAAACTGCTCTTCAGAGTGTGTTTCATAAATACATTATCTCCTTCAGTAGAGAAGACTGAACTATACTATATTGTGACAGCTACTACAATGCTTTGAAAGGGAGGGGTGAGCGGTGGAGTGAGGCGTTAGTTGCAATTCACACAAATCTCGCTGCTATGCCGCTAAAATCTCCAAATTGCTCCTTAAAGCCTTGTCTTTAAAACCGGGCATTTGTGTCATTTTGTGTTGATTTTGTGTTAAATAAATGAAAAGGATTTTTGTGATTTTTGTCTTTTAAGTTAAAGCCATTATTGCCCTGTAAATGCAAATATAAAACTGAATAATAAAAATATGCTTACCTGAGGTATGATGTCATGAAAGCTGTAGTATTTGTAACGCAAAAGAAGTTTATCATTTTCTTTGACTCCCTGTTGCAGGAGAGAACGGGACGAGTCCAACCACCTATACAGAGATTACCCTCACTTACAGCATATTTAAAAGATATTTTACTACATTCTAAAAATAGTTGCACTTGTATGTATACGCTACTTAAAAGCAAATTAAAGTGGAAAAAGGCATCTGCCAAATGCATCAATGTAAATACTGCACATTTTAGCACTGTGCCAATGTGTACACGTATGCAGAACATTAAAAAAATACTGAGAAAATAATTTAAGAATGATTAATGTCTTTGTCCAATCAAATACAACCAAACAAAGCTGACATAAATAGTGGCACGGCTGATTTTAGCATATGAGCCTACCTGCTGTTAACTTGTGCTTTCTCCATTATGTTTGTTGACCGGTACATCTTAGCAATGGTCTCTGGAGCTGGTGCAGGCTGACTGACAGCCAACATTTTATACACAGCCTCAGTTTCAGGGGATTCAGCAAAAAAAGCAGGCATGCCATTGGAAAGCTTCAGAATGTTGTCTATAATTGGACAAATGCAATAGTATGGAATTTTATTATGGCAACTCAAGTTTTGCTTAAATGTTTTTCCTTGACTGACCCTTAATGTGTTAATTAAATCATTCAATGATGTATAATTCAATTTCAAATTGAAATAAAATGTAAGCAATCATTTAAAAAGTGCAACAATTATCTGTTCTGTCTCTTAACAACAATTTGTACGGTAAAATAGTTATTGCAAATAAAATGACATGTAATGTTACTTTATCTTTGTCATTGTCAGTTTGGGGATTATAGTGGGCACATGCTCAGATTAGTATTTTTTTAGACGATAAAGCTCTTTTAAGTTTTGTTTAACTAAATAATGAAAATTTGCTGTTTAGGTCTTCAGGTGTTAGTACAAAATGCAGATTCAGTCAATACTAAGCTCCTGGCGATATATTTACATCAAATGAAGTGATTGCTTTGTCCAGGAAACTGGACATTATTTTGAAGTGAACATTAACACAGGTAATACAAGGCTTTATCCAAATGGTCTGTGAATGCTTTATGTGGCAAGAAATGTGTATTCCAAACTGGGCTTTTGTACCCTTGAAAAGCACAGCGGGCAAAATGTGGATGAACCAATATTTTCATTACCTGACTAATTTCTGTAGGCTCAAACACTCTTGCATACATGCTTTGAATTTGTTTAAAATGTTAACATATGTCCAGTAGTTTGAAATTCAAATGTCTTGTACATGTATTACTCACTTGAGGGAAGTGGTGCACATGTGATGTCGTACATCTTTTCCTTATCTTTATCTTTCTTTTTCTTTTTCTCTTCAATTGGCCATAGGAGTGATAGTTCCTCTGGATGGCGGATATCTAATGGAAAGACGATAAGATAATAATAAGATAATATGAACTAATATTAGTAAAAAAAGAGAAAAAAGTAACATTTAAAAAAAATGTACCTTTTCTGTGACTGTGGTGGTATCCCTAAAGGTTATTTTTGTACCTTTACGGGTATATAACACATAAAATGTTGTACCTTTTTAGGGTATTGTGCCATAATTACCTATTGTGTATCTTAAGGACTTATTGTGTATAAATATTAGGGGTACAAAACATTTATCTGTCCCTTTCAATGTACACAATAGTTCCTTAGGCTATAGTAAGGCGCTTTCAGACCGGATAAGTTCAGGAACAATGTTCTGGCTGTCGTTTGGTAACTAAGTTTTCCCTCAGGCCATTTCCCCAATCGTATTCGCACCGGCAAAAGGAACTATTTAGTGATATAAGCCGGTCGATAGAAACATAATTTAAGTGCATCCATCAAACAACGACAAACAACCAACAACAGAAGTTCGGCCAATCAGTGTTTGTGCAACAGTGTTCGGCCAATCAGCACCAGCTCCAGAGACCATTGCTAAGATGTACCGGTCAAGGTTTTAAATTGAACCTTTTCTGTCGCAAGGGTGGTATTGATTTCATAGTTCCGGGACGATTTGCCGGAAGTACATGCTTTTTGTTGCGTTTGCGGACGGAATTCCGGACGTCACAAATTGTTTCTGTCCTGCTGGTTTAGACCCTGCCTTGGAGAAGGAGCTAAAGTGTTTCTCCAAAAAGCGGAACTAAAATTCCGTCCGGAATTCCGTCCGCAAACGCAACAAAAAGCATGTTACTTCCGGCAAATCGTCCCGGAACTATGAAATCAATACCACCCTTGCGACAGAAAAGGTTCAATTTAAAACCTTTTTTTCTGACAGTTTATGAAGTGACAAATCCCATAATTGGAAACATTACATATTTGCTAAGACAGCAGAACGTCTCTATATCTATATAAATACACAAATACTTATGCATGTTTATACATTTACAAATACTATTTCCCCATCACTTACTCAGAAGTTTGCAAATGCCAATGACAGTGCGGAACACAGGGCTGGAAAAGCAGGCCTTTATCAGGAGGATGTTGCCATTGGGAATTAACAGCCGCAGAGACTTGTGCTGGGGTGTGAGGAACAGTCGGGCATCTGCATGAATCCCACACTTGTCCAACGTCCAAGAGGGCTTCAGTAACCATTGCTGTTTCTGTTCCCACCACAGAGCATGATCCGACCAATCCTTCTGTATTTCTACAAAATGGAGGAACGTGGATATGAAGGAGCTTGAAAGATATAACTTTATTTCTGACATGGAAAATTACAAAGCTGCTCTTTTCATAAAGAAAAACAGGGAAAAGGCACCATAAAAGTACTCTATATAATGCAATTTTTTAATGCCTTCTGAAGCCCTGTAATAGCTTTGTGTGAGGAATAAAACAGACTTCCATCTTTTAAAATTTAGCATACATATGGTATGCGCTAAAATGAAATTCTTTACATCCAAAGGGCAGTACACTTGACTTAGGAACATGCTTAAATGCACACTTATCCTTTTCAACTGTACTTCCACAAGTACTAATGTCTAAATTATTTTAAATAACGACATCAAATCAACCGTCACAATTAAACTACACACAAACATAAGCAACTTACTTGACTTTTCAACAACTTTGAGGATGACTCCACCAATATGTAGATCTGAGGTGACATTGATTTTAAGAGGGTGTGCCTCTGGTCCCAGTTCCTCTACACTGATGGACAGGTCCCACACTGCCATTCTGATTTGAAAAGAAATTAATTGAACATCCTTCTTTCACGATCTTATTTTTTTTCCTTAGATAGTTATATAGCAATAGTTTTACTTGCTTTCAGAGTTTAGCATTTAAGAGGATCATAAGATGAGTGCAGAAGAGAACTACTGCAGTGGTTTACATACTTTTGCCTGAAAAGTGTCAATTGAATTTTTTAAATGACATATATTTAATGTTGTCTCTTAAATAACACCAGCCACAAAATGTCTGTACTAAAAAGATTTTTAAAAAAGCTTTGAAACCATAAGTCATTTGTTTGTCTGTAAAAAAAAGCATACTAATATCAAAAGCATGCTTCTTTGTCTTTTAATCCAATAACATAGAAAATATGCAAAAACACTTAAAATCTACATTTGTAAGATTAAATGAAAAAAAACAGCATGTCAAAGAGAGTCAAAGAGAGTCTGTTTGACGATATTGTCACTAGGCCTGAAGGCCATGTGTGCTCAGCACCTCTCCCATTTTGTCAACCTTCATGACTCACGACAGCCATCCGTCAAAATATTCTACCCCTCTACCTCTCTTTTTGACTCTTTCACTTTATGCTGTTTCTTACCTCACGTGGTTATGGTTCCAAAAATCGATAAGGGCTTTACACAGGTTACGCCCTTGGTCTCTGGCACTTTCTCTGTCTCAAGAACTTATGAGTTGTGTGCTATCACTTCCTGCTGCATTTCCTTCTTTCTTGCGGTATAGAGAATAGCTGTTCTCTTTTTTAAACTGATTTCTTAAGTGTTCAGCTTACCATAAATAGGTTTCTCTTCCTCTTCCTGTGATGCATACTGTAGATGCTCTTCTGAAATGAAACCATAATATGAGTTACAGGGTTTTGGTGTTGCTTCAGGACATTTTCAATGTTTACTGAAATTTTTTCGTTTTTTTCCACCTCAGATTTCTTTTAGTAAAAACGTAAATAGCACCTAACCATATATGTTGTCTACTGTATGTTGATAAAATAAACATCTGTAAAGTATTTCAATTTATTGATTTTTAAACCGAATAATGCTGTGGGTCTAACAAAAACATCACCATACAAGGTAACCTGTATACTTGCATATTATAAGTGGTGCTTGCAAAGCAAAGCATCATTGTAGTTATTTTTTAAACATATTATTTGTGGCGCTTGCAAAGCAAAACACATATATTCACATACTGACACATATCTAATATCATGTTTATTACTATAAAAAAATCATAACTTTAAATATTTTTTAAATATAGCACTTTACATGTTATTCTCTATTGAACGGCATGTGTCCTCCAGCATAACCCTTTAAATTCTACCTAAAAATAAACAACTACATACATTTTATTTTTTTAAATTGCAGTCCCCCATTTTTGTCAGTACACAAACACACACAAGCGGTCCGTTCCAAATGGCATACACTCCGGATACACTTTTGAGTGAAAATCATGACAAACCGAAGTGCTGGCCACTTCAAAGGGCCCTTCAGAATGAATTTTGAAGGGTACAACTGATGGACACTTTGCACAGAGGTGGACAGTAACAAAGTCAATTTATCTGATGTACTTAAGTACCCTTTTTAAGTATCTGTACTTCATAAAAATCATACTTTTTACTCCACTACATTTATAAACAAGTCCAAAAGTAGAAAGTCGTTTCTATGTAGCGGTTTTTCTGTGTGCACATTTTGCTTCAGAGGCATATTACAATAAAACAATGCACCACTGACATAAAGGAAATGTACTTTAATACTTGAGTATTTTTAAAAGCATGTACTTCTGTACTTTTACTTAAGTAAGAATCTGTCTTTACTTTAACTTTGACTTGTAGTAGAGTAATATTTGACTGTTATCTGTACTTTCACTCAAGTAAGGAAGTTGTGTACTTCGTCCACCTCTGACTTTGCGTCACCATGATTCTTTGCGTGGTGATTTCGGAATCAAACGCAAGGAAGAAGACCATCTAAATTGATGAAATACTTGGCTACACCCCAAGACCACCATCTTGTAATACTTAAAAAAATATAGTAGAAAATATTAGTTGCATTGGGGTTGAAAACAAATAAACCCTCCAAACAGCTCTAAGGGCTAATTCCAACATGTACACAACAGGAGACGGTTTTCCAGATCGATCACCATCTCTCCGACCTTCTCATCGCGAGTCAACAGATCAAAGTATTACCACATGTGATCTTACACAACAAACATTCACATGTAATGATGCATTTTATAGAAGGCAAAGCATGCTATCTATTGCCCTGCTTGTGGTGGTGTCACAGCGTAACCTGAGACATTCCCATTCATGTACCGCTGAAGCTTTGCTAAGGGAAAATTAGTAGGTACCTTTGGCACATAACCAGGCCTAGGGTACAAGAAGGCCTTAACCATCCCAGGTGCAAATTAGACACGTTGGGGAAACCGAAAGGGCCTAAAGGTTACCCACTCTCCTCAGAGAAGTGATTGCCAATAGAAATTAAGTTTTAAGTGCCAAAACACAATGGGATCCTGGTGTGGCTCACAGGCCTCAGCCTCAGAGTGCTACGAAGAAAGCGTGTTTCCAACAGGTCTCTCCCAAGCGACCGACCACCCAAAGGAGCGTGATAAGCAGATATAGTGATCGAGGTGATGGCCTTCCCACCTTCCATAGGCCCTTTCTGCCTTCCATAACCGCTCCCCAGCCCGTGAGGAACGCATCTGATGTTAGTATTGCACTACAACACTGACCTCCCAGCACTGGCCCCTGGGATAGAAACCATGTTTTTTCCATGCGCGCGTGACCTTGATCATGCAGAGCGGGGCAACCACTGTGGTTTCATGTGCAGTAGACCCAAAAGGTATTATGTTGAATGCTGCTGCCATCAAAACTATCAATCTCTGGAACTGTTTCACAGTGTAGGACTGGCCTAGCTTCATTTTGTCCATGGCTAAAAGAATGGCCTCGATACAAGCAGCGGACAGCTGTGCCTGCGTTGCAGTTGAATCCTATGTTACACAGAGAAAAGAGGTCCTCTGTACTGGAGAAAACACACTTTTCTTGGCATTTAGCCTCAGCCCCAGCACGCTCATATGGGCGAGCACAGCATCTCAATGATGCACCGCCATCTGTTCTGACTATGCTAAAAATTAATCAGTCATCTATGTAATTCAACATGCGGATAACACGCCATTGAACTGGGGTGGCCGACAGCAAACCTGAATTTTGTAGCCCCTTTCTAGAACCCATTGAGACACTCTTGGCAGAAGTTTTCATGCTGACAGATATAAGTGGGACCAGCCTCTCAGGGATGGCCCCTGGCATACTGCTTGAATTTAGCCCAACGCCCTGAATCATACTGGCAGGAGCCGGTGCGGCTGATGTTAACATTATCTTCCTCGGAGGAAGATCCTGGAGCGGAGTTAACTGACATTTCTCATGGGGGCACCGAGGAGAGTCGTGCACTGTGCTGCGGTCAAAGCAAGCCAAGACAACCCCAACCCCCCCCGGCAAAAATGTTGAACTATGTCCGTCAGGACGTTTTATTCACCAAAGCCTTCTTCGCCATGATGACGGCCCTTAGGTCTGTCTTCTGTTTAGAAGGCTTTAGCTGAATAAAGCTGCCCTACACCCAGTCTCTCTGAGGGGAAACGCGGGACACCACACTTTGCTTTTGACATGCTCTGTATCGAGCAGCCTCTGAAACCTGACCATGGTGGGGGAGGTATCTTTCTGTGCTCACCCATCCCCACGATGTTCGCATACATGTGGAGGGGGGGGTTGGGGGGTGGACACAGAGCTCTCCACAACCTCGACAGCTAACTGTGGAGGTTGGGAGAAAAAGGCAGGGCTGGGGTTTCTGCTTCAGTCCAACAGTCCAATCCGTCCAACATACTCTGGGGGTTAGTGCTCTGTCTTACTTTAACTGTGCCACCGTCACCACTGTGCCACAAGGTCCTCATGGGCGGGAGTGAATGAGGAACTTCCCCCCCCCATGTCTACGCTCATAATGTCAACCTCCTTAAAGACAAATAAAGCACCTTTGACGTATCATCTCGCCGTTGGACTGATTTTACATACATGCTTCAGATGCAATCACACGAAGGCGTTCCCATAGTGTAACTTCCACAAAGTGGAATACAGTTCCCAAGAAAGGGAACAATATTTAATTTTGGGGGAAAAAGGTTTCTACAGGACATTGCATGGCATTATCATGTTCAGGTCACTGGATTTTATTTTTCTCACATTTTAAGATTACGGCAATATAATGTTGAATTGTCAATACCCAAACAGTCAATACTGAAGCAACCATTTGCGGCCTAAGCTCCACCCACTTGCAGTTTGTGGCGTAGGCTCCTCCCACCTGCAGTTCTCCGGGCTGCAGCGATATGGCCGTCAGAGGCAGAACTCTGCCGCAGAATTACTGAAAGCGGTCGGTGGATGCTTTATGAGTGGTGGGAGAAAAGCGTGCATTGCACTCTTTCTCTTGTTTATAATAATATGATTAAAGCGTGCGTTTTATTATATCAAAATCAGACTCTCAGATAGTAAAGAGGTGACAGTAATACTGCTAGTCAGTCATGGTGCTAAACGAGGAATCAGTTTAAAGGGCAAACAGTCAAAGTTGTCTTATTATTTCAGTTGACTGCAAAAACTGCAAAATCGCATTTGTCAGTCTGTGACAGCAATTAGACTTTAAACTGGGATATTGAGTGTTCGTTTAGTCTGTAAAATTGGAATAGTATTAGCAATGAGTATATGCATCACAGTCAGGAGGGAGAAAGCTACTCAGGGAAGTCCAGTCGAGTCTGTCTTTTTGGTTCGGGTCCAGCTTTCGAATAAAATCGTCCGCGTCTGCATTTCTCGGGTTCTGCACGGGTCCAGGTTCATTGCGCGACAATGATTGCCGTAAGAAAGAAAACTATCAATATTTTGTCCTAAACCTACCACAACTCTTTAAACCGTAAACAGAAAGACTGCATTTCTTCCTAATCCCGGAACAATGCTGCAGTTATGAACCCAGAAGAGGTAAGAAAGTATTGTGATGGCGAAAGGTTATTTACTCGAAGACAACGACCTCTGCTGGTGAAAGTGAGGGAAAGCGATGTGTTGCAAAATGTTTCATAGACCGATGCATTAATCTTAGAGGCAAAAGGAATGACAGATAATAATAAAACAACGAATCAATTAATATAATAAATACATGAAAACAATCTGTTACATTGCTTACTTCAAGTAACTCAAAACAATAAAGATGACACTTGAAAACAGACTGATAAGCTTTGCACTACATTACATTTGCACTGTTGTTATTTCATCTGCACTGTTGATTATTTCATATGCAGAATCTGGAAAATGCTGAATCTAAGGAATTTTGAAAATTAAGGTTTATTTTAAATGTAGTCCTGCCCTGAAAAACTTCACACCAAAGATAATAACAGAATTTAAAAAAATTGCCTGGGTCAACAGTTTACATCCCACTGATTCTTAATACTGTATGATGTTACCTGAACAATAAATAACAGTTTTTCTGTTTTGTCTTAGTTGTTTAAGGGTTTCTTGTTTGTCTTGGGTCATTAAACTGTCCACTGATCTTCAGAAAAATCATCCTGGTCCTCCAGAATCTTTGCTTTTTCAGCATTTCTGGATATTTCACTCATGTCCAGCAGTAACAGTATGATGTTGAGATTCATTTTTTTACATTGAGGACAATCAAGAGACTCATACACAACTATTACAATAGATAGAAACATTCAGTGATACTCATGAAGTCAACACGATTCATTTCAAGTCAGGTGACCTCTTTTTTGGTTATTTAATTTCCTGAGAAATATATATGTATTTTTATTGCTTCTGAAAGACATTACTAAATAAAAAAAGACATAAAAACAATAAAATAACAATTTAGAATGTTGGTATTTGTTGGATCAGTCTGAAATAGCTTTTTAAAGCAACCTGTGTGTATGTATTACAGTATCTGACAGATTCTGACTTGAGAGAACATATTTGTGTTGTATTTAA
Source organism: Oreonectes daqikongensis (assembly GCA_026939265.1). NCBI lineage: Eukaryota > Metazoa > Chordata > Actinopteri > Cypriniformes > Nemacheilidae > Oreonectes > Oreonectes daqikongensis. The sequence continues at coordinate 1,721,397 of JAOTQM010000053.1, read as the reverse complement.
AATGTGTTCTATTTTCTTTTCAAGTATTCTTCATGTCTCGAGACAATGTTTTCCACTATTTTTGCATGATATATACATAGTGAGACTGAGCATTGAAGCACAACTGAGATTATTCAATGAATCATATTTTCTTTCATTTAACATCACTTGATGTTCTGATATTACATTTATGCATTTGGCAGAAGCTTTTATCCAAAGAGACTTGCACTGCATTATACTATACATTTGTTTCTAAGTATGTGCAGTCCCTGAATAAAACCCATGACCTTGGCATTGCTAGCGCCATGATCTAACCACTGAGCCACAGGAAAGCTATTCTTTCCTACATTTCATGGTTGATCTTATAAGTGTATGTGTTGGACCTTTAAGATCGCAAGACTGAGGGGCCCTTAAGCAAGGAACCTTTCCCCAGTTGCTCCCGAGGTGCTGTATAACAGCTGCCCACTACTCCGGGTGTTTGTTCACAACTCTGGAATGCAAAGATCACATTCCAACTATTGGTTTTTATAGACTGGCAAATTTGAACTAATGAACTCTAAACATTGGATCTATGAATCTACAAGACATCAATAGTTTTATCTATCAGTACTATTTGGATTATGGTTAAAAATTATATATGTATATATTTATTCTGTTTGACACAGCCTTCTTACCATGAATTTAGGTGGGGCAGATTCTTGCTATATTGTAGACTGTTATCAACCTATGACTGCTTGTTGCTTAAAGTTTTACACTCAAATGACAAAACACATTTGGCAGAGGTCTTTTATACTGTTGTCTCTTACTTGTAAGCGTAGCTTAGTATACTGTACTTATTGACTCTTAGGACAAATCATGCCCCTCACTTGAAATCTGCATACTAGCAAGGTGTACTTAATAAAGTGGTCAGAGAGTGTGTAAAGTTTTATGCAAACGTATGGGCACTCATTTGAGGGTCCAAAATAATGTGCTCTGTCTTTATAAGATGGCAGTGATATTCCATTAAGTGTCTAAAGAGAGGTGTTCAAGAATCAGTCAAGAGGTTAAAGTTAAGCCGTGGTTGGTTGGTTTCAAGACATTGATCCAAAGCATTGTTTTAAATCTACCAAGGACATGTTTAAGAATGGCCATCACAATCCCCATTTTGTAAAGAAGAATGGTCTAAAATACCTGCATACAGAATTCAGGGACTTATCTGTGGCTATAAGAAGCATCTGAATGCTGTTATTTTCACAGAAGGAGGCTCTACTAAATATTAATGTCGAGTCAATAAATGTTATTTTGGAACTGAACATTCACTGTTTCCTTAAGGTTTAAATTATATTCAAATTCAATTGCTGCTGCAAGTCTAGCAGATTAAAACTGCACAAAACTGTATATGCTATAAAAATGTACAGTGTACATAAAATGCAATATACTGTACTTGCGAGGCACAATTGTAATAACATCCACTACACCCTTATACATTATTTATGTTTACCTTTTTAGTGTGCATATTCTAATCCACTGTATGTTAAGTAAAGCCCCTGTAACCACAAATTCCTTGTTCAAATTTTCTTCATTTTGTGCCAATGTTTCAGATTTTTATGGTTTAATCAAATCTATGGGTACATGAACACTGTACAAATATGCCACTACTGTAAATTAAGATCATTGCATTATAGGATACAATATTCCACACAGCATGCTCAATATACAGTGCATTTTAAGCATACATTGCAAAAACTGTATTAGTAGACAACCAGTCCAAACACACTTAACCATGGATCCAGATATTTATTTAACTGATCGGTTATTCATTGCAAGCTATAAACAAAGTAATTTCACTTGAACAATGCCTTTTCGCTATGACCCCCCCCCCCCCCAATGAAGTGCTTTATATTACACAATAAGAATGATGCATTCAGATTCCTGGCAGGCCAACTATGTGACAATTTGTTATATATACAGCTGGGGTCATAAGCCTTGCAAAATCTGATAAATGTTAATAATTTTATAAAAACAGAATTACAAAAGTTTGTTTTTACTTTAGTACTACTTTGAACAATCCATTTCACATAACAGATGTTTACATATTGTGCACAACACTGAATAATACGAAACGTACAAAAATAACCCAGTTGTGATCTTGCCTGGACGAATGAGTGTTTTTGTTTTGTGATAGTTGTTCATGAGACCCTTGTTTGTCTTGAGCCATTAATCTGCTCACTTGTCTGGCTGAGAAATAGTGACTCATGAACAATTAACACAAAACATAAAAATACAGGTATGAAACAAGGACGTATAAAGTTTAGTTCAGATTTATTTTTGTTTATTCAGCTATTATTGTGTGTTGTGTAAAGTAGCATTTTCAGGACTGCACCAAATAAAAAAATGTCCATTTTTATAATTACTCTTCCTTAAATTATCAAGATTTTCCAGATTCTGAAAGGCATTTTTAAACTGATGACCAACTCAACTATATATCACATTGGTGTGAATGGACGAGGGTAGGGTGTTACATTTGATGAAGCAAATTATGCTGCCTCTTCCTTTGTTGTTTTCGATTGTTGTTCTGCAGATGAACGCTGTGCTGCTCTTCTTCGGATTTATGGGATCACCGTATGGCTATTAACCCAACATCTATCAGTTTCTGAATTTTCTGAGCGATGACAGGGTTCTTTAGATGACTAGACAGGTACAAAAATAAATAAGGGTAAACAGATTGATTAATTACTTTTTAACATGTTAATATCAAAATATAAAATTACTTTGTCAATTTATTGAATGGTGTAAAAAAATTAAGACAATTTAAAATTTAATTAAAAATTGTCTCATACTCGCTGAGGGCCTGTGGATCTTTCTGCATCTGCTCCAAGATCATGCGCATGGCAGGATCACTCATGATCTGCTGCACCTCTGGATCAGCCATAGCCCTACGTTTTACGTCCTCAGGGCTGTCGTTACGCATTGCCTGACTCATCATACAACGCTGCAGACCCTCGGTGGCCTCCTGTAGGGTGGAGTAGAAAAAAAAACAGTGTGAGTGAATCTTCTGGAACAAAATATACTAGAGACAGTTTATATACTATATACTAGTATATAGTAAATATACTAGTTTTGCCCATTAGGGTAGTAACAGTGCACCTTCGAGTTGGAGTCGAGCTCGAGTGCTTTCTGATATACATCGATTGCTTTTGAGAAGTCCTTCATTGCCTCCAGTGCCGCTCCTTTGCGTGTGTAACCCTTTACTAAAAATAAGAAATGGCTAGGTATAAAAAGGTGTGCCTAGAAAACACTGACTTTAGCAAAATGTATGCCACTTACTGAAATTAGGGTCCAGTTTGATGCACTCCTCACAATCCTGAAAACAAGGTGATTGTTAAGTTTAGGATTGCTATCACTTACAATGTGTATATCGGTGTGACTGTACCTTTAGAGCCAGCTGAAATTCCAGAAGTTTAGTATAACAAGCAGCTCTATTGCTAAAAAGCTTGGCATCATAAGGGTTCCTCTTGATTGCCTCTGAATAATGCTTCATGGCCAATGGATAGTCACCTACACAAAAAGCAGCAACCATTCCATTAGTATCTACTAAAAACAAACTTCCCATGCAAGATAACAGTGATTGTGAATTTAGTTTAAACACCCTTACACATCAACATATACAAACCTTTCTGAAAGGCATCATTGCCTTTGGTTTTCTCGTCCAGAGCCAAATCGGGATTAATGTAGGCTTGTTTCTCCTGTTCTTTCAACATCTTCTCTGCCTGAAAGTGAAAGAATTTTGGAACTTGAAAGACTCCAAGGGAATTCTTGAGTGGCACAAAGTTCTGGAAGACCTTTTTGGGTGAACAAACTGTTTTTGCTATTGTGGGTCATAAATGTGAGGTCACAGGTGGAAGCAGAAAATGTTGTATAGGTAAGTCTTTGCAGTACATTGGGCTGCAAACATTCATGTAATTTAAGCAATGGTAGGCCCCTCAAAACAGTACAGGAAAATAATTTAAAAAAAACATCCAATATGGCTGACAGCAATGATCACACAAAATTGTGTACACATAAGAGAAACTTCATCTCAACCACAACTTGATTTTGGAGGTGCTATAGAGCCAGCCCTATGACCACACCCATTATCAACCTATACATCATTTATTTTTCACAGATGTAATATAGCATAACAATAGGGCTTCAGCACCTCTGTTGCAGCTCTCTATAATCTGGGCCCCAATAACAACAGAGCTTTTGCACTTAAAGTGACCCTTAACTTTTGAATAGTGTGTGTGTGTGTGTGTGTGTGTATATATATATATATATATATGTGTGAATTACCGTTTCAACTAATAAAATACCATAAAAGTTAATGACCTGTTGGCATTTCTTCAGAACGTCAGGTGTGCGGTGCTCTGTTAGACTCTTATTAAAGAACTGGACAGCTTCTTTATACTTCTCCTGCTTAAAGTACGAGTTTCCAATCCTAGCATATGCCCTGCAGCCAGAGAAAAAAATAAGTATTTCATTGTGAACAATATACCAAAACCTAGACAAAAACACAAATTAACATTTTTGGCTTTCTGTACAGTGAGTTAGAACTAGGCATTTTGAGTCATGGAACTTAATGCACAAAACACTCACTTGGCGATCTGTCTGTAGTCTTCTCGGTTCTCTCGGCCCACCTCAATGGCCTTCTCACAAAGGTTTTGGCACTGATCAAACTCCCCCATTTCAAAATACACAGCTGAAATAGAGTAAGGATATTGTTAGGATTAGGACTTAAACTGGTGCCGTGCCCAGTCTAGAATGTTTGACTTGGATTGCTTTCTTCCTTGCCCTGGTCTGCTTAAAGAGGTGGACCCAGGCACGATTAAAGTGGACACATGCAGTTTAAGCCAATCTCATGTTAATCTTTAGCAACTATAGAGTAGTACTGCATCCTTCATATCTCAGAAGAGTCTTTAGTTTGTTCACATTTATAACAAACTGATACAGCTGTACGTTTTTTTCCGAGAACAGTCAATCTCCTGGAGGTGTGCAGTGTGCTAAAGCACAAACACACAATACATCATTGCATTACCCCTGGATAACTCTTGATTCACTATGCATTTGTGTTGGTTACATTATATGCAAGGTTATCTTTCCCTCACAACCAAAAACACTTCTTTAGTGACATTGTGGGCGAAAAACAAAATGACAAATCTTTCTTGAGCAAGTCCTGTGCAGCACTGCCTATGCCTTCCATAACCAAAACATTGCACAATAGCCACGTTTACACGCAACTAAAAAATCCACTTGTAATCGGATTGATGGCTCAATCAGACTAAAAAGCCGTTATGTAAACACCTTAATCTGACTGAGGTCGATACGATTGAAATTTCAATCGGATTGAAAGGGGTGGTGTAGACCGAGGATGCAAACATTTTTTTTTGCATGTAAACACTTTAATATTGTTAACAATATAACAAAATCAATAGATCCCATGAAGCCTTTAACATAGAAAGCAAACATTTGTGTGCAGAAAATTTGATTTTTTCCCCCCCATCCATTACAAGCTGTGCAATAAAATTTGAGCTTTACATCATGTGCTAGGAGCCGCTGTTACACAAACAGGCAATGTGGTGATACTAAATTTTATATTTAATAATTTAATAATATTCATCAGTACTAACACTTGTTTAAATTCATTATGCACTGCAATATTTAAAGTCTTTAAAGTAATAAATATGTACAATGTGATTTTTAGCTCAAAATAAATAGATGTTCAGTATGACAAAAGTACAAATTGGTTTATACTTCCTTTAGGTAAAAACAGATATCATCTATGTGATATTTTACTGATATGATTCGTGTGATAACTGCATATCTATAAATGTTTTTCTGAAGTAATGCCAGATTATGAAAATATTCTTATGTAATGCTATAGACACAACAGTCATAACCAGTCAGACCATTTTCTACTTTCCTTGACTTCAGCTGCCAGCTAAAAGCGATAGATCCAAATATCAAATGTTCAGCTTAATGTGGGGCTGCATGGACTGATCAGCCAGGTCATTTTGTTGTGCGTGTGACACAAACACACTCACAAATCCAACAATCTTAGACTCTGCTTTTTCCAGAGCTTCATTACATAAATGCCTTTTTGAATACAAGGACATTTCAAGTTACGAAATTTGCAAGATGTATTAATAATACAAAGACCTGATGTCATAGACCATCGATTCACTCGTGATTCACATTATGTGTCTGAATTATAGACAGTTTAATAATTTGTTAACCATGTGTTGATTCACTTGACAAGTGTACAGCAACGGCACACACGTGATATATGTACAATAACCACTGCCTGAATAATTCTTACCTGCTTGGTTTGACAGATAGGTCATGTTGGTAGGATCATGCTTTAGAGCCTCTTCATAGTGTTTCAAAGCAATCGCAAAATCCTTCTTCTTATATGCTGCATTTCCCAGCTCCTTTTCCTTTAAGGCCTAACAGAAAACAGTTATGGTTACACTCCAGGGTTTCGCTGCCTTACTCTTTTCCAAACAGTCCTATACTAAAATGTTTGTTTGAGCTTACTTAACTGAAAATAACTTGCACTGGCATCTCTTACCATATGTGATGCGATCTGGGATGCCCATCATAAACAATGGAAAACTCGCTTCACTACTTACTAAGTTGCTGTTCTTTTCAGGGAAAAGTTAGCTAGTCTCTTTGTGTAGTGATGCAGTGCTTTTAGCGTTTCAAACTCATAGGCCCGGTTTCACAGACAGAGCTTAGCTTACTTTTATAAAAATGCCTTAGTAAATAATATTACTGGTGAGAATCTTGAGACAAATCAATGGCATTGACATATTTTAAGATATGTCACTGCAAGTTGTAATAAGTAAAGACAACTCAGACTAGCATTTTATTCTGGGAATAGTCTTAAGCCTTGTCTATGAAACCCAGCCTTAGTCTTTAAGTGTGCCCAGCACCTTTTTCATATTACGCTACGTGTTACTTCACTTTATTCAAATGGTTTTCATATGATATGTTTTATACATTTCAACACTAGAGAATGTTTTTATATTAAATTGTTAATAGGGTATGACTTCTACTTGTGATACTTGACTGCTGTGCTTTTCTTTTCATTGCCAACTTTAAAACCCGTTTTCCTCAATCCGTTGTTTCTGAAAATCATAGTGATCAGCCGACTTCGGATAACCATAACTTTTGTTACATACAAAATTTCACAATGTGTTGGGTTTTTCCAGATCGCATCACATATATCAGTGTTGTTGATTTTTTTGTCTCAAGATGTCAGAGGCAAGATTATTAAAAGCTACTAAAATGTACTAATTTAACTAAGTTCTACTTCTGGCTTAATCTAAGATCTGTCGAGGAAACACCCCTAAATTTACCACTTTAACAAATGATGCTAAATATGCATTAGGCACAAATATTTCACTCCAAACATAGTCCATGACCATTTGGCCATCAGTACCATTCTCTTGTTTTCAGGCAGATCTTCCTCTTTGGGAGGGGGTGGAGCGGTCTCCTTGGGTTTAGGAGGAGGGGGTGGAGTTGGTTCCTCCTCGTCATCCATGCCAGACAGATCCAGACCAAGCAGGACTGAGAGAGTGGTCATGACCCTGGGGTCTTGCAGTTTCCTACCATTCATAAAAATAAAGATAACAGATAACGTTACAAGCAAACATACCTGCTCTTGTGATCAAAATGTGATGAGAAATGCATACAAATTAAATTGCATACAGTAATGCATACAGATAAATTCAAATCTTTACTGTTCAAAATGTTAATCCTGTTGTCTTTAATCAAGGCCAATGTTAAGTATATTGGGCTTAAAAAATGCTGACCACTAGGTAACAGGAGAGTGGTTCTATTCTATTTAATCTTAAAGGAGTAATCTTACATGGCTAAAATGAACATTATTGTGTGTATTTGGTGTTTATGGTTCAAAACACATTTGTTTTCACATACTGTACATTACTGTTGCACCTCTCTGCCCTGCCTTCTGAAATGCACTGTGTGTTCACAAAGCTCATCGCTGTGTGCTCTGATTGGCCAGCTATCCACAGCGTTATGATTGGCCGAATATCTCACGCACATGGCGGAAATGTAACCATATTCAGAACATCCGTTTCTAAAGCATATTGACAGCTTATAATATCACCGGTACACGTTCAAGCCCCAATACGGTTCAGAAAATGCATTTGACCAAGCGGATTAATCAAGCGTGACTTCAGCAGGGTAACATACAGTAAGGTTTTATTTGAACAAACTCTTAGGTTTAACATTGAGCTAACTATAGCTATCTTCTTGAGCAGCCTGTAACACTGTCTCGACGCGACGTGACAAAAACAATAAAACATATAAACGAGACATTTGCTGTATCCAGAGAGGACATTGTTACTTGATATAATGACTTATTGACTTTTTTAACTGTAGCATCACGCTGCAGGGGAAAACAGCCAGAGGAAACGAGGCTGAATCCAGCTCCTGATGGATTCAGCCTCGTAAATATAAAACCATTTCTGCATTTGTGATCGTAGGACCCAACTAGAACCCAAATTACTCCATTAATGATAAGCTGACTGTATGTTGTCAAAGCAGCACAAGAAACACAAGGACAATTAAAGCAGCAGAGACCAACACCTACGTGCCAAGATCCGAAGGTTTATTTCTGAGCTGTTCCAGCAGCTCCCTGTAGCTGGGGTCAGAAAGCAAGCCCCGTGTCCGAGAGTCAGCCTCCAACTTCTCATACAAGTTAGGAATAGAAAACGGGTTCATCATCTTCCTCTCTGCAAAAGAACACAATACAAGTGAAAATCTGAGAACATTTCACACCCTGCCTTATCAATGTAATAACAAACCACAGTAAAAATAATAAATAGTTAAATACTTTAATGTACAGTAAATATGTGCTCAGGCACATATTCCATAGATGCACCATAGTATTTACTGTACTGTATGAGGACAAACACAAACTCTCACAGCAGCTCTAGAGCTAAAGCTTACTTCCCAAGCATTTCACTGCAAATTGTAGTATTATGTAGCATTATTGAGGTAAACTAGCAAACTGTAGTCATCACTATAGTTAATTTCATTATTTACTTTAATAAGTTACAAAAACACTATCATCTAGGAATTTTACTGCAGTTCACTACAGTAAATAGTATAGTATATGGTATACTTTAGTAATTTATTTGTCCTCAAAAAATACTATTGTTCATTAAAAAAGAAAAACACAGAACTCAAAAATGAAAATGAATAATGGCACTAATTTATCAAACTGTATGTCCTTTGAACCTGGGAGTCCTTTACCTGCCTATTTTTGACTACCTGCACAGTTTTATCCCCAAAGATGATAAATTTAACATACAGCCCTGATTAGGGGACTACCCAGGGGATAGGGAACAATTCAGAGAGTGTATATATGCTGCCCATTGAGGTGAATGAAATCTGATTTTCCATCAGTTTCACATAGGGCTGTGACTACAAGTATTTTGGTAGTCAAGTAATCAAACGTTTACAAAATATTTTGTTAATCGAGTAATAATTTTTTATTTAGTTCAAAATGAAAACAGACTTACGTGAACATACAGTGCTAGGATATTGCTCACGTCACTTCCTGTTGTTGTTCTGGCACGTAGCAGTTGTTTGTAGCATACCGGCATGCGCGTTTCCTAATCTTTTAGCTGTATAATCGCTAACTAATATCTCTATACTCAATTATTAGGTTCTTTTTTCACCGTGCTCCACTTTTTTTCCTGTAACGGCATACATTTTAATACTTTTCCTGCAATCTGACATACCGCCTCTCCAATCACAACATAAATAACTGCGGAAAGTCACATCTTCCTCTCTTACAATTGTGTCCTGCATCTCATGCCACATGTATAGCTTAGCTACTTCCATCAGTGAAGAGGGCTTTACATGTGCTAAATGTAATAAAGTAGTCAGGCTGACAGAGATCACAGAACTAGAGACACGCTTCCAAACGCTAGTTGAGGGTATTAGATATGGTTTTGGATGAGCCTGTTACTGCAAGTAATGCACTCAACGCGGTTCCGACATTACTCTCGATGCAGCAGTGAAACTGGGTGAATAGAGCTGTGGAAAATATTGTTTTTACGATGCATCACGATGTGTGTTTATTTTTTTTAAATGCACAGAACAAAATAGATTCTTTTTTTAAATGTGACCTTTGGAACTAAATGGCACTTCCGTCTGTATGTGCATAGGTGTAAGAGAGAGGAGGAGCTAGGGCTGGATAATATTACAATAACAATATCTATCGCGATATAATTAATTTCGATAACGATGATATGGTTTTTAAATACATTTTCGATATTTCAATATACATTACACATCCGGGTCTGAGCACTTGCTCTGCTCCGCAGCAGCGGCTACTGGTGTTATGGAGCCGCACTCCGTCGTGCCCCAGTTTAAATGCCTAGTTTCAGTTTAACATTGATAATTTTTGCACGTATATTCACTTACAAAACGGATCTGCAACTTCTTACTTCTCGTCCGGTGGCCACTGCCGCTTTTAAGTCTCAATTCATAATGAGGTGTTTGTGAAGAAAGTCTTAACTTCAAATTCAAGGATTAAATGTCGTTGTGTTCATGGTGTGTGCGACAGCCATGATGCACAAGTTTAAACAGTTCTCAATATCAATTTCGAGGACAGAATGGCAAATTTAGTTTTTTATAGCTAAGAAACTGAAGCATACTGTGGGGCCTATGAAAGACACTGAAACTAATGGTTCTTAATGTCAACTTGCATGAGAGCATGGCAAATCTTCTATAAAGTTGACCCAAAATTTTTTTAATACAGTTATACATAAAATTCAGTGGACATTAACAATTGAAGATTTTTCATTTAGATGAATATGTCAAAAGCGGGCTTTCAAGAAAAAAAGTGTCAAGTAATGGGAGGCATGTGCCCATGTAGAACTTTAAAGACTATGCTTTAAAGCACATTTTGAAGTTATGGAATTATGCTTTGAAGCACATTTAAAGAAGTTATTCTCTCTTCTATTGGTAACATGATTCTAATATTTGATTCTTACACAAGGTAAGGGCACAGTCCTATACAAAAATATTTTATTTTTATCATATGTAGCTTTGCACACTGCTGGTATCTAGAATGATTTTGATCAGCATTTTATTGTTCATATCAGAGGGCTCTCTCAACTTATATCTTACATTTTGTAATATTGTTCATATTGTTATCGGAATCATATCGTCTTGACTAAAATTAATAAATCAATTTCAATATGAATTTTAGCCATATTGTCCAGCCCTAGGAGGAGCCAGTGCTAAATGCACATCTTAAAAGATTATATAATGAAAATAGGGAGGGCATCAGTGCAAAGAAAATGACATGTAAGCTGTTACTGGATGTTAAAAGAATATCATTGGTTTGAGTTACTGAACGAATACACGCCTCCGTTGTCAGTCATCTTGAACGAGACTTACAACAAATCAGAGATCTTGTTCATGAACAAGGATTAGGGACATACATTTTTGACTAGATTTTATTTTGAGTACTGACTTGTCTTTTTATGTTTAAATATAATAGTGCATTTGTACTGGTGCAGTGCAGGGCGAGCAGTTTCAGTCCATTCTATGAAGGTTGAGCTTCATCTTCACATAGCGCTCCATTCCTATGTAGAGGTTATGCTCAGTGAGCATGAAGTTCGGCTTTTATAGAAATAAATTCAAATCGCTCACCCTGCTCCACGAGTAGCGCGAAAAAGGACTACCATTATAAACAGAACTGTCCCCAATGGATGTGGCGTAATGAAACGCCTTGTTCTTAATGGTTTAGATTTGCTTTTGCCGCATTGCATAACACCGCTCAAGTGCGGTGTAGACCGAGTGTAAGATGATAGCAAATGGAACTTGTTGATAGCAAGTTCCATTTGCAAATGGAACTAGAAAACCATATACCCCTCTGTGTTCCGGTCTTGACTCTGGACGAATCCGTAAACGAATCATTTTGTGGGAGAAAAGAACAACCATATTTTGGGGGAGTTAACTATCCTTTTAAAGTGGAAGAACGGCCCGTTCACGCTTGCCGTTAAGACGAGGAGGTATTAACAAAGAATATATGGATTATATGCACTGAAAATACCTTGTAATAACTAGATTTATACTAGATTTATTAATGATGTGATCATTCTACATAAAAATGCTTGTCTACATAAAAAACAGCATATGCACACACAAAATGTGAACGGCCCCTTAGTTTACTTGGTCACTGTTAAATATTTATATTTTCATGGCTCTAAAGATTGAAACACTGAATTGTTATTTGCCTATTATAACCTTTATACATATTTTTGTCTTTGTCATCTGACGCCTGTACTTTCCACTCTGATAATGGATGAGAAACAAACTATCTGTTCTTTGAATAAACTCTTCGTACCATTTCCCAAGGATGCATAGTTCAAGAATCAAGAATCAACTGAGATGTACCCTTGACTGTGTGACACTTATTTGGTTCTCCTGGCACCATAAAGAGACAGAGACTGCTGCAGTTCAACTTTGTTAGATAATTAGAGCACACAAACAATCACTTTTCATCTGCAATATGTAACAATGTTTCTTGCATTCTGGTTATTCTTGCAAAACCTTAGCCAACTAAAGGTAATATTGTTTACCTGCTAACCGTGCTTCGATATTCTGAAGTCCCTCCTTAAGCTGCTGATTTGTCGGCTCCTGGCGTAACCCCTCCTGATAGGTTGCTTTGGCATCCTCAAGTCGCCCAAGAAACTCCAATGCAGCAGCTTTTCTCGAGTATCCCTTCAAATATCAACAGATACAATAAATTATGAGTTAAGATTATTATACTACATACCTGGAAAAGCTTCAATTACATTTTATAAACTAATTCACCTTCCCCCAGTCTGGTTTGATCTTTATGGTTTGGCAGGCATCTTTTAGGGCATTATCGTAATCCCCCTTCTTGGCATAAGCAGCAGAGCGGTTGCTGAAGAGGACGTGACTCGAAGGGTCTATTGTCAGGGCCTCTGTGTAGAACTTTACAGCTTCATCAAAATTTCCTGCGCTCAGCGCCTTGTTTCCCTGATCTTTCAGCTGAGATACCTAAAAACATGGATAAAGTATATTTGGAATATTTTTTAATACAATATGCACTCATTGATTTCTACTCAATGGACACAGAACCACTGAAACATGAGTCATATACAGGTCTATTTACACAAAAACAAACTAATTACACTGAAAAAAAATGGACAGCAGCTGTACTGAATTTACTAAAACAGTACACTTACAATCTACTTCATTCATTCATTCACGTCCGAGACGCGAACATTATTTAATTGTGTAAAGTCAAAAATAATTACAGCACAATATAATTACGACTTCTGCTCCCGGGCATAGTGGAAATGACAACATGAACATATTAAATAAAACCAGACCACGATCATTAAAAGTGTGGGAATACTTCCGGACAAATCGGTCATTTGTTCACTCTGTAAAACACAAATGGCATACCACAGCAGCACAACTGCTATGCAAGAGCACCTCAAGAGAAAACATCCTGTGACCTCAAAATGACTTTCAAAATAAACGACTTAAATTAACATTACGCTTTACATTAATTCTACGCGGGCTGTAAGCTACAGTATGTGAACATTGTGCATATACAAGTGCATTTTCGTATACAGGTAAATCTTACATCTATGGTAATTGATAACAGATAGTAAACAACACATTTCCTCATTAGACCTTCACTGTATACATCTCACATTTTGTCATGCTTTCTCCTTTTATACATTTCATAATAAAATGACATAAATACACAACCCTTTCTAAAATACAATTATTAATGTCATGCACTTCCCTTTTTAAAATATAGCTAATACACTGATACAGTTCATATACTTAAATATGTTACTAATGTTGTTATTGTGTTTGTTTTAATTTTCAGGAAGAAGCAAAGCTGTGTGCAGGATTTCTTTCATAAAAAGAATGCCACCGTATGCACGCCCCACATGGCCGCTATACTTACCGATAGCATTCTCAACATGATTGTCAAGGATATGAGACCTGTTTCTGTTGTTTCTTTTCAGGCTGTTTTGCACTGTGTTAGGCAGTATTTATGTTTGAATTAAATGAATAAAGTTGTAGTATTTTTTTTAGAAAAGTATTTAATAAAACTTTTAAGTTTGAAATACTAATGGTAGAAGCTGTACTTATTATTTTACTGGAAAGTTTAGCAAATAATTAATCTGGTAATCCAACAATAATCATTAGATTAATTGAAAAAATAATCGTTAGATTAGTCAACTAATTGTGGAAAAATCTATCGATTAATCAATAATAAAAACAATCGATAGTTGCAGCCCTATTTGTTTTAATGTAAACAAACACACATGTAAACATGACAATATTGTAAAATATTGTATCCTTCTGATGTCATTCTTATATGACAATTTGGTGACAATAATTTTTTTACATTACTATCAATGTAGAAATAACCTAATAATAATTTTCTCAAAACCATAAAGTGGAGTTTTATATATATTAATATAATTGATAGTTATGTGTTTTAATTAAAAGTACGATTCAGTTTAGTGGTTCTAACAATAGTGTTTATTGTGTAATAATAAACTTCATTGCTAATTTACTCCAAGTGAAAAAAAATCAATGAAAAACTATCAGTAATCTCCTTCATCTCAAGGAGCTTCGTTTACAGAAAATTGTCTGCTATACTTTTAACTAACCAAGAGATGGCGCCGTTTTCAACAATCTCGAAGGTTCGACTCTTCTCGCGAACAACCAGGAGAAAGGAAAGCCTTATTTTTGAGGCTTCATTTCCCCATATCTAGAATTGTCTTTAAACTGTCTTGGAAAGTTAGAGAATATAACGAAGAAAGTTATATCAATTCTAAACATTCCGCTTTACGTTTCTTATGATGGCCTATGAATATAGTTTATCATATTCGAAGTCTTTTATTGCATACTTTTTTGGGGGGGGGGGGCTAATGTGTTCAAAAACGTTAGCTGTAAAACGTGGTTCCAGGTTCCACTGCATTATAGTTTCTTTCCTAAAAATTGCAACGTTACTGACATACTGCCATAACAATTTGCTTGAATTTGCTAGATGTCAACTTAATCAACAGAATGAATGATGTTCCGCCCTAAACACACACACAGAGATGTATCTAGATTCTAGATGTAACATGAGCACATGCTAACCTGCTAACTGATTATGTGAATCGAGTAAATAAATATAACTGTATTCACGGAGTTAAATACAGATGCTAATAATTACTCGTCAACAAGAGGCCACCCTTGTTTGAAAACATTGACAGTGACCGCAAATTACAGCAAAACGCATGTCACATTCAGCTGCTAACGTGCTATGAGCCAGCCAGCCCTTGCAAGTATTGCGACTTATTAGCTAAGCTAAGCTACGTGTGTGGCTTCAATATTAGCCATATTACAAAATTTCAAACGTAGATAATGTGCACGGTCTTTAAAAACCTGCCTCTTTTTCATAACACGCAATTCCTTTTACCCAAGAGTTAATACTTACTTTCTCCATAACGCATGAGGTTCCAGAATCAATCTAATAGACACTAGCGTCACTCCGCCTCTCTTTATCAATGTAGCCGAAGAGCTAGCTGGGTTGCCAAGTATTATGGGTAAAACCCATCAAAAAAGTTTTTGAAACGCGTCATGCGTGGCGTTTTTGCACGATTTAATTACATTATTACTCACTTTACGTTACAGATTTGTTTTTTAAAACATATTTATAATTATTATTAATCAATATTTAAACGTATTTAATACATTTAGCAGTAATGTAAAATTAACGTATACAAGATGTTTGCAATTATAATTTTAGTAGCCTACTATGAATTATACTCAAGTAGCTACCCCTAAAGATTTTTGCACAAACCGACACATTTACAGATCGAGTCTAATTTATACACTTATACCAAACAGCAATTTTATGAGATGTTTTATTTGTAATTTAGGTTTAAATGATTTCGTAGCCTATAGTGTCATGAAACGGTTCCGAAAAGTTAACGTTTAATAGCGCGTTTTATTATGGTACGGGCTATGCTGTGTATTGTACATAGCACTAAATCAATCATTAGAACGAGATTGTCGTATAAAATAGCATAAATAAAATAGCCTACATAAATCATGTTCTTTGTGTAAACTACATGTACTGTAGCCTACATCAAATGATATTCAAGAACAGGTGGAGCTCAATTGTTCTGCAAATAATGATTGTGTCCACTAGGGGGAACTGTTGATGTATGAGAAAGAGGTTGGATCCATGACAGGATCACCCAAAGGCGACGACAAGATGGAACATTATTATATTACATTTACGCATTTGGCAGACGACTTCAACCAAAGTGACTTACATTGCATACACTAAACATTGTTTCTGAATAAGTGGTATCCCCTGGGATCGAACCCATGCCTTTGGCATTGCTAGGGCCATGTGCTAACCGTTACAACTGAGCTACAGGAAAGGCCTTCAATAAGCCTTTTAATTCCAAGCAGAAAGTTTTTTTTTAATTAGAAGATTCAATTTGCATTCTAATAAACCCTATTTAAAAAATGTTGGCCTTTTTATAGTTTTTGTTTTTGCAAGACATGAATGCAAGGAATTTATGGGATGAGAGAGAGAGGGCTATAGGCTACAGGATTTGATCTTGGGTCACCCACCCATTTACAAATTTAAGTGGATTTTGATATATTACATTTAGAATACATTTAAAGTCTCTGTTTTTCATGTAGGCCTATAAAGAGATTGTTCCCCATATAACTTTTGCTTTGTGGAATGCAAAACTTTAAAGCTCAATATGTCAAAACTGCTTAGAATGCAGATAGAACCTTATAATTCCGAATTGCCGATTTTTGGAATTGCTTTAGTTTAAGGATATTAGATTTTACTTACCTAAACGTGTTATTTATTTTTAGGAGCAGAAAGCCTCTACATTATCTCAAGTCGCAGCTCGTGAATTTGAGTTTGTGAATTTGTGTCGCAGCAGCACAGGGAAAGAATGTCAAGTATATACCTTTAGGGCATTGAGATGTTGTAAAAGTACCTTTACATTGTGTCCATTTATAATGTGAATTTGTGATTGGTTTTGTTAAAGTTAGTGTTTTCTGTTTCTGATGATCTGATTGAGACTTACCTTGGGGCATTTTCTCCTTGCTTCATTATGCAAATTTAGTTGCAGAAAATGGGTGTTGAGGTCAGTTTTTTTTGTCAATAGCTCCACTGTACTGACAAGCAGTCACTAGCTTAGTACAACTGTAATATATGTAAATATTTGTGAACAGATTATTGCTGCACATTAAGCGATCAGTATTTCCTCTGCTATGGATTGAACTTTTGTTACTAAGAAAAATTATTCTTATTATGTTGGTGTTTTAATGCCTAGACTGATCTTGACCCTATGCTGTGTTTCGTATCACTATTCCCGCAGATTATTAACAGAAGTTTCAGTCTACAAAAAGAAAGACCCATGATCTCTGCAGTAACTTGTGAGGTTACACCTCCCTCTAGCGGTGGCCTTCGCCCTGTGGAGGCCAAGGTCATTTCCAACACTGATTTAAGTGCGAGCTGGTTAGATTTCTCGGTATGTCCATTATTGTTGCATTTATGTATAATCTTTTCTACTGTTATGTTCCCCCCTTGAAAGTGCTGAGCCTATTTGTCTGTCTGTTTTTTTTTATTGTTGATGCAAGGAGCCAGTGCTCCTCCAGGAGATTAGTGCTGGTATTGATTACCCCGTCTGTTTTTTCCAGGAAATTCAATATCAACATCAGTTAAATTACTCCACTATTGAAAAGGAAACTCACATCTTTACGGGCATTGCAGTATTTTGAGGTTTATGTTGGTTCATCTGCTCTTCATGTCATTGTACATTTCTGTCCTGTATATTCTGTCAAAACTAGTGGCTTATGGTAAATAATTCACTTTGGATATCTGTCAAGAACTTGATTCCCTGTATATTGTAACAACCATAATATAATTGTTTATACGTGTGCCATATCTGTTTGTGTTTTTCCCCTTTCTTTATTTTTCTTTTACATGTGTTGCTATTGGTTAAGAGCCCTGTCCATTTCCACTCCACGCAGACGTCATCGCATGTTTCAACAGCCATCTGTCCACCTGATAAACAAAACCACACAAGAACACCCGTATCACATTTTTCAGGTTTAGCTGCAACCTCTGGTGTTTGTTTGTCATCTCCATATGTTTATATCTGGAGAGTAGTGGACAAGAAAGTCACATGCTTTTGTAACTAGGCTTACATAGTTATAAGTATTCAATATCTTATGTTAGATTTCCTGGATGCTGAAGACTTTTATATTTGCTCTCTTCAGTTTTGAGGTAAGGCAGTTTAGATTCTATTATATATAGTTAGGTTTGTTTTGGTTTATTTGTTTGATTTGGCACCTGTCCTTCCCTAATGCTCTGTTTGTGTATATAATATTTTTTTTGTACAGGTTGTGCTAATCCACATACTGATCTTTCTAACATCCAAATGAACATCAAAGACACACATATACAGGTTAAAGACCTAGAGGTGGCTTTTACATTGAAAAGAAAGTTGATACAAAATATTTTTTCTACCCAGTTTGGCTGAGGAAGAGAAAGAGTGATTTTCAGAAGCAGTCTAATCTATAATAAAGACATTCAAAGATGGTCTTTGCTTGCAAGTGAAAAAATAAATCAACAAACAGTAACCTATGTTGTTAAAGACTGACATACTATCCCTTAAGCAAATAAAACCATTTTATTATAGTAAAAGTGAAATCATGTGTTTTAATCACCTTTTGTATAACCACAGTTTTACTAGAAAAATCTATGTTGATCTATGGATACTGTAAAAACCATGGTTAGTTTTTGAAAGGGTTGATGAGAAAAATCCTACATCAATTTGTAAAAGTAAATATGCAAAGAACAAAAAAAAAAAAGAGAAAAATACTAAAACTAATAATTTAAAAGTGTGTTTGGGTATATTGAGTAGCTATTTGGTTTATTGCCAGCTTCAATGACCAATAAGAGTTTTGCTCATTATAACATTTTTTAAATTTATAATTTATGCAGCACTTTATTTTACAGCTCTTCTACATAGTATGCGGTTTACTTGTAAACACTGTTGTATTACTAGCCCTAAACCTAACCCCAGACCTAACCTTAAACCATACTAAGAACATTTACCGTAGTTGCCAGAATTTTGTTTGGGCAAGTAGTGTAAGTACAGTACCTGTGGGAGGTGTGCATACTGTTTGCTGCTTTACATTTTGCTGCTACAAGTTCATTTTTGGCCAAATTCAAGCTGTATGCACTTATACCATGCATACCAATTTACAGTTTTAATAACTTTGATGGTTAGTGTGCATATAAACTACTATGAGGTGAAAAAAGTAGATTTTGTTTGTTTATGCTGTCAATATCATTAACAAAATACAACCATAGCATTAACCGTAGTGTTTTTTTTATTCAAGTACCTTTCATATTTTACCTATCCAATATGACCCGTTATGACAGTGATGATGCTATAAAGATTAATGAAAAATCAATGGTTATGACAAGAAGATTTTTTGATATTGTATCATAACTACTTCATGTAGACCCCAAAGATGCAACTTATGGCATTACAACTGTCTTCATTCTTATTATAATTACTAAAATGTAATTATGATTCCTGATATTCTAGACCCCCCAAAAAATGTAATATATTAAATGGATGCCTAATTATTATTTAGTTCAAAGTATGGGGCTACCAGCACTGTTGCTATAAAGATGTTATGTTATTTGAGCAGTGGCGTGTCTACATGGTGGCCAGGGGTGGCACCGGCCCCCACTGAAATCTAGTTGGCAACCCCAGGAAGTTTCAAACCAGCAACCGCTCAAAGCACAGTGTAATAAAACTTGCAGCAGAGATAAAAGTTGTGTTAAGATCTCCAAAAACTTGCGTGTGTGGCATATTTACTATTTACATTTATTGGTATGTCTTTTCTATGAATACATGTTTTACATTTTTTGTTTCGTTATAACTTATAATGTAATATTATATTTTAGTTGAATAAAAAATAACTTTATATCACACACACATACACGTGTGTATATATATATAAAAAATCTGTGCCACCCCATTGTAATTGCTGGCCCTGCCTGGCCAGCCCAATAAAAATTCCCTGGACACGCCCCTGTATTTGAGGTGTTATAAAGATATGAGCACAAGCAGAAGTAGCCTACTGTACAAAACATCTTGGGAGTGAGAAAAGATTTTGTCTAAAGATAAAAATATTGCTGTTATTGTATAGAATGAGCATGCAGGGTTAGCTAATGGGGCTCAGTGGTGACAACAGAAGGTTTGTGTGTTTTATATGTGTGTGTATAGCAGAGTGTGTGCGTGTGCAAGACATCTGTGTTAATGGGGTGCAGGTGGAACAACTGCTGGTCAGAGTCGACAGAAGCTACAGAATTTGTCGACGATTTAATTTTAACAGACAGGAAAATTACAATACAAAATGCTTTTACAGAGTGCCACTGTACGTTTGACCTTTAAAGAAGCTTCAAACACACACACAAACACACATGTTGGGTTTCCGTGTTTTATGGGGACTTTCTATAGACGTATTGATTTTTATACTGTAAAACTATATGTTCTACCCTTTCTGCATTTTTACATGATTTATAAGCGTTTTTTCTCATGAGACCAAAAATGTTCCTTCACAAGGTCAAAAAATGATACAAAGATAGAAATACCACACCCACACAAACTCTATAATCCTTCTCTGCACATGCTGCAAATTCCAGTTAAAACACCAGCAGATCACAGCAGTTTCTCAAGATTAAAGGGGAAATGAAGAAATAAAATCCATTTTAACTGCAAGATCTAAATATTAACGTTATATGCAAGGCACTAGTTACATCTGAAAAGTAATGAAAAATATGTAATGTACATGCTATTGTAACAGCTGTGGAGTGCATATTGTGTTGTGGTGCATATTCTCTTGTAAACTGCAAATTAATGATTGTAAAAAAAAATCTGTCATGTACTCTTTTAACCTTTTTTATTCACTTGGTTACAAAACAAGCAAGATTCATGTAGTATCACTGATGTCAAACCCTTGCACCATTTCTTTAAAAAATAAATTTGGGGAGGTATGGTTTGAGAGGCAGGATTTGTGTATTAAGTGCAAAAAAAAGATTAAATGTTGGTGTGCTTATTTATACATTGTCTGAACCCACTTAACCTCTGCAGGGTTGTAGGAAGAATGGATCCCAGAGGTGGGGTACTCCCTTGAAAGATGGCCAATCCATTGCGCACATTCAGAATTGGGCTTACATATACCTAAAGGAAATCTTTATTCTTTGGACTGTGGGGGAAACCCAGAGACAGCCCACGTTGACAGAGGAAGAGCAACTCCACGCAGAAGGGTTTCTTGGCATAGCTACGACTCAAACCAGGAACCTTCTTGCTGTGAGGCAACTACTGTTATTGTGCTTTTGACAATTCCTGATGACTGTATACTTTTGTTAAACAGAAAAAAGCAGCATAAACATTCTTTAACATATATATATAATATACTTCCTATTGTGTTGTCAGATGAATATCATTTGAGAATGGAATGATATGAACATATATAATCAGTAAATCAGTAAATCATAACAAAACATTTTATTTTTTGGTGAATTCTTCATTTAAACTTGTTGCACTTGGGTTACAGAAAATATGAAAACAACCAACCAGAAAAAGCAATATGTTATCAGATGTATGGTGCAGTGGGAAGTGCAAATGCTTGTGTCACATGAAGAGCTATTGGTTTATGGAATTCATGTCCCATTCTTTTTTCCTCTCCCTCTCTTCTATTTATCTCTTCTCCTTTAAAATATTTGTCTTAAAATAACAAATACATTAAATTAAATTAAATAAATAAATCAAATTAAACACATAACACACAAATAACTGGTTAAAATAAATGTAGCCTACAAAAAACTGTTTTAAAATAGAAATAAAAGCAAGATTGATTTCCGTTTATGAAACACCAATTAGAAATAATTCTTTAAGTAGAGGGAAAGGAGACAGATATAGAAACAACAGACAACAAGAAAATGTTTTGTGCACAGATGGTTAAGGCGCTGTTTTAGTATAGACTTATTTTATGTCTATCCTCCTGCTGTAGTGTCCTATTCTATTCTTCCCTTTTCTGCTTTTGTCAAGTACAATGCCAAACAGTACATTGCAATACACAAGGCAGTGTTAGCTGTCTAAAATTCTCCACAACCCCCTCAAATATATAAATAACACATACAGAAGAACCGAACCGAAATGCCAGAGACCTGGGGGAGATCTTACACATATAGCACACATACTATTCTATCTCTGTATCTTAGTACCACTGTGTAAAATCTAATAAGTGTTCTTTAATTAGCAATTTATACCGCGGTTACCTCAAATGGGGGTTAAAGACAGTGACAAACTGATTAACATGCACAGAAGGAAAAAAGGGAGGAACAATCTTGAAAAACATATGCACACTATAACACTATGCAACATTCTGAAGCCCTCTTCATCTCCCACAGTGATGGTCCACAGTGTTACGGTTCAGATTCCCAGTTTCCCTATTATACCCACCCTCTGTTTCTCAGGTAGAAGTACAACTGCTGAGATAGAATTGAGGCCATCTTTACAGTGCCATTTGAAAAATAGATGTTTTTAGATGTAGAAACCATACATCAACCATAACTTCGCTTAGCAGGATATTGGATTATCCTCTTTGCAAAACACTATAGGGGTTGGGATGGGTGTGTACTTTCATAAACATAGATTAAGAGTCAGATTGACACAGAAATTACCATTACCTTACCAAAATTGTTCCTTTCCGTTGCATTAGTGTAGTACCACAAACAAGATTTGCTTTTTTAATCACACATTTTTTCATTTAAAAATGTTTGTTTTTTAATTGTTAAAAGAATTTACTTGTTTGTGATTCAAAACCTTTAAAATCTTTAGTAAAAGGGGAAATCCAGTTGTTTGATTATTACATCAATACTAAAATAATTTGTATTGGGCTGTATGATTTATCTAGAAATTAAACAAAAATGCATAAGGAGCAAGTAAACAACTAGGCAACAAAGTCATGACAATGTCCGCAACTCAGAGTGTGTTTTTGTATTAATCAGCACACAAGGTGTGTATCTAGTTGGAATTTTAAAACCCATTTTATATATCTATATGTTTTAACAGTCTGAAAGCAGTTCAGCCATCATAATCCAAAAGCATCAGGAAGCTTTTACGTGTATTAAATAAAAAGTAGTTTTTGAGGCATTTAAAACCATACTGTTGATCCTGGATATGTCACTCCACATTTAGTAATAGCAGTAATCATGTCTTGTGCAGTATGTGTCTTCAAAAAACAACTCAGTTACCACATGCAGTGCCCAAAAGTTTCACTTGCCAAAACCATGAACAGTTTCCTAAGAAAAGAGAATCTGGGTTGAAACTGGCCTTGATGCCAAATATAAAATATGTCAGGTTGGTTATTTTTTGTGAGAAAACAACCATTCTTCCTGGATATGTAATGAGCTCCACGAATAACGGTCTGTGGTGTTTGCTGCCCTTGGATCGACCTTGGTGTGTCAGCCACAGATAAAACAGCAGTGTCAGGGACACTAATCATTACACCAAGAGGTCAAAGAGCATTTCGTTTCACCAGCTGAAATGGCTCCATTGCCTTCTGGCACCACACTTATAAAGATGTTTCCTATAAGCATCTGAAACAATTATGAATTTTATAGTGTCAGCAGTGATCAGCAGGCTACATTGCAATAGAGACCAGAAGGCACAAAGGAATTCTGCAGAGCCCATGCTGATTAAAAATTGTGTATCTATGCATTACATGACTCCTAATTGTTGGTTGCTAAATTAGGGGTATCATGTGTAGGAGTAATCTACATCTGGAATGCCACCTTCTTTATAGCCACGGTTTGTGCCATAACCAGAATTGCTCATGGTATTAGGTGGCTTGTGACCTGTGCCATTGGATGGGAATATCGTATGTATGATGTAATCCTCTCGTACAGGTTTTGGTTGAAGGGGCTGTCTTGCTGCTATAGGTGTCATCTGAAATCCAGGACCTCTGATCTCTAAGATTGTATTATCTTTCTTGGTGCCTGACTCAATGTAGTCATCAAAGTGTTTGCTTTTGCGAGAGCTATTTTGGCTGTAGTGGTCTCTTGAAGTTATGTGCCCTGCACGGTGCCCATACCAGCAAAAAATGGCAATGATCAGAGCCAGGGAAACTATTGCTGTAGCACCTCCAATAATTCCAACAAGTGGAAGAGAATTAATTTGATCAGAGCTTTGATTGTCACCTTGATCACCAGTAGATTGATTGGGATCAGTTGTTTCAGTCCTGGCACAAACTGGAACCTCATTTGTGTCTGTATCACCCCCAGACAAACTACTTCTGCTTCCACTGTTAGACACTAGAGGCACCATGCAGATGATGTAACTGGAAGCAGGCTGCAGGGAAGTTAGCAGATACTCCCGCCGGTCACCTCTAACCAAGGTCTCTGTGATAGACCCCATGGTAGAGCTGGTTCCCAGGCGAAGCCAGCTTAATCGAAAGGAAGATGTTGTTTGCGCCACGCTCCAAGTAACCCGGATGCTGTCATGGGACAAAGGTTTCACATTTAGGGCCAGGTTCTTTCCCACACCACTGCTGCTTAATGTGTAGTCCAACCCTGTTTCTGGGAGACCCAGGCCTGGTCGTTTGGACCTAAGTGTGAATAAAGACCCTTGAGGTGGGGGGAGAGTTGTAGAAATAGCTCCAAAACTTCCCCCACTCACTCTGTTACCACCATTCCCTGCAACTACTCCACCACCTCCAGCAGCAGCTAACTCACATTCATCCATCTGATTTGTAAGGTCTCTTAGTTCCATGTCTCGAACTTTCTCTGGTGTCTGACAGATAAAGCCTCTCACTGTAATTGTATTCCCCTTTGCCTCTAGCCAGTCATGCAGCCACCGCAAATTACACCCACAATGCCAAGGGTTGCCTCGCACAAGTAGCTGTCCAAGACTCTCCAAGTCCCTGAACAAGCCTCTGGGAAGAGTTGTCAGATTGTTTCCAGAAAGATCTAGACGCTGTAGTCGGCGCATACCATCAAGCGAGCCTCGAGGCATGTGTATAATAGCGTTGTCCTGAAGGGACAGTCTCTGCAGATGGGCACTGGGCAGGTTTAGTGGGGGTGTTTGAAGAGAATTGCGCACTAGAGAAAGTTCTGTTAAGTTTGCCAGGCGTGAGAAAGTATCATCAGCTATACGTTGATTAGCTAAAAGATTACCATCCAAGACCAGGCGGCGTAAAGATGACAAACCACGGAAGGCATGAGTGGGAATGGTGGAGATTCGGTT
The DNA here is from genome assembly GCA_026939265.1 of Oreonectes daqikongensis. Taxonomy (NCBI): domain Eukaryota; kingdom Metazoa; phylum Chordata; class Actinopteri; order Cypriniformes; family Nemacheilidae; genus Oreonectes; species Oreonectes daqikongensis. Next base: position 1,695,994 of record JAOTQM010000053.1, on the reverse strand, counting down.
GTCATCTAAGCGAAGCTCCTCAAGTGAGGAAGGAAGACCAGATGGGATGCTGGAAAGGTGGTTTCTAGAAAGGAAAAGTAGACGTAGTCGCGGGTTGTCTGCAAAAGCCTGGTCCTCAATACTCACTGTAGAAACAGAGTTATCATCCAGATGCAATTTTTCAAGAAGTGGAAGTCTGGCAAGTGCAGCCCGTGGCAACACTCTAATGTTGTTGTCCTGGAGGTGAAGCTCTCTTAATGAAGCTGGCAATACCATTGGAAAGTCATCCAACTCGTTATCATAGAGATAAATAACACTGACTTTAGTATGATGCTCCAAAGACTTAGGAAGCCCTGCATCATCGATGTGATTGTTCTGAAAATATAGGATAGATGCAGATGGTGGTAGTGGTGGGATTGCGCTCAGTCCACGGTCATTGCAATAAATGAAGTCTTCATCACAGCGACACACAGAAGGGCATTCTATGCCACCCTCACTATCCAATCCATGTGACGAGGCTGCAGCCATCTCCAATAGCTCAGCCAGAAGTGTCAGGCACAGCAGCAGGAAAAAGAACAAGTCTCGAAGCTCCCCTATGCCTTCAGGAGCCATCATGCAACTAGCAAGTTCTCCTCAACTCCACGTTCCTTTTATAGCACAATTAGTTGGTCCACAACTTCTGACAGTTCTTGTGTTTTCTTTCACCCTGTAAATAGAGAGAGACAGAAACACAACAAGTTAATACCTACATTTCTATATACTGTATACCATAAAAAGCAAAGAAATAGTAACATTATATGCATGGCAAAAAAGGGTAATTAAATCTCATCCAATAGTCATTCTTAATATCTAGACCAAGGATTCTCAAAGTTTACATTCAAAGGTCCAAATCTGAATTCTCATAAACATCAAAGGTCCGGTACAAATGTTATTACAAAACTTATTAAAAACAACTTTAATAACAAATCAACTTTATATATAAAGAATTTATTTGCAAAAACATATAACTCAAAAAATCATGTTTTGTCTCATGTTTTTATTGTGTATCATTGTGTTAGTTAGGGTCATATTCACGGCCCTATTCACAGCCCTTCATAAAGTCATACTTGGGTTTACCGTTTTAACTGCCCCAAAAAAGCCATTCTCATTTACATATTTTTTATTTCTAAAATAGTACTTCAATGTAACCTGGACTGGAGTCCAGACTTTGAGAAGGACTAATTTAGACCATCTTATTCTATAACAGTTGTATAAGATGAAAAATGATAAAACATTACTAGAAAGCTTTTCGTTTCCCTTGATATCACAGTCATATTCCAGTATGACAATGGCATTATGCATTGGGCTCAAGTTTAGAAAGATTGGTTTAAAGACCTTGAGGAATCATTTTCGAATAAATTGGCCACCTTACTACATTTGAGAGCAAATGTAATTATATTGTAATTAAAAACATAAAATAAGATTGCAAATAAAGTCGTCATGAGGCTGTTTCACCCCTTTCCTGCATAGACAATGGACAGCAATCAAAAAAACATTTCATGCTTATGGCTTTTGTATGCTTATTTGATGGAATAGTTGCACATAAACCACTACAAGAAACAGTAGTGCATTATCCTATACAATGTCACATCTTCAGGTGTCTATGCAAGTGGAAATTTAAAAAGTGAAAAAAAATGATAGATAGAAAAATAAAATGGATAGAAAACTAATTTGTTACAAAGTAAAGCAATTTTTGCAGGTTGTGCTTTGAGTAGTTTCCACACTTTTCATTGTATCCATACATTCTGCTCTTGTCTGTGGGATGAAAACGTTTGCTTTTAAGTTAAAAAGTTTTGCTTCCAAGTGAAACCGCATCTCAGAATGAAAAATCTGTTTCTACTGCAGGCCTCTCTTAAAAGATAGTGACCCGTTAGTCATGCTCACTACATTTCAAACTTGCCAGAAAAAATTTGCCAGAAAAAGCACAAAAAAAAGTGAGGTATGCCAAGCAATATTTTTGCAAGGTACAGTTTAATGGCATAAACTCAAGCACATAAATAGGAATTGTGCTTGGGTATAACCATCCACATTTGTTAAGTTATTACAGCAAATACAAGCGCTTTAGCTGACTATCAATGGCTTCTCAACAAATCATGTGTGCAAAGCTGCATTATTTCATTTATATTCTGTTAGGCAAGCCCACAGACAGGACAAAAAAAGCTTTAAATCTACCCAGACCAAGAGAGCCAACACGACCAGCTTGGCAAGGCATCTCCTTTAACAGCTACAAGCCTGGAACTGTTAAATGCAGCATCTATATACATACATACATATATATACATATATATATATATATATCTTTGGTCCGAATAGAGATCCTTTAAAGCCAGGAAGCATGACATTCTCAAATGTCTTTGACTCAATTTTTTGAATGCTTTAAGTATCCAATGTACTTATGGTAATTCTAAAATAGGTGTGCAGGAAAACTGTATTTTTTGTACTACAGTTTCTGACAATATATAAAGTCTACATGTACGTATTATTTTGTGCATAACCAGGGATCAACCCTGGTTATGCACAAAATAATACGTACATGTAGACTTTATATATTGTCAGAAACTCTACTTTCACTATTTACACATACTTATTTAATGTTTAATGTTTACTGTAAAATCACTGGACATCTGTTTAAACTTGATTGGGTTTTGTTTGAGACATCTGGTCAAAACAGCTGGGAGAGGAGTGGAGGCTATTTGGGTCACTGTACAGAGATCGAGGGAGACAGAGACTGAAAAACAGAGAGAGTGAGAAGGATTAAGGAGCATATGGGTTTGTGATTGTGTGGATTAAGCAGGTGTTTATGGAATGGCAAACAGCTAAACAAAAGAACTAAATAAATAAATAAAAATACTCTTTAAGGTTAGAGGGTTCAATTCTACTTTAAGCCACACTTATCACCAGCATATGTATAATAATTTGTATATCGAAATAAATGGACATTTTAAATAAACGTATGTCCATTGATCAAGTAAGAATCTACCAGAACATGAAAGCAAAGCTTTACCAAGAAACCAGTGACAGATTCTTGGATACCATGCACACTGTGACGTGTGTCAACTGTGACATGACCAGGCCTTGATTTGAGGGGGGCTGTGATAGGATGGCATCCGCCTTGTTGAAGAAAATGACAAAAAACATCCTCTCTGTGAACCCCCCCTCATCATCCCAATTTATAATTATATTTAGAATTATTGTAATATACATTTTATATTGCAAATCATCCGTGTCGGGGCAAAAATTACTACATATTTCAGCCTTTTTCATAAATAATTACTATTAGTCATCCTTTACGTCTGTCTGTAGGTTTTGCAAATGTTTAACCAATATAAAGTATTTAAAAGAGCTTGACATGCCATTGATCCTCAAACTGTCTGAACTGGTTCTTTGAAAATGTACAAGGATTTCTTTACTCAACAAACACTATGTATAAAGACAATCACTTATGCATTTAATGAGCGAAAAAGAGTGTATTAGTCTAGCACTTGTCGTTGAGTCATAGCCAATATACTGTCATAAATAGTCACTGAATAGAGTAAACATAAGATTTTGTCCAAATGACAGAAAAACCTGAGCCTCACATTGCTACAGTAAACGTTTTAGGCTGCAAGTTTATAAAAACTTAATGCATTGCACTGGGACATTAAGTGTTTTACATTTAGATTTACATTTATTCATTTGGCAGACGCTTTTATCCAAAGCGACTTACAATTGAGGAAAACAGCAAGCGATTCGTCTAAGTAAGCAATATTCACGAGAGGTGCTAGTAATACAAGGTTTCAAATACAACGTCAAGATAGTATAAGCAAGTATATAGAGAACATTAGAAAAGGGAAAAATAGGGGTAAAAAGATTTTTTTTTTTTTTTTTTTTTTTTTTTTTTTTTTTTTTTTTTAATGAGACAGTCAAGTGCTCATGGAAGAGGTGGGTCTTTAGCTGTTTTTTGAATTGTGAAATTGATCCAGCAGTCCTGATGGAAACAGGAAGATCATTCCACCAGCCGGGAACGAAGAAAGAAAATGTCCTTGAGATGGATCTCATGCCTCTCTGTGAAGGAACAATGAGGCGCCGCTCGTTTTCAGACCGCAGACTTCTGGAGGGGATGTAGGTCTGTAAGAGAGAGTTGAGGTAGATGGGTGCTGTGTTAGTGGCTGTTCTGTAAGCAAGCACCAGTGCCTTGAACTTAATGCGTGCCGCTACTGGGAGCCAGTGTAGAGAGATGAGCAGAGGTGTGACATGTGCTCTCTTGGGCTCATTGAAGACCAGGCGTGCAGCAGCATTCTGGATCATTTGCAGAGGTTTGAAGGCACAGGCTGGGAGACCGGCCAGAAGAGCATTACAATAATCCAGTCTAGAAATGACAAGTGCCTGGACGAGAAGCTGTGTTGCATGTTCTGTTAAGAACGGTCTGATCTTTCTAATGTTGTACAATGCAAACCTGCATGACCGAGTTGTTTTAGTAACGTGATCCTTAAAAGTCAGCTGATCATCCATGATTACCCCAAGATTCCTGACTGAAGTCGATGGGGTTATCTTAGATGGACCAAGTTGGATGGTAAGCTGGGGCTGTTCTGACGGGGTGGCAGGAATGATGAGAAGCTCAGTCTTGGCCAGGTTGAGTTGCAGGTGATGATCTTTCATCCAAGAAGAGATGTCAGCCAGGCAGTCGGAGACTCGTGTGGCTAGCATGGAATCGTCTGGATGAAATGAGAGGTGAAGTTGAGTGTCATCAGCATAACAATGGTAGGAGAATCCATGTGCTTGTATGATGGAACCCAGTGATGTGGTGTATATGGAGAAGAGCAGACTACAAACTACATTTTATTATGTAGTATGATTTATAAGATCTATGTAAGGTTAGCTTAGGTTAACACCCAATTGTATTTGACCACACCATCCCCCTTGATGTTTTTTTTACAATTCGACCAATGGACATGACATTTAGAACTTCTCTTATTCACATTAACTTATCTCTCTGAGGATGTTTTTTTTATAGAGCTGGTGTACCTGAAGAACAAATATAGAGTCAGACTCATGGAGGGTGGGGGTCAAAAACACTGCTGTTTTTGAAAGGGTAACAAATCCACACTTGGAGATGTTGAATCTATTTGCAGAGTTTGTTAAACATAAACACAGCAATTCAATTGCACAGGAATCCAAAGCAGTACTCATGGTCAGAGTCTAGACAAGGTTCAAAACAGAAAAGGTATAGCCCACACGGCAGGGTAATAATTCGAAAATGTAATCTGGGCAAAAGGTTATTTACATAACGCAATGGCTGATTCCGAAATCACCTACTTCCATACTACATAAAAGGTGAAAGTCAGTGTGCATGAACAGTATGTCCGAAACCTCTGTAGGAAAAAATACGGTCTACTGCTTCCGCCGAGATTTGTCAGTGTGCATTCATGGACACTATTCTATCCTATGATGCCACAGGGGCTAAGGAGATGCTATATTCAAAGGGTAAACAATTTAAAACTAGGGGTCTAACCCCGGCATCCTGGCCAAATTTGCCCATTCGCCTCTATCCATCATCATGGCCTCCTAATCATCCCTGTCTGTACTAATTGGCTTCATCACTGTCTCCTCTCCACCAATAAGCTGGTGTGTGGTGAGCGTTCTGGCGCAAAATGGCTGCCGTCGCATCATCCAGGTGGATGCTGCACATTGGTGGTGTTGAGGAGATCCCCCTTCTATGTAAAGCGCTTTGAGTGCCTAGAAAAGTGCTATATAAATGTAACGAATTATAATTATTAAAACCTGAAGAAAGCCACCTGTTTTCAAGTATAATTATCGTATTTTGTGTGTTTAACAATTGAGATAATTAAATATAAATCCATCAATTAATACTTTAAATTAAAAAGTGGATTTACAAAAACAACATAAAACATTCAATAAAGTACATAATTTTAAAGTTCATTAATTAATTCCTAAATAAATCGTGAAATTTCAAAAATGGATTAGAAAATGCAATTTAAAAAGAGAAATAAATAATTGTTTAATTTTTTCTATGCATATTGATGGATTCATATTTCATTTATAAATACATTTTATGATCACACTTTTTATTGCAGATTAAATTATTAAATAATGAACTACTTTGTAATTTAGCCTATTTATTTTTAAATAAATTAATTAACTTGGAAACAGATGTATTTATGACTATTTTTATTATAGAATTAGTTATTACTTTATTACTTTACACACGACTCTTCTGGTCCTCCATAATTTTGAACCTGTATGACTTTCTTTCTTCTGCAGAACACAAAAAAGATATTTAGAAAAAAATTGGTAACTGAACAGTGGCGGTACCCATTGACTTGCATTGGTTTTATGTCTGTACAATAGAAGTGAATTGGTATTGCCCTTGTTCGGTTACTAATCTTCTTCTGTGTTCTGCAGATGGAAGAAAGTCATACAGGTTTAAAATGACAAGTAAATGAGAAATATTGGGGTGAAGTATCCCTTTAAGGGGGTGATATATTCATGTATTGTATTTATAGTCTGAACATATTTTTATTTTTGTTTTATTGTTTCTAATATACAATTGACAATGGTTGTCTGTTTAAAAAAAATGACAGTGTGTACTGAGACTAATAATTAAATCTATTAGTCATATTTACTAAAAGATTAAAGAACTTTACAAAAACATTTTATATTTTCACAATACGTATGAGTAGACACACGTGGGCCATGACCGCGAGTGAAGCGAAGTCACAGTGGGACTAGTAAAAATGGTGGTGTCCAGACAGGCTATCGCCTTAGGGTGTCTTTTCTATCCAATATTCCTGCCAGTGGGAGGGCAGGACAATATCAATCCTGGCACTCTTTCTCCACAGAAATGTGTGACTATTTTTATATGCATCGCTCCACTATCCCAACTGCAAATTATTTTCTGCAAAAATAAATTCCAAAGCGAATGTGAAAGAGAACACTATGTCAAGCATGCTAGAGCATATTTAAGATTTTGGTGTATGTTTGGGGTTAAAAATGTCAGCATAGGAGAGAGATAGAAGAGGACATTTACAAGACACGATAGGGGAATGCTATAAACGTATTTGACTTAAGGACTTCAATAAACTGATATGCTCTTAAGCCCTGACAAAATGCGTATTTTGAAGATGTTGTTCCACAAAACTGACAGTCTCGCACGCACGCTCAAAAAAATAATTCCATGACATCATGCTACACTTTAGCCTCTCGTCAAATTTCTTGTTCGATTGGGGGAGCTCCAAGATGGCGCCGGGTGCAGTCATGGTTCTGTAAGCTAAGAATGTACAGGTATTTCTTACAAATTGCTAACCATCATATTTAGGTCTGTTACTAGTTGTTAAAAATTCGTACAAATGGTGTCTTTGGGACAGTGAAAACAGTATAAAAGTCTTCATCAGTGTTGTTACGAAGTTTTGGAAGATGGTTGAAAAAATGGTTACTTTGGCACAGAGATAGAGATTGCGACTATAAATAACTACTTCATTGAGTAATAAACAGAAGAAAACACACCAAGCAAAAATCAACTTCCAAAACGTAAAAAAACTGAGACGCCTTCTGCCAAAGAAGTGACATTCAAAAAAATATTGTCCGAATTTCTTCTGAAAAGATTAACGAAAGATCCGATCAGTTCGAAAGAATGGTTAAAGAAATTGTGTCTATATGTGTTGCGCTGCATGTAAATAGGAGATGTGCGCGCAGCCTCCGATCAGCATATGATGGTACTGAAAAACTCGTAGACTGCTGCGTATGCTTTCGAAAAACTCTTGCAGTACTTGGATGTTATATGCGTTGAAGTTGGAGACATGTTACAGTTATGGAGGCCCCACCTCCAAGCCTGAGGCCCTAGGCAACTGCCTGCTCCGTCCATAGGTAGCACCGGCCCTGCAGACCTGAACTGGGTTTGACAGCTAGCATGTTTTAACACTTCGGGCTAATTTGGGTACATTTACATCCTGTAACAGTATTTAGACTCAAGACACAGACAGGTAAAGATAAACAAGTGTATTTATTGCACACAATGAGATTCCACAACAGATGGTGAATATGAATGTTAATACTGTCCTTGGGATGAATACAAATTACACTGACGAGATATATCTTGTTACCAGGTTAGTGAGGTACCAGGAGTTGGTGGATGACTTTGATAAACGGGGTGAGTAGGGGGTAGGGAGCACTGTTGCTTTAAATTTAAACAAGTAAACAAATAAATAAATAAATAAATAAAGACCTATTAAGTGTCATGGTTTGTGTTTGAAATACTTATTAAATATGTTTACCTTTCTACCAAGTTAGATGCATGCCAAAGCTCTCTGTGGACATGGCTAAATAATCCATGTCAACTTTAGCACACAACATACATTTAAAGGATGAAAGTTAACCCTTCACTGTAGATGGTTTCAAAGCAACAACATAAACAAATGCTTTTGTGGCCCAAACTTAACTTCCGGTACACATCTGCAAAGAATAGAGTCCCTGCAGATTATTTCTGATATCAAGCTAAAGAAATACAGGTAAGTAAATGGCATTAGGTTAAAAGTAGATCTAGCCAGTATTATTTTGGGTTACCAGTAGAAGAACTGTTACTTGGCTAAACTTAAATGCAACAAAGTTACACAACTCATTCAACAAAGTCTTGATTCCATACAATTATTATATAATAAAATGTTAATATAAATGACTATTAATACAAATTAAATAATATATAAATAGTTAAAATTCAACAAATCAACAAACACAGACCGATCAACAAACACAGACCGGAAGTTAACTTTGGGCCAGGCATGTGCATCCAGTGAAACCGTCTATAGAGCTATGAAGATCCACTGCATAAAACACCAGGCTTTAAACGGATGCTTAGGCGAAATGATGCCATTGTAAAAATTGTCAAATAACATTAGCTTCACCAAACAGTAAGATGTTTGATACTTTGATGTCACTTTCATACAAAAAACTACACTAGTTTTGCCAGATTTAATTTAAATGTATTTAATTTTATAACTATGAATTCTTTTTTAATGCATACTTTCTGTTATAGCAGACCAGAATCAATTAGACATTTGGCAGCCGCCCGCATCATTAGCTCCTGCACAAAATGGTTTAGGGTTAATTTTATGCATGGCATTTGCAATTGCAGTCTGTTATTGTCTCTTAACTATAGATTTGTGGGTGAGGCTTACACAAGGTTGCTCTTCAAATTGTTTCTCTCTGGTTGAGTCAGTAAGGTGTGTGCATTTGTATTCAATTCATCAAGATGGCAGTGTGTTTAAATCCAAACCAAACTATTTCAATCCCATCCCGGTGTTTCTGTCTCTTTCTCACTCACCCCGTCATCTCCCTCTCTCCTTCTCAGAACGTGCCCTGAATGTGAAGCAAGCAGACGATTGAGTCACAATTTATCTTGCCGCTTTCATGCAACCCTTTCCGTTTCATCGAACACTATTTTTCCACCACTCCCTGTATATTTCTACTCTTTACATCAAGGTTTGCATCTAAACAACTATTTTAATATCTTGCTTATCCTTCATTACCTCATGTAAAATAATGCGATTAAGCTCATAATTATACTCATTGCATGTTCTTCATTGCAATAACCATGGAACACATCTATACAAAGGTGTTTAACGAAAACACTGTATTGGGGTATTCAGTTTTCCCAATGAATTTGGTGGGGTGGGTGCTAATTAGGTGCTAATGACTATATTCATGATATTCTTGTTTTATATTTGCATTCAGACTAGTGACACTTCCACAAACTGTATTTAAATTTAGCTGAATGCTTAAAGCTGTTCCCATTAACATATTTCCTTTTTGATGGCAAGAATTAGTGAATAAATGTTAACCAGCAATGTTAATCAAATTAACCAGCAGTAACTTCTCTGTACTGCTAAAATCCTAATCAGATATTATAACAGCAACCTTGTCTGACAAAATCACCATCAATCTCTGCCGTTCCGCTCACTGTGTAGATGTAGAAAGAGAGAGGTGTTCTTGTTTTGCGAAAGCAAGACCTCACTTTGTTTTGTGCTTTGTTTTAAAACTATAGTGGGACAAATTTGACTAGGTCTTGCAACAGAATTATAGTGTGTATCTGTGTGTATTTGTACTGCAGGTTGAACCTGATCAAAAGAGCAAAACAATATATCGCCAGCTGTGTGTAAAATATCAGATTAACACAAACATATCAAATAATCTGTTGTGTTAACGCTTCCAATCTATCTAATATTAGCTCAATAGACAATAAAAGTTACTGTGTATACTGTAGTATACATACGGTATGTTAAAAAAGTTCTGTAACATACAACAGCAGTGTCATTAACCGCTCTAAGGCACGAAGGTTGAGGATCTAAATGCAGCTTTATTAAAAGAATAACAAAGGTACAGGCAGGGGTCAGGACCGGCAGCAAACAGGCAGAGAATAGTAAACAGGCAATGGTTGGGGCAGGCAGCAAACAGGCAAAAAACAAAACACAATCTAAGATTAAAACCACGAAGAAACCAACAGGGAAAAATGCTCAGAAATGCAGTTAAGACACAAACATGATGGGATATGAAGTCCATGACAAAAACACTGAACAAGGAGGTGCCCTCAGGTAGAGAACCGAGGCGCCAGCCACATGGCGTTACAAGCAGACAGTTAGAAGTCTTAATCCACTTGTTAATTCTGATGTCACGCACCACCAAATATAGCAGGTCAAATACTGTTTACGGTTCCAACTGCTCTATCAAATGCCATAGACAAATAAAACAAAAATGCTGATATACAGTGCACTACACTAATATTGGAACCCTTGGTAAATATGAGCAAAGTAGGCTGTAAAAATAATTATATAATAATTTATTACAAAAATCTACAAAATTCCAACATTTCATTAAAGGAAAACAGTTTAAGTAGGGAGAATATCACATATCACAAAAATAATTCCCACATACATGTTGGCCACAATTATTGGCACCCATGATACATTCTACAATCTCAGTTTGTAAAAAAAACAGCGTCAGAGTCTTTTCTTTCCAGTCCAATGATGTTTGAGAATATATTGAGAGTCATGTGAGTCCATTCCTCCATAAAGAATTTCTCTAGATTCTTAAAATGTTGGTGCTCCCTCTTCTTTAGTTCATCCCACTAATTTTCTATAGTGTTCAGATCAGGAAACTATGATGGCCCAGTGGCCCATTTTTTGTTGATTTGGACGATTGTTTTGAACCAATGTGCTGATGGAAGATCTAACCACGACCCACTAAAATATTTTTTAGCAGAGCAAGTCAGGTTTGGATTTTTTTTAATTGTTGATATTTAATATAATCCATGATGCCATGTATCTAAACAAGATGTCCAGAACCTCTGGTATAAAAGTAGGTCCACAACAATGTTGATCTGGCAATATATTTAACTGTGGACATGGTGCACTTTTTTGTACTGTACCTGTGTGCACCAAACCTATATTGTGCTATTGCTGCCAAAAAAAACTATTTTGAAGTTCCAGTGGAGTTTGTTTTGCATGAGAGCAGAAGATTTGTTTCTTGAACAGTGTCCTAAACAACATGTGCTGATGGAGGTGCAGTTTTCCTGTATTTGTATTTATCTTTTTCTGACACTAAAATACAACAAATTTTTGCAATTCTCCATCTGTGATCTTTGAAGAGTCTTTGGCCACTCAAAATATTCTCTTCGCTGTGCATTAAGACTATATAGACACACATTCTCTTTCAGGCAGATTTGCAACATCTCCAGTCCATTAAAACTTCTTAGTTATTGCCCTGATGTTGAAAATAGCCCTAACCATTACCTTTTAAATCCACTTTCTATTTTGTGTAGCTTAACAATCTTTTGCTGCACATCAGAACTATATTATTTGGTTTTACCCATTGTGATGAATGATTAAGTGGGTTTGGGCTTTGTGTTACTTAATATTATTCTCCTGTGCAACAAGAAGTCATGACTGGACAACATCATGTTTCTAGTCACCTTAATTGGGGTGCTCCGAAAATTTAAATATTAATGGTAATATACTTATAAGAATTTCTAGGGGTGCCAATAATTATGACCAGGGTGTATTAGAGGGAAAAAAATGTCACAATGTGAAATTCCCCCACGATTTAACAAGCAGATATGTTTGGATTCAGTTTTTTCAGGAGAGACGACTGCATTTTATAACCTCACACCTGTCAATTTTCTGAGTTCACAGCCATGTTTTCGACAAAGCCCTGCCATGTCAATGTTACCGTACTTGTTGTCTGTCATGTCAAGCATCACTCTCTCTGTCAGAGGTACAGTGCATAAAGAAAAAAGTATAAAGAAGTTACATTTACATGTTTTTATGACATTTATATCATATTTTAGGACGCATAACTTTTTTCTTCTTCAAGTTAAGCATAAAAGGCAGTGCTAATCTAGCGCAGATGTTAATTTTAGATAGGTATATGGTTGGTACCATTACATTTCTGTTGGTTCAGACAGAAAGCAGCTACTGTAATCTAATCTAGACTTTATTCCACAGAAGATGGGACAGGTAAAATTACTTTCTTACTTTAAATAACACAATAAAATGTATTATTGTAATTAAGACTGTTGTTTGAATGGTCAGATATCTATAGATATAAAAAAACAAGCTAACAAAATTATTATTTTTTTGCTCTTTTAACATTGTAGCACTTAAAACACATCATGACTACAAACTTCTGTAGCCCACATGAGCAGAAGAGAGTAGGTCAGCCATGAGCAGAGAAGTACTTACAGAAACTTTTTAATTAAATTGCACAAAGATTAAGATGTGGGGAGGATCCGCAGACATTGTACTGTTTGTTCATGTGGAAAATCAGCGTATTTGCTTACCAAAGGACCACCATGTTATGAACAAGTGAATGAAGTATACTTTTAAAACATACCTTAGAATTATATATTTCTTTAGAGAAAATGTCTGCAAATTGTTTGCCAAAATAGAGTTCGCAAAACAACTTGTTGACTGTATTGGACTCGACAGCAGCCACATCATAAGCCATAAGTTAACCATTTCATAATGCTGTCTGTAAATGACCATTTTATATTTATGGATAATGTAGACATACTGTATGTTTTACTTTCTCTGAAGAGTTTTTTTCAAGTGTAATTTTCATGGAACATTTCAATTTCATTTTAACAGTAGAAAAGACCTGTATTGCAGAGTTTCTGCAATTTATGCCTGTTTTCCCTCCTTATTCCTTATCAGTTCCTCTTCTGTTCCTCTCCTGTTGTGTTTGTTGTCCTGTGATTAGTTTATGTTTTGTTTTATCTTCATGGGGTTTTTGATTTCAGCCTTGTTTTTGGCAGAGGGCTGGCCCTTTAAATAAATGACTTTTACTTAAAGATGTCTGTGCCTGGATAATTGGTGCATTCCAAATGGGATATATCGGCCTCCGAAGAAATGGAATGCAAGGTCTGCCATGCGATATTTCACTAGTATCACTTGGAGCCGTTAAAAAACAGAGTATAGACACTCCTATAGATGTCCATTCAAATAATGGAATGCAGAAGTAACTTGTGTCATGGAGGGATCAAAACAGTTTCAAACATTGCACTGAAGCCCATTCATTTTAGTGTTTTCTAGACGCATTCGCTTGTTGAGTCGATAAAATACATCAAACTAGTCTTTTATTATAAGGCTGTTTATGAAGAAAAATATTGTTTTCGGAAATAAAAATGCTTTCGTGTGTGTGGTTGAATGATTTTCTATAAAGACTGCTTATTAAATGTTATCTACTCTCTCCCTGTATAAATTATATAATAAAATGTCTTGCTGACTGCAATTGGTTGCCGTGTCCATTTTTCAGCATTGCGTTTGCTTCCAATCATTGATTATTTATTGCTAAATTACTTAAGCATTTTTATGTAAATCTCTTAACGTAGTTTAACATTGGGATGTACCGATGATCTTAGAAGCAGGTGAAACAAATGAATGCACACATACTGTTAATGTATTGCACATTATGCATTCTTCCTAATCAAATTAAACACATAAAACTGATTAATACTGTCTCTCCCACCGCCAGCGACACCTAGCGACAAAGCGGTGCAATGTCAGTAATTGTCATTAATTTCAATGGAGAGCCGACGACTTCCGGCGACACGAGCGACAGTGACCGTTGACGGCAGGATGTGGGCGTCATCACGACAAAGTTGAGTATTGTTCAACTTTATGCAAATGACCAGCGACTTTCAGGAGTGATTACCAATAGGAGTAAAGCAGCGGAGCTCACGCCATCCGTCTCCCATCAGTTACTGCAGGGTTTATAACTGTTACTAGAGCAACCAAATCTAGGAATGCTTTCTAACGACCTCGTAGCAAAAGACTAGCGACACCTTTTTAGTCTAAATGGATCCATACAGTCGGACGTATAAAACTGGTACCGGTTTCCCCCACTGAATGCAACACAACCAACCGGCAAAGCTGTACAACAGGATCGAAGCACATCGTTAAATAGTCCATGTGATTCCGGTGGTTCAGCATTATTTAACATAATACTACGAGGATACTTTTTGTGTGCAAATAAACAAAAAAAGACTGTATTTCACAACTTCCTGACTTCCGTATTAGTTTACAGTGCGCCACTAGCACTATACACATGCCCAGATGTACTGTCATCGCGAAACGCTTGAGTAGTGCTAGTGGTGCTCTTGTGAACGCACACTGTAAACTAAAACGGAAGTCAGGAAATTGTGAAATATGTTTTTTTATTTACATCCCTTTTTGCGAGTGGATGCAGCATAAACGCTAACAAAAATGCCCGAAAACACGCCTACAAACTTCACTCACTGCTGCATGCTGTTTAGGAATTACCCACTTAAGTTTGGTATCTATATAAAGCTTAGAATTTTAGATTTCAGGTTCATCTATTCTCCACAACGTCATTACAGTGCTAAGTTAAAAGAGAGCATTAAAACAAACCTGTTTCTTCTCAGCAACGGCCTGCTACAGCGCCTCTGATTAACAACTTTAAAGGCGATTTTCTCAATGTTTCGAATATTTGGCACCCTTAGATTCCAGAGTTTTACATAAATATTGTCCTATCTTAACAAACCATGAATCAATACAAAGCATATTTTGACAGCTTTCAGATATCGTAAAATTGACCCTTAAGACTTCTCTTCATCTTAAAAGCATTAAATGGGTAAATTACCACATTATATATATACTGCTTGTTAACATATTGTACAAATATTTAGACTAGATCAACAGAAAACTTCTTAATATATTTATACATATATATATATACACGCATCTTGAGCAGACTTTGAACTTGTGCTGTCACGCAAGCAGAATGTGCACATCCAATGTGAAACATCTGTCCCATGTCCTAGGCGCGACACTGCAAACTGTGCTTCTCGGCCAGTGTATGCCTTTAGACATTGAAATTCCGATTTCATGCCACTCGCCTTATATAATAAAACTGACAACAGTATGTGTGTTCAAATTCATGCCGCTGCATATAAACATTAATGTACCGTGAGAGCGATTCAAAAGTATACTGCTGCGTATGCTCTTGTGTTACTTTGATGTCATATGCTGAATGGTCTACGCAACGGCATATGAAACTGAACATATATATGGCTGTAGGAATCTATTCTGCAATCGTTTGCGATTTTTGGCATTGTGCAACGCAATATGCAACTTTGTATGAAGGATAGTTACAAGCATAATTTGGGTGCTTTGACTCTCTGTGCTGTCACACAGCTGTACTTTTTTCTTTTTCTGCTGATCTCCCACGCCACCCCTTCAGTACCAATGCACCTGTGAACTCTTTCATGAATTATGAATTTATGTTAACCGTAGTCAGAATTATTTAGTTTTTTGAATACTCTCAGGTAATGAAAATAATATATTTACACATATTTTTTACACACAAGATATTCAGAAGTGGACAATAGCCTATGTGTTTTTTTATAGTTATAAAAATACTATAGCTATCCATTGTAGTGACCTCTATGCGTGAAAGGGTTAAGGGCACTTAACAAAGTGAGTGACAGAAAGTGACAGCATTACAGTATACTGAGATCCGATCACAATGCTTCTTCGAATACTTGTAGTTGCAAGTGGTTTACACATGTGTATGTCGACAAAATTGGAATACAGGTTGCATGTTAATGCTAAGTGTAAAAGCAGCCTGCATATTCTGCTGCTGAAGAAACCTGGTTCACACTGTATGCATATGTTGGTGTACAAATATTTTGGGCTTAAACCTCTAGCCATTACACTCTAGCTTTTAAAGTGTTTTTCATGCACAAACACCGGCGATGTACATGCAAAGACATTTACACAATACTGTGTATGTGTTACTATGTAGAGGTACAGAATTTCTTTTTTTTCATCTTGCCAACATACATTGTAAAAAAACACTCAGTCTAATCAAACCTCCTTAAAAATCTCTCCAAAAAGACCCCCACACACACTCAACCCACTTCACACACCAACAGCTATTACTTCCCAGAGGAAATGATGAGATTGCTAGAAATAAACAGGCAATTTAAGTGCTGCACACTTCAGTGATCCCTCTTAAACACACGCACGCACGCACACACACACACACACACACACACACACACCGAGTCTATGAAACGAGCCTACCCTCAAACACATAGAGAGTAGGTAGAGTCTGTCAAGGTGGAAAGTGACCAAGGTCAGAGCATTAAAAGAAAAGAATGAGAGAGAGAGAGAGAGAGAGAGAGAGAGAGAGAGAGAGAGAGAGAGAGAGAGAGAGAGAGAGAGAGAGAGAGAGAGAGAGACTGTAGATGTTAACTGTAGCAACAGTTGCATTTTTATGAATTACTATATAAAGTTCATATAGATATTTTCTATATTCTTGGCAACTCAGTATATTTGTTAATGTATTGCATTAGTTGAGTTTTTACACTAAACCTACATTAAAGATATTTTGACAAACCAAAAAAACAAATGTCTTTGTGACACCTCACACTTTGTGACACAATGCAAACTGCAAAAAGGATCACTAAAAAAGGACCACTCTCTACTAATGCAAATTTACCGCTTGTTTGAACAACCATAAACAAAACTAAGCTTGAGCAGACTGCATGCTTTAATTAACATCATTCATCCCATGGAATTCTTGCTTACACAAACACAGCAATGCGAGAGCTGATCTGTGCCTGGGTGTTCTGTAATGTTCCTTAACTTTACACCGTGCCTCTTCACTAACCAAATGGTAGTTGCTATGTGAATTGTCATTTTTATAAAAAGGTGAGAGTCAGTTACAGCTGGTGCCAAAAAATTGGGGGGCAGTAGGTGCAACAACCTAAAACTGTATCCATTGGTAATGCGGGACTGAATTTAATTAATAGACTGGTGATATAACCATGTATTATCACCTCTTAGTTATAAATTGAATTTTTCAACTGTTTATTTCTACATGCCCTTGTTACATGTTAGTATTTACCATACTACAAATTGTGCATAATTAATGGCATTAATTAATGAATTCCAAATCTGTATAAATGTCTTTGTTTGGTTAAACACAGAGAAAGATATTTGGATGAATGCTTGTGACCAAACAGTAGATGGACCCCATTGACTACCATAGTAGGAAAAATAGCAATGGTAGACAAAGGAGCCCCTGACCATTTTGCTGTCCTACATTCTTCAAAATATCTAATTTTGTGTTCAACAGAATTATTTTTATAATATTATAAAAATAATGAAATACATTTTTCCTACTATGGTAGTCAATGGGGTCCACCTACTGTTTGGTCACAAGCATTCATCCAAATATCTTTCTCTGTGTTTAACCAAACAAAGACAATTATACAGATTTGGAACAACTCGAGAGTAAGTAATTCATGACAGAATTTACATTTTTGGGTGAACTATCACTTTAACTCACAACATAGTTAATATTTAAGTACAGATTTAGTAATTTCCTGACGGGATAGATCTAGTGAAACTGGACTCTCTAATCTTTGGATCTATAAGATCTGCACTTTGGTGGTGCATCACCTTATCTCCCTAATGAAAAAACCGCCCTCAGTGTCCGCTCACCTCTTGCTCCCCCACAATAAGGATGTGGCTACTGTGAGTTGCTTGATGTGATATGGCTGCCTCAATGGTCCGCTGATACATCACCACCCTCTGCTGGATCTGTGGTTTGTACTGTAATGTGCTGTATCCACTCCCAAACCTGCCTCATGTTGTTGCTATAGAAATAGTCCTCAATTCCCTTTCTGTAGACAGCTTTGGTCTCCTAATACCTCTTCTCAAAGGCAGCGCTGCATGTGTGACTCTGGTCACCAGACCTGAAAGCGGTATTACAGTTTAATATTAATGCTTAACCATATTAGCTTTTGGGCCTTTGTTATCAATTGGCTTTGCACTATTTTCTCCTCTCATTTTCTTTACCATTCATTTCATTCCCTACTATCACAGCATGCAGAGCAAAAATCCATTTGCTTAATCGTACATTTTACTACAGTATTTTAGAGTACACACATGTAGAGCAAACCACACCCTAATCAATATTAACAAGACAATGATGTTCGCCTAAAACTTTTACAGATTACTGTCTGACAAAGACCCTAAACACAAAGTGTTATAAATGTCTTTACTTGCCATAGTTTCACTGTTAATTGTACACTGACATCTGCAAAAATGTGTCTGCAAAAATGTGTCTGCAAAAATGTGTCTGCAAAAATGTGTCTGCAAAAATGTGTCTGCAAAAATATGTCAAAAATGTGAAACAAAATAGTTTGCATCTTATTGGGCAAGTACACACAAAGTGTATGTTTGCTGCACCCTTTAGTGTTATATAGTGTACTAATATGTACCCTTTAGGAGCAGATAAGTGTAACTTTTTCGGATGAGAGGAATGGAAACAAAACAAATCAACAAAAAAATAAAAAGCTAATACAACTCAAATGATGGAGAAATGTCATTTGAATGTAACAGTAAGTGCAGATCAAGGACAGTGGATGTAAAATGCAGCAGATGCTGCAAATCACCCTTGAAGGATTGACAATAATTGAGATTATCTGAAATAATTGCAATGAGACAATTATTTAATAATTGTGACAGCCCTTAGTATCGGGTCCTGATAACACTGTCGAGGTTTATTCTTGCGATAACAGCTATTACATTATTTACTTATAACTTGTAAAATATCTAAAGTGAATTTTTTTTTTCTTTCTGGTTCTCGAATCTGATTGGTTGAGAGCTGTGCGATATTCCACCAGTATCATCACGGGAACCGCTTTACTCCCGCTTGTATCACTCCGCCACTATTAGTTGGACTTATGAGACTGAAAGTAAACACAGGAAAACGCAGCACCAGCTGATACAGGAGTCCTTTTTTGTAATAATATGGAAAGGTCAGAATATGATATTATATTGAGCAGTAGGCAGCGGTATGTGCTTAGGTCACCAGTCCGCTTTTTAATGAAAGCTAAGAAAGTAAACACAGGCACATTCACAGTGCTACAGGTTAGTATTATAGTAACGGCTGAGTTTTAAGATAAACATTTTCAGTAGAGCCTGACAGATTTTTCGGTTTGCCAATTTTATCATCCAATATAAGCGTGTCACAGATAAATCGGCATCTGCGTTTATGCCAATTTATCTTGTGAAATACATAACTTGTTGTAAAGTTAATAAACAATGACTCCAAGTTTCCCTTATCAATAGAAGTCCAATATAAGGTTTACCCCGTCCCTTACAACCGTGATGTCGCTTATGCTTATCACTTTGGAAACATCACATAACCTAAGTTAGCATAGTTTGTCAGTACAGTCAGTAATGTAGCAGATTGAAAAGTTATATTATCTTTCTGCAGTCCAATAAACAGCAGTGTGATGGTGGCTTGAGTCTGCTGAATGGTGATTTAATGCTATGCTGTCACCTTGTGTCATGGTTCTGCCCTTCTTGTCTAGTAAGTTCCTAGAGCCTTGTGGGCGGGGCCATGACAGTGCCATGTCTCTGTGTTTATGTTATGCGTGGAAGCGCGTGGCCTGGGCGTGGATCGCCTGTTACGCGCTCTCCGGTTGTGCGTCTTAGTCACGCCCCCCTGGTTATTGTCATCCTTGTTAAGTTCTAAATTCATAGTCTTGCAGACAGGGTCATAACAATAACATGTCTTTGTGTTTACGTGCTGTGTGGAGACACACGACTTTGGCTCATTCATGTTGCGCGTCCTAGCCCCGCCCCCTTGTTTCTCCGTTCATCGACCCGCTAATGTTCTCATGCCGTGCACCTGTCCCCGTGTAATTATCCCTTGTTTGTCAATGTACATTAGTAGAGTCCTATTATTTCTACGATGCAGAAAACACAAACAGAACCACAGAATCCAGTCATGAAAATGTAATTTACTGTATAAAACAGACTTTGACAATGTCTATGAAAATTAAACGGCAAAAAGAGTTTAAACCCTACCATCCCAGAAAATTCACTTTTAAATGTGTTTAAAAATAACTGTGTGTCAGGAGTGTGTGTACAGAACCACCCTAGAATGTAAAATATAATATAATCAGTCCTCTTGAATAAGCAGTTTGCATTCTCTGAGCAATCTGACGTCACATTGATTAAGCCCTGCCCATGACTATTGATGGACTGCTGGTGTCTCTGCCCTCTTCGAGCTGTACACTGTCCGCCATTGTTTTTACACTGGACTACTTACAGTGAGCTACAAGAATGTTTTGTAAACAAACAAGGTGTTTTGTGCACGTTGTTAAGACATAACGCATGTGTGCATTCACTGACAGAGATTGTGTTTTCAGTTCTTATAGATATGACGCTTTTATCCTGTAAACTTCACTAATAAAAACCAATGTGCACGTTTTTAAGACATAACGCATGTGTGCATTCACTGACAGAGATTGTGTTTTCAGTGTTTATAGATATGATGCGTTTATCCTGTGAACTTCACTTATAGAAGCAATGTACTCATTATAAAGACAGATAACGCGTTTGTCCTGTCTACTTTTTAAAGCAATGTGTTTGGTTTTTAAAGATGAGACAATTTTACTAATTCACTTTGTGATCATTCTCTTCAGTTTGTTACTGAAGCACAGTCTCTCAGTCTGGCACTTCTGCTGGAAAGGGGGCGGAGACCAGCAGCTCATCTGCATTTAAAGAAACACACCAAAACAGCATGTTTTTCCTCACAGGCAAAAATGGACACATAAGACACAGTATAATTAAAGATCTGTGGTGTATTTTGAGCTGAAAGTTTACAGACACATTCTGGAGATACCAGAGACTATTTTAACAATGCGGAAAATACCCAGGTTAGCTGCCCTTTAAATACAAATCCTAGTTTTCTACATGTTTATTTGATTACCATAAATTACACAACACAGAATTTGTAAAGAAAACATTAATAGAAATTATTAAAATGGTTGTTTTTATGATTTCAATTAATTGTACATGCTTTTTGATTACTAAAAATGTTATCTATTAAAATAGAGTCCGTTAAGTTATTTTTATATAACATTACTAAATAAAAAGATGAAATCATTAGTGAAGTTTAAGCTTTAGTATTTAGAATATAATCTAAAAAAAGAACATGGCACGCAAACTAGTTTGGTTGCATCTCAAATATGTCATTCTGTTAATGTCTCATACTTTTTGACATAACATTATGACCACTGACAGGTGAAGTGAATAACACTGATTATCTCTTCATCACGGCACCTATTAGTGGGTGGGATATATTAGAAGCATTAGATATGTTTGAAGCATGAAAAATTGGTAAGCGTAAGGATTAGAGCGAGCTTCCCAAGGCCAAATTGTGATGGCTAGATGACCGGGTCAGAGCATCTCCAAAACTGCAGCTTTTGTGGATGTTTCCAGTGTGCAGCGGCCAAGGCTAAATGCATGTGGGGAGCGAATGCTGACCTGTGTGGTCCAACAGACGAGCTACTGTAGCTCAAACTGCTGAAGAAGTTAATGCTGGTTCTGATAGAAAGGTGTCAGAATACACAGTGCATCACAGTTTGTTGCATATGGGGCTGCAAAAGCGTGACCAACACAATATTAGGAAGGTGGTCATAATGTTATGCCTGATTGGTATATATATATATATATATATATATATTTATATATATATATATAATTGTTTTTTACAGATGACTGAGGGTGGATAAAGTAAGTTGTGGGACTACTTCACCAAGGACTCATCTGGTACAGCTATACAGGTGCTGGTCATATAATTAGAATATTATCAAAAAGTTGATTTATTTCACTGATTCCATTCAAAAAGTGAAACTTGTATATTATATTCATTCATTACACACAGACTGATATATTTCAAATGTTTATATCTTTTAATTTTGATGATTATAACTGACAACTACTGAAAATCCCAAATTCAGTATCTCAGAAAATTAGAATATTACTTAAGACCAACACAAAGAAAGGATTTTTAGAAATCTGGGCCAACTGAAAAGTATGAACATGAAGAGTATGAACATCTACAGCACTCAATACTTAGTTGGGGCTCCTTTTGCCTGAATTACTGCAGCAATGTGGCGTGGCATGGAGTCGATCAGTCTGTGGTACTGTTCAGGTGTTATGAGAGCCCAGGTTGCTCTGATAGTGGCCTTCAGCTCTTTTGCATTGTTGGGTCTGGTGTATCGCATCTTCCTCTTCACAATACATCATAGATTTTCTATGGGGTTAAGGTCAGGCAAGTTTGCTGGCCAATTAAGAACAGGGATACCATGGTCCCTAAACCAGGTACTGGTAGGTTTGGCACTGTGTGCAGGTGCCAAGTCCTGTTGGAAAATGAAATCTGCATCTCCATAAAGTTGGTCAGCAGCAGGAAGCATGAAGTGCTCTAAAACTTCCTGGTATACGGCTGCGTTGACCTTGGATCTCAGGAAACACAGTGGACCAACACCAGCAGATGACATCGCACCCCAAACCATCACTGACTGTGGAAACGTGGATTCTGTGCCTCTCCTCTCTTCCTCCAGACTCTGGGACCCTGATTTCCAAAGGAAATGCAAAATTTACTTTCATCAGAGAACATAACTGTGGACCACTCAGCAGCAGTCCAGTCGAGACACTTCTGACGCTGTCTGTTGTTCAAGAGTGGCTTGACACAAGGAATGCGACAGCTGAAACCCATGTCTTGCATACGTCTGTGCGTAGTGGTTCTTGAAGCACTGACTCCAGCTGCAGTCCACTCTTTGTGAATCTTCCCCACATTTTTGAATGGGTTTTGTTTCACAATCCTCTCCAGGGTGCGGTTATCCCTATTGCTTGTACACTTTTTTCTACCACATCTTTTCCTTCCCTTCGCCTCTCTATTAATGTGCTTGGACACAGAGCTTTGTGAACAGCCAACCTCTTTTGCAATGACCTTTTGTGTCTTGCCCTCCTTGTGCAAGGTGTCAATGGTCGTCTTTTGGACAACTGTTAAGTCAGCAGTCTTCCCCATGATTGTGTAGCTTACAGAACTAGACTGAGAGACCATTTAAAGGCCTTTGCATGTGTTTTGAGTTAATTAGTTGATTAGAGTCTGGCACCAAGTGTCTTCAATATTGCACCTTTTCACAATATTATAATTTTCTGAAATATTGAATTTGGGATTTTCAGTAGTTGTCAGTTATAATCATCAAAATTATGAAAATGAATATAATATACAATCACTTTTTGAATGGAATTAGTGAAATAAATCAACTTTTTGATGATATTCTAATTATATGACCAGCACCTGTATGTAAAATTTGTGCAGGCTCTGTCAGTCAGAGATCAAGCCTGAGACCTGAGACAGAAAAATACATCTTAAAGTAAAACATAAAGAAGACTATCATGAGGCACATGATAAAGCAGCACAGCCTAAAGAAGACAGAGCTCCATCACAGCCCACACTTAAACAAGTGTTTGAAAAGACCACTGTCGTGGTCCTCAATCATGTCGGGGCTTTGTGTCTGTTGTGGGTGTGTTGTTTTGCTCTGTCGAGCACATGGACCGCCAGTTTGACAGCTTGTCTACGTCACTCACTCCACCCTCGTGTCTCCCCTCCAGGGTTTCCCCTATTACCTGTTTCTCATCTCCTCACTTCTCTCACACCTGCTACCACTTCCCGCTCCTTAGTTGTGCCTATATTATCCCTCTTGTTCTCTCGTAATGTGTCAGACCATTGCGTTTTATTGCTGTTTACTGACTGCCTTTGTATTTTTCCTGCCTTTTGCAATTGTGGAGGGTGCTGGTTTTAAAAGGTTAACAGAGCCCATGTACACAAATAAAGCAGCTTCTCTCTGTGGAAAATGCAGGAAACAGCATTGCCTTTACCACTGACTGTTGGTTGGGTACTACTGAAGCCCTCATGAGCTTGACTGCTCATTTCATTGACAACAACTGGAATAGAGTCCAAATTGTGTTGAATGTGAAGGCCATGTCTGGGGAATACATTGTCCAGATCTTCCTGACCATGCTTGAGAAATGGAACGTCGACACACAGCGTGTCCTCCTGGTGCCTGAGACTTGCAGACATGCCTAACCTGAGCTGCAGTGCTCATATACTTCAAATAATCATTAATGATGGTCTCAGCTCCCAGAGGGTGGTGGTCGACATACTGGGCAAACTAAAAAGAATAGCCACACACTTTAACCACTCAATTATTGCACAGCAATGGATATCTGTAATTCAAAAGGAGGTTAGTGTCCCTCAGCATTCCATACTCCTGGCTGTGCCAACCAGGTGGAAGTCCACACTACACGTGCTTCTGAGGATGCAGGAGCAAAAGAGAGTAATTACAGTATAGTCAAGTGACCATGGGCATTTCACCCGTCCAACTGCAGATGAGTGGGATGTGGCAGTCAACCTGGCGGAGACCCTGAAACCACTGGAAGAGATAACACAGGAAATAAGCAAAGCAGACTCCTCTGCCTTATGCATTATACCATGTGTAGTGGTGCTCATGTGTTTGTTGGAGTCGCAGGGAACCACCAGTAAAGGAATCCAAACACTGAGGAAGACTATGCTGGTGAGCCTGGATAAGAGGTTTTCCAAACTAGTGAAAGAGTCAAAAGAGGTTGTGCTTGCTACTCGACCCACGCTATATGGAGCTGCCCTTGTCGCCAGAGACATTAACCCAAGCCAAAGCCTGGCTGAATGAAGAGGCAGAAAAGACTCCACCAAACCCAACGCCAGTAGAAAGCACCAGTGATGAGGGAGAACCCAAAAGAAAGAGAGTGGAGGACCAGGCAAGCTGTGCTTTCTGCATTATAACCTGCCCCTGTTGGATTGGCCTGGTTATAATGGTCATTCAATTGTTTATTTACATAGGCTTGCCCCACAGAACGCATCACCAAATTTTTTGCAGTTAAAGTTTATTTTTCATTGTTATTCATTATAATTACTTCCATATGTTGCCAGGTTCACTCGGCGTGACATCTCTGTCTGCACATGTCTTTATTGAACACTGTGCATTGTGCTTGAGCAAGCATGAATTTCTCAGATAAAAATGTAATATAACAGAAAATAGTGTTTTGTTTTAATGTGATACTTTGACAAAAAATAAAAATACAACAAGGAGACCCCCTAAGTTCATTATTTTAGACCTTTATGGGAGGTCCGCAAATCGAACACTCAGCTTGTCGATTTTAAACTTATTTTATGTCTGACAACAGAAACAGAGCGTATGTAAACTAGAACGGCTTTATTGGGCATTCAAATATGTATTAAAACAGTTCAGAGAATAAAAGCGAAACAGATTTGAAGTGGCACTGCTAGTCTAAATGCAAATATGACACATATGTTAATGAGCATTTGTCTTCCAGCACTTTGTTCTGGCTCACCAGACTCATCAATGGCAACAATATGCCTGATAAGTGCCTTTTTTTTGATGATTGTCCCCTGCTTGACAGTCATTGACGTCTTCAGAAGACATGTGCATTATCCATTTATTCCCCCCAAAAAACATATTGTTAATCGGATCTTATCATTTTACAAACATGAACAAAGTACATAATCCCATCCTCATCATGAATTTATCATATCTTAATTAAAATATACACTCCAAATAATCCAGCAAAATACATTTTCTACAATTTCTACATATACATTGTCCATTTTTGAATATTTAGGAAAACAAGCTATTTTGGTACATTTAAATGTAAATGAGCTGATGGTCTCCGCCATTTACTGGCAAAATGCACAGGGCTGTGTGAGGTTGTTCTTCCAGTAACACCAAAGCTGGAGGAAGTCCAAAAAGGGGTTACATAAAGCGGATGAGAAGCACTGTCCCCCATCTTGAAAACTGAACAGATCACTGTTTTCTGTGAATGAACGTGTCAGTTAGCAATGATCAAATGCAACTTTCAAGAATCAAAACTCACATATTAAATCTGTACAGAACGCAGTTTGTCCCATATCAAGCTACATGTCAAATAGAGAGGCGGATATAAATGTACAGTTTGTAATGTGCGGGCAGCGTGTGTACTGTTACTAAATTATAGACAGAATTTGTGTACGTGTGGGTGGGGTGGGTGTGTGCGAGCATGTTTCAACCACTGGCTTAGCGAAGTCCGCTCACGTTACAGTGACCAATCTTTATCATTTTTGCATTCACAATTCTGTGGTACAATTTGCTCAGGCAGGTGGTTTGTGTGTAATGTAATGTGTGTGACATTTTAAAATTACATTATAATTTGTTTTAGAAATAAAATATACACAAATATGTTTACATCTTATATTTATTTTAATGTTTATTAAAGGCAAAAAAGTTATTTTGTCACATACTACAGTTGAACTGAACTGTCCCTTATTTTCCTTTGCTGAGGTTGGCAACCCTATTATAGATACATTGATTTGTTTGGGAAGAGTAAAAAACACAGTGCATGAATACAGAAAAAGCCTTCAGAGGCAGCTAGATTCTGGCAAATAAATCTACAGTGTACAACTTGCTTTGTGTGAAAACTAGGGATGCACCGATACCATTTTTTAAAGGCAGAGTACGAGTACCGATACTTTATTTCTAGTGCTCAGCGATACCGATACTGATCCCTTTACCTATATTTTTTTCTTAATTTTTTGGTGAGGTGGCAAATCATAACACAGTGATACTAATAAAAATAGAATAACCTTATAATTACAACTACACCTCAAACACAAAAGAAATGCTTTTATGTGCTTGTCATAAACTTTAAAAGCACAAATTTCAGTCAGTTATGTCACATGAGGTATCGTTTTTTGGTATTGGTATACTTTTATGAGTACGAGTACATGAGCTTAGTATCGGCACCAATACCGATACTGGTATCGGTGCAACCCTAGTGAAAACTATGCTTATGCGACAGCTCCGAAGAACAATTCTAAATGAGTGGTGTATTTCCTTTTATAAACATTGATTCACAAGGTAAATTTGTTCCAAAGAGTGAACCTGTAGTGTCAATACCTCGATTAAAATCCTTTGTCCCAGGGATGTGTTAAAAATTAGTTTATTTAACGGTTCTAAAAAATGCTAAAAATGTGCATGAGTGTGATTGTGTAACACTCCTGTGATTGTGTAACTTTCCCGGACTACACCTTCCAGTATTTCTTAACGCTGACACTTTAGATCTCTGTGTTTCCTTGTATTCCTTGTCATGTGTTGGATTGTAATCATGGTATTGTTACCGCATGATATTAAAAGTAGCGAAAATTGTTTTTAAATCTCTTCTTAAAACATACTTTTTTAGGCAGGCTTTTTTGTGCTTTTGTTTTTTCTGATTATGTTATGCTTGTATTTAGCCTGTATTAGTGGTTTCTAATAATGATTGTTGTTATTGTTGATTGTTTATTGTACGGTGTCCTTGAGTGTCATGTAAGGCGCCTATAAATAAAATGTAGTAGTAGTAGTAGTAGTAGTAGTAGTAGTAAAGCAGGTCACAATTTATCACATACATGTTGTCCAATATCATTCAGACCTTTACTCTGTCATTCTCTCTGTACACTATTGTGGATGTGTTCAGCTAATGTAATCCTATTACAGCCAGCGTGTATGTTATCGCATCAAGAAATGCCTGTGACAGAGTGTGGCTTCTAATGCACAACAGCCAATAAAGTTGGATGACTGAAGAGCTGATTGACAGATTGACTGATTTTACTACCTAACCAAATCAGATCAGTGTCACTCCAAAAACAACATATAGGCAACAATGCAAACAAACAAGTATGGATGAAACAAACAACACATATAGTTTACTGTCAAACCTAGGCCAAAATAGAGATGCCATATATGAAAAACTAAGTTTCCCCACTTATTAATCCATCATTCTACAGTGAGAAAGGTTTAAGTGGAAAACATTCAAGACAGTTGTCAATCCCAGCAAATCAGATTCAAAAAAGAATCTTTACATTGCCAAAGCATAGAAACATAAGATATACTCATTTTCACACAAATAAATGTTTGAAGTTTATAAACTATATAATAATCTATTTATGCATATATAAACAAAGCGAAGGTACTAATAAAAGTCTTAAATCTAAACCTATGTCAGACGATACAAAGCTCACAAGAATTGCAAAAAAAAACTATTACAAACATAAAAACTAATTGTCCAGGTAACATCACGCAGTAGTAACATCATACAATGTGTACAATAAAAATGTAGTTATTATTATTGTGTTAAGACCTTTGTGTAGTCATCTGTTATGCTAAATAATGTGTTAATTAAGTTGTTATTAAGGGCAGTAATAAATTAAAAACATTTTCTAGATTTAACAAGGTGTATGTAAACATTTGACCACAACTGCACACGCACACACAAATCTTAAGAAATAAGCACCACAACTTTTCATAATTTTATAATAAGGTGATATTACATTATATAATAAGGTTATATATAATTTGATATATAAAGGTCATTTTTTCCTGTGATCATTGGTTTTAAATCAGTCTTGTTTCTAAATTATTTATGTGGGATCGACATACGTGGTCAAGAGTGTGAGATGACCGTTTCTTTTTGAGTGTATGATAAATACTATATATATTAAATGAACTAAATATAAGGGCATAGCAAGCCAGATGTTGTAACAAAATAAACCCAGACAAGCTGAAGAGGACCGATCTTGTATCACATGGTTTCTTTGGTTGCACAGTTTATTTAAATTATACTGTATCTCCATGGTTGCTATAGTAATGATGTATGCATGTGCAACTGAGTTTAACAAAAAAGTTTAATTAAAAAGAATTCTGTATCAGTAAATGGAAACTTGGAATAAATGGTCTTGATCATCATATAAGCAACAAAGTTAGTTGTATATTACAATACAGTACATTCAATACTAGGGCTGTGACTGTGGCCGTGACAATCGCACTACCGCGGTGGTAAAGTGTCATGGTGGTGGTGAACTGCCACTGGCGGTAGTGCACGTCACACACTGTGACAAATATAAGTGTAATAATAATGACAGTTGCGATAAGGGATTTGTATTTATAGCCTTTATACAGTTGTGGAACATTTTACATTAACACAGAATTATTGGCATAGCCTACGTTTCCGTTCCGTTGGTGCGTTCGAGCGCAGGTTGCCGGAGATGATGCCGGAGACATCTTAAACTGGACAATGTCAACATGTTAGTTTTCCATCAACGAGTAGGAAAACGGTAACTTTTTTATGGCAATCTGAGGTACAGTAGGTTTAGACAGTTGGTTTTAAATGAATAAATGGGTTAAAACGCGAAAGAAAGTCACTGCAACACATGCTTTTTTATTTAATATTTAACTTGCTGATATTATTTAAGTTTTCATTATTTACTTATGTGTATTTAAATGTTTTATATGTGGTAGTGTGCCGTTTCACTGAGGAATTTGCGCATTAAACACGGATGGATGTTTGATCCTCATTTATTTAAGATAGAGGCTAATTTCAAAATGTATTTAAAATAAGGTCTTTATTTCTCCTTCACTCGTCATGTGTTTGCTACACGCAAGTAAGCCTATAATCATTTTTATGTTATTTATATAACTATTATTTATATAAATAATGTATATTTCCCAACCACCGCACCACCGCGGTTCATTTGTCCACCCCAGTGGTAAAAAACTGCCACCGTCACAGCCCTATTCAATACCACTGAAAATTGTGTACTAAGCCGGCATGAGTTTTATGTTATTTATTTATTTATTACAAATTGTGCATACAAAAAGTTGCTATAGATACAGATGTAATACTATATAGACAGATACTAAAACTAATCACAAAATAGATTCAGAAGTTTGTGCTATTTGTAACTTTGGAAAATGAAAAATGAAATAAATAAAAAATGGCTTTAGTCTTAGTGAAAATAAAATATATTTTTGTGCATTGCAAAGCATTTTGTAAATAAAGTAGTTCATTTGGGGGCACAGCATGGTCATTAAACATTGTATGGAAAAGAGTATTTTGCAGGACCCATGCTTTTGTTTTCCCCTGTCGTAAGTTTCATGTTGCTGGCTAGATCAATGGGAAAGAGGCACTGGAACATGATACACTCAATTGAAATCCATCAACAATTTCTGTTTACAATTTAGCTTTCCGACCTACCACATTTCAAAATAACAGTACCCAGTGATACAACACAAAGGCCAACCCTAGTAGCTACTGATGGCTTTTTAATGTGGATTCGGTAGGTTCAACTGTCCAGCATGTGTTCATGGCCTGGGAAGCTGGGATAGGCTTTAGCCCTCCCGTGACACTGCAGAGGACAAACAAAGAGTGTTTGGATAATGGAAGGATAGACAAATTTTGTAGGTACTGCATTTCCACATTTCAACTATTTCCATTTGTGTTTACTTTTCTTTCTGACCTAAACAGTTTCTGACCTAAAAATTCCATGTGGCCTGTCAGTGCAGGGCTATAAAGACCATAAACCAGCATTAGTGGTGTAACAATATTGGTTTTTATTTTTTTAATTATCACATTTGGTCCCTCCAGTCGTGAATAGGTGGTTACATCCTTGTGGCAGTTTTCACTTGTGCTGTCCAAGAAATTCACCCCATTTTGTGTGCGCGTGCCTTACCTTGTATTGCAGTAAATCTAAAATGATAATCTTTTCTGACGTCATACTGTATTTGTGTGTGTTCCTGCAAACAGTGCTACATGAATGCTTTTTAAAAGGTTTATATGAAATAATAATTTTTGCACAAAACCTCTTCACACATATTTAAATTAAGAGTCTACCCCAGGAGCTTAACACAGAAAGTTATCCTCTAGTGATGCCAAATCAAGTTGGAAGTTTTACAGACCCTGATCACCATCCACTTTCATGGTATATGAAAAAAACTGTTGCTAAATTAAAGCTACTTTTGTGTTCCATGGAAAAAACCCTCCAATTTGTGTAAAACTTTTTTTTAATCTCTGTTCCACAGCAAAAACATTTGATCGTTGTTTAATGTAACAGTTAAACTATCCACACCTGACACCTGCATCTCTATCTGAAAGCACTTCACTTTACTAATTTTATCACTCAAATTAACAATTTTATTATACTTCTGGAATTATCTTATCGCCACAAAAAACCTTATCGCCACACATTACTGTACAATAACTGCAAAATATGCCATTGAACCCCCACTGACTCCCAGCTAGATAAAACCTCAACTAAACTCGATTGTAGGTAGCCTTGCACAAACAACAAAGAACACCACCTTTAAAGCGCCAGAGCAGCAACACGAGATGAACCTTACAGATATTTAATTAGTCAACAGTGTTATGTTCTTTTTTACAAATACATCTCATCAAACCAGTATATGACTGAAAATCTACAAAAATAACAATATATGTCAAAACAGAAAACTGGATCCTGGTTTTTCCCATTATTCTTCTCAACTACATGTTTTGGAGTTTGTATATTTCTTGCCACAGCCACAATTGCTTTTGACCTGTTTACTTGGTGACTACTGTCATTAATAACGAACATGACAAATACACTATGTTCACACAGTATACACAAAAAAACAATGCTTTGAAACACATCACATTATGAGAAGCATTAAATACTTAAAATTCAATTAGATTTAACTGTATCTATCAGATGCATTTTAGAAATTAAGTCCCACTAGTTGCAAAAATATTACAATTCTAAGTTTATTTACTCTAATGACACTTGAAGGTGTGTGTTTTTGCCATGGAATACAAAATGTATTATCTGTATGTAGTCTCTTTTTTCTGTAAAGTATGTTGGGAACACCGAGTTACTGTTCACTAAATGTGTTACTTTTATGTTCCTATAGGAGCCACTGTTCCCTGTCCACTTTGCATGGAAAATAGAGGCCTTGACATTCAAATTTTGTATTTACAAGTTACAAAGTAATCATTTTGAGCAAAAAGAGGCTAATTACAGATGATGACACCTTTTTGGGGACAATTTTTTTATTCCATTCTACAGTCTGATCCACTGCCATACATTAAAACGAATTTTAAGAAAGCACTAAAATGCATTAAGCATTTAATTCAGCCCAACTCTTCTTAAAGTCAAGACATACAGGAAAAATAGATTTCTTCCTATTCATTCTGGTTCAGCTCCTATGGATATTCATAGATGAATAAGCTGGATATCTTCCAACACATTTAAAGGTAAAAGAGCAGAAAGACTTGGAGGATATGCCCTGTGTAGTGCAGTGTGAATGTGGGGCAGACTTCATTGATCCGAGCATATGGACTACACTGGCGTGAGGTGTTGCATTAATCAAACAAACAAGTCTTACAAGGGAATGCAATGGGAAGTCAAGCGTGTTTGTCCACTGCATCCCTACCTCATTTAAAATGATTTTAAGTTGGGTTTGTCCTACCAGGGTGGGCCTAATCCTGTTTCCATGGTTACTGACGACCGCTCTTGATTTGTATGTAGAGCGTGTGTGCTTTGAGCTAGCAGCTGTACCATTTCACACTTTTCTACTAAATCCACTTTTATAATCCAGGCACACAATATGCTAACGTTTTACCCACTGCTGATGTGATGGAAAACGCTTCATTTGTTATGGTACAGAGGTGGAGTATGTGTGTGAATTCACCTGAATGCCCTACAGTGCTCAATTGTGTGGTACAATTCCACAGATCCAATACAAATAGCATGCATTGCATTTGTAATGTGTAAAAGCTGATTTACAATGTTATTATTTTGCCTATTATCTTTGCTACATATACTAAATGTGTTTACACATGTGCTGCGTAGGATATAAATTATTATGTGTTTATTGTGTTATACCTGATAGAATACATAATGGGAGTTTTGTTTTTTCATTTTTCATGAATTAGCACTTATAGTATTATTGCCCTTGTATGACATATCGCCTTATTGCTTCCTAGACTCTCTGTAAGTCGCTTTGGATAAAAGCGTCTGCTAAATGACTAAATGTAAATATGATGTATTATAAACACATAAGAGTGCATAATGGAAAACATAATTGCAATTTGCAATTAAATGTACTACATCAATCTGTTGTATGCATAATATGTTATTGTTGATTTCAAAAGGAAAACAAAGTTTTGTCACATTGCACCACTCTGTCTTTATGTACTGTGGACCCCAATTCGCACCTCTTCCACCAATTATAACTATAATGTTTTGTATATGTATATATGTGTAATGTATATGTTTTGTATGTATCTTGAACTTGAGTAATACTGGAGACATGATTCTATGCCATGGTGTAAGACTTCCACTGGCAAGGCCACTGTACCCTACTGCTAGCCAGCTGTCACCATGTGAGTGAGAGAGGGTGGGTGGGGACAAAGACACACACCCTGATTCTGTGTCTCAATTCTGTAACTCACCCTCAATGCTTACTATTTATTGCTCTCTTTGTGCTTATCTCATTTCAGCCTTTTCCTCTGATGGCCTACACACTCTAAAAAAATTGTGCTATATAGCACTAAAAGTGGTTCTTGGCTAGTAATCATAGGGGAACCCCTTTTAGTGCTATATATATATATATATAGAACTATTTTTTGGTGCTTCAGAGGTTCTTTGGGATGACTGAGGTGCTATATAGAACCGCTGAAGAACCATACAGGGGCTTAACAGGTTCTTTATATATATGCATCTCGGTCACCCCAAAGAACCTCTGAAGAACCACTGAAGCACCAAGATATGGTGCTATTATAGCACTGAAAGTCAAACTGGTTACCTATACAAAAAGTGGTTCCCTATTATTACGAGCAAAGAACCACTTTCAGTGCATTATAGCACCATTTTTTGTGCATGGCAGCTTACAACAGAGGGGCAAAAACAATAGAGGTGTGCTATTACTTACTAATGTTTTTTTCTAACCTGGCAGATAAAAAACACACAACAAACAATATAATAGTCTTACAATGATGTAGGTACTTCACATTTTGGAATACATGACTTTTTAACAAGAGCATATTCTTGAACCATACATTTACAACCACATGTCTAAAATCATTTTCAATGGAGGGAAACAGTAAAAATTCACAGTACACTTCAGAGAGGCCATAAATGATGCACATACTCATGCACATCTACTCTGACAGTCAGAAGGTCTGAGAGTGAGCATGTTTACAGCCAGGATGGTCCCTTGGCTCTGCAAGAGCCGTAAACATGATCCATTCCCCTGAGATAAGGCATAGAGATATGTGAGGAAAAAAGGGGGCCTTTACCAATACAAATAAATGCAACAAATGCTTCAAACACTATTATTCATATAAGATGATCTTTTAAAGTATTATCTTAACATACTTTAAGACAGTACAAGATTATATTTTCTTAAAGGCAAGGGTGGGTGATCCTGTCCAGAAACATTTTTTGTCATGCTGGTTGAAAATCTCTTTATATCCTGATAGCAATTAAGATGTATAGTGGTCAAATAATATTTGTATAATTATATATCATTTATAAAAGGCATAGGACCAAAAACATTCGCCCAATCAAAACGTTCTGGCAGAACGCTGTTATTTGTCATGTGTACAACGTATTTTGCATCCCACTGCGCACCGTTCATACGTCGGGTATGTACATGCTTTGAGAATCCAAGTTAGCGCCTTTCCAAATTAACTACTCAACCTTTAATGTTCATGCTTGAAAATACATAACATGATTATTAATATAGTATCCCCAGGTAAATTCACAAAATTATTCCACTGTTGTATAGCTAGAATATGGCGATCCAATATCTTGTCAGCCTTTTTGCCCTGTGGTTTGAGGATAATCTGAAAAGATCCAAGCACTGATCCCTGTCCTATCAGTCTTCAGAATAGAATTGTGCTAAAGGAAAGTTAAACCAATCAATCATGCATTTCATTTAAATTCTTAAGTAGACCCAAGCAAGAGAATTTGGTTGGAGCTTCATGTTCTAAGACAAACCATAATTCTCAAATATTTTTTGTGCTTTCACATATTACAACTTGGCATATCAAAACTGGTTAAATACAGTAAGTCATATTGTATACACCAATACTCTACCGGGAAACGCTACAGGGAGAAGAAAAGACAATTTTAGTCTGCTGCACATAAGTAGGCAAATAGCAAACTAATTGCGTAGTGTACTTTCACTTTAAGTGATTTCTCTATCATAATA
Source organism: Oreonectes daqikongensis (assembly GCA_026939265.1). Taxonomy (NCBI): domain Eukaryota; kingdom Metazoa; phylum Chordata; class Actinopteri; order Cypriniformes; family Nemacheilidae; genus Oreonectes; species Oreonectes daqikongensis. Next base: position 1,660,500 of record JAOTQM010000053.1, on the reverse strand, counting down.
CCCCTATCTCTCTCTCTCTCTCTCTCTCTCTCTCTTTAAAGAGAACACCATTATCCTTACTGGTGTTATATTATTGATGTAATATATGTAATATAATATTTTTGAGAATTTTCGGTTTTACGGTAATGTTTATAACAATCTCTGTAAGCTACTTATTGTTATCCAACCTTCTGCAGCAATGTTCGTGTAGATGATAATCTTAGATCATTATACAGGCCGAATCTTATACAACAACCATTCCAAATTCTCACGGATTAGTCATTCAACAGCACAACAGCCGTTTCATCCCGGCTGCTTAACATGATATCTCATAGGACTTCTCTATTTAATGTAAAGCATGCCCTGTGTTGCCTTTAGACAGCAGAGCAGGTTCTTCTCGTATGTTCAGAGCTGTAAAAACGATGACAGCATCGTTCAGAATTTAATGATGCTTCAGCATCCGCTACCTGCTACCGTGACCGCGCTGACTCTAGCTCATTGAGCACTATAGGTGCCGCAAACCGCAATAATGAAAAACCAATATTAAAACAGGCTGTAGACAAAGACACCATGAGTGGAACACATGTGCGTAAACTGTACACTTGCACATTTACATTATGATGAACACCCTGTGTCTGATATCACTCCAATATCGTTGAAGAGATACCTGCACACGCACAACATGCATCCTTGTTGAACTTTTGTGCCTAAGACAATTAAAATGCCCTGGGGTAGTTCAGAAACAGCATGACGGAGAGTAATGGCACAGAACCCAGAGATATCGAAAGATTCGAAGCGCATTTTAACTTGACAAGCCGCCTTTTCTCAGACGCGACTAAACGACCAAAAACGTCTCCCTTACGCATCTGTGCCTTATACAAAACAGATAGTAGCCTATACAAAATAGACCACAACAGCGTAGATGGAACACAAGAACGCGCCCTTCGGAGCGCATTTAGAGAATTTGATCGTTGTTCATATTTCTGCAAAAACAGAGCTGGTAAAAAGTCGAAGCTTTACGCAGGACTGCTGAATTCTGACTACGCTAAACGCGTCTGTTTTCGATTCGCATTCATTCACACAACGACACGATTGCATGTGATGGACAGGCAGCAGCGTTTTAAAATACGTTTACGCGAATACAATACATTTAATGGCGAATTATAAAATGACACCTTACCTTCTTTTTGACTGTCTGTCCATTCATGCTTACGAGAAACAAAGGCTTTGTATATTTCCCTTGAATGGCGAAGTTACTCGTTTCCATTAAACCAGGAGAAGGAAACAGTCGTTTTAGCTATATAATGTCAGTCAGTCATGGTTAAGATCAAATACCCCTCTCTTTCTCTCCCTCATTCACCGAACATCTGATATCCACTATCCTTTTATCCGTTGCTACAAATCCGCTTCTTGCTACGCAATAAAACACCACAGTAAATTAATCAAGCGTGCGTACATATCGCGGCGATAAAAAACTTAATCGCCCTTAAATGCCTCTTCGCCGATCCTCTGTCCTCTTCTCAGAGCATCACTTTTCCTTGTTAGTCTGAATGCATAATTCATGCTCGGTTCACAGCGTTGGTGACGACTGATTCGTGAACGAATCATTCTTTTCAGTCATTAATGATTCTTTCGAACAAACGCTTAAACTTGAAGATATGACTTAGTTATTGAAATAGGAGTCATTAAAAAACATTTTTAAACAAAAATACAATTTTTACCAAACTTTCAATTGTTTGAAACTCAATACGAGTCATAGCATTAATAACATTAATTTCTAAAAAAAAAAATACAATAGATAAGATTTCTTAAAAGTAAAATAAAAAGCAGTATTAAACACAATCTGCTACACAAAAAGTCTGCAAAACTCTTCTTGTGGGGACTGATGTGGGAACACGAGAAATTCGATGACTTTTAAGTGTTGACTCAAATGAATCGAATCTTTAAAACGAACATTCCGAACAATGAATCAGATTTCTAAACATCACAGACCTTGTCTCATTCCTGTCAGTTTGATTCGCCTGCCATTTCTCAGCGATGTCAAGTACAGGGTGTTTTAATGCCTGTTCATCGGACTGGATATAGCGGAAGAGAATAATACAGGTGTTATAAATTTGTGGATAGTATTGTATACAAACTTAGAACAACGGGTGAAAGCGAGTCTTTTCCAGACATGGGTTTCTTCTAGCCTTAGTGTAGAGAAATATTATCACAGTATGGTTCTTGTGAACCAAACCAATATATATTGGATAACATTTATTAAGCTACTGTAATGAAGCAATTAACAATGAAATAAGGCTTTTTTATTCAAATCAGCATAAAGCAAATTTTACATGCTATTATCTTACAGAACTGATTCAACTAAACAACAACAGCACCAATAATATTATATAATATTGTGATATTATTATTACAATATTCTGGGCAAAATAACACAATATAATGCATGTAAGAATTTAGGTATAAAAATTATAACTGTAAAAAAATCAGTAAAAACAGGGCATAGTGTAATGAGATAATTTGCCGACATTTTCAGCAAAGATTTTTTTACTTGCATTGCATTAAGTTGTCCGTAATGTCCAGAAATGACTGTAAAAGGAATTGATAATGTAATAGCAGCATATTAAGCACATTCCTGGTACATTTTGTTTTGCTGAAAACATTGCAGGGGTTGTTAACTAAATCTTTCTTTTGCCTCCACAGAACTGTGATTTATGGACCACAATGCAACTAGTAGCCTATATTACCACTGTAAAATGTCTTTAAACACACATTGTCAATGGAATTATCAAAGATTAGATCATTTGAAGTTTTTTTACCTAAAAAAATTGATTATGGATTTCTAAGTGAACAGACATGAGAGGAGGCTTTTTAGAGCAGCACCTCCAGAGCACCCTAGCAAATGGCTAGCAAATGCATATCAACATTCTGAAAACATGTTTTGAAAGAACATAACAATTCCCTCTAAACAATCAACAGATTAGTGTAATGTTGACAACCGCTATCATATTTTACTGAAAAAAATCTAAATTGTCTTGTTTGCACTACTTTTAGTGCACACATTACAAACAGAAAGGCTATTAAAGTGTCTCCATTAATAAAGACTGGTGTGTTTGACAGTGTTAGTTTATGAGATGGGGACCATGCTGTGCTTTCCACAGAAAGCACTAGTCCTTTGAGACAAGTTCATCTGTGGTGTCCTGCATGCAGGTGAGCATAATCCCAAGGCACATTAATGATTTAATGTATGTGTTTCAGGAGCTGTCATATACAAGCCCTTGGAGGAAACAAATACTTGCAGTGAATGTTTTGCTGTATCCCCATTTATTGATTATTCTAGCATGAGTAGGTCACTGCCTGCACATCTTTTGCCTTTTACTGCACATGTACACATTATTTCACAGGTATTACTAAACTAAAACTACATTCAGGCTTTTTACGGATTTGGTAAGTATACACCTTGGTTTATAGGATTAGTGGTTGGTCAGCAATTCCAGGTATGAAAACATGAAAAAATTTGATTTTCTTTATTCTTGGCTAAATAATTTTGGCTGCTTATAATTAAAAATGCCCTTAACCAGAGTTCCTTTTAAGGCAAATAAATTCACTCTTCATCCATCCTTGGGAAATGCAAAAATGTCAAAAAACACTTGCTAAACAGTTCTACCATAAACAATTGCTTAATTATTGTTTGTTCTGTTGAATGTACAACAAAAAGTTCAGAGGCCCTTTTGACTACTTCCATTGTAATTTTCCATACTATGGTAGTCAATGGGGTCCAAGAACTGTTTGGTTACAAGCATTCATCCAAATATCTTTCTCTGTGTTTAACCAAACAAAGAAATTTATACAGGTTTGGAACAACTAGACAGTAGGTAATTCATGACAGAATTTTCTAACCCTAACCATTTAAAAGCACAACACAGTTTACATTTCTTAACACTTTTCAACGATTTAAGAATACAAGGAATACAAGGAATACAAAAACATCATGTCTTTATAGGCTACTTAAAGTCTCAATATTATAAAGAAAACTATGAAATATTCATTCATTGTGCCTGTTATTCTTGAAAATACACTATATAGAACATGTTTAGTGATATGCAAGAGAAACAACAGCATAATAAATTAACCACATATTAAAGAAATAATCGAGAATAAAACACAGACATTATTTAAACCATCAATCATGTAATATTAAATAATTTAGATCTACAACAGTTAAGTTTAAATAGTAAGTAATAAATATAGAATATATTGGAAATATCTTTTCTGTCATCATTAATGTTGCTTGAGCTCCGTTTCAGAACACAACAGGAGCTTGTTCACGCAGCATACAGATAAACTCCAGATAATAGATGTTCCTTATTGATTCAGTAAAACTGTTACAGCATTAAACAGTAACCTTAATAACCTTAAATTATAGCACAATAGGGATGTCTGCACAATAAGCAAAAAATAAGCAAACTAATTGCTTGACAAGTGCAATTCAACACAAAGTCTAACCGTCGACAACTGGAGCCGAAATGTTCCTGTACTCCGTAAGTCCATACAGTATTGAAATCGGGTGGGAAATTGTGTTTTTATTCAGAAAAAAACGCATCTACACCAATCACTTGCATGTGTTTGTAGGGGAATGTTGCCACCCCTATGGCAGTGCCGTTGACATACGATGCAGCAGCCAGCGAGCGGTCAAGGTATTTCTTGTGTCTATGTTCTGCATTACTTGAAAATTACAGACAGGTGTATTGGAACAGGATGGACCTAAACTTTGCAGGACATGGTGCCTCTAGGAGCAGGGTTAAAGAGACAATTATTGTTAGTACTAGAAGACATTAAAAAAGAAGGTTGGTTCCATTAGTACTGTATGTCTTTTCATTATGAAATCATATTCAGTGCTTAACAATTCTGAAATTAAAAAATAAAACAATTTTGTCCCTCTTGCTCTCGGAGGACCACTGTCCAGCAGAGTTTGATTCTATGCAGCCCCTATTTACCCTGAGGCGTTGACAAATGCGTATTCGCAGATTTTTTTCCCATAGCATCTGAAACAACTTAAAATTCTCTGTAACTTGTGGTCATACATATGTGTAAGGCATAATTTAAAAATGTAAAGGGTCTACTTTAATTTGTGTACACTCACAATAACAAAACATTGTGCTTTTGTAAAATAAACTAAATATACAGGGCCCACTTTCAGGCCTCTCTGTCTCTGTGAACATCTTTCTGAAACTGTTTAGTACCGAAGATGCACCACTGTAAAATTAAATGATTGAGGTAACTGGAACACCCAATATGAGGGCTCTAGTAGAGTATGTCCCTCTGTTAGTTATACTGTAGTCCTTAAAAAGCTATTTCTGCTAAAGAGAACATCTCCCTTTGCAGTGAACGATTTGGGTCGTAACTTTGCAGATTTTTTATGCTCAACAACATTACACAATAACTAAAACATGCAAAATCATAAGGAAGGACCCCTTTAAACATGATGCATGCGCATTCAGGTTGTGCCCCAAAGAATGCGGCATGCAGCGATTGAGTGCGCAACACGGATGTGCATGCATCATGGTAGTCTCGTGGCACATGCATGTCGTAGTGCTCTCATGAACGCACGTCGTAGACTGACAGGGAAGAGAAGAGTATGTTAATTAAAGTAGTTATTTTGGTTTCTTTTGAGCACAAAGTACTCTCATCGGTTCATAAAAATGTAATTGAACCACTACGATCAGATGGACCATTTTAACAATGTCTTTAGTACTTTTCTGGACCACGACACCTTGTAGCTTTCCTGTAGTGGTTAGAGCATGGTGCAACGCCAAGGTCATGGGTTCAAACCCAGGGATTGCATATACATGTAAATGTACAGAATAATGCAATGTAAGTCGCTTTTAGTGTCTGCCAAATGCATATTCAAGCCCGAATATGATCCAGAAAATTCATTTGACCAAGCGGATTAATCAACTTTACCAGAGCAACTTCAGCAGAGTGTAACAGGCGGTAAGGCTTTATTTGAAAAAAACTATTAGGTAGATACTAATAGCCTAGGTATAGGTACTATAGCTAACTTCTTGAGCAGCCTGTGAAGCTGTGTTTCGATGCGACGTGACAAAAACAATAAAACGTAATATAAACGAGGCATTTTTTACATCCAGCGGGGATTTAGTTACTGAATACAATGACTTATATTGACTTTTTTGTGAAGTATTACGCTGCAGGGGTGAACAGACAGAGGATTCAAGGCTGAATCCAGCTCCCGATGGATTCAGCCTCGTAAATATAAAACCATTTCTGTATTTGTGATCGTAGGACCGATAAAAATCTTATGTTTAAATAGTCAATTGCAATTTCTTTAATAATGAAAATGTACTTACAGGCAGTTTGTGAGAAATGGCAGATTGCAAAGTTGAATAGAAACCTTTGTGCACAACCAGGTGTTAACCCTCTACTGCACACATTTTCATGGTATGTGATAAAAATTATTCCACATCATTACTTGGTCCATTTGGGAACATTTTATTGATAAAACAACTTTTTTTTCACCCCCCCAACCCAACCCCAAAATATAATTTTATATTAGTGTAGCATCATTGAGAAAATTATTAATTCAAATATCATAAAACAATGCTCAGGGAGCAATACAAATACATATATTTTTTCAAAAATGTCAAGAAATAATTAAGGAAAAAGAGAAAAACACTTGAAACACATTGCTATATATTTGAATTTGATACAGCCATACGTTTGTTTCATGTAGTGTGTCATTTCATATACCATGTAATAAAACAATGCTTAGAGAGCAATACAAATACAATTCTTCAAAAACTCAAGAACTCATTAGTGTGTCATGTCATATTATGTACTTCATTTGATAAGATTTCACTTCGTGTGAAACTTTAAAAAGCAGTTCTTCTCTGCTGTAAAACAGAGGTGTACCTTATTCTTTTTGCACATCACTTTGGGTGTTCCTGTGCACCCGGGAACCCTGCATCTTCCCTTCTTGTCACACATTATTTGCCAGTGTGAGGTGTCGTCCATGCGGACATCCTGGTTAGGGATGGGAGCTGTTGGGTCTTGCTTTCTCCTCTTCTCCTCATACTGTTGGGAAATCCCACCACTGGTTCGCCCTCTCTTCCAGCCATCTTTTTTGGATTTGCACAGACTTTGTGCAATTTGGGATTTGAAGGCATAAAGGTGCATGTGGTCACTTCTCGTCATTCCATTATCAACACAATCCCGTCTGTAGATGAGCCAACATGTCACCACTGCCATATCTATGAAATGAAAGACAAGGCGGTGGTACCATTTCTTTGACCTGATGTTGGTGCGATATAAAGCAATCAGTGAGTCCAACAAGTCGACACCTCCCATGTACCGATTGTATGTGGATACTGCCACAGGGCATGGGACCTTGATGGTTTTCTTTTGGCTTCTGTCCCATCTGTCGACATTGGCTACAGGGTGAGCACCTGCATAGCTACTGAGAAGGGTGACTGGCATGTTGTCATACCATTTGACTGCATACAGCTTGGTTTTTCCCAACATAGGCTGTTTTTTCCTGGAAGGACCCACGACCAGATTTTTTCAGATCAGCGTCTGCCATCATGGAACTTCCTGGCAAACGATTACAGCGCACTGTACCCAGACAGTGAATGCCCTGCTGGTTATTTTGTAACCCCATTTTCTTGGTTTACTTGGTAGGTACTGCTTTATTCTGCTCTTGCCTTTGAATGGCACCATTTGTTCATCCACACTCAATGTCTCACGCATCGGAAGTTTTTTCATCTTGGTGAGGATGTAATTTAGGAGAGGCCGTATCTTGTATAGCTCATCATAGTCATCCATATCTCTTGTGGGCTGACAACTGTTGTCACTGAAATAGAGAAATCTTTTGATGGCCTCCCATCGTGCAAGAGGCATCACATCAGCAACATGTGCAATGCGGCTACTGTGGCTCCAAAACATTCGGGTGGCTGGAAGACCAAATAATGACATGTGGAGCACAGTGCCAAAGAACTGTTCAAGTTCTTTAACAGTAAGGTTAAGCGGCTTGGCAGAATTGCACTGAACACTGTACAGGTTTGATTCATTAACAATAAGCTCTAAGAGGTCGTCGGAGAGAAGACTTTTGAAATATTGGTATGGCGTCAGAATTTCATTGGCTGATTGAGGGATGTGTAACCATTCAGGGTATACTGGAGAGGCCGTGGTGTGACACATTTTCCAGCGAGGGGTCTTTGAAGCAATACTGTCATCTTCAGACAGACTCTCCTCTTCCTCTGTGTCTTCATTATCATGCTCACTATTATCTTGAGTGTCTAAAAAAATAATAAAAAATAGTAAGTTTTCAAATACCAATGAAAAACCAACAAGAATAACTACAGCTTGATATTTGACCTCATTTAGATGCTGTCTGCTGTATACACCTATCATTTTAATGATAACCAGAGCTACTGTTAGAACTTCTGAAGTTATTTTTCCACTTCTGCTCAAATATTTTTCTCTATTCCACTCTTCCTCACTGTCACTGCTGTCTATCTCACTCTCCTCACTGTCTGATGGGATTTGCCTTATACACAGATCCTGCTGTTTACTTCCATAGAAGAATCGTGTGTCCATTTTTCTGTCAAAATGTAAAATTAAATACAAAAATAGATGCAACTATATTTAGAGCTTAAATTGAGCACAAATGCATGTGATAATATGTGATAACGTCCAATCATATTATCTGCAAAAAAGTACCCTTTATCGCACAACGTTGCCCTGAGGCAACGAAAAGAAAAACGGAATTTCTGAACATTCAAAATAAAAAAAACTTCATAAAACCTATCAAAAGTCTTCTCTATACCTTCATACACACACATATATTTTTTTATGTATATTTCATATGATTTTAAATAAGATTTCAAAAGCAAATAATCTTACCTTCTTCTCACACCATGTGCTCCTGTGACCGTGTGTCAGAAAAGGATGTCCCGCCTTCAAATGGTGCTTGACAGTGACTCCCACACCTAATTGGACTGTTCTTTTATACTTTCAATCATTCTAATTGGTTGCAATCATTTAAAGAAACATGTACTGAGCATGGGGCTTAAGAAAACTTTCTGTTGCCTGCACACACTTGGATTTTGGAGTTGTGTTTTTTTGGAACAGTGTTGTAAATAAAACGTAACAACTGATTTCTAATTGTGTCCTTGTTTGGAAGACCTAACTATGTAGTTTGCATGACATGGTGGCAGCAACAACAACAACACTACAGCAGGAATAGACGCCTTCTTCTTTGCGTATACATTTTGGGCGGTGTTCTTAAACACTCCTCACAAACTGAAGTAGCAAAGTGAAGGCGTGTTTAACTAGGTGTCTTAGGTTAACTAGGTGTCTTAAAACATCTCTTTTGGTTATGGACTTTAATTTTTGCAATTTTACGTGTCTAATATATGCAGGAACAACTTGTAACACACCAAAGAAACAGGAAAACATGAAATCGCGTAATATGACTCCTTTAAAAAGAGAATGGCCCGCAATGTTAAACTATTTACAATAAACTTGAAACAGGATTGTGCGTTTTGTTACATTTCATTAGATATGTTATTTTGTTCAACTCAAATAATATCATAGATCGCAAAGATGGTTTTAGAGTTAAGGCAACATTTTAGGTTGAAACAATCCAATGTTAACCTCACAATTGGGTTAGTCCTTATTTTTTCTAACCACAGGCTAAAACAACCTGGCCTTTTTTATTCATACTGTCTGCCAATATACAGAATCTCATGATATTTATGTTAATGGCTGTTCACTCTTAAATACTATTATCAGTTTGTTCACATAAACACTATTTACCTCTTGATGGTGGACAGATTGGTGAGATCTTCCTGTCTCGACATATTACACATACACATACAAACATTTCTGTTCATCTTTTACCCAGAACTGTCTAGAATGTGTTTAATTTTGCAGTTTTTCTTATTTATGTGTCTTGTTTTAGTTACTTTTTTACTAAGCATAGAGAGATTTAAAGTAAGAGAGATGTCACAAAACAAGCTTTCTTTCCCTCTTTGTAATTAACTGGGTTTCGGTAACAAGCCATTGGGCTTTACCGTTGCCATGGTGACCTGCTGTCCATACATTTATCCATCTGAGCCACTAACAGTATGTGCACTTGGACTCTTTCCATCTCTCTCTATCATTCCTATTTGATTTCTGCACATTCCCTCTCTTTTATTCTCTCTATTTCTCTATATCCTGCCATCACACACACACACACGCATACTTGAAGCTCCTAGGAGCACTTAGTGCTTCCAGACACATCAGTTTTGAGAGTTGGCCATGAGATAAGGCTACTATACCGACATCACTTCATATTACCAGCAAGTCAGGATAAATAATATCTAAACACACTCACACTGGCCTTTTCAGCATTAAACCTATAGCAACACAATCCAAAGCACCAGGAAACTGACAAACCATAAAACAATTGAGGTCTTTGTAATGCCTTTAATATCTATTATGAATGGAGTCAACCTTAAAATTGTAACATTTACTATGAGAATGTTTGACGTTTTTTAATGGAAAATATTATTTATTGTTCTTTCTTTCATAGAAGTGTTCATGTTTATACTTTAGAATTATCTATAATGATGAAAAGGACTGAGTCAGAGTCAGGCTATTGAGGGGTTGAATTTAATCTCAGTGTCATAAATTTCTTACTTCGCCTTTTTATATTACTGGTAAATTTTTCTTAAACAGTATTAACAGTCTGTTCACATAAACACTATTTGCCTCTTGGTGGGAGACAGATTGGATTCCTTCTGCCTTAAGTCTAGACATGTTACACATACACACATAACCATCACAAGGGTTACAGAATGTAATTTTCTGAAAAAGAAAACAACATGACTCTAATTACTGTCTTAAAAGCAATTCAGAGCACATTTTTAAAACAATACATTCTATATACTTTTTCGTATGCAGTATGAATACATCACTTACGCTTTACACTGTCTGCCTTACAGTTTTTTTGCTATGTTTAATATATTCACTTTTTGAATTTGGCATCTCCTTAGCTTAGACATCTCCTTAGACATAATTGTATCCATCCCATGCACACTCACAAATCCTAGCGGAAGTACACTATCCAAGTATTTATCAACTACTGCTATTTGCATACAGAGGTTTTGGACATACTATTTATAAGGGAGAGTGTGGTAAGTTGAGACAGTTGATACACCTCCTGTATTTTGGCTACTGAACATTTTTATTGCCATGTGACCATACATTTTGGAATCGCCCGTTGGTGATTGGATAGCATCAATTTAATTTCAAAAGTCTCTTTGTGCTGTCAAAGTCAAATATTAGCAGGTCTGCTAAAATGCCTGAAACATCAAAACAAATTTACCCAGCAATTAAAATATGTATGATATGTTGGTGTTGGTGATTTCCTAACATATAATACAGTGAAAATAATTTTGGTAAAAATTATTCTGAATTTGTAATCTAGCTATAGTTTTTATCAAAATGGCAGCTATTTGGCAAAGTGCGCCAGTGATTGAATTTTCCCCACCATAGGACACTGAAGTTAACTTCAATCTCTGAATTTTAAACTTGTATAAATCTTACCCCACTCTCCCCTACTGAGTTTTGTCTACTATCCCTTACAGAAAAGACACATGAAATTCACATGTGCAAAGATTTGTTTTTGAAACACTTTTGTGTGAATCCCATGTGAATTCCCACAAGTAAAAACCTTTGGGATAACATGTGCAACATGTGGTGATATGTCTCCATATGTGTTCACATGTTTTTCACATGTAAAACACATGTCTTTTCTGTAAGGAATAGTAAAGAAGTAGTGATTTCGAATTCAGCTATTGATTTAGCAACTCATACTGTAATAAACATGACAAAGTGAAAAACATAAATAGCTCGTGTGTAACCATTCATGTTTTATCTCTTTCATATAAATATGTAATGTTCTGTAGTATATGACCAGTGCGTAGTTAATCATACTTTTTTATAATTTTGATCAAGTTAAAGGTGCAATGTGTAATATTAAAGAGTATCTACTGACAGAAATGCAATATAATTGTAATGGTTATTGGTTCAAACAGGAGAGGACACCACAGGGTTAACCTCAAAAACTGGGATTTAATAAAAGGTGTAATCCACAGGTATTTCAGAAGGTACACAAACAGGTATACAACAAGACCGGACCACCCACTGAACAAAAGAGACGACTTAAATACAGTCACAAACACAAAACAGGTGCAGAACAAATGGAGAACAGATGCGGATGAAATCAAAGATGGCGGCCGGAGTGAGGTGTATGCTGGGATGTGTAGTCTTAATAGTCCTGGGAAAGTGAACGGGTGCAAACGGAAGTGTTACAGTACGGGGGAAGGGTAGCAGGTGACGACAGGAAGTAATGGCAGGCAGATAACTAGGTGGACCAGAGTGGAGACGATGGTGGGAGGAGCCAGGGTGGAGACGAGAGGGAGCTGGAGCTGGAAGAGCCAGGAGGGACCCAGGGCAGAGTGAGGAGCCATGGAGGCAGAGAGGCCGATATCTCCCGGCAGCCAACTGATGGAGGCGGAGCCCGAGGCGGAGAGGGAGAGCCGATGAGTCAGGGTGACGATAAGGATCCAGAGGGCAGGGGCTCAAACGATCGATGTGAAGGTGGAGATCCGGGAGTCCGCTGCGGAGCCGGAGCGACCAAGGACAGAGGCGTAGCTGGAGGGAGGAGCCCGACAGAGCCTGTGGGACAGAGCAACAAGGTGCAGCCAGAAGAGTGGAGTCCAGAGGCGATGGCAGGTCGACTACCGACCAAGGTGGAGCCAGAGGGACGAGGGAACCCGGTGGAGCTGGTGGACGACTGGGCGACGGTAGAGGTGAGGGAGCTAGGAGCTGAGATGTAGCCACGGGGTTGATGGGCCAAGGCGGAGTCCGGGACTCAGAGGCTAGAGGCGAAGATGAGGGATCCTCCAACCACAACGCTGATGGGAACCGGCAGAGAGGAGGTGGAAGAGGGAGGCTGGGTGGGAGTTCTGGGCAGGAGTCAGCTGGGCAACAGAAGATGAAGGCCGCCGAGGCGCAAGCCATAGCCTACATGGTATCTGTAGTGGGCTCTGAAGACTTTGAGGTGGGCTCTTCTGGAGCATAATCCAGGGGAACAAACACTGGAGTGTAATCCAGGGGCACCAACTCTGGAACAGAGTCTAGGAGGGCAAACTCTGAAATGGAATCCAGGGGCACCAACTCTGGAACGTAGACTAGGGGCATAAACTCAGGAACGAAATCCAGGGAAGCAGGCTCGGAGGTCCGGGCTGGCTCGGGGAAAAGACCACTATAGGTCCTCTTTAACTCCGAGGGATCCCATTCCAGAAGTAGCCGATCCACAAGGGTGAGCTCGGGTGAGCGTCGGGTCTTGGTGGAGGACTTGGCCTTGATGGTGGGGCAAGCTGGGGCGCTCAAAGTGTGTTCGAACAGGATTGGATGATGATCGATCATATCCAGGGTGTCCCCGCTCACGCAAGGGCGAGAAACATTCATTCCCCGGATAAGATCGATAAACTCAACCATGGGTCTGTCCCTAAACTCGGGAGGCAGACACCGATGGGTATAACCCTTTGGTGTGGTCATTGTGGTGGGTCCGGTCTTCTGTAATGGTTACGGGGCCAAGCAGGAGAGCACACCACAGGGTTAAACTCAAAAACAGGGATTTAATAAAAGGTATAATCCACAGGTATTTCAGAAGGTACAACCCACAAACAGGTATACAACAGGTTACAACAAGACCGGACCACCCACTGAATAAAAGAGACGACTTAAATACACTCACAAACACAAAACAGGTGCGGAACAAATGGAGAACAGATGCGGATGAAATCAAAGATGGCGGCCGGAGTGAGGTGCATGCTGGGATATGTAGTCTTAATAGTCTGGGGAAAGTGAACGGGTGCAAATGGAAGTGTTACAATAATATACATAAATGTGTCTTAGTATAAACTAAGCATAGTATAAAGACCTTATACGTATTAAACCATTTTGTTTTTAATACCCTAAAATTAGCTATTTTTATCTACATACATCGCGGGTCCGCGTTTTGTAAATATGTTATATCCTTCGGCAAAGAAGCGAAAACGTGATGCCACCCTAGTGCTTCGAAAGGAAGGGGTAATCGGTGGATTAAGCCGTTGTTTGCAATTCGTAACCTCACTGTGCCACTAAATTTCCCAAACTGTTTAACTTCCTTAAACAATTTCGCTTACAGAGCCATTGACTAATCAGGATGATCTTTTATTTATTGGGAACTGTTTTAATCTGTATCAGTGTTGTAAAACTTCATCGCAATATCCATTGTGCTTTAACATGCACTTGTTCTATAGAAGCGACAGTCAGAGATATCAAAACCAGTGAGAAACACTAGCCACTTTTACATGGACACATCGGATTGAATTTATGTTTACATGAAACGTAAATAAAGTGATTTAACTGATGTGCGTGTTTCTATGTGACAAGCTTCAAATTCGATTTAATGTGCACAAGTTCACTTAAATGCACTAAAATGGTGTTTTAAAGCACATGTTGTGTATTTTTTATTTTACAAAAAATGTACAGTTTATAAAGGCAGAATAATGTCTCATGCTAATGAAGCACAAGCTCATCTGATGCGGTTTTACCATTTTAAAACCATGGCAAAACAACCAACTACCAAGTACCACAGAGGAGCTCCGGAAGAATAATAGGAGGAGCAATGAAAATGAAGGATGGGAAAGGCAAAGGTGTGGGACATTGTGTTGCCAAAAAGTGCTACAAAAGATGAATCATAACATGCCATAGAAAAATCATTTTTGTTCCCAAAGAGCCATTTAGCACTAATCTGAATATTGTGTCTCACTTTTGTGTCTATGGTGGTTACGGCCCTGGGTACATTATATTATAGCCTTACGGTAACATCTTCAATTGGATGTCTATGTAGTCTGTTATATCCTCCCTGTCTGTAATAGCCTGCAGACCCAGACTCATTCACTTACTGTAATGTCTTTAATACTTATCCCAGTCTATGTGATCTAATTACAGTCTGGGTTCCCTATATTAACATCATTTACGGCAGACGCAAGAAGGGAGGAGGAAAGAAAATGAGAGAAAACACAAGGGTGGGCGTATCTCAATATCTGGTTTGTAAGTTCTGTTAAAGTTGGAATTTAATGAATTACAATTGAACACATCTGCTAATAGAAAAGAAAAATCACAGATGACGGCGTTGTAATATTTTAGATTTATTTGCCCCTTTGTGCAAAGCTAGGTCCTTAAAGAAATGGTTTACTATGTATAACATGCCCCTTAACTGGAACTTATAGTCTGCACAAAGATCACTCTCACCCAAATAAATAGGAATGGCTAAAGTCACTGATGCATTGGTAATGAAAGCAAGGCCATGTTCCAAAATTTAGCCTTAAAGGGACACTCCACCCAAAAATGAAAAATCTGTCATCATTTACCCACCCTTAAGTATTTGGAAGAATGTCAGTAAGCAAACAGATTTTATCCACCATTTACTGCCATAGTTGGAAAAATAAATACTTTGAGAGTCAATGGGGGATGAGATCTGTTTTCATTTTTGAGTGTCCCTTTAAAATACACATTCTTCCTACAGCCATCTGCCAGATGCTTTTATAACAATCAAAACAGGCCTGCACAACAAACAATCTATTACACATATGTTCATAACCCACATGCCGATCTCATTAAGAAAGCAAAAAACTACAGCAATAAGATTAAATGGAGAGCACACAAATACTTTGTAAAGTGATTGTCACATCGTTTGGAACTGATAGATGTCGCGGTCCCAGTACTAAAAGATGCGGGACATCAACCGCACACGGTAAGTGAAACTAAGTCACATGTCTGTGTTTTGTTGGCAGTCGGCAGGTACATGCATAATGTTTAATAACGATTAAACATAACGATTAATGCGATGAAGTAATGTTTTTGTCTGCGCTTTCCTGTAGCTCAGTGGTTAGAGCATGGCGCTAGCATCATCAAGGTCATGGGTTCGATCCCAGGAATTGCACATAATCAGAAACAAATGTATAATGCAATGTAAGTCACTTTGGATAAAAGTGTCTGCCAAATGCATAAATGTAAACTGTAGTTCCTGCCTCTGGCAGCTCGCGTTTTTCCAGAAATAATCTCTCTTTTTTTAAATGTGATCAAACTTAATACTCTTCGAAAATATGACCTATGCAATACTACTGTATAGGTACTCAAGATTAATATGAGATTGGCAGAAACTGTGTTAAATATGCCCGCTTTAACAAGTAACTTTGAAACACTTCAGCGAGTTCATCTGATTGTCGTCATCTGATTGGTTAAATTCCACAGGATTTTTGGGAGACGTACGTGACGCGTTCTGTAACAGTCTGTCTGGAATCATGCAACCATCTAATCGAAGAAGTAAGCTGTTGTGTTTACATCGGTTGCAATAAGAACTCATGATCGACTAAAGCTAAATTCACGGCATAAAATCATAAATGTTGTTGCTGTTTACTTTTGACACATTCGTGAATGTACACCGGTTTGTTACTGTGGGGACATTTCCACATGACAAAACGAAACGTAATTGGTTGCTTTACCTGCCAGTCATCTTGGGCGGACCTTTGTCATTGAAAGCGAACAAAGTTTTCAGTAGTGGTGGGCGATACTGCAAAATTTGGTATCGATCCGATACCAAATACATATAGGGTCAGTATTGCCGATACCGATACCAATACGATATTTTTTACTTAAAAAAATACTTTTGTGTAGGGGAGAGCAGTATGTCATTATTTCTGAGGTGAATGAATGATCAATTCTTTAGGCAATATTTTTTTATTAATGTATTGAAGTCCACAAAATTATTAGTTATTAGGCACTGTAGAATGAATTCTTTACAGCCTTTTTAAAAAAAAATAAAGAATAACAAAAATCTCTCCCTTTTTTCTGGTTTTAAAAGCAAATTAAATAAAGTGAAATAAAGTGCATATACCTGTGCAATTACATTCCCTGAGCCCCCCTTCTGGACCCTGTCCCCTGTTGAAGTCAGAGGTTTTTATTGAGAAACAACAACATATTTACATTTTTCCCTTTTATGGCACTTCTTCTATCGCTCACTAGCTGTCCTGCCTTGGAGAAGATCCTTTCTGATGGAACTGATGAGGCAATGACTCCCAGGTGTTTCCTTGCTAGCTTGCTTAGAGAGGGGAATGTTGCCTCATTCTTTTTCCACCAAAGAAGTGGGTCTTGATCCCTTGGAATTGGCTTCTCTTCTGTGTAGCGGCGCATTTCAATTAGGGAATCTGTGCCAGTTGTGCGATGCTGCTGGGAAGCCAGTATTTGAGAATCAAATTCCATCCATATCCCACCTTTTGCAGCAACCCCTGCAGGGGAGCATGAGGTAGTCGCAGGAGCCATTGATGAGGCAGAGCTGGTGGCAGAGCTTGAACTTGGTTCAGGAGGGGCTGACATTGAAGGGGCCGAGGTCTGGTTGATCAACTGCATTTCAGTGATGAGTCGCGCTTTCACAGGTTCAACATTTGCCATATCGCGGAACCCAAGGTTTTTAAATCTTATGTCCAGGTAGGTGCTGACTGCAAGACCATAACAGGTTTCAATACCTCTGAAACGACGCTGACATTGTGCTGACAGCTCAGCAGCTAGTGTGTTACCCTGGCGTTCATTAGATGCAGCTGATTTCAAAAGGAGTGATACCAGGGGAATCACCTTTGACACTGAAACATGTTTTTCAGATGATATTTCTCTGGTGATTTCCTCAAATGGTCTCAGGGCATCAATGGAGAGACTTATCAATGACCAATCTTCCTCGCTTAGGCACAGTGAGCTCTTTCCAAGCAGACAGAGCACAGTGGTCACCACATCCTTCTGCTCATGCAGTCTCTCAAACATGTAGAACACTGAATTCCACCTCGTTTCCACTGATTGAATCAGTTTATGCTCTGGGAAATTCTGTTGTTCTTGAATTTCTTTGAGCCTCTCTGCTGCTCTTGTGCTGTGGTGAAAGAAGGTTACTATAGCACTACATCTGTGTTGGATGTCCAGAAGACCAGGGAGAGCCTTAATGGAGTCTTTCACCACTAAATTTAAGGTGTGTGCAAAGCATGGATAATGTTTCCACCCTGCTCTGTGCACAGCAGCAACCATGTTGGCACCATTATCTGTGATTATGGCCTGAACTTTGTCTGATATACCCCATTCATCAGTGATTCTTTTCAATTCTGAACAAATGTTGTCAGCGGTGTGTTGTCCTGAAAAACTACAGGTCTCCAAGACATATGCTTGCATTTGCCAGTTTTCATCAATAATATGGCATGAGACAGTTAAGTAAGCCTCTGTGGTTCTTGATGTCCACATGTCTGTTGTAATTACAGCACTGTTTGTACCATCCAGAGATTGTTTCACTTTTGATTGGCACTCTTCATACAATGCTGGTATGTTCCTCACCGTTAAACTTTTCCTACTTGGAATCTTGTAGTGTGGATCGAGGGTATGAACAAAATCCCTAAAACCCTCATCCTCAACTATAGAGACAGGTTGCAAGTCCTTTGCTATCATTTTGGTAAGCTTCAGAGTAATATCCACAGCTCTTGGGGAATCACCTAGGTGAAATAATAAAATGTCTCTTACAATGTATGTCAATAATGTAGCCTAAATATAGCAGGTCACATAAGCAAAAATACTATATTTATAGATAACACGTTTCAATAGGCTGCATATATTATTTGAATGTCTGAATATGATCTATACTAGGCCTACATTTTGACAACAAAATGTGTGTGATTGCTCAACAACATTCATGTTTATTTTCTAGCCTATCAATAAATGCGATAATGATGGACATGTTTGACTAGATGGAAGCAATCTGGAGTGCATGATAGCCTATATGCAAACATTTGGACGAGCCAGTTGTTATCTTAGACAACAGATCAATATAGGTGTTTGCCATGCTAGACAATAGACATTATATTAGCACACCATTAGGCTGTAGGCCTATTTTATAATTTTAATAATTATTATAATTAATTATTTAAATTTAAATCAATTACATTTTTAATTAATTAAAATTAATAATTTTAAGTGTTGTTTTACAATTTTACACATTTGCACAAGTGTAATCTAATGTTAGAGGGGGGCGGGCGGGATAAGTGAATATAGCCCAGGTCTAAATGTAAGAATTAAAGTTAGTCAGGTTGCTCTCAGCTTCGCAATGTCTTCGCAATGTCGCGATATGACATGACTAACATAATATTAGCCTATACTCTTACAAGCTACCTGGGTATTCTCTGCCTCTCTGAAATGACTCTCCCAACGAACTCTGTCTCTGTGCCGGGGGTCTGGAAGTGGATGGATTTCCCTCCTCATTTCTTCGTTTTTGTAGCTCAGCATTTTCCTTGTCATGTGTTTTTAAGTGTTTGTATAGGTTTGTAGTGTTGCCACAGTATCGAATGCTCTTTTTACATGTATCACAAGTTGCAGTATTATCATTTAGTGCCGTAAAATAGCTCCACACAACGCTTCTCTTCCTCTCGGCCATCCTGATCCCTCACTCATTCAATGTACTATCAGCTTCGCTCACTCAGTTCGCTGCTCCTCGGCGCGTTGTGTCAGTGAGTCACGTGACGACACAACAACGAATCACAGCAGAGCAGCAGGAGGGGGAGGAGTAGCAAAGTGGGACAGGATGTGAGAGCAGCGTTTGCTCAGGATTGTAGAGGTAGAAGACACGAGCAAAGTATAATGAACGTAGAGGAGAGATATTTAAATTAAAATATTGATTCACGTACAATTGTATCGATCTGATACCAATACCAGTGTTGGCATCGATACTATCGATATTTAGATCGATCCGCCCACCTCTAGTTTTCAGACCTTCAGACTAGGACCTACTAGGACTACGTAAGAACAGAGCGCAGAACTGTGAAGCTAAAATGCCTACTAGCTTAACAAACAGCACATTCACTAGCAATTTGTTAAGATAAACCATCTGAAAATTAGTGAGGTACCAATCAAAAAATGTAAAACCTACCATTGGAAGAAGACATTTCTCACTATCTTTTCTTATATGCATATGTCTGATTAACAAGTATGTGGAAATGTGGAGAGACATTTTTGGACACTCCATAAAATTTCCTGCATGAAGGGAGCTTAGAAGAACAAGTTTGAAAGAACTGAAATCACTATTAATTGGCCAACCGTTTTACTTGTCCAAGCCAAAAAGCAAAGGCAGCCACAGAGGCATTGTTTCGGGTGAGTCAAACCATCGTTAAACATCAAAAATCATTCCTTTATCAAAGCATTGTAAAAGGATGGCTGATGACTTGACAAAGCAAGTTATGAAGGACATAACAGACTGTGACTGTTTCTTACTGCGGTTAGATGAGTGCACGGACATTAGCAACATTGTACAATTGTACGTATTTATAAGGACTGTGTTTTTGAAAATATGAGAGAGGAGCTGCTAACACTTTCGCCCATAAAAGAACATGCTTGGGGTGAAAACATTTTGCAGTCAAGGACTTTGTCAACAGAACACAGTTACCAATGTACTAGGCAATTCCTTAAAAATGTAACCTTACTGTGAAAATGTACGTTTTTATCATACTGATAGCACAGATGTCAACATTTGTACAATACACATGTGAATTCTTTTCAAAGTTTTTAAAGCATTTTTTAATTTTAGTGCATAACTTTCCATTATCAAGTAAGTGCCATTTTCAGGATTGTCACAAGACATATTCCTCATGAATGGACTACAAAGTACAACAAAGTAACTATTTCATGTTCTAGCCATCCATTCTCTATTTGTTGGGGAATTATTGCTTCAGGTTTGTCCATTTTAAGGGATAAAAGACATTTATTGACTTCCTTAATTATAATCGTGTTGTACACCAACAAGTACAAAATGCAAAAATGAACATGAAAAAGGTATGAAATGTGACCATGAAAATTGTCTGCTCAATTCGTGCCCGGTCACTTCAAAGTGCTTATCTAGAGGAAGCTGACTGCAATCACAAAGATCTCTTACTGCATACAGATGTCAGGTGGTTGAGTCGAGGACATTTCTTGCAAAGATTTTGTGAGCTGCTGCCTGAGATCTACAAAAAGTACAGAATAAAATCAACTTGAGGATGAGCAATGGCTTTTAGATTTGGCTTTTTTTATTTACTTGACTAACATGCCTAATGAGCTACATTCATAGTAAAGCAAAGATGGTGGTCAGCATATGGTGGTTTTTCTTGTTTTTTTACCGTATTTCAAAAATACATGAAAATCTGTTAAAGAGTAAATAGCTTGTGATATTTAAGGGCCTATTTTGGTTTATTGAGTGTCCGACAACAGGTTTATGTACATACATGGTGTAAAAACACTATTATTTCGTAATAATAAACAGTTATTATTACCTTTCTTCTTGACTAACTCTTTAATGATTCATTCCACGATTCATCTCTCTAATCCCCGCCTTTCTGCTAGCCTAGTCTGCTGTGATTGGTTAAATGGTCTAGTCTGCTGTGATTGGTTAAATGGTCTAGTCTGCTGTGATTGGTTAAATGGTCTAGTCTGCTGTGATTGGTTTAGGGCGTGTGTTCAAGTTTTCGCGGGCAGGTGGGGACTATTTCTAGTGACGTAGATACACGGCGGTTAGAGAATCGTTTGCGTGATTCAGTGTTGACTTTTTTCCAAGCCAATAACTTTGTTATTTATTTACTTATTTACTTTAACTTGGCAGACTGCTTACTTACTTGTAAGTCCTCTTAGACAAGGCTATTCATCTGTGAGGGCTCCCTGGCACTCCTGTTACCACTGGGCACTGTGAATACACTGTAAAAATGGTATGATCACCAAGTCATGGCAACATATGTTTTTGTTATTTTAATTTATAAAATTATGTTAACCAACTTCACGTTCTTCATCTTTAAGTTTTCATCTTTAATCATTTCTGTTTTTAGTAAATAGCCATCTGTATATAATGTTCATAGTACATTCCCACTTGTAAATTCTTCATAATTTTTGCTTTATCCTGTATTTATGCACAACTGTACATCCTGCACTTGCTTATTGCACTTCTGGTTAGACCTAAACTACATTTCTTTGCCTTGTACTTGTACGTGTGTAATGACAATAAAGTTGAATCTAATCTAAAATCTAATCTTAAGGTATACAAGATTCAACTTGATGTTTTAAGTCAGTTTAATGTAATGTAAATTGAAATGACTTAATTTGATTCAGCTTATTCAACAACACATTTTTAAAGTGTATGAATGCCTCCAAACCTTTTATTTATTTATTGCCAAGAATATGTGCACATACAGGGAATTGGTTTGGTGAGAGAAGATTCCAGTATTTGTACATACAAATTTGCACATGTGTATATAAAATTATTAAACTCTCCATCTTCCCTATAGGTTGAATTTAAAATCATGCATGCCAGAAACAAAGAAATTTATTTTTAAATAAAAGATAAGAAAGAGACTCATGTTAAGTAAGAAAGTGTTTTATTTGCTGGGTTGCATATGCTGGGTCAGGGCCACCAAAAAATGTATTTGTAGGTTTTCTTAAAAGTGCGTGTGCATGCACATAGTCCTGGCTGTGTAATCAGGAGAAGAAGCAAAGTGGATCGGACTGTGATACTATGGTGAAGGCTTTTCAGCGAAGAGAGGTTGGAGAGCAAGATCTTCTTAAAATCAACCCCAAGCTTGCGTTGCTTTTATTTAGATAAATATATGAGTGACATTGGCTTTGCTATTTCGCAGAACTGTGGTAACGGAACAGTTTTGAGTGTCATTGTTTATCTGGAGCTAGCGTGTTGCTTTTAGCCTATATTTAATGCTGACAAAACACTTTTTATTTATGTGATGCATTAAATACATGTATATTTGACAGTTAAAGACGTGTGCTTCATAGGCCTTAATTTGGCTCATTGTTGATTTTTCATTGTGTCATCACTTTTTATTTATGTGATGCATTAAATACGTGTATATTTGACAGTTAAAGACGTGTGCTTCATAGGCCTAAATTTAGCTAATATTAGACTTCTGTAAACAGCAGGCATTTGACGCAGAGCGAGAATGGTTTGAATATTCGTGATCATCTTAACTTTCACTTTCTATAACTGTAAATGCGCAGCTAAGGGAAAGAACAGAAAAATTGTGAAAGGGGGGCCCTTGGAGGTAACTGGCCCTAGGGCCCTTTAATGTCACAATCCGTCCCTGGTTTTTATTTGTCCTGTTATGTACAGTGTTGACCTGTACACAATTCCTCATCACATTTGAAAGTAAGATATCTAATAAACAGGTTTGATGACTTTAGTAATTTCCATGAGTACAAATCGTAATGCTGCAGCATATCATGATATTTTATGGAACTGTGTGCTTCTAATTTAATAGCAACAGTTTGGAAAGGGGTATTTTCTATTCCAACATGACAATGCCCCTGTGTATAAGACAAGGTTCAGAAAGAAACAAATGATTCAGTCAGTGTGGAGGAACTTGATTGGTCTGCATAAAACCAAGTCCTGAACCTATCTGAACACATTAGGTGTGACTTTAAATGCAGTCTTTGAGCCAAAAACTCATCACTCCACATCAATGGCTTGTACACAAGGATACAGCCAATTTGGAACAGAAAAAAGGTGCTTCCAAAACTGTTGCAACAGAGATGGAAACAAAATTCCTTTTAATGCCATTTGTAGAAATGAAATGTTTCAAAAGTCCTCAAATTTCCTGTCCCAAAATGACGACTCCTGTGCACAAGTCATTGGTGTTTGGTGATGAGTTCTTTGCTCAAAGTCTGCATTTAAAATGACACCAAAAGGTGTTCAGCTGCATGGGTTCAGGACTTAGTTTTATGCAGACCAGTCAATTTCTTCCACACTGACTGAATCAATTATTTCTTTCTGAACCTTGTCTCATACACAGGGGCATTGTCATGATGGAATAGAAAAGGGCTCTTCCCAAACTATTGCTATTAAATTAGAAGCACACGGTTCCATTGAATACCATGATATGCTGCAGCATTAAGATTTGTACTCATGGAAATTACTAAAGTCATCAAACTTGTTTATTAGATAGGGTGACCCAATACTTTGGCAATATAGTACATGTAAACAATAAATTAAGTTATTTAACGGAGTATGATCCCAATCCAATCAATCAGTACAAAGAAGGCAAGGCAAGGCAAGGCAAGTTTATTTATATAGCACATTTCATACAGGTATTCAAAGTGCTTTACATAAAATGCTTGAAGTCAAATAGAATAAAATAGGACATCTTTAAAAAGCAAATTATTTAAAATCACATAAAAAACTGAATTTTAAAAGACAAATGAACAGAAATAATTGATTAAAAATGTTTGCACATATAAAGAGAATAAAAACAAGAAAGAGAAATCAAAATGCAGCACAGTGCTCAGGTTGTAAATGCACAGCTAACAAGTGTGTTTTTAATCTGGATTTAAAAATTGCTACTGTTGGTGAACATCTGATGTCTTCTGGAAGCAGATTCGCCTTGTTTGAGTGAAGCCTTGTTACGTCTAACTGACTTGATCCTAATGATCTGAGAAGTTTGGTTTATATTTAATAAGCATATCTGATAAGTATTTAGGTCCTAGGCCATTGAGTGATTTGTAGACAGTTAATAATACTTTAAAATCAATTCCAAAAGTAACTGGTAGCCAGTGTAGAGACCTGAGAATTGGAGTAATATGCTCAGATTTTTTTATTCTGGTCAGAACATGACAATGCCCCTGTGTATAAGACAAGGTTCAGAAAGAAACCAAATGATTCAGTCAGTGTGGAGGAACTTGATTGTCTGATAAAACCAAGTCCTGAACCTATCTGAACACATTAGGTGTGACTTTAAATGCAGTCTTTGAGCCAAAAACTCATCACTCCACATCAATGGCTTGTACACAAGGATACAGCCAATTTGGAACAGAAAAAAAGGTGCTTCCAAAACTGTTGCAAAGAGATGGAAACAAAATTCCTTTTAATGCCATTTGTAGAAATGAAATGTTTCAAAAGTCCTCAAATTTCCTGTCCCAAAATGACGACTCCTGTGCACAAGTCATTGGTGTTTGGTGATGAGTTCTTTGCTCAAAGTCTGCATTTAAAATGACACCAAAAGGTGTTCAGCTGCATGGGTTCAGGACTTAGTTTTATGCAGACCAGTCAATTTCTTCCACACTGACTGAATCAATTATTTCTTTCTGAACCTTGTCTCATACACAGGGGCATTGTCATGATGGAATAGAAAAGGGCTCTTCCCAAACTATGCTATTAAATTAGAAGCACACGGTTCCATTGAATACCATGATATGCTGCAGCATTAAGATTTGTACTCATGGAAATTACTAAAGTCATCAAACTTGTTTATTAGATAGGGTGACCCAATACTTTGGCAATATAGTACATGTAAACAATAAATTAAGTTATTTAACGGAGTATGATCCCAATCCAATCAATCAGTACAAAGAAGGCAAGGCAAGGCAAGGCAAGTTTATTTATATAGCACATTTCATACAGGTAATTCAAAGTGCTTTACATAAAATGCTTGAAGTCAAAATAGAATAAAATAGGACATCTTTAAAAAGCAAATTATTTAAAATCACATAAAAAGACTGAATTTTAAAAGACAAATGAACAGAAATAAAATTGATTAAAAATGTTTGCACATATAAAGAGAATAAAAACAAGAAAGAGAAATCAAAATGCAGCACAGTGCTCAGGTTGTAAATGCACAGCTAAACAAGTGTGTTTTTAATCTGGATTTAAAAATTGCTACTGTTGGTGAACATCTGATGTCTTCTGGAAGCAGATTCCAGTTACGAGTAGCGTAATGGCTAAACGCTGACTCGCCTTGTTTTGAGTGAAGCCTTGTTACGTCTAACTGACTTGATCCTAATGATCTGAGAAGTTTGGTTTATATTTAATAAGCATATCTGATAAGTATTTAGGTCCTAGGCCATTGAGTGATTTGTAGACAGTTAATAATACTTTAAAATCAATTCCAAAAGTAACTGGTAGCCAGTGTAGAGACCTGAGAATTGGAGTAATATGCTCAGATTTTTTTATTCTGGTCAGAATCCTGGCGGCAGCGTTCTGTATGAGCTGCAGCTGTCTGATGGTCTTTTTGGAAGACCTGTAAGAAGTCCATTACAATAATCCACCCTACTGATGATGAAAGCATGAACAAGTTTCTCTAAATCTTGGCTTGAAACAAAACATCTGATTCTGGCTATATTTCTGAGATGGTAGTATGCTGATTTGCTTATTGCTTTGACATGACTGCTGAAACTAAGGTCAGACTCTAAAATGACACCTAGATTTTTAACTTTACTTTGAGTCTTTAGACCTCTTGAGTCAAGGTATGTGTTTACCTTGTTAGTTTCATCTTTGTTACCAAATACAATAACTTCAGTTTTGTCTTTATTTAACTGAAGTTTTGGCACATCCAGCTGTTAATTTCATCAATGCACTGGCAAAGGGAGACAATAGGCCTGTAGTCATTGGGTGAGAGGGCTAAATAGATCTGAGTGTCATCTGCATAGCTGTGGTAAGCAATTTGGTTCTTTTTCTTTATTTGACCAAGTGGGAGCATGTACAAATTGAACAGGAGCTGTGCAAGAATTGAGCCCTGTGGTAAACCACAAGTCATGGATGTCCACTCAGATTTATGGTTACCTATGTTCACATAGTAACCCCTCCCTTTAAGGTATGACCTGAACCATTTAAGGCCAACCCAGAAAGCCCCACCCAGTTTTTCAGCCTATGTAGGAGTATGGTGTGATTTACCGTGTCAAAGGCAGCACTGAGATCTAGTAATACCAGAACTGATATCTTGCCTGAATCAGAATTTAATCGAATATCATTAGTTATCTTTATGAGCACTGTCTCTGTGCTATGATGCTGACGGAAACCAGACTGATAATTGTCCAGATAGCCATTTGAGTTTAGGAATTTGGTCAGCTGATTGAAGACAACCTTTTCAATGATCTTGCCTATAAAAGGAAGATTTGAAATTGGTCTGTAGTTAGACAGTAAGGTTTTGTCTAGATTGCTCTTTTTTAGTAGAGGCTTGACAACTGCAGTTTTTAGGGACTCTGGGAAAGTGAGGTATTTACTGTTTTTAAGAGCTCTGCTTCTAAACAGTTAAACACTCTTTTGAAAAAGGATGTCGGGAGTGTGTCTAGGCTGCATGTTGAGGCTTTAAGATGCTGTACTGTTTCCTCCAAGGTTTTGTGATCAATTGTCTGAAATTCAGATAAAGTTACTAATTTCTGAGCTTGTTGTAATGAAGTCATGTGCCACATGGGGCTTTACTGATTAACATTCTAATATTATTGATCTTCTCAAGGAAAAAAGTTGCAACCTCATTGCATTTGTCATCAGAAAGCATTTCACAGGGAACTTGACTTGGAGGATTTGTTAGTCTCTCTACAGTAGCAAAAAGAGTGCGACTGTTGTTTATGTTGCAGTTAATCATGTTAGAGAAAAAAAGTCTGTCTAGCTTTGCCTAATTCGACATTGTCGGATTTATTATCTTTATAGATATTATGGTAAACTTCAAGTTTAGTTTTTCGCCACATACGCTCAGCTTTTCTGCATGTTCTTTTCATGCTCTATACTGCGGTTGTGTTTCTCCAGGGTGCTTTACGCCTACCGGTTATCATCTTGACCTTTACTGGAGCAATGTCGTCAATACCGTTTTTAACTTTTGCATTAAAGCTATCGAGGAGAACATCAACAGAGTCTGCAGATATAGTTGGTGACAAAGACATAGCATTCATAAATAGCTCACTGGTGTTCTCATTTATGAACCTCTTTTTTACAGAGACATGTCTATCTTTAGTGGCAGGACAGATCGATATATCAAAGAGAATACAGAAATGATCAGACAACGCCATATCTCTAATAAAGGTGGATGAAATGTTTAGACCTTTGCTAATAAGCAGATCCAGAGTGTGTCCACTATTGTGTGTGGGGCCGTGCACATGCTGGGTCAGATCAAAAGTATTTAAAACAGTTAAGAGTTCACTTGCAGTGTTGTTTTCTGTCTTGTCTACATGAATATTAAAATCTCCAGCAATAACAAAGCAGTCAAATTCAGAAGAACTAGATGATAACAGTTCTGAGAAGTCATAAACAAAGACTTGGGAGTATTTGGGAGGTCTGTAAATAATTGTAAACAGAATGCGTGGTGCACCTTTTACAGCAATACTTAATTATTCAAAGGACAGGTAATCACCAAGTAACACTTGCTTGCATTGAAAGACATCTTTAAATAGAGCAGCTATTCCCCCATGACAGAAGTCTCTATATAAAAGCAATCCCTCACTTCTCTTCTGTGACAGTTATTGCAGCATCCTTCCTCCACCCCATCAACTCACTCTTTGCTGGTACCTGCAGTTAAAAGGCGGAGTATTCAGGGTTTGGGCAAAATTTTTGAGCTCTAAACATTTCCCTCTGACAGCATGCCAAATATGTTTTATCGTATCTGACTACATCATGCAAACTTGGAATATATGTAATATATGAGGGGGTAAACTGTGATTAATATTATTAGCTCTACCTGCCACAGGCAAAACTATTACACCTAAATGTATTTCACTATGTCATTTATTTGGTCCGTCTCTGGCTATCCTGTTTGCATCCTGACAGGCCCATTGGTCCCTCGGCATAAAAAAAACCAGACAGAGCACTGTAATCAGGGTTCAACGTCACCCACATCTATGTGACAACACAACTGTCTGAAAGCAACATCTCTCTGATAGTGTGTGCAGATATGTGGGCCCTAGCAGAAAATGTTTTTATTTCTTGAAGAAGTAGAGCGCATGTTAGAGCTTAGATCGGGCCCAACAAATCAAGCCCGACCCTACCCGAGCACGTTGTGTCCGAGCCCGGCCCGGCCCGGCCCGACCCGACACGTTCACTGTAATTATGAGCCCGAGCCCGATTTAAACCCGACCATTTTTAATATGTGGGCCGACCATTTTTAATATACAAAAACTAGACATAGCAGCAAGGGGTCGGGATTGAGGCATGTGATATGAAAACACACAGCAAAAAGGCGAACGAGCCAGAGCCGTGTGTCTCCACACAGAACGTAAACACAAAAACACTTGGTACTGTCATGATCTTGCCCACAAGACTCGAAATAACTAGGGCATGGAGGACAGGATCATGACATTTACTGCACATGTGCATACACATAAAAACAGTTGTGTTAAAAACTACACATTTGTGTTTGTGTGTAACACATTATGTGTTATTTTTATTTTGTGTGAAATCAATGAAAGGGACAACACAAGTTATGTTAAAAGTAACACAAAATGTGTTATCTCAGAAATAACACAGGGATGTGTTCAGTTAAGGACAACATGTCAGCCAAATTAGCAGCATGATATTAGTGGGGAGAGATAAAGCTAGAGGAAAGTCACAAGTGTGTGACCACCAACTTGATCCCAGTTGGAATTGTTCTATTGTTTGAAACAAGCTAATGCACAAAGGTATTTTGCCAGTGGGACAAACAACAGTGCAGAGGTTCAGTTTGAAGAGGCAAAAGAAACAGTAGATGAAAACCTCCTGACACTGATGTTAACCCTAAAGCTTAAAGAAGCAGAGCTTGTAATGAAGAAACATGAGTGTGAAGCGCAAATGATTAGACTTTGCATCATTGAGGCTGAAACTAACAGGGAAATTAAATGTGTAAAATCACTGTGGAGGCTGACCGCTACAAAACCCATAATAAAACCCATTTCTACATCTATATCTACAACAGATACTTCTCTACTTGATGCACATAACCATTTGCTTTCTGATGTTACATTTAAACCCAGCAAATATATTTTGCTTCTACTACCATTCAGAGAGGCGGAAGGAAGACTCCTACTTCATTCTGCTTGAATGTGTAGAAGGAAATATAATTTTTCCCAGTTGTCCCGACTCAGGTTATGATAACCCTAGCATGGCACAGGAGCCTTATCCTGCCCGGCAGTTTTTTTTCTCTGCATATCATGTCAGGACAGACCAAACATTAGCTAATTTTGTTAAAGCTCCAGACACCTAAGTCTGGTGTGACATTTTAAAATAAGGGATTAGCGACGTTTGAGAGGAAAGCACAATGTGAATAATTGGCAGGACATTCAACACCAAAAATAAGGCACATATTATAACTCGTAGGCTATTTTGGAACATTTGAGTGTAACAAAAATGTTTCATCACATTTCTTTTAGCTTGGGTTTTTGCGCTTTGAAAATCATGCAAAATATGTTGCTTTGTAGGCAAACCAAACCAAAAACTCTGTTACTTCTCTCTGTCCCATTCCCAGAAGCCATTCCACTGTGCAATCTAAAAGCAAAAGCAGTGGTTAAAGGGATAGTTCACCCAAAAATAAAAATTCTGTCATTACTCATTTACTCACCTTTGAGTAGTTCTAAATCTGTATACATTTCTTTGTTTTAATGAACACAGAGAAATGTATTTGGAAGAATGTTTGTAACCAAACAGTTCTTGGACCCCATTGATTACCAAAGTTGGAAAAAATACTTTATAACTTTCTTTGTTCTGTTGAACATAAAAGAAGATCTTTTGAATGTAGGACAGCAAAAAGTTCTGGGGCACTTTTGACTACCATTGTCATTTTTCCTACTATGGTAGTCAATGGGGTCCAAGAACTGCTTGGTTACAAGCATTCGTCGTCTGTTTTCAACCAAACAAAGACATTTATGTCATGACAGAATTTTCATTTCTTGAATGAACTATCCCTTTAAGGAACTAATAAAGTTCTATTCCACTTTCATTCTGGCAGAAGTGATTCAGACAGACCAATGCTCCGATTTCAATTCAAAGAAGTTCAAATAGATTTTAAAAGACTTGGGGTGAACCATACATTTTTCAACCCTTACTGTCTTGAATCACCGGGTGTGATTGAATAGTTTAACCAAGCAGAGCTCATGTTAAAAGAAAATTTCTGATGGAAAACCGTAATGATTGGTTAGTTAGTTAGTTGAGCTTTTTTGTGTGGACATACAGTGGAATAAAATGTCGTGTCTTGTAGGACCACAGCGCTACATAAATAAACATAATATAAACATACAACACTAGTTGTAGGAACAATTTTTTAAACCTGTACGTATACATAGCTAACTTACTGAAAGCGGTAATCTAACTATACAAATACTATAAGTAATTGACTATACATACACATAACATAAGACAGACTATTCAAGTACTTTACAATATAATTGTTCATGGTATTGTGCAAAAGAGGTATTTAAGGTTGAGAAGTAAAATTTACAATTGATTTGTGGTGCATTGACAAGTAAAACATTTGTTCAGTCCTTATTAGGTCCTTGTAACATGGAGTGTTGGTAAAAACAGTGTCTGGTGCATATAGAGAAAAAAAATACTAAAAACTATAGTCGTGATATGAATTATATGTCTAGCACTTTTGACACAAGTTGTCAAAGTACATGTTAAAGGCATATGTGACCAAAGGAATGTGAAAGGTGGGGGAAGAATCTCTCTCCCTTGTGTGAAACATGCTCGCTAGATTCCTTAGAACATAAGCTTCTTTAGGTTATGCTTTGTATCCTTTTTGATGATCGTGAAACAGTTTTGAGGCAACAAGAAACATTATTAAATTTGCAGATTGAGTGGATTAATCCACTGTTTGGATTATTGTACATGAGTAATCCACATCCACTTATTGACATTCTACTGTATACACTTAATTTACTTGCTGCTGCTTTGCTGTTGTTGGTAAGCCACTTCTTGGTTCATTGGTGAGGTACTCAATGGTTGTCATATGCTCTATGAATGACAAACAATATCTCTATTGCTCTTTTACAAATGTGAATTTCCTTGCTGTCTTTAATACTGGTAGCTTTGCCTTGTTTGGCTGCGCGGTGGTGGTGTTAAACTATATTGGGGTAGCTGATGTTTTCTTAATCTGTTAATATTCCATTGTATTTGTTTGTTTGTTTGTTTTGTTTTCGTTAAGCTGGTGTTTGTATAAACCTTGTAATGTGACATCTTTGCTTTGCATTGATTTTGCCCTAGTGGTTGGGAATACTTTTTTGAGTTTGTTTGAATTTTGTGTGTATTTTGTTTCCTTTGAGGGTATGAAAATTTTTTGATGGTCTGTTGGGTGTTCTTGCAATTCGCTCTGACTAAATATTGGGTTACTATTTGTTGTACAAGATTAGGGTTAGGGTTGTGCAAGATCAAAATGAATATTTAGAGGTTTGAATACACCTACCTTTTGAAATCTTTTGATGTTATATTTTGTTTAATTATGTGTCTTGTTTGGGCTTGTGATATCCCAAAGTTTAGATCTAATATTGTTTTTTTGTATACAATATATAATTTTGTTATATCCCATACATTGTTATACAGCCGTCTTTGTTTGTCAAGTGTTGAGATATTCCAATTGTTCTTATTTAAAAACAATTATGATCATGTGGTGTGGAGCTCAATTTTAAAATAGAATATAAAGAAATCAATTTGTATAGTGCTATATAAGGTTTTCCAGCTTTACAGCATTTTTAAAAAAAATATTAAAGGTTTGTGTGTGTGTTACGATATTGACAAAAAGTAGGGGACAATTGTCACGAGCACGCCAGGCTCTCTCACCACACAGCACTCACAGTCATCTGAGTATTAAACCGAGTATTAATATTAACTCCTTATCAACGCCAGCATAAACACTCACTCACCACGCTGTCACTCGGTTGGTCTCTAACGTGAATACGGACTCAATACCTGCCGTTACCACATACCATAGTCTCAGCCTCAGACGTCATGCTCACAGACTGTTGGCTAAACGACTGATGCATAAGGGATACTTTTCTGGAAACACTTCAGCGAGTTCGAAGTCATCATCTGATCATGTGCTATTTAACGGTCTGCCTGGAAACAACACAAAAGCCCTCTGAAGGAATAAGCTGTCATATCGGTTGCAATAACAAATTATTTAAAAAAAATTTAAGAAGCAGAAAAATCATAACAGTTCAATTTCATAAGAACTTGACAAGGCAAATCCGGATGAGGTGTTTACAAATATAAAAAAATGAATTAGTAGTTTATTTTTGATTTGGAGGACTGAGTAGAATGTAATAGCATATCAAATAAAACATCAGAATAACTGATAGTCTAAACTAAAACAACTTCCCTTATGATCTTTGTCTCAATTCTCCACTTCATGCATATTTATTCCTTTGTCTCCATTTGCTGAGCAAATGTAAATCAGCAAGGTTTAGTGTGCATTTGTTACATTTCTGTTGTCTAAATAATTTTTTTGCTTACGCTTGTAAGGCCAGGTCCGGGCCATCTGGGGACAGTGAACACAGAGGCTGGCAACACATCAGCAGTTCCGTGCCAGCAGCAAATCTTTCAAGAGGTTAGTTGCATATAGTTTTTCTTTGGTATAAGCTATTATAAGGGACATCTATTTTATATGTATTTTGGATGCAGGGGAGGCCTGTAGTTGACTAAATGTTCAATGTTTGATGGTTGAAAGTTGCTTTTTATATTTTGAATAATTAGATAAAGTCAGTATTTTTGTTTATTTGCACACAAAAAGTATCCTCATTAATTTTAGGTTAAGGCTCTAAGAACCGTTACTTGGCTAATTGTAAATGTGACAGTTACACGACCCGTTCAAAAAAAAGTTTATTTAATACAATTATTTTTTTAAAAGTTGATTTGATTCAGATGTACTAATAATGCACCTATGTGTTAATTTAATCGTGAGTAAAAAAGGACATTGACAAGCTGAACGTTCTTCCCCAAGTTCAACATGGGGTGTGGAAAAAACATTAAAAACATTGTTTTTAAAAATGCACACTTCCATTGAAAACAGTCGAAAATATAAAAATATAAAACGTTCCAGTGGACAATGGGGCCTAACTATCAGGCTGACTGAACCTTGACTTTAAATGCAGAGTAGGCAATTCTGTCCAGAAACATTTTTTGTCATGATCGTTGGACGTCTCTTAACATCCTGACAGCAATCAAGAAGTAAAATGAAACATTGGTATTTTTATAATTATATATCGTCTGTGAAAGACGTAGGAACAAAGAACGTTTGCCCAATTATTGCCCTCTGTGCGATGATTGCACTGCTAGCAGACTAAGTCAAAGTCAAAGTCAGCTTTATTGTCAATTCTGCCACATGTACAGTACATACAAATGGAGGATTGAAATTGCATTACTCTCAGACCCCAGGTGCATACAGATAACATAGAATAACATATATCAAAAAAATATATCAAATTACAGATAATTACAGATAAATACAAAATCTATATATATTCACAAAACAACTTTACAAGCAAGGGATATGTAACCGAAATAATTGTGCAAACCAAAGAATAATCAACAGTGCAGATGAGATAAACAGCAGTGCAGATGAAATAAACAGCAGCGTAAATGAAATAAACAACCGTGCAGATGAAATAAACAACCGTGCAGATGAAATAATCAAATCAAATGGTGCAGATGAAATAAACAACAGTGTAGATGAGAAACACTACAGTGCAGATGAAAATATCAACAGTGCAAATGTAATGTAGTGCAAAGCTTATCGGTCTGTTTTAAAGTGTCAGGAGAGCAGGCTTGTTTAACTGACTTAGAGGTAGTTAGTTAGTTGAGGTGGCTCAGACCACTACTGAAAAGGGGTTGAGCAGTCCAATGTTCCATAAAGTGACAAAGTGACAAGTGCGGGACAGAGTATGATGTGGGAAGGGATGGATGGGTTCAGGGTTCAGAGATGCGTGTGGCAAGGGAGGGGAGGGAGGGGAGGGTCGGAAAGGAGTTTAGCTTCCTGACTGCCTGGTGTATGAAGCTCTCCTTCAGTCTGCTGGTCCTGGCCTGGAGACTCCGAAGCCTCCTCCCTGATGGCAGCAGACTGAAGAAGCTGTGTGACGGGTGGGTGGGATCACCTGCAATGCAGAGGGCTTTGCGGGTGAGACGGGTATCAAAAATGTCCTGGAGGGAGGGGAGAGAGACACCAACGATCTTCTCAGCTGCTCTCACTATGCGTTGGAGGGTCTTGCGGCATGATGCGTTGCAGGCGCCATACCACACAGTGATGCAGCTGGTCAGGATGCTCTCGATGGTGCCTCTGTAGAAGGTGCACATGATGGGGGTTGGGGCTCTGGCTCTTCTCAGTTTGCGGAGAAAGTAGAGACGCTGTTGTGCTTTCTTCGCCAGTGCTGCAGTGTTGTTAGTCCAGGAGAGGTCCTCAGTGATGTGCACTCCCAGGAACTTGGTGCTGCTTACTCTCTCTACGGTCGCACCATTGACAGTGAGAGGAGCATGCTGAGTGTGCGCTCTCCTGAAGTCGACAACAATCTCCTTCGTCTTCTCCACGTTCAGAGAGAGATTGTTGTCACTGCACCACCTGGCCAAGTGGCTCACCTCACTCCTGTAGTTTGTCTCATCTCTGTTGCTGATGAGACCCACCACAGTTGTGTCATCCGCAAACTTGATGAAGAGGTTGGAGTCATGTGATGGTGAGCAGTCGTGGGTCAGCAGGGTGTAGAGGAGGGGGCTAAGTACACATCCTTGGGGGGCCCCCGTGTTCAGTGTGATAGTGCTGGATGTGTTACTGCCGACCCGTACTGCCTGAGGTCTCCCAGTCAGAAAGTCCAACAGCCAGTTGCACAGCGAAGTGTTTAAACCAGGCTGGGACAGTTTGTGAGTGAGCTGTTGAGGGATGATTGTGTTGAATGCTGAACTGAAGTCTATGAACAGCATTCTGACGTAAGAGACTTTTTTGTCCAGATGAGTTAGTGCGGCATGAAGAGTAGTGGCAATGGCATCATCAGTCGAGCGCTTGGACCGATATGCAAACTGGAAGGGGTCCAGAGGGGGGGAGGACAGACTTGATGTTGTGCATGACCAGCCGTTCAAAGCACTTCATGAGAATAGGAGTGAGTGCAACTGGACGGTAGTCGTTGAAGCAGGATGGAGATGACTTCTTTGGGACTGGGATGATGGTGGTGGCTTTGAAGCATGTGGGAACAACGGCCTGACTCAGCGAGATGTTGAAAATGTCGGTGAAGACATCAGTGAGTTCTGCTGCACAGTCTCTCAGCACACGCCCAGGAATGTTGTCAGGACCCGGAGCTTTGCGTGCATTGACCCTGCTGAAGGATCTCCGCACGCTGTCTGGGGACAGAGTCATCACCTGGTCGCCAGGAGTAGGTGGAGTCTTCTGTGCAGTGGTGTCGTTTTGTGCCTCAAAGCGAGCGAAGAAGGCGTTCAGCTCATTTAGCAGGAAGATGTTGTTGTCACAGGTCTGCGGAGGGGGCTTGTAGTCCGTGATGGTCTGAATCCCCTGCCACAGGTTCCGAGTGTCTCTGCTGTCGCTGAATCGATGGGATATCCTCCTTGAGTACTGTCTCTTGGCCTTCTGAAGGCAGCGTTACGAGCCTATGTGTTGGTGTATTTTCGGGAAAACGCTCTTCAGGTTTGCATGGTTGAAGTCTCCAGCCGAGATGAGAAAAGCATCTAGGTGGGCTGTCTGCTGCTCGCTGATGTGCTGGTACAGTTCTTTCAGCGCCTCACTCCTGTTGTTGTTGTTGGAGCTGGGGGGATGTATACAGCAACGAGAAGTATGGCTGTATATTTCCTCGGGATGTAGAACGGCCGGCACTTAATAATCATAAACTCCACCAGGGGTGAGCAGTGTTTGCAAACCACAACAGTGTCGCAGCACCACGCATCGTTGATGTAAACACAAAGTCCGCCGCCGTGGGTCTTGCCTCCCTCGACGAGAACTCTGTCCGCTCGATAGCATGTTAGCTCGTCGAGCTGGATGGCGCAGTCCGGTATGTTGTTGTTGAGCCATGTTTCCGTGAACACAAAAACACAACAGTCTCTTACAGTCCTCTGAGTTGAGCGTAGTAGTCGGATGTAGTCCAGTTTATTGTCCAAAGAGCGTACGTTAGCCAGTACGATGGTGGGGATAGCTGGCTTGTGTGGGTTAGCCGCTAGCCTAGCCCGGATACCTCCGCGCTTACCCCTCTTCTGCTTTCTCTCACGCCGCTTGTGGCGCCTCCACTGTGGACAAGATGCAGTAGTGGGGGTCGGTGGTGACGTGATCCTCTGGAGCAGACCAAGGTCACGCAGCTCTTCGGCGTGTGCAGAGTTTAACTCTAGAAATGTTGTTCTGCCAACATCGAGAATAAACTCACGACTGTATGCGCGCTTAAAGACAGTTATGCGCGACAAAGACGTACAAAGACACTGCGGGTTTGGATGGGACTCGAGTGGACTCGGGAATAAGTCCAATTCCAGAGTTAAGTCCAATTCCCGAGTTAACGTTAGCATTTTCCAAATTATCTACTACACCTTTAATAATAAATATACACAGCGTAGATAAATCAGCTAATGTTATTTTTCTGAATTCTACAATTAGGAAAATTTATCTATGGAACTCTATTATTGCAAATGCACAATGAGGTTTTTATAACAATGTGAAATTTGTCCACATATTTACAGTATAGTATCAGTATATTGAAA
Source organism: Oreonectes daqikongensis (assembly GCA_026939265.1). Lineage (NCBI taxonomy): Eukaryota > Metazoa > Chordata > Actinopteri > Cypriniformes > Nemacheilidae > Oreonectes > Oreonectes daqikongensis. The sequence goes on along the minus strand of JAOTQM010000053.1, from coordinate 1,622,951 downwards.
ATTAAGATATGCACCTATGTACACTGCTCAAAAAAATCCTCAGATGTGTTATCAGATACTATGCTGTCACAGTGCAGAGTCCTCCTGGTGCATGGTAATGCCCGGCCTCATGTGAACAGAGTCTGTAGGCTGTTTCTGGATGATGAAGGCATTGATGCCATTTACTGGCCTCACGTTCCCCAGATCTAAATCCAGTTGAGAACCTCTGAGATCTCATGTATTCGAAGCCGTCAAATAGCACCATAGATTTTCCAGCAGTTCACTTATGCTCTGATCCAAGTCTGGGAGGAGATTCTGCAGGACACCATGTACCATCTCATCAGGAGTATGCCCAGACATTGTTGGGAGTGCATATGGGCACCTGGGGCCATGCACATTACTGACTAACATTAGGAGTCCAATAGTTCGTCTGCGCAGATAACCATTGGTGATGTGGGATTAAGCAGAGCAAGGGAAGCCCTATACCCTTTCCCCGGGTAATGCGTACTATCCGTCCCAGTTATTTTACTGTGTGGCGAACTCGTGAAATGTTTTTGGAACCAAAAATGGGTGACAGGGCGGTTGGAATCATTGATGAAGAGAAGGTCAGATGCGGTTTTGGACTTTGATCTCCTGAGGTGAAGATATGCTGTGATGGTTTGGTAGGGTTGGATGGGAGAGTGAAGGTTTAAAATGTAAATGAAGTGGCCTCGCCTGGTCTGGTCCGGTTTGCTTTGTTTGATAAAATATGATATGGTCTCCGACAGTGTTGTAGTCTCGAGACTCCGACTCGGTCTTGAACTCGGTCTCGAGACCACATTTTAATGGTCTTGGTCTTGTCATGGACTCGTGTGCATTTCAATACAATTACAGTTACCTATAGAATATGTTTGTTGTCACTTAGGTGACGTCACGTTTCCAGTTCCGCGCTTGGGTGCGATTAGCACTCACACTACATGCGTACCATGCACGAGCCCAACTGAACTGCGCTCTGGCCCACCTCTTCCAAGCGAGCCAGGGATGCCTAAATGAACTGTGCCCGGGCGTGGTACGGAGCGATCACACTAGTCAAATGAACCAGGCTATAGGCGCGGTACGATTGGGACAGTGGGAGTACACCCTTAATGTACTCTATGAGCTTGGTGCCAGTTTTATTGTTTCCACCCAGCATTTAACATATTCCTAAAGATTTTTGATTTTTAAATGTGGACTCGGACTTGACTCGGACTCAACAATCTTTGGTCTTGGTCTCAACCCTCTCGGGTCTCGTTCTTGACTCGAACTCGACATACTATGAACTCGGTCTTGACTCTGACTTGAATAAGCTGGTCTCGACAACAACACTGGTCTCCGAATCGAGTACTGACAGGTTGGAGATGGTAGGATGAATTTGACGGTTGAAATTGGATGTGGTTGTGATTTATGAACATCTTAGGAAACCGAAAAAAGCCAGGATAAACAGTGACGTTGAGTGTGCAGGCCGTGTGTTGAGAGTGGTAACATTTATGTAGGGTGGAGATGCATTTGGTGAGTATTTCTAACGTCAGGGGTTGCCTTGCATCTGGACGTGTGGGTTGCTTCTTTTGAATGCCTTTAATTATCATGGAAGTTTGAGTGCTGGCTATGGCTGATGAAAGTGAGTTGAAAAAGAGTTTTTGAAAAAATTGGATTCTGATAGATATCCTTTAATTGAGCTTGCTTGGAGGTTTTTCTGTGTGTTGAGGAGGGTGACGAAAGAGGTGATGAGAGAGAAATCAGGGAAGGGGAGGTTATACTTTTAGTGAAATGATTTTAAATTGTTCCATACGGTAAGGTAGTGGGCAGTCGTGGCAGTTAGAGAGATGGACTCATGACCAGAAGGTTGCTGGTTTGATTCTCAGGGCTGGCGGGTAATGGCTGAGGTGCCCTTGAGCAATGCACCTAACCCCCACTTGCTTACTATACAAAATGTATAAATGTATAGTACAATGTAATGTAAGTCGCTTTGGATAAAAGCGTCTGCCAAATGCGTAAATAAGGTATGATTGTAGAGTCCTGGGTGAGACGGCTTGTATGATGGCGTTAAGGGAGGCTTCTAAGAGGCTTTTGAGGGGATGGTTTATCGGATGATCAGCTCCGAATAGAGAGGTACAGGTGTGGGTAGGAGGTCTGCTTCTGGTGCCAGCTGCCTGAACCTCTGAAATGCAAAACGGGATAGAGCATCAGCTATTATTTTCTTTGAACCGGGTATGTGTTTAGCCGTTAAAATAAATTGGTCACAGGCCGATACCCAAATGACGCATCTAAGGAGTGGCATGAGGGCAGGGGAGTTAGAACGGCCTTTGTTTATGCACTCCATGGTGGCCTCATTGTCGCAGTGGACGATGATGCTGGAGGCGGACCATTCTTTCCCCTAAAGGATGGCGGCGATGACTAGCTGTTAAAGCTCAAAAAGTGCGAATGATGCTATGGGCTGTGGTAGATGATGAATAGCTGGGGGGGCCATGTAGATGCGAACCAACGGCCTTGGTAATAGTCCTTGTCGCTATAGATGAGAGATATACCATTCCGGAGTTTGCGTTTCGAGCAATGGGTTTTGTGACCAGAATGGTTCTGTCGATATTTTCCTTTGGCAGGGAAGCTTGAATTTTTTTGAGTCCAAAATTACTCCCAGGAATTTGATGGCCGTGCTTGGTCCTGCGGTTTTATCTTGGGCGAGGGGAACTCCGAATTTAGCGAAAACCATTTGTACGGATGAGAGATGTGCGGCTGGGATGGCATCGGGAGGCGAGATGATAAAAAAATCATCTAAAAGGTGGATGATGAGAGGGATTGCGTAATTATTTGAAAAAATCCAACAGATGGCTTCTGACAACATGTCGAATATTTTGGGGCTACTTCTACAGCCGAACGTGAGGCGAACAGAAAAGTAAAATTTTTCTCTCCAACGTGAGCCGAAAAGATGCCAAAAATCGGGGTGGATAAGCATGACTTTGATAGCGGAAGTGATATCGACTTTAGCGAGCCAGGCACATCGGACGGCTTTTTTGATTAAAGATATAGCCTGATCAATGTTGTGGTAGTGGAGAGAAAATTCGTAGAGCAGAATTAAGATGTTAATGCTTGGGAGGGGAGACCCGTGCGGTGATGAAAGATCACAGATTAAACGCTTCTTCCACCAAGAATTTCCGTGTGGCTACGTCGATGAGGTTAATGCGAAAAACAGGGAATGGGGGAGCTGCGAAAGGACCGGCCATAAATTTGGCATCAACCTCTTTTTTGATGAGAGCGTCAACTATATCCAGCTCGGCGAGCGCTGACTGAAGGTTATGGCAAATTAGATCTTGAACGGGGATGCTCGTGATGCCGGGGTTAAATCCGTTCGAAAGCCCAGGTATGAGATAGTCGATGAACTGTGTGTCATGGTGCTATAACTATTCAAAATGTAAACATGAAATATTCACAGTCGACAAATATTGTTGAGATTTTTTATTGGAGGCTTGAACGGGACAAATGGAGCGAGCATTGGCGCCACCGCAGGAAATGCAGACATGCATGAATTTGCCTCGTTGCCTTGTGCACCTGCTGGTGTTAAAATTGATGCACACTTTTCTGATGCTGTGGTTTGAGGCAAAGCGCTGGGAAGAGGTGGCTGTTCTGTTTTGCTACAGTGAATTGGGTGCGGAATTCTTAAATGTTAGTGAACGATCGCCGTATGTGATTTGGCGATCTGCTGAGGGGGGAGTGAGAGGAGAGAGGAGAATGAAGAAATCTATATCCACACCTGCCAAAATCTGGAGCCTGACGGAGCTGGACACTGGTGGTGGTCTCATGGCAGCATTAACCGGGGCCGGCATCGCTGTAGCTGTGGCCAGTGAAAAATTGGGATTGGCCTGAGTGAGAGAGGGAATGACATCCACTGAAGCTGCTGCGGCTTCATAGGCGGTGGCTTTGGGAATGAGGGAAACTCTGGCGACCATTGCCTGTGTGTCCTGCGGAAGCAGCTTTACACTGGACGACAAGGGGGTGGTAGTGGGGGCCTCCAGAGCCCGATTCCAAGCCTCCAGGGCCCGCTTCCAAGCCTCCAGAGCCCGCTTCTGAGGAGCCAAGCCAATCCGAGGAACCAAGCCATCCCGAGGAGCCAAGCCAGCCCGAGCCGCCTCCAGAGTGGCCTTCCTCGGTTACGAGCCTCCCAAGCCTATGGACTCTGAAATGCCTGTTTGCCCGGAGACACCTGTCTGCCCTGAAATGCCTGTTTGCCCGGAGCCACCTGTCTGCCCTGAATTATCTGTTTGCCAGGAATTACCTGTCTGCCCTGAACTGCCTGTTTGCCTGGAGCTACCTGTTTGCCCTGAACTGCCTGTTTGCCCGGAGCTACATGTCTGTTCCAACAAGCCGGAAGTCCCACCCAGCCTCCCTCTCCGACCTCCGCACCGCTGGTCATCTCCAGCGCCATGGTTGAAGGACCCCTTGTGCTTGACTCTGGCCTCTGAGACCTGGACTCCGTCTCAGCCCATCGACCCCGTGGCTCCACCTCAGCTCCCGGCTTCCCCGTCGACCGCTCATCCACCAGCTCCTCCGGATTCCTCTCCTTCGGCTGCGCCTCATTGCTACATCCTGCCTGCTCCCTTGGACTCCCGGATCTCTGCCTGCTCCATGCTCACCTGAGCCATCGGCTCTGCCTGGGTCTGCTGGATCCTCACCGTCACCTTGGCTAATCGGCTGTCTGTATCCGCCTCAGGCTCCACCTCCACCTGCTCCGCCTCCGTCGGTCATCCCCCAGGAGTCATCGGCCGCTCTGCCTCCATGGCTCCTCTCTCCGTCGGCTCCACCTTTGTCCACCTGCTCACCTGCCTGTCGTCACCTGCCCTCTCCTGCTGCCCTTTCCCCCCTCCCTGGGTGTTTCGTTGGTGCGAGGAAGCCTCTCCGGGATGGGGGAGTTCTTTAACACGCCTGTCTGCCACCCGTTCCCGTCACTGGACTACACATCCCATGATCCCTTGCACCCTGTCTGCCATTGTTGATTTGCCTTGCACCTGTTGTTAATTTGTGTTTGCACCTGTTCTGAGTTTGCACCTGTATTTAAGTTCCTCTCTGAGTTCAGTTCTTCGTCCAGTATTGTTGTTATTCCTGCATGTTATTCTGTTCCTGAGATCTCTGTATCTAAAATAAACCCTGTTCTGAGTCTAAATCCGGTGGTGTGCTCTTTTGCCTGAACCCGGCCGTGACAAAAACAAAGCAGAGATATAATTTCCAGTGTGTTGTTAGTAACATCCATCATGTGTGCTGTAATAATTAAAGTACCCATAGTTAAATAAATTCTCCCCTACTCTGGAAACAACATTCCATGTAAAGGGACATGCGGTGTATATAGATAGACATAGATAATTCTAAGGTAATAAAAACATAATTGTTCATTATGTAAGGTCTTAATACACCTCTGAAGATATAGCTATGTATATTATATTGCATTTCTGGCAATAGATCCTCCCTAATATTACACATTGTACCTTTAACTTCAACAGCCAAAATCAAAATCAGTAAGGCATTAATTCAATTGTCAAATGCAATGCATGTACACATATGACTAAACAAACAATGCACATGTAATGCATATAATGCATTATATATGTACTCATTAGAGCCAACAAACAAACAGTCACTAAAAGTAATTTACAGTCTTTTCTGACAAATGCGCTGAGGCATGCCTAGTCTCTCTCTTTCTCTTTTTCTCTGTGGTAGTGTGCAGTAATTAGGTAGTCAGACTGTGTTTACAAATGCAAAAGCACTCTAATTTATTCCAACAGTTAGCAGTAATTCCCCGCTTTAATTTATAGCTCCCCTACACCACCAGGGAGAGCGAGAGAAGGAATGAGAGATGGAGACAGTACTATGTTATCGACCAATAGTTGTAAAAACAGCCACAGACTGCACACTCCTTAGCTTCGTTTTTTTCTTTCCTGGGTGTCAGCCATCGATCTTCTGAGCTCTCTGTTACACTTAAATTTTACCTTTTTAATCAAAATAAGACTGAAACCAAGGTTAACAGTTTGGCAGCCTGCTGGAAAATGTCATAATTCACCGTTATCCCCGTTTCTTCATTAATGGCCATTTAAGCAACCATGTATTCTGATGCATATATATTTAGCAATACTAACATTAAAATGCAGTAGTTTTCCCCAGTGACCAGTAATAGTTTGAAAGGCTCTTAGTAGCATGAACTACTATACAGAGATGAATGGAATGTTTGTGTTTTTTTCAGCTTAAAAGAGCCATCTACGTATACAGTAAGAGCCTTCTGACTGATAAATCAAAGGGGTTATTAGAGATTTAAATTACATTAAAAACACCTGTTTGCCTTTACCTAAAAAAGGTGTGTAAATATATAAAGCCTGAATCAGATGTTTTTAACAGGCTGTGGGTGTGCTGTCCAAGGCTAAGAACAACCCTGCAGTTGCTGTTAACGTCAGCACATCATTGATTATTGATTAGTCAATGCCTTTAATAAGCACAATTTTAAATTTAAGCATGTATTGCTTCAGGTGATTACAGTATTTATGCACACTAAAGTCGCTTTTCCACGTCGGGCTAAATTGTTGTCATTAATCACATGCAGATGAGGCCAAGCCTCAAGCTTACAAATGTGTCAGTCGTTACGTGGGTAATTCAAGAGCTTACAGACGTATGAGATGTAAATAGCCACCACATTATGTAGGACTGTCACGCTTTGGGTCTAATCAGAAATCACACCACAGAGTTCTGGGGAATAGGGTTTAATGGATGTTGAGGGGAGAACAGAACAGGTGAAAAAACTGGTGAACAAAAACAGGTATTCCCCAAAACCGGTAAATATATCCAACAGGTATTCCAAAAAGGCAGGTAAGTACACCAAAACAGTTAATTCGAAAACTGGTAGGTCAGTGCAAGTGTGAATACAACATTAAGACCAGGCAAAGAGAAAGTGAATGGTGAGTATATATAATCAGGGACGGATTAACGTATGGGCCTACTGGGCACGGGCCCAGGGCACTAGACCAGCAGGGGGCCCTGGCAAATTTAATATATGTATATTTTTTATATTATTCATTTTATTTTATCAATAAAATAGCGCTGAATACTGTGGAATAAATTGATTGTTTTGCAGTTGTGAAGTATTAACCATAGCAAATATATATAATAAATAATCCATAATTATTCCATAATTATAATGCACCTCATCACTGTTGAGAGGGACATCTAGAAGTGAGTAAAAAAACACTGAGCAATATAAGTGTGTAGAAGTCACGTGTTGAAGACAGATAGACAAAATTACTTTAAAATCACAGAAATGTGTCAAGGACATCTCAGTTCGCTCTATAATGGCCACTGAATGCAATCTTGTGAGGCAGCTTGATTTGGATTACGTTTACTCTGAGGAAATCACGAAAGAAACCTCTCAGTTAAGGTACATGTTTCACCATTCTGCTGCCCTCTTCCATTGTTTTTCTATGTAAACACACACAATGGATGTGCGTGTCTTGCGCCTTTTGCAGCGTCTCTCGCATGAGCGCCGTAAATTCGAACTTTTCACGCAGTGCAGCTCATCAATGTCAGTGCCACATCAGCGGACTAATCAGAAGATCCCGAAGATGGGGCAAACGTGCAAGCTTTTGTTTACAATAGACTGATTTCACTCCGCTGCCATGTTTAAATCGAAAGCGAGGCAGAGGTGGGAAGAAAACCGGAAGGACAGATTGACTGCCATTGTCTGGTAGAGTCATGGGGAACAGGCAGAGGAACAAACAGAAGTGTTACAAGGTTGTACAAGGGCTCTTTTTACCTCATCTGTGTTTACTTCGATAATATAGTGCACTTTGTCAGCTAGAGCGAAACAGGTAACCAGGAAACAGACAAGTGGCTAGGGTTGTCATAACTAGGGATGCACCAATACCATTTTTTTAAAGACTGAGTACGAGTACCGACATTTTATTTCTGGTATTCGTTATTTGGTATCGGTGAACTTTTACGAGTACGAGTACATGAGCTTAGTATCGGGCCCGATCCCGATCCCTAATAATAACATAAACATATCTTATGATACTATACTAGCTGACGTTTCACAATACTAATACTGTGCAATGTTTTTGTAATTCATACACACTATAGGAATATTACTACAATTTACATTAATTAGTGAATACTAAAGCATATTACAATATTTTTTATGTGGAAACTAATTACATGTATTTCATCTATACTGCAACAAAATAGTCTAAATGAAAAGTGGGTTACACTTTTTTTAAGGTGTCCGTGTTACAGTGTACTTATACATTTAAGTACTGAGTAATAATAATTAACTACATAGGGTTAGGGTTAGGATGAGGGTGTGGTTTTAGGTTAGTTGCATGTAATTATGCCTAATTTATAATAAATACTATAGTTGTAACGCCCTAGGGCCAGCGCCTCGGGTCGCCACCTGAGGGCGCCTCGTTGTTTAGTGTTTCTGCCTTGTTTTTGTCATGGACTTCATATCCCATCATGCCCTGTGTCTCGTCATTGTCAACCTGTTTCAGCTGTGCCTCATTTCCTGTTTGTCCCTTCATCTGTGTATATATAGCCCTTGTGTTTCAGTTGTCTTTTGTCGATCGTTGTTAGTGTTACTCTGTTCCTCTGTCGTGTTTTCGTATGTCTTTGGTTTGTTTTTGTGATTGATATTAAATGTTTAAAACTGCGTTTGGGTCCGCTCCCTGTCTTCCTGTCTACCAACCGTAACAGAACGATCGACCCTAACATGGATCCAGCAGTGGAATGGCCCCCAGGAGCTCGTCTGCTTATGCTGCGCCAGGACTGTCACTCCCTTGAGGATCATACCCAGGACTTTTTTGATCTCTCCCTTCAAACAGACTTTCCAGATGAGTCGCTCATTGTTTTTTACCGTCGAAGTCTAAATGCACCTCTCTGCACCCAGTTACCCAGTTCTGATCCTCAAGGGAGTTTTTCTAATTACATCCAACAGGTCCTGGCACAGAACAAAGCTCCCTTCACCATGGGTGAGGTTACGGTGGAGGCTTCCCCTAAATATTTTTTTGGGGGGGGCAGTAAGCTGATGGTGGCCAGTCCAGTCATCATGGCCGCCAAGCCAGCGTCTCCAGTCGTCATGGCCGCCAAGCCAGCGTCTCCAGTCGTCATGGCCGCCAAGCCAGCGTCTCCAGTCGTCATGGCCGCCAAGCCAGCGTCTCCAGTCGTCATGGCCGCCAAGCCAGCGTCTCCAGTCGTCATGGCCGCCAAGCCAGCGTCTCCAGTCGTCATGGCCGCCAAGCCAGCGTCTCCAGTCGTCATGGCCGCCAGTCCAGAGCCCGCTGCTCGCAAGATGGCCGCCAGTCCAGAGCCCGCTGCTCGCAAGATGGCCGCCAGTCCAGAGCCCGCTGCTCGCAAGATGGCCGCCAGTCCAGAGCCCGCTGCTCGCAAGATGGCCGCCAGTCCAGAGCCCGCTGCTCGCAAGATGGCCGCCAGTCCAGAGCCCGCTGCTCGCAAGATGGCCGCCAGTCCAGAGCCCGCTGCTCGCAAGATGGCCGCCAGTCCAGAGCCCGCTGCTCGCAAGATGGCCGCCAGTCCAGAGCCCGCTCGCAAGATGGCCGTTTCCAGGTTCAGGGTTTTGATCTCCAGTTTGGAGGACACTCCTCTAGCGTCTGTGCAGTCGGCTGGTCTCTCCAGGGTCCCAAGTCAGGTTGTCCCAGAGGGGTCTGTTCCTGTGGCGCTGTCCCTTGAGGCAGTTCTGCCAATCATGGCTGCAGCCTTAGGGTGTGTCTGGGCTGTGCTCTGCTCTGCTGCTCTGGAGGATGCTTCTGAGCTCCCTGCTGAGTCCAGTCCAGAGTCGGGCGGTGAGTCCAGTCCAGAGTCGGGCGGTGAGTCCAGTCCAGAGTCGGGCGGTGAGTCCAGTCCAGAGTCGGGCGGTGAGTCCAGTCCAGAGTCGGGCGGTGAGTCCAGTCCAGAGTCGGGCGGTGAGTCCAGTCCAGAGTCGGGCGGTGAGTCCAGTCCAGAGTCGGGCGGTGAGTCCAGTCCAGAGTCGGGCGGTGAGTCCAGTCCAGAGTCGGCCGGTGAGTCAGTTCCCGACCTGAGTCAGGCCCGTGGGCCTCCATGGCCGCCTGACCTGCCTCCGCCTCCATGGCCGCCTGACCTGCCTCCGCCTCCATGGCCGCCTGACCTGCCTCCGCCTCCATGGCCGCCTGACCTGCCTCCGCCTCAGCTCCATGGACCTGGCCCTCCGTCCCGCCCCCGGTTCCACCTCCGCTTCACCACCCTCCTGGACTTTATTAAGGGCGTCTGGGATCCGCCCTTAGGGGGGGGGCTATGTAACGCCCTAGGGCCAGCGCCTCGGGTCGCCACCTGAGGGCGCCTCGTTGTTTAGTGTTTCTGCCTTGTTTTTGTCATGGACTTCATATCCCATCATGCCCTGTGTCTCGTCATTGTCAACCTGTTTCAGCTGTGCCTCATTTCCTGTTTGTCCCTTCATCTGTGTATATATAGCCCTTGTGTTTCAGTTGTCTTTTGTCGATCGTTGTTAGTGTTCCTCTGTTCCTCTGTCGTGTTTTCGTATGTCTTTGGTTTGTTTTTGTGATTGATATTAAATGTTTAAAACTGCGTTTGGGTCCGCTCCCTGTCTTCCTGTCAACCAATCGTAACAATAGTAAGTACATGTAACATGTGTAACAAGGGCACATATGGATTTTAAGAGTCATGAAAATAGAGTCACTGAATCATTCACTCAATTTGTTTAAAATAACATATTCATTCAAGACAAAAGCAAGGGACTGTATGAATGGCTCAGTAAATCCTTGATTCTCCTGAATTGTTCAAAGCACCAATTTATTCCAACACCGGTTTCTTGTTCAAAAAAATTCAATAATTGTGCTTTGTTGCATTTTATTAAGTGAAATAGAGTGAAAACAGTTATTTTTGACAACATGTAGTTTACTAACAACCTGTTTTTTTACTCTAACATCAATTACTCTTGCAGTAGTGCTGATATAAGGAAAAACAGCAGCTTGTGTCATACTACATAGCATTTCTACGCAATATTTTGCGTCTTAAAAAGGCATCAAAGACTGGAAGTTCTCCACCTACCCCTCCGTAGTCAAGACCAATTCTTTTGAATTCCATGCCGTAACTATTACCTCTCCATTAAAACTCCACATTGTAGTTATTTATCGCCCCCCAGGTCAACTGGGTGAATTTTTAGAAGAACTAGACATGCTGCTCTCGTCTTTCCCTGAGGACGACTCGCCACTTCTTGTCTTTGGAGACTTCAACATCCACCTGGAGAAGCCTTATGCCTCAAACTTCCACTCTCTGCTTATCTCCTTCATTCTCCAACGTAAATCACGCACCTCTGATCACTGAACCATATCCACCCTTTCCCACATCAACTCTGTCCCGCACTTGTCACTTACGGAACACTGTACTGCTCACTACCTCTTCAGTATTGGTCTGAGCCTCTTCAACTACCTCTTAGTCAACAAACAAAGCCTGCTATCTTTGACACTTTACCAGACCGATAAGCTCTGCATCTTGCACTACATCACATCTACACTGTTGTTTATTTCAATTTGCACTGTAATTTCAATTTGCACTGTTGTTTATTTCAATTGCACTGTTGTTTACCTCATCTGCACGGTGTTTATCTCATCTGCACTGTTGTTTATCTCATCTGCACTGTTGTTCATTTCACTGGTTTGTTGTTCATTTCACTGGTTTGCACATTTATCTCGTTATACTTCCCTGGTTGTAAAGTTGTATTGAGTATATATAGAACTGTATTTATCTGTATTTTTGATATATTTTTTGATATATGTTTATTCTATGTTATCTGTAAGCACCTGGGGTCTGAGAGTAACGCAATTTCAATCCTCCATTTGTATGTACTGTACTTGTGGCAAAATTGACAATAAAGCTGACTTTGACTTGTCCCCACCACAGGTACACATAAGTCAGGTAACCAACTCGATCTCATCTACACACGCAGCTGTGATACAGAGAACACCTTGATTACACCTCTGCATATCTCTGATCACTTTTTCATCACTTTTAACTTAATACTGCATTCCCTTAACTCACCAACCTCTCTGCCAGTCTCATTTAGGCGGAATCTGCGCTCCCTTTCTCCTGCCCATCTTTCATCTGTCATAGAAACCTCCCTTCCATCCTTCACACACTTTGCATCACTTGATGTTAATTCTGCCACAGACACACTTCTCACAACACTAACCTCGTGTCTAGACACTATCTGTCCTCTTTCCCCCCAGTCCCTGGTTGTCCGATATTCTCCTGGAACACCGGGCTAAACTTAGAGTGACTGAAAGGAAATGGCGCAGAACTAAAGACCTTGCTGACCTCTGTAAGTATCACCTCTTAAAGAGGATGATGTCTCTAAACTTCTACTCTCTACTCACCCAACCACCTGCCCGTTAGACCCCATCCCCTCACATCTACTACAAGCCATCTCACCAACAATCCTACCATCGCTCACTCAGATATTCAACACATCTCTTAATACAGGAATTTTCCCCACTGCATTCAAGCAGGCCCGGGTAACCCCGCTGCTTAAGAAACCCACACATGACACTTCCCTACTGGAGAACTATAGACCCATTTCTCTCCTTCCGATCATAGCAAAAGCACTTGAACTGGTTGCTTTCAATCAGGTGTCTACCTTCCTCACTCAAAACAATAGGCTGGACACCAACCAGTCAGGCTTCAAGAGCGGTCACTCAACCGAAACTGCCTTACTAACAGTTACAGAAACCCTAAGGAGGGCAAGAGCTGAGTCCAAATCATCTGTTCTCATTCTCTTAGACCTTTCTGCAGCCTTCGACATGGTTAACCATCACATTCTTCTGTCTGCCCTCTCTTCACTGGGCATCACTGGAACTTCACTCTCCTGGTTTAAATCCTACCTCGCAGATAGGTCCTTCAAGGTAGCTTGGGGAGGTGAAGTGTCCAAATCACACCAACTAGTCACCGGGGTCCCACAAGGATCGGTTCTTGGGCCTCTGCTCTTCTCCATATACACCACATCACTGGGTTCCATCATACAAGCACATGGATTCTCCTACCATTGTTATGCTGATGACACTCAACTTCACCTCTCGTTTCATCCAGATGATTCAACGCTAGCCACACGAGTCTCAGACTGCCTGGCTGACATCTCTTCTTGGATGAAAGATCATCACCTACAACTCAACATGGCCAAGACTGAGCTTCTCGTACTTCCTGCCACCCCGTCAGAACAGCACCAGCTTACTTAAAGATCAGACCGTTCTTAACAGAACATGCAACACAGCTTCTCGTCCAGGCACTTGTCATTTCTAGACTGGATTATTGTAATGCTCTTCTGGCCGGTCTCCCAGCCTGTGCCTTCAAACCTCTGCAAATGATCCAGAATGCTGGTCACACCTCTGCTCATCTCTCTGCACTGGCTCCTAGTAGCGGCACGCATTAAGTTCAAGGCACTGGTGCTTGCTTACAGAACAGCCTTTAACACAGCACCCATCTACCTCAACCCTCTCTTACAGACCTACATCCCCTCCAGAAGTCTGTGGTCTGAAAACGATCGGCGCCTCGTTGTTCCTTCACAGAGAGGCATGAGATCCATCTCAAGGACATTTTCTTTCACCGTTCCCTGCTGGTGGAACGATCTTCCTGTTTCCATCAGGACGGCTGGATCAATTTCACAATTCAAAAAACAGCTGAAGACCCACCTCTTCCGCACTTAACTGTCTAATAATAAAAATAAAAAAACTTTCTACCTCTCTTTTCCTTTTCTAATGTTCTCTATATACTTGCTTATACTATCTTGAGGTTGTATCTGAAACTTTGTATTACTAGCACTTCTCGTGAATATTGCTTACTGAGACGAATCGCTTGCTGTTTTCCTCAATTGTAAGTCGCTTTGGATAAAAGCGTCTGCCAAATGAATAAATGTAAATGTAAATGTAAATGCATCATAGCAAGGCGGTGACACTCAAAATGGCTCTTTTTTTGTGTGTTGAAAAGACCATTAATGCAAACAATTGGGGCTGAGAGCGGTTTGTAGTCGTGACATGCCAAACTAGGCATAAGATAAAAAGTGTAATCATTACAAACGGTTTGTAGAACTGTTTGGTTTAACAGTGGGTAGTGGCTTAAGTGAAATGTTATTGCATAAGCAAACCACTTTTTTTTTTTAGAAAAGGGTAGAAATCTGATTGGAAGGGACAACTTTCCTAGAGGACTGTTTGAGTAAGTTTTAAAAAGGATGTATACCTCCATTCTCTTTATCTCTCTCTCTCTCTCTCTCTCTCTCTCTCTCTCTCTCTCTCTCTCTCTCTAAGCCTGCATTTTCTTTAGCATTGTGCAGCTTCTTTGTCCTTTATGCTATAATTCAGGTCACTCATAAAGCCTTGCCTAACTGCACGTCAATACTAAATGGGCATAATCTTACCAACACAGGATGAACAAAGGGCCTTAGGCTGATATTGTCAGACATTTTATGTCTGACCTCAGAATCATATTGAGACATGATCAATATTGGCATGTGATGAACAGCATACTGTATGTCATTACAGTTGTGCTCAAAAGTTTGCATAAACGCTGTGAAAATAAAGGCATTATTAGACATTATAAGTGAAGACACAGCTGTTATCTTGGCAAAAAATAAGAAGTTGTAAAAGGGTCTAAATAATTATGAGCAATGTGTATTAGAGAGAATCACATTTATTTCTAAATGACATCCCCCTATTTATAATTCTAATTCTCCAATGAAAGGTTAGATTTTTGTAAAATATTTCAAGAAAAGATCCAATTGTTTATTTTCACAGCCTTTCTTGATCATATTTACCTAGGGTATGCAAACTTCTGAGCTCAACTGTATATAAAAACAACATGATTTCTAAGGGCAAACTAAGGGCATGCAGCACACATGCCAGATGAGAAGACAATGGTCTATCAACATTTTGTTGGTATTTAGTTTGACCCACGAAAGAGGTAACACGGTCACCAAGCAGTGCCTTTGTCATTAGATTACAGATGCTATCACTGGCACACAGATTTGCTTTGTTTATAGGAGTAAGGACCTGGTTTTATTCATGCAGTTGTTTCTTTACAATTGAATATGAACTGCCCTGAGAAGCTAATAGGATAAATTCAGTTTGCAAAACCAATTAAAAAAAACTTGTCTAGAGGTTTTTCTAATCTATCTTTAAACGCTTTCTCCATTGATTTCTAGTAATCTTCTCTTTGTTTGTTTCACTCAATGTATGTCACTCGTGCTATTTTTTTTTTATTTACTCTCTCACTCATCCGTAGCTTTATTTCAATTAATATTGTGTAAATTTGTCAGATGCACAGTTGGTCATCAATAACCATGAAAAAGAAGTTAAGCTTCTTTTTCTGTACAATTATCTAGTTGTGTCATGCATTTCAGCACTTAATTTGTGACCTACACACAATTGTTTTATCAGGTCAATAAGCAATTGAGGTTAACCATAAAGAGTGATACCACATAAAAAGAGTTTACCTATAATCCTACATAATGCTATCAAACTATCTACACAATATTTTTTAAGTAAAACTAGTAAGATTTATTTTTGTTTTAGTTGCAGATGTCTGTAGGGTTTGTTATATTCCCATTTTTTTGACAAACTTGCGCACACGAAAGATGCGAAATGTGAAAGGCCCCTAAGTTTATATCATTGCTGAATTCTCAGTTTTGAATTTAATCTGCCGTTATTTGCACATGTTTAAAAAGCGAGATGTGTCATGGTTCTGCCCTTCTCGTCTAGCAAATTTCTAGAGCCTTGTGGGTGGGGCCATAACAGTGCCATGTCTCTGTTTATGTTATGCATGGAAGCGCGTGGCCTGGACGTGGATCGTCTAAGTCACGCCCCCGGTTATTGTTATGATCCTGTCGTCCTTGTTAACTTCTAAATTCATAGTCTTGCAGACAGGGTCATGACAATAACATGTCTTTGTGTGGAGACACATGGCTTTGGCTCGTTCGCCTTTTGCCGTGTTTTTCATTTCGCGTGTCTCAGCCCCGCCCCCTTGGTTCCCATCTCAATCCTCCCTCTAATGTTTTCATGCCATGCACCTGTCCCTATTTAAAGCCTTTGTGTTTGCTGTCCTGGGCTGGTTAGTTTTGTATGCTACCCCGTGTGAGTCTTGTCCTGCCTTTTTATTGTCCTAGTGTTTATATTTTTATTGTCCTAGTGTTTATATTCAAGTTTGTATTTCCTGTTTTGCCCCCTCGCAGGTAGTTTTTGTTCTCTTGTTTTTGTGCCTAGTGTTTCACTTTGTCCTGTTTTTTCTCCATCGTGGACTTTTTATTTAATAAAAGTGTTTTTGTTACCCCTGTACGGCTGTCTGTGACTGGGTCCTCTGTCACCGCCATGACAGAACAAACCAGCCACCCGAGGACCCAGCAGACAGCGGGACACATCCCCAGGGGACCATCCCCATGTGCCAGGGGGACCGGGGGGTTATGGAGTTTGCCGACGAGTTCCTGGACACGGCTGCCGAATGGGAATTCGGTAAGGAGGAACTTGGGTTCATCTTCAACTGCGGAACCCCTCTCTAACCACCAGATGAGGACGCTAGACCCCACCGAGCTTGGACAACATGCTCTGGTTCCTGGCCGACCGTGAGGGGTCCAGGGTCCCAGCCACGCCGGGAGCTCCACCCCCTCTGCCCACCATCCCGGAGGACAGTGTCCTGGCTGTGGCATCTCTGGGGGATTCAGCGCCATCCTCGGATTCCTCCTTCTCAAAGACGGCCACAGCCACCCCTGGACCTTCCCTAACTGCCGGTCCTCCCGTCTATCGACCCCGAAGGAAGAGACTGCGGAAGTCAGCACCGGCACCCACAGCCTCTGTGCCAGTCGATCGGCACATCAAGCCTCTGCGTGGCCGGTCCAGCCACCACCCCAAGCCTCTGCATGGCCGGTCCAGCCACCACTCCAAACCTCTGCCACCGGTACAGCCACCTTTCCCCGCGGCTTCAGCGCCGGATCAGTCGCTTCCTCCCGTTGCGGGAGGGTCTCCTGCCCGCCCTTCACGGGCTCCCCGGACTTGAGCTCCCAGGACTTCCCCTGCTACCCCCAAGACGGTCCCTGTCACACCCTTGCCTGCTCCCCCACGTCCTAGACTCTTTGTTCTTCCGCCTCCCCTCCCGTTAATGTTATTTTTGTTGTGTAACCCCAACCCATGTATTGTCTATTTTGTTTTGCCCCTGATTTGTTCTGTTTTGTGTTTTTACTGTTTGTCCGTGTGCCAGTCTGTTTTGTCTCCCCAGTCGTGTCCCCCTTAAGGGGACGCCACCCTGTCTGCGCCTGGGTCCTCTGTCACCGCCATGACAGAGATGCACACCTCGCATCAGTTCCTTCAATCCATATTTTTTGTTACCTTAACCACTCCTTAAGGCATAGCTGGCCCACTTTAGACCAAGGTATTTGTAAACTATTTGCACTCATAAATAGATCATTTTTTTCAACATCATCAGCCCCCCAGCCCAAATATTAACCTTACAATAAGCCAGATGATGCTGATGCTCTATTTTACGAGGTACGCAAGGTCCCCCACTGTCCAGGATCACGATCACGTTATGCCTGTAACACCCCTGTGTCTGCCCATGTTTGTTTGTGAACTCTTCCCATACCAGACCTTTAACAGACTCAGTTTTCTAAAATCCCCTGCACCTTCCCGCCACTTCCATGATTGTTCCAACACCTGCACATCATCACCGGACACTATATAGTCTTACCTTGTGCACTTCTGTTTTGTCGAGTCTTGTTGTTGCTGCCGTTTGTTTGTTCCCCTTGTGATTTACTTACCCGAGAACTTTTGATGTTTATTTATATTAAATACTCACCTTTTTCATTTACCCCATGGTGTGCTCTCCTGATTGGACCCCTGGCATTACAATGCCATTCGCCTGTGTATTATACTTTCTCTTTTCATGCTGATTCTTCACCCTCCACTTTGAGAACCACTGCTAAAAGTATCATATACATCATATCATATACAACTGTGTAACACCAGCGGTAACATGGAAATGTTCATATTTCCTTGTTTTAGATGATGAAAGAGATGAGTCAGCCTTGTGGACTTAAAAGTCAGGCTAGAGACATAATCTAAGTGCAAAAGGAGCTTGATATAATGGCACAAATGTTCATTGTTAAATTACTATAGAACCCTGCAAAAAACATAATAGAAAAGTGAATGGGTGGGATGTTATCTGACAGATGGGAACCAAGAGAACACCATTAAATCCTATTGGAATAATAAATAAACACTACAAATTATTTTAATGGTTTTCATGGAAATGGTTCATAATGGTAATGGAAACCATTAGATTTCTGGTTTCTATTGTTTTTAGCACGGTGGGTTTATGTAAAACATACTGCAGTATATACAGGGTTTGGGGTTTTCACAAACTGGATCACAAATATGCATTAAAATAAACCTGTGCTTGACCATATACATATAACATCAAAGGCTAATATACCTCTTAACTGGCTGAGTGAATAACAAAACCAGTCTGGTCTCCCTATAGCTGTTATTGGGTGTTAAAGTCTTGCGCTACACATAATAAATCAACATGTTTATAAAACATAAGCAGTCTTTCAAAACACTCTCAATTACATGTAGATGCAGACTGTATGCATGAGTAAGCATGGTGGTGCTCATGGGGGAGGGAACCTAGACTACATCACTGGCCATGTCTATTTGTCTTTTTAAATTTTACCTGCCAAGTCTACACATTCATTTGACTTTGCTTATTATGACAATTGGTGAAGGCATGCAGTTGTTTTTTCCTCTTAGCATGCCTTGAAGCAGAAATATTGCCTCTTTTACAATATTCATTGGAATATTGAGTTTTGCACACTAATGGAGTAACAGCCCTCATGCCTCTAAGCTAAAACCCAAATGCATTCTTTCACAAAAAGTGTATGGCTATACACTCATTCATACAGAGAAAGAAAGGACTGTAGGGTATTTTTTCTTTTTTAGACAAACAAGAAAAAGGCCAGCTGATGTTTCCCTTTATTACAATCCTTGCCCTTCTTTTGCCCCTCTTTGTCCTCATATATTCAGTCTTTTTGCTTTGGTCTTTGCTCTTTTTGGTCCATTTTCATGTAAGCTGGAATATCATGTCTGGTTTATTTGATACCTGTCATTTATTATACTAATATATTAAATCTCTCATAATCTCAGTATATTATATAGCTACCATTATGATACATTATCTTCTCATAAAACAATTTGGTAGGTAAGAGCTTTTGGATGAAATGGTATTTCAGAAGCACATTTCTGGTTCAGATTTGATGCAATTGTCATCAATTCAGTCATATTTTCATTTAAAGCCAATTATAAACTATTAATATTGCTAATATAGTTCTTATGAAAAATTAAATACACAAACTTGTTTAATAGCACTTTGAATATAACAGTATGAATTCCTAATTTCCTTTTTTCTAAAAACTACTTCACTATTAGCTGTATTTGTATGTATTTGCTGTAAAGCTGCTTTGAAACAATGCAAAATTCTGAAAAGTGCTATAGAATAAATTAAAATCTAATTGAATTACTAGTTCCTGTTCACCTCAGAGAAAGGGTTCAAATATTGTGAGAAACAGACAGATGACAGGACTAGAGTAAAGATGATAAGTTCGAATAGAGGATAGGAAAACAAAGACGACAAAGGCCTTCCCACAGAAGTGAGGGGAGAATGTGTGTTTCCGTGAGCAGAAACAGGAGTGTCTGGTCAAAAGGGGCTTCAGGCCTATGCTGACAAATGTAGTTGTATCTGCATATTAAACTAAGAAAAAGTCATTTTAACATCCAAGAAAACTACAGACATCAACTTAAATGTATTGCCCAGTTACATACACTCACGCTCAATATATATTATATATATATTATC
Source organism: Oreonectes daqikongensis (assembly GCA_026939265.1). Taxonomy (NCBI): domain Eukaryota; kingdom Metazoa; phylum Chordata; class Actinopteri; order Cypriniformes; family Nemacheilidae; genus Oreonectes; species Oreonectes daqikongensis. Next base: position 1,603,058 of record JAOTQM010000053.1, on the reverse strand, counting down.
GAGATATTATGTAGAAAAAGACACCCACACACACATGCATCAGAAACTTAATTGCTATGATCCTTTGATTAAAATTAGTGCTGGTAAATGCCCCTGATGGGCTTTTTGAACAAAGAATTAATCAACCAGCTCTCATTTCACAGAGAAGTCATCATCACCTTTGGCCTTTTTGCCATTTTTTACATAGTGTAATGAGAGAGAACAGAAAATGGTGGCAAACAGATGGAATGGAATTGGGAATCGTTACAAGACAGATTCAGTTTCTCACATGCATGCTTCAGCACATGTTCACTAATGACTAAGCCACACTTATTCTTTATTTTCTCTCTGCTTGCTTCATCTTTTTTGCTGTTTGTTTTTTTTAGTTCTGCATGTCTTCCTCCCTTTCTCTCTTCCATACCAAGAGAGACTTGATGTATTGGTTGGGTGACAGGTAAAACAAACACAGGCCCAATCAATGCTGTAAACAGGCCGTAAATAAACATGGATGTCGGCAGCTTTGGAAAGAGAGATGAAGGACAGAGAGAGGCAGAGGAGGAGTTCATTGCTTTATTTTCCATTCTAATATCCCATTTACCTGTCAGTGCAGCCCATAAAATGGTCAGACTTGCTGTGCAGTGGTTTATTTGCAATGAACTGAAACCGGTTTGTGGATTTCCTTACAAAGGCTTATGGTCAAAAAGACCTAAATGAATCATAAGATTGAATATTTGAGTAAAATACCCATTTCACATTTTAAAAGATTACTCTCGAGTACTGATGAGGAATTGAATTGATTATGCCATCATAACATTTAAGGCACTGTGCCACCATACTCTTATGTCCAAATATACCACAAATTAAATTGAACTGATTGATTGACATTAATTGTATAAAGACACAAAATCGCTTCATTCACTCAAAAAGGTCTAGCAAGCTGGAACATCTGTATTGTAAACATCCTCGTGTGTAATAAAATTGTAAAGATTTTGTGAACTCCCATCATTTTGTGCCCCATCACAGCGTCAAGCTACACCTTTGTTATTGTTTTGCGACATGTAGCAGTGAATATTGACCTTTACTAAGTAACTTTCTCATAACTACATTCATTTTTAAGGTTTTTAAGATAATGAAGACACGATTCTGTGCCTTAGTAGATTTTATGAAAATAAATTATTAAAATATACTTAGTATATACTTGGGTTCCTTTTTTAACAAAATTTGACTTAAAATAACATAAAAATCTTTGTTTTTAATATTTTGATAATTTTGCGATTTTAAATGAACAATTTTATTATGTTCAACCCACTTAAATTTGTGAAAATAAAGTTTATTTAATAAAAAATATGTATTTTTTACTTATTTATTACATAAATATTTGTTTGTTGATATAACCAAATCGGCAGTTGAGCTGTAGTTCCCAGCATGCTTTGCATCTGACTGAATTAAGAGATACAAACATTCTAAGTGTTTTTAAGTAAAAATAAAAAATTTGTTGATTTATCTTTGAGTTTTGGTATTATTTTTAAGTTTTGATTTTTTTAATGCTACCATTGTTCAGGAGAGCAGTGCGTGTGCTTTTAGGCTAAAGAAGACACAATGTTAATCTTTTTTTTCAGTGCACTTCAGTCAAGTGACCTTATACCTTTAGTAATGTACTAAAGAAGTTGATACTTAAACTCCATTTTAACTTTCCTTCTATAAAAGCAGCTTTGTTCAGCATGAATTCTTATGCTTATTAGTGCTGGTTTGGTGATGATCTCCCTGGCCTGCTTAGACTTACTGTTTACCAGCAAAATGCTGATGAAACTTCTCATCCAGCATGGTCTTTTTGGTGAATCTGGCTGGTTAAAGAAGCCTTGGAAACCAGCATGCAAAACATAACCAAACCTGGTGACCAGCTTGTCTTATCAGCAAGGTCAGAGATCATTAGCAAACCCAAACAAGAATGAAGAGATGATTTGGATTCATTGTATAGGTTGACGATAGCTGAGTCTTAATCAGAAACTGAAGCTACAGAAGCTGGTGTGAATTTCATCTCCTCCCCTTGGCCTCCAGAGACCTGTGAAATTACCAATCACACAAACCTTCTTTAGGACTCCCAATCAGTGTGCTCATTTTCCCCTCCGCTGGCTCATGCTTCTGTCCTCCTCTCACAGTGCTGATCACAGAGCAGAGGTGGGGCGCAATGAAGGAGTTGCCATAGATGCATATGGTTGCAGATGCAGGATCTGTCAGTTTAAATCTTTATTTCTCACAAACGTGAAGAGTTTGGAAGACAGACTTTGCATCTCATTTCAATAAGACATTTAGCTTTTGCTTGCCTACTGACATAAGCTGAAGCAGTCATTAAGACACTGGATGAACGAATCGGATACTATGTTAAGGAATGTTTCGGACAAGTGGACTGGATCATGTTTTGCGTTTCTTTCAACAACATCGTTGGTAAGTATGACAATGCAGTCTACGAGTTCATCAGTAAGTACACAGCAATTGTTGTGAACAAAACAATTAAAATCTACCCAAACACAGGGCTGCGTTCAGCTCTGAATACAAGGCAACCTGTATTCAGAGACAGTAAAAGCGGCCAAGCGCAAATACAGAGATGAAGTAGAGCATTTCAACTCAGACACCCATAGAATGTGACAAAATTTAGCCAAATTACTGTAGAGCATGGGTTCTCAACCTTTTTGACTCCAAGGCAACCCATTTTTTCCTACAATATTCAAAGGCTCCCACTCAGAAAAACGTACCCAGCAAAACATTTTGGAGCTTAACTGGAAAAATGTTTATGCATTATAAAATTGGCCAAATAATAACAAATATCTTTTTTAAATGTATTTCTATGCATTTCTATGCTCTTTTAGTCTATTTAAATATGTAAGTGTATCTTCACATTTGTAGTTTGCTTCTCTTGATTATTTTGGTCCAGACCAAAAAAGAAAAAAAAAACATTTAGTCCTGTTTTGCTTAGCATTTACACTGCCATTTCAACAGCAAACCTAAATATAGAAACAGCATAAGTATAAAGTCAGAATATGATTGGACAGCTTTTATGATGTATATTTTGATACACTGAACTTACCAGACATCCAAAACGTTGCTTTGTGCAGGGTTATACATGCTCAACGCATGCATGCGCATATTATGGTATTCTTCACGAGTTCAGAAGATCTCACGAAGTGATTAAAGCAGACAAAACAGTGCTAGAAATTCTCACATTACACGTTATTTGATTTTAGTATCATTCATTTTATTTATCTACGAATGTTTCAGAATCTTCTACCTGTACGTAAAATACAAACATGCTCCTGGAGGGCACTTTTTAGCCATAAGTTTGTAAACTGCTCCATGCTTTAGCATTTGAGTGACAATTGTTCCAAGTTTACCTATAAAGAATAACAGAGGAGAAGAATGTATAGGGCTGAATCGTCAAGTCAGGAGATTGTGCTGTCATCTACTGTACAACATGATGCAGCCTATAATCAATGTCACTGTCATCAAGGGGGTGCTTCATGTTTCAGTTATTGACCATTCTCATCTGCCTTCTCCTATAGAAAAGACTACAAAGTGTTGTTTGGAAAAGTCGCTTTTCTAACATTGAATGGTTGTAAGACCAGTTTTATGGCCTTTGTTAATCAAGACATTTTTAAAAATGCTATCTAAAGCAATATACATTTTTTAAGTATGTAGGAAAAATGTGTAATTTATTCAAACACTTGCTGTTTTTCTGTTTGTTGTTAAACTTTTAAAATTAAATGTATTTAATTACATTTTATAAAAACTGCTTTTTATTTGAAAAAAGGATACCAATAGTATAACAACTTTTTAAACCTGGTCCACAAGAGCAGGGCAATACATTGCAGTGAGACTTCAAATCAAATTTATTAGGTTAAGCATATAACATTTAACAGTGTCTGTCTATACATGAACTTATTATCATACATGTCATCAGTAATGAAATGCCCTTGATATTTTACACTTAGTAGTTGCTCTGGCAGAAAACAATATGGACATATTTATTAGGCTAATAAGTTACTAAAATTACAAAGATATGTTGTAAACATTGAAAAAATAGTATTCTTGGAATTTAGAAATAAGTATCTTATTTTTTTAGGCTTTTTTTTGCAGATCAGCTGTATTACAAGCTCAGCTCTTGAATGAATGCCATTTGTTGAAACAGTAGGTGCATTTACATAAAGCATTGTAATCGGTTTAAAAGTCCAACCCGAATGAAAATGATCCATATAAACACCTCAATCGGAATAAAGATGCCCAAACCGAATGAAATTGTAATCGGTTTAAGAAGGGTGGGATAAACCTTTCTTTAAACTGATCAAAAGAAAAATCCTGCCATGTAATACAATGTAAACCGATTACTCTGCATCGACATCATCACGTCGAGAGCTCAAGGGTCGTCAGAAGGCAAAATGGCGGCGCCGGCAGCAAAATCGAGCTGGAGTTTACCGGAAAAAAAACATTTAGCGCAAAATTCCAGCAGTACAACCCGCTCGCACCAGTTCCTTACTATAGACCAGGGGTAGGCAACGTCGGTCCTGGAGTGCCGCTGTCCTGCAGATTTTAGCTCCAACCTTGGAATAAAACTCGCCTGTCTGTAGCTTTGGTAATCCTGAAGACACTGCTGAGCTCGTTCAGGTGTGTTTGATTAGGTTGGAGCTAAAATCTGCAGGACAGCGGCACTCCAGGACCAACGTTGCCTACCCCTGCTATAGACCTTCATCCACAGGCTCCTGCTTTTTGAAGTAGGGAGGGCTAGTACCGAGATGCTAATTCACGATGCACAGTCAGCAAAAATGTCAGCTTCTTGTGATTTTCCTCATACGTTCCAGTCACGCTGTTGCCTTATTAAGAGCAACACTTTACATTAAATTAGTACACATAAGATGATGCAGGACTTGTTGACAGGAATAAAAGCTGGCAAACGGGACATAGGCAAATCTGCGCATGTCACAAAGTCATTACGATTGAACACACCGGTGTTACACCGGCACATGTAAACGCCAGATCGGATTCAATAACATCTCATGTAAATAGTCCACCAAAACTTTCAATCAGAATGATTTTAATCGGAGTGGCAAAAAAGTGTACATGTAAACGTGCCTATTGATACCAGCTGGCCAGATCACTGTTTAACAGCGCGACACAACTAGCGCTTCACAGCTGTGTTTAATTGTGTAAAATAATGCTAACCTATCACAACCGCGAAAACATTTTAGAAGTCATAATAATATACTTTTCTTATTTCTGAAGTTAAACGTTTTTAACCTTCAAAAAGATCAGGGGCTTTTGCCAAAACATAAGTGGCTTAAGCCCCCAAAGCTCCCCCCTCGCAACACCACTGGCATACACGCATGAACCACAAAGCAATGTTATTTCAATGACTTCAAATTTCAATCTAAGTCAAAAAGATGATTTGGAAAAAAAGAAATGTTTGTTCCTAACCACTGATAACCATATGTCTCTAAACCTTCATTCTGTCAGGACCATTACCGTCAAAGATTTAAACAATAGCAATATTCAAGGTGGAATGAAACTGTTCTGGGCAAATTATTTGCCTGTCCATTTACCCTTGCACGAACAAAGCAGGAGTAGTAATATCACCCACATGGGGAACCATAACAAATCCCTTGCACAATATTGATATGAAAAATGTATATACTAAAAGGACATCCTCTGAAAGAGGATCCATACCTGTCAGAAGGAAAAATGAATACAAATCAGGATGCATACAGGATGAAAGTAAAGGTTACCTGATAGATGCAGTCAGATGAGGAGGAGTTGGGGATGGGGTGGGTTTTTTTTTATGTGGTATAACAAAACGCTGTAGAAGAGCTATAAGAAGGCAAATTAAAAAGGAGATCATCTAGTATGTGTTGTTTCACTATTGGTTGACACTGATTAGCTGCACCTGATGACATCAGCTCAGTAAGCTTGACTAACTTGGCCTACCATAACTGACTACACGCTTGATTAGTCGACCACTGCTGTCTAGGGATAATGACTGCAGCTGATGTAGTAAACAGCACCCATCAATATTGGTTTAGCCCCTCTCTAACTGCCATAATGGAGAAAGGGTTGCTACATTAGGACTGGATTTTGGTGGGATAACATAAACAAATGGCCAAAGTGCCATCAAATAAGGCTGCTAGGACAACTGCCAGACACCCCTTACAGGGCAGGATGAAAGACCTCAGTACCAGACTGGGATGAAGGACATTTCCATTGGTCCACAGTAGGGTTCAGGCCACAGCAACTATGAAAGACCTCAGTACCAGACTGGGATGAAGGACATTTCCATTGGTCCACAGTATTTTGCCTTATCACCTTACCACCAAACCCCCTCTACTCTGGTTCAGGCCACAGCAACTATTAACCTCCTCAGAACCTCCAGATGTGACATGTAATAAACTGGCCATGCAGCAGCATTGGCTAAAACAAAGGACAAACATTCTTCCAAACATAAAATGGACACAAAGTCATATCATATTCATTTCATACCTGCTTAGAGTTATATACATTCTCAGTTACTGCTATTTGTTATTCAACTGTTCGCAAAATGTCAGTAAATAACATGTTTGAATGCATGCATGATAGTTTAACGTTTTGCTGTCATGTTCATACTCTATGGGGTGGTTTCCCAGACAGAGATTAGCTTAAAACTGGACTAGGTCTTGGTTTAATTGGTAAATTTAAGTAGTTTTAACAAACATACCTTACTAAAAACATTGCTTGTGTGCATTTTGAGACAACACAGAGGCACTGATGTATTTTGAGATATGTCAGTGCAAGTTGTTTTCAGTTTGGACAGTTCTTTCTTTTAGTCTAGAACTAGTCTAATCCCTGTCCGGGAAACCGTGCCTATATGTTCAGAAGAATGCCAAAGGTATTTTGGAAGTGGTTTGGGAAGTGAAATGTGCATGTGTAAACCATTAAAGTCACATTTTAATGTTATAAGAGTTCACAGAAACTCTTTGTTCTGAGTCTCCTCTTTTGAGAGGCACAACAGATACACCAAAGTTCTCAGTCTTGCTCCAGAAAGGCATAACTGATCGACCAAAGTTCTAAGTTTCCCTCCCCCACCCCTGATTGTTATGTTGTAACAATCAGCTTCATCAGTTGAGTACTCTAATATACATAAAATAATAATATATATAGAGCGGTTAAAACGTGTCTTGTGTGACAGTGTCACACTGTTTTCAGAGAGACAGTAATGTCAATAGCATTTGATCAAGAGAGACAACAACAGCAACAGAGACTGCAACAGAGACTGCAATAGATCAACCAAGTTCCGAGTCTACCGTCCAGTAAGGCAGCAACAAATGTCTGCAACAAAGTTGACCCCAGGAGAGCAAACCTTTACTTCAAGGTACCTTCATCTGCACGTTCCAGATTGTTAAGGACCTTTCTGCGCCAGCTTCCGGGCCTCGTCTGTGTGTTCCAGATTGGTAGGACCCTATGGTGCTTCAGGAGATAAGCATCCCACAGCGCTTCGTGTTCAAGGCTGTTAAATGGAATCTATCTTCCTCCCCACTGCAGCACATCCCAGCTTGATCAGTGGAAGACATACCACCACCGGACTGCTCACGACCACAGAGGAACATAAATATCACTAAGCAAATCTCTTTCCAGAGACCTTGGCATATTAGTGTATTCTATCTGTTTATGTTTTTAGTTGTCTTTGATATTACAGCCGTGGCCAAAACTTTTGAGAATGACACAAATATAAATTTTCACTAAGTCTACTGCTTCAGTGGTTTTTTATGTGTTTGACAGATGTTACTATGGTATATTGAAGTATAATTACAAGCATTTCATAAGTGTCAAAGGCTATTGACAATTACATTAAGTTTATGCAAAGACTCAATATTTGCAGTGTTGACCATTCTTTTTCAAGACCTCTGCAATTCGCCCTGGCATGCTGTCAATCAACTTCTGGGCCACATCCTGACTGATGGCAGCCCATTTTTGCATAATCAAGTTTGTCAGAATTGGTAGGTTTTGTTTGAAGATTGACCAGAAGTTCTCAATGGATTAATGTCTGGGGACTTTCCTGGCCATGGTCCCAAAATGTCAATGTTTTGTTCCCCGAGCCACTTAGTTATCACTTTTGCCTTATGGCAAGGTGCTCGATCATGCTGGAAAAGGCATTGTTCGTCACCAAACTGTTCTTGGATGGTTGGGAGAAGTTGCTCTCGGAGGATGTTTTTGTACCATTCTTTGTTCATGGCTGTGTTCTTAGGCAAAATTGTAAGTGAGCCCACTCCCTTGGCTGAGAAGTATACCCCACACATGAATGGTCTCAGGATGCTTTACTGTTGGCATGACACAGGATTGATGGTAGCGCTCACCTTTCCTTCTCCGGACAAGTTTTTTTCAGAGAACATGACTTTACCCCAGTCCTCAGCAGTCCAATCCCTGTACCTTTTGCAGAATATCAGTATGTCCCTGATGTTTTTTCTAGAGAGAAGTGGCTTCTTTGCTGCCCTTCTTGACACCAGGCCATCCTCCAAAAGTCTTCGCCTCACTGTGCGTGCAGATGCACTCACACCTGCCTGCTGCCATTACTGAGAAAGGTCTGCACTGGTGGTGCCCCGATTTCACAGCTGAATAAAATTTAGCAGACGGTCCTGGCGCTTTCTGGACTTTCTTGGGCACTGAAGCCTTTTTCACAACAGTTGAACCTCTCTCCTTGAAGTTTTTGTGGATCCGATAAATGGTTGATTTAGGTGCAATCTTACTAGCAGCAATAGCCTTGACTGTGAATCCCTTTTTGTGCAATGCAATGATGACTGCACGTGTTTCCTTGCAGGTAACCACCCAGCGGGCATTTCACCATATAATCACCATTGAATCAACGTCATGGGTCAACGTTGAATGATCATTGGATTTTGTTTTGATTTTGAAAATTGAAACAACAGTGAAATCCTGACGTTGTTCTAACATCTTATGTTTCAGCATGGGTGAATTTAGGTATAAACCATCAACGTTAAATTAACGTTGAATTAAGTGTTGATTTTGAAAATTGAATCAACGTTGATATCGCAACATTGTTTTAACATCTTAATTTAAACCTTAAATCAACTACAGATTATTTTCTAGTTTGTAACTGGATCAACATATATGAATACTATAACCATTCTGAATGCAATTATAACAACTATTACAACTGTGCAAAAACATGGTAAACGGCAATTCTGACTGAATTACTGAAAAGTATAGTATAGTATGCAATTGTTAACATTCAACTTGTGCTTAATCACAATATAAAATGATCTCAAACGGCAATTTGAATATGAATGAGAAAAACATTATGGCATGATTCTGAACAAACAAAGGAAACCAGCTATTTGCTCTTTCCATAAAAAAATTTTAAACATAGTTTTAAAAGTGCAGAAAAGACATTGGATGTTCCAAGAATACATGAAAACCCTTTTTAAGATGCCAAAATGAAATAGAAAAACAAACAAATTTTTTAAGAAAATTGTATTCATTTTATTTAGTCTAAAATACAACTAATTTATTTGAAATATATATTTTTAGCAAAAACTTGCTAAACATTTTTTATTGTTTTTTTACGGCCACCACTACCCATCCTTTCTTGTGCATATTTCAAATAATTGGACATAACTTCAACATTTGATTGTGTTGTACTGTTAGTACTGGTGACAGCATCTAAAGGAAAAACAAATCAGAAGTTAAGTCGTCGTCATAATAAATGCTGTACATTTGAGCCCACATATGAATCCTGTGTTATTATTGCCAACTATTTTCCAAGGCTATATTAATAATTTTATTAGTCATAATTTAAAAACAATTACATTTTCTTATTAATGCTAAATCAACAGTAGGGCAGTGTGCGTATAGCACCTATTGTCCATGCCAACTTTGTTTCCTTTCATATTTGCATTGAATCTTACATGGTGATGAAATATAGTGTGAATGGTTGGTGGCAAAAAAAACTGCAGGTATATAATAAAGTTATACCTATAACAAATAATCACGTGATGTTAAGCAAAAAGATTTAAAAGTGGAAAAACAACCCCGGAAGTCCTTACGTTAGCAACACAGTGATTACAGATAACGTTACAATTTGAATTTCGGCGGGAAGCTCGAGACACATTCACTGTATTACACACAGCTCATAAAGTATTGAGATTAGACTAACAAAATGAATAAAACATAGCGAAGTAATGAAGGTAGTAGACCAATAAGTAGCCTATAAAGATCAGTAACGTTAAGTGTTAAAGTCGAATACTGTCGTTAGCATATTAATTACCAAGCACAATATTGTTGTGCATTTGGTTAAATCACTTTATGGATGAAGCAATTACTGTCTTTTAAAAACTGATTTCTTATTTGCTTACCTCATAACTTCGTGTTTTCTTTCCGTGCTAGCCGAGAGCGTTCGTGTGACGTTAGACTGTCTGGCGTTTTTTTCAGTCCTGTTGTTGTTGTGTGAAAAAGTGCATCTAACTTGTTTTATGATAAAAAATATGCTAAAACAATATTCATGTTTAATAATTGATACATTTTAATTTAATTTAAGTGTGGGGTAACCCACAAAAAAACTGTATCAAAACAGGGTCAGTTGTTATTTTTCAAAGTTTTCTAACCTAATGATATAAAGGATATGTCAAGTGTTGTAAGTACCCACATTCATGTAAAATCATCACAGAAAACATTCATACTGTTCAAATTCATTTTTGTATGTTAGACATATTGATTATTGGTGCAGACCTTGCTGAATTTTCAACGTTGATTTATAAGTATTTTATTGACCTCCTACAACCATTTAGCACTAAACATTGTTTCAATGTTAGATAAATGTTGAACCATCAACGTACATAATTTCAACCAAATATCAACGTCGGGTGCCAGCTGGGCAAGAAGAACAATGATTTCAAGAACCACCCTCTTTTCACCCTCTGTGCTGCATTTTTATTTTCTTTCTTGTTTTTATTCTCTTTATATGTGCAAACATTTTTTATCAATTTTATTTCTGTTTATTTGTCTTTTAAATTCAGTCTTTTTATTTGTGATTTTAAATAATTTGCTTTTTAAAGATTTTGTTCTTTTTTGTCTTCAAGCATTTTATGTAAAGCACTTTGAATTACCTTGTGTATGAAATGTGCTATATAAATAAACTTGCCTTGCCTTGCCTTGCCTTTTAAAGCTTCCAGTCTGTTATTCTAAATCAAACCACATGACAGTGATCTCCAGCCTTGTCCTCGTCAACACTCTCACCTGTGAAAATGAGAGAATCACTGACATGATTTCAGCTAGTCCTTTTGTGGCAGGGCTGAAATGGAGGGTAATTGTTTTTTTGGACTAAGTTCATTTTCATGGCGAAGAGGGACTTCGCAATTAATTGCAATTCATCTGATCACTCTTCATAACATTCTGGAGTATATGCAAATTGCCATCATAAAAACTGAGGCAGCAGACTTTGTGAAAATTAATAATTTGTGTCATTCGCAAAACTTTTGGCCACGGCTGTACATAGCTGTTTATAAAATGTGTTACAGAAAGTTCTTTAATTATTTGTTTAACTAGAAATAAGGCCTTCACCTTGTTAGAAACTGAGAACATTCTGCTTTTCATCAGCCACCTGTTATTTGCACTCTACTTTCCAGCTTTACAATCTTTTTAGTACTATTTATTAGTTGTTGGTTTTCTTTTATATCTTTTGTTAATAAATTCTATTTTATTACAACCTGTCTTCCTTGTGTTGATAATACAGTAAAAGGGCTCTACAAGTCAGCTGAATCTCACCAAATCCTTCAAATAAACCGGGTGATATCCTTCCTCCAATTTACAAACTTTTCTTATTGTTTGATCCATTTGGATCATTTTATATTGTTAAGGTGAAATTCCTTATCTGGTGCCACAAAATTACATGGCAGGAGAGGTAATCTGGCCAACACACACAAACACTTGAATTGACCTGTAACCAAAACTTCAGTGGCATAGAGTGATATCCTCACTACATTACTTCATCTGAAGCACCAGAAATATACCGTAAAAAACTGTTTTTCTGTAAAATTACATGGTGTTACAGCCTTTCCCCCTTTGTTGCTATTTTGTTTTGTTTTCTCTTGTAGTGAGATGGCGGGGTAGAGACTCCTTAATGATAGGCGGGTCCACAGCGTTGATGATGGGCTGCACCTGTAACCCTCTATTTAAGGGACCCATGGAGTTTCACTAGCTCTCTCTCATTTTAGTTTTTGAAAGTGGGTGGTTATTTTGTGTTCCCTATTTTGTTTCAACAACTCCACAAACCTAATTCCAAATAAGTTATTTGATCTGTTATTTCTTTTGTTTGTTTTATATTTTGTCCCTAGACAATTTTTAAGTATAAATAAATTTATATGTACTTTATTGAAAGCCAATTTGTTTTGTGTCCTCTTTATGTTGCGTCTTGAGCCAGCCGTAACATAAATTGGGGGCTCGTCCGGGATCAAAACCTGTTTTGGAGTTTGGGTTTATTTTTTTTTAGTGAAGTGTGGAAAAAGGTGTATAGTTATTGGATTATGAGGGGCTCCAGTTAGTTAAAGTGGTCCAGCTGGGTTGCTAGTCAATCCTTCCTACGGGGCACTGTTTGTTTTGTTAGTTTGTTATTTTTGAAGGTATTCCGGGTGGAGATTTAATCTCTGTTGGGGGTACGCTATTCAGGGCCTGGTTTTAACCAGGTGGCATGAAGTTTAGCATTTAAAGTGGCCCCGAGCCTGGTAAGCCTTTGAAGATTAGAGAGGTTAGTTTTAATGTATAGGGTTTACTGGAGCTTGTTCATTAAAATATCTATGCCAGTTGGTGTGGTATTTAGAATCAATGACTAATGTTGGGAACTTATAGGATATTTATTGTTTGTCCGTTGTTGAGAGGGCATTTATCACCCACTTTCTTCAAGATTTGGTAAGTAATTTTATGCCAGTAACTTAAGTAGGAAGCATGATATGTTGTCAGCAGTTTAGGTGTGGACTGTGACTTATGGATTGGTCTTTTGTTGTAGAAGTACCATATTGTTAGCGTGTTACCTATAGAAAGGGTTTTTGTTAAACCTTTTGAATTTGTTCTCCATCAAGGAGGTTATGATTACAAGTTGTTGACTGGTGAAAATTAAATAACCATTAAGTAGCTTTTTGGAAATGCAGCTGTAGAAGTAAAATTCTTTTTGTGAAGTATGCGTGAAAGGGTACAGTGGTGTTTTGTGTAAACTTCTAAATTGGTTACTGGTTTAGGATTCAGCTATGTGAAAGCCTCCATTGTGAAAGAATTTGTGATAGAACCTTCTGAGGAAGCACTAGAGCGGTGTACTAAAGAGCAGCTTTTGTTGGTTGCTGCTCATTATAATGTAGAGTTTACTAGTGGTGATAAAAAACTTAAAGAATCTATGGTTAGGAGTTTGAAGGGTATGTTAGAGGAGAGGGGAGTTTTAGTTGCAAAATTGCCCAATCCAGTTAGTAGTGATAGTGAAGTAAAGCTGAAAGAGATGACCTTAAGAGAGAAAGAGTTAGACCTAGAGGCGGTGAAATATCGTCTAGAATTTGAAAAAATTACTTTGAGAGAAAAGGAATTACAAAAAGAACTTGAGGTTAAGAGAATTGAGGGAGAGGAAAAGGAGCGTGAGCGGGTGTTTTACCTTAAAAAAATGGAGTTAGAGTTAGCAGCTAGGATACCTGAAGGGCAACAACCTGGCTCACCTGTTGTGGGATCCTCGGAGTCTTCCCGAGTGGTAGGGCCCATTTTTGATATTGGTAAACATATTAGGATGGTCCCACCTTTCTCTGAAAAAGAGGTAGAGAGGTATTTCTCCCACTTTGAGAGGGTAGCTACGTCATTGAAGTGGCCAAAGGATGTTTGGACACTGCTTTTGCAGTGTGTGCTTACGTGTAAGGCTCAAAAGGTTTATTCATCACTGAGTTTAGAGCAGAGTACAATGTATGATACAGTTAAAACGTCTATTCTCCATGCTTATGAATTGGTGCCGGAAGCATACCGTCAACGTTTTTGGAATTATACCAAAGGTGATAAGCAGACGTTTGTAGAGTTTGCTAAGGAAAAGGAGAATATGTTTGATAGGTGGTGTGCCTCTAAGCAAGTTGAAACTAAAGAACAGCTTAGAGATTTGTTGCTCTTAGAAGAGTTTAAAAGTTGTGTCCCAGAGGTTTTGGCTACCTATTTAAATGAGCAGAAGGTTTTCAAATTGTTTGATGCAGCAGTTATGGCTGATGAGTTTGTTTTTACCCATAAAGGGCTAACTGGAAACCGTGATTTAAGAAGAAGTTCTTATCAGGGTCGTAGTAAATCAGCAGTGACAGCACCTGATCCTGCTGCAATTACATCTAGTAAGGTGAATGCTGTTTCGGCTAAGGCAAATTTTATTTTTGTTTTTATTGTAAGAAGCCAGGCCATAAGATATCAGAGTGTTTTGTACTGAGTAAGAAGACCAAATCTCCCAAGCCAGTGAGATTGACTGCTGTCTCCACTTTTCCTGTGCAAAAAAGTTAAATGTGTTGTGAGCTTCAACCTTTGAAATGTGAAAATTTGAGTGGTAATGATTATCTAACAGATTATGCTACTTTCCTTACCACTGGAGTTGTGTCTGTACCAGGACAAGAGGAGGGTGTTCCCGTGAGTATCCTTAGAGATACAGGAGCCTCACAGTCGTTACTACTTGAGGGAGTGTTATCTCTCTCTGACCAGACCGTGACAGGAACACAAGTGCTGGTAAGAGAAGTTGAGATGGGTGGTGCTGTTGTTCCTTTGCACAGCATTCAGATTAAGTCACCTTTAGTGTCTGGCCAGGTAGTGGTAGGGGTGTGACCTTATTTACCAATTGAAGGGGTTTCATTCATATTAGGCAATGATCTGGCTGGTGTTATGGTACACCTAATCCTCAGATTACTGAGGAGCCGGTGTTAAGTGGGATCTCTGATCTGTCACAATCTTTTCTGATGTTTTTCCAGTGTGTGCTGTGACTCGTGCTATGTCAAAACAATCTTTTAAATCTACAGATAAAAGTTGTTCAGATTTTAATTTAATCTGCAAGATACCTTTTTGAGAGAGTTGGATGGGAAGGAAGGAGATAAAGATGTGTCTGTTAAATCTTCAATATTAACAGGTAAAGATGAGCTAAAAACATTGAAGGAAATGCCTCCTAAAGACTTTTTGATATCTAGAGACCAGCTCATTTTAGAGCAGAGTAAAGACTCTTCTTTATCTTCTCTGGTGGAGGAAGTGAATACTGAACAAGAGGTAAATGAGCTTTCATCCGGTTATTTTCAAAAAGAGGGAGTTCTAATGCGAAAATGGCGCCCCAAATCGTTATCTGAACAAGATGAGTGGAGCAATGTCTTTCAGATTGTGGTACCGCAAGTTTTTCGTAAAGAGATTCTCCAACTAGCACATGATTGTAGTATGGCAGGACATTTTGGTGTGAATAAGACATACCATCGCATATTGAACGATTTTTACTGGCCTGGTCTAAAGAAGGATGTAGTAGCTTATTGCCAGACCTGTCATGTTTGCCAGGAAGCTGGTAAACTAAACCAGAGTATACCTGTTGCTCCTTTGTATCCTATTCCCGCGTTGGAGGAGCCATTTGGTAGAGTTTTAGTGGATTGTGTGGGCCCGTTACCTAAAACCAAACGTGGCAATCAATATTTATTGACTGTTATGTGTACTTCCACTCGCTTTCCTGAGGCTATTCCTTTAAGGAAGATAACAGCTCCTGTTGTAGTGCAGGCCTTGATGAAGTTTTTTTCAATATTTGGGCTCGCGAAAACCGTTCAGTCGGATCAAGGGTCCAATTTTATGTCTAGGGTCTTCAAACAGGTGCTGGATCAGTTAGGAATTTCACATTGTTATTCTAGCGCTTTTCATCCGGAGTCCCAAGGGGCTCTGGAGAGGTTTCATCAAACTTTGAAAACAATGTTAAAAACCTACTGTCTTGAGTTTCATAAGGACTGGGATGAAGGAGTACATCTCATGCTGTTTGCAGCAAGAGAGGCTGTGCAGGACTCTCTGGGGTTTAGTCCTTCTCAATTGGTCTTTGGACATGAGGTCCGTGGTCCTTTGAAATTGTTAAAGGAGAAGTGGCTGGCTGAAACAGATTCTGCCAATTTACTGGACTATGTTAGTCATTTTCGGTTTCGGCTTAGTAAAGCTTGTGAAATTGCACAGTCTAACCTGGCTAGCTTGCAGAAAAAGATGACGGCTTGGTATGATAAGCGGGCTAAAAGGCGAACTTTTTTAGTAGGAGATCAAGTGTTGGCTTTGATTCCTATCCATGGGTCCTCATTGTAGGCACGTTTTTCAGGGCGTAAGGTTGGTGATCTGGACTATGTCATTTCTACTCCGGACAGGTGAAAGAAAAGTCGACTCTGCCATATTAATATGCTGAAGGAGTATTTTGTTAGAGGGGGAACTTCTGATGATTTAACCAAGAATGTGGTGGTGTTACCTTGTGCCTCAATCATTTCTAAAGAAATTAGTGAAGTGGTGATTCCTGCATCTCGGTTGAATAATTCAGAGGTTCTTTCTAATCTGAGTACTTATTTAAGTTATTTTCCTCAGACTGAAAGGTCTGTTCTCGAAGAGCTGATTAGCTCTTATGCTCCATTGTTTCCAGATGTGCCTAACCAAACTAATCTTATTGTGCATGATATTGATGTTTCAGGTGCTGTCCCTGTGAAGCATCATCCATATCGGGTTGGTCCTGAGAAACGTGCCATGTTGAGTAAGGAGGTGAAGTATATGATTGAGAACGGATTTGCGGTACCAAGCCAAAGTGCTTGGAGTTCTCTGTGCATTTTGGTTCCAAAGTCTGATGGTTCTATGAGGTTTTGTACTGATTTCGAAAGGTTAAGGCTTTAACCAAAGTAGATTCTTATCCTTTACCCCGATTGGATGATTGCATTGACCGTGTGGGACCGGCCAGGTATGTAACCAAGTTAGATCTTTTGAAAGGTTACTGGCAGGTTCCCCTTTCTGACAGGTCCAAAGAAATTTCGGCATTCGTGACACTCGATGGGTTATGGGAATATCGGGTTATGGCTTTTGGGATGCAAAATGCTGCCTCTACCTTTCAAAGACTAGTTAACAAGGTGATATCAGGGTTAGATAATTGTGAAGCATATTTGGACGATATCGTTGTGTATAGTCAGGATTGGAGTAGTCATGTGGCTCAGCTTAAGGCATTGTTGGACCGTTTGTTGACTGCTAACCTGACTGTTAACTTAGCCAAATGTGAGTTTGCCAAAGCTACCATTACCTATTTGGGTAAGGTTGTGGGGCAAGGTCAGGTTCGAACCGTTAGCGCTAAAGTTGGAGCTATAGACCGATTCCCTGTTCCTCAATCTCGTAAAGAGCTAAGGAGATTTTTAGGAATGACTGGGTATTATCGTGCTTTTTGCCCCAATTTTGCTAGCGTGGTTGTCAACAGGCATTTGATAATGCCAAGGCCTTGCTGGTAAATGCTCCTATTTTGGCCGCACCAAAATTTGAGAATCCGTTTAGTATAGCAGTAGATGCAAGTAAACATGGAGCAGGAGCCATCCTTTTTCAGGATGATGATCGTGGAATTGAACATCCAGTTTGTTTCTTTTCTAAAAAGTTTAATTCTCATCAAAGAAACTATTCTGTAATCGAGGAGGCGGCGTTGGCTTTAATTTTGGCCATTCAACATTTTGAGGTTTATTTGAGTAGTGGTAAGTCAATTAAAGTGTTGACTGATCATAATCCTTTAGTTTTTTTGCAGTGCAGTTGTAATAGTAACCAACGCTTAATGAGATGGAGTCTGTTTCTGCAGTCTTACCCTCTGCAGATTCATTATATTAAAGGAAAGGAGAATGTTTTGGCTGATGCACTATCCCGTGTGTAAAATGTGTTATTCTCATGCCCTTTTGATGAATTCATAGACATGGGCCTTTTGGGGGTTATTGATTTTCATTTATAAGTGGTTTTGAGGATGTTTATGAATTTTTTTATGTTTGATGATGTTTAATAATTAAGATTATTAATGTTTTGTGGGTGGAGGTGTTACAGCCTTTTCCCCTTTGTTGCTATTTTGTTTTGTTTTCTCTTGTAGTGAGATGGCGGGGTAGAGACTCCTTAATGATGGGCGGGTCCACAGCGTTGATGATGGGCTGCACCTATAACCATCTATTTAAGGGACCCATGGAGTTTCACTAGCTCTCTCTCATTTTAGTTTTGATTTTGTTTGAAAGTGGGTGGTTATTTTGTGTTCCCTATTTTGTTTCAACAACTCCACAAACCTAATTCCAAATAAGTTATTTGATCTGTTATTTCTTTTGTTTGTTAAAATCTACAGTATTTGGCCATGTTTCTTTAGAATGATTCTGGACACATTCTTATTATAAATTATATAAGGAATTCAGTTTACAAAGTAATAAGAAACACTTCTGTTGCAAAAGCTTCCAACTCCAGCAACTTGCCACGGTGACAAGAGTCCCCATGAGTTGGTGTGCATTCAACATGGCCACATGGCCGCACGCACACACACACACAATCCATCCTCTTGAGAAACTAACATATTAAGAAATGGATCAGATTTCAACAAACCCCCTTTACAACAAACAAAAGTTTGAGCAGGGTCGTCATTTAAATTGACTAGACCAGGTACAAAAGTATAGGGGTGGGCACCTACCTGAAGTCTGCCACACTTGGTTCATATGCAGACTTCACAAGTAAAGATAAGACTCACTCCTAGCAATTTCTGAATGAGAAGCTCCTGCACAGCACAAACACAGCTTTCATAGGTGGCGTTATTAATGTAGTCACCTTACACAGTGCACCCAGAGAAAATCATAGCCTAAACAGAGCACATCACTAATCTGAAAACTCCCATAGCTCAAACTCCTTTAGTGCACTCATGTTTATCTTCACTCACTCCTCACATCACACTAATTCACTTCCTTCCATCACCTCTTAACTCCTTTCACTTACTGCCTTGCTGTATGGTCATTGAAGTTTTTATCTTGACAACACAAGCTCTGCAAATACTGTAGATTTTAAATTCCCACATTTGTGGTCGGGCAAATAGAAGGACGTTTCTCATAAAAAATTACCTCTTTTTTTCACACCCCTTTAATTGCTCGCTTTTTCCGTTCTTTATTCTCTTCTATTTAACCTTGTCATATAGTTGCCCTTGCCCATCTATTTTCCTTTCACCACTGTATTATCAGCTCATTTCAAATTACCTTCATTTTTTAATAAACCGCACAGTGCCCTGCAGATGAGATAAATTGGGGGTGCTCGTAATGATGGTAGAATGAGTCAAAGAGAAAGAAAAGCTGTGAATGAGAGATAACTCATTATTTCCCGAATGAGACATGAAGTATTCCATTATACTGTCTTCTTTCTTCTCACGAAACTCTCAGCATTTCACCTCCACCTCTATGACATGTTAAGCACACACTGTGGTCTTCACATTCAGGGGTCTCATGAGATCACCTGTCTTTCTTTCTAAATGGTTTCTTCTAAAGAATGAGTCTGCTTAAAAATCTCCACTTTACGCTATAACATTTGCTTTTCATGGCAAAGGGAGAATAATCCTTTCTACATCATTCTTAGAAAACATGCTACTTGTGCTGTATGTCCCAATGACTTAATATAACAGAATGGGTCATTCTCACAAAACTCTTTGAAACATTATGGCAGTAATTCTTTTGAATAATAAACATAATTCAGTACCACAAGAAATGATTGATATAGATAACTGGGTTCTCTACCATAGAGAGAAAGAATACTTTTAACATATTAATGAATTATTTTAGGTTTTTATCGCATTTTTTCTGCTGAAAATCTTTTTACAGTAATGTGTTCAGTTATGTGTGAGTTCATGATATGTTGAAAAAAAAGGGAAAAATGGAGAGGAAAAAATCACCTTTGTTTTCCAAAACCAACAAAAAACTTTGTTGTTTTCCAACAAAGACAATGTAAATATGTGACTTGAAGGTAGGTAAACAATGACTAAACTTTCATTTGTGGATAAACTCATTCTAAATCTGGATTTATCATGCAGTAAAATAGAGTAAATAAAGAAAAACAGGAGAATGGATTAATGTCGGATGGAGTGATAATTAGAATGCTGGCCGTAGATTCGAATGGCATAGATTAGATGAAATAGCTTGACAGGGTTAGATCACTGAAATGAACCAGAAATGAAAGAATGAGTGAGCTTAGAGGGGTCAGGGTGAAAACAGAGATGTGAGATGAGAGGATAGGAACGAAAGATGGAACCAGTGAAACAGAGGTTAATGGAATTGAAGAATAGTGGGGGAAGGGGTATTTTGAGGGCAGAGGGGGATGTGTTGGGGGTTGGATAATGGCACGCTGAAACTGAAAATTGCTTTTTTTCCTGGCCATCACTGAATCAATGCACCCAATGCTCAAACTGAAAGCCACAGCCACTCACAGCTGTGTGTAGTATGTGTGCTGGCTGAGAAGCTCAAGACATCAATAGGCTAAGTTCCCCAGTTTTCTTTATCCTCTCTAGACAACTTGTATTTCATACTATGCCGTAGCATTTGTTCTTGTAGCTTGCTGGTGTCCTGCATGTTTTAAACGGTCAACATTACTTTAATAAACTGTGTCAATAACTTACTGTAGATTTATCTTTCAATTATGTTTTACATAAACTTAACAAGTTTTTTGTATTTTATTTAATAAAACAAGACTACATTTCTTTTCGTAATTACAAACAACCAAGGAGGACTTCCATCAGACTGCAATGTGAAACGTGAAGGCCCTGACAGATTCAGCTTCTCACAGATTCTCTCAAGTTAATTTAAATGGTTGTTTTAATGCATTAGCATTTAACCCCATTACATTAAAGGCAAAAAAACAGATCTAATGGCCTCCACTTCCAACTGAGATTTTCTCTTTTCACTCAGTGTGCACCTGGCCCCTCATTAAATGTCAGTTTTAGGATCTTTTACGATGCGTCCCAAATTGAACACTTATGTACTATTCTACACAAGTTTGTAGTATAGTATGAGAAGAAGTGCACTTTAAGTATTTGAAGTGTGGAATGCTGGACACACACTCAGTGGTTGCTTATGTATGTCATTTGGGACACAACACATAAAGAGTATAAAGTTTATATAGTGAAAAAACATTACAAATTACAGCTGAAATCCCATACCTGATGTTTCAGAATCCTTATGGCCATACATGGCAGGCAAAAAAGGCATTTTTGTGCATACTGGTCGGTTTTCAGGTTTTGGTATATTTTGCTTCTATAACGTGTCTTCTTTAACAGTGATACTATAAAAATGACAAAGATCACAATAAAATGTAATGTTTTGCTACTTCTATTTTCTTTTTGTCCCCATCTAATTGCGCATTTTTAGCAGCTGTTTTCTCAAAATGAGTTTTTTTTCAACTTTCTGAACCAAAAATGTCAACTTGTGTAGCACTTTCCTATAAGCCATACTTTCCATATTCATTCTTAGTTATATTCTGCAGGTTATTACAGAAGGATTTATTAAAACAATGTTTTAGCTGATTTACATACCATTTTGGGTAAAAAATAAGGTGATCATTTCATTTTATTTATGTGTTCATAGTATTTCCATATTTTTCAATAACAAAAATTATATAATCTGAAATCTGTTCTTTAAAAATGTGTAATACTGATATGTTGTTAAAATTAAACAAATATTACAAGTGTAACTGTTTTCAGTGTCTAGATTTTAGCATTTTAAATATATGTAAATATGTGCATATTTCATGAGATATCATCTCATTTGCATATCAAAACATGTTTTGTCAGATGCAATGCAAAAAATAATAAAATAATGTATTTAATTTATTGGTAAAATTTAAAGTTAATGTTTAAATAAAAAAACTTCCTATTCACCTGCAGTGTCTCCCCTTAAGAGTGAGATTAATAAAAATGTTCTTTTGTTCAAACGTATGATTTTATGACTGTAAAATAAGCTGCACAGTAGAGCATTGCAAGAGCAGGAAACTGTAATGTGTGTGCGGGTGTATACATTGTAGCAGAGATAGATGTCTCAGATCCACTCCCAGATGTTGACTGTTGCAATATTAAAGTATCTTGTGTAAATGTCACTGAGCGTGGTAAAAGAGAGCGAGAAGAGGAACAGAGTGGGAGTGAATGAGTGAGAGGAATACAGAGGCAGGTGAGATAGATGGTTATGTTCACAATGGAATACTAATGTACTGCTGACTGCATGCTGTGCAGTATATACTGGATTATGCATATCTAAAAGCATTTGTAGTATGTGAAAGTATGCAGGAACCAATAGGAAATAATAAACATGCTAAATTATTGTCACATAATCACATTTTATTTGCATTTATTGAACTCAATTCAGCAAACAGTATTTTTCTATTTTGGTTAAGATGTCCTTAATTTTGACAGTCCAGTCAAACAATGAGTAACAAAATAGATGTTCATAGTGAACATGAAGAAAACATTTTACCGTATAGGCGTTAAAAAAAAAGCTGTTATAAAGCTAATTGCATTTTGATGAAGACAGACAATTTTTTTTGTATAATATTGTAACACACAATACACAAGAAGCTACATTTAAGTTGTAACAGTAAATAAGGTCAATAAAAAATTGTGTTGTTCCTGGTTAATTCATCACCATAGAAAAGAAACTTAAATAAGTTGTTTCACATTGAGGGATACAATGCAAAATCATCCAGGTATTCCATACAAACTAAAAATCTGTATACTGTAAAGTACAGACCATAGATTAAATAAGATAACATGGCCAAGCTACTCAGCCTTAGTCTCAGTCTTTATTTGTACACCTATTTAGAAAAAAAAAGAAGCTAATGGGAAGGATAAAGAAACTTGAACTGTGAACAAACCTGTGCCTCTTGTGCCTGTGTAACAGCTGGTTTATGTAGCTGTAAGAGTTCGGGGCAGACGGAAGAGCACACCACGGGAGTTGACGGTAAAAAGGGGATTTATTCAAAAAGCAAGTAATCCAAAAACAGGTAACACAAAAATAGGTAAGTAATCCAAAAAAACAGGCATCTCAAAAAAAGCAAATAAGTAATCCAAAACAGGTATTTCCAAAAAGGTAAGTAATTTAAAACAGGTATTTCCAAAAGCAGGTAAGTAATCCAAAACAGGTAACTCTAAAAAGCAGGTAAGTATAATCCAACAGGTAAGTACTGTATAAAAAGCAGGTATAGAAACGAAACACGGAACAATATGCCCCCGATCAACAAACATTACAACAATACCGTAAAACACAGAAAAACACATGGGGCAGGATGAGTGTGTTACAGTACGCCCCTCTCCCTGAGGCGCATCCTGGGGATGCTGAGGTGCGTCAGGATCAAGATCTGAGGGGACTGGCTCCGGATCGGGATCTGAGGGGACTGGCTTCGGATCGAGCTCGAAGGAAGTAGGCTCAGGCACAGGAGCTACGGGACTCTCGGGCAGCCCGGGGGCCTGGGCAGGGGTTGGCCCGGAGGCGAGCTCGGAGAAGGACACAGGGGAACTAAAACTGAGACGGGACCCGGGGAAACTAAAGTCTGGACTGACTCAGAGGTCGGGGAACTCCCTTGAGGTGGCCTGGCAGACTTGGAAGGCTGGGCTGGCACGGCAGACTTGGAAGCGCGCCCTGGGGAGGTATACGACTCTGGAACGGGATTCAGGGGATCCGACTTCAGGGGATCCGACTCTGGAACGGGATTCAGAGGATCCCACTTCAGGGGATTTGACGGGGGAACGGGATTCAGGGGATCCCCCAGTATAACCTGAGCCAACAGGGGGAGCTCAGGTGCCGAAAACCATTGCGGCTCTGGTTCGCTTGAGCGTCGGGCGCAGGCAACGGGGTTTTGCGGAGGAATGGGGCATGGAGCTTGGGTGAGTGAGAACGACCCCTCCGCATCTGATCGGTATTGGATGAATATCCCCCACACCTCTACCAGTCTCCCCGACATGGTAGAAAGAACCCGCAACTTAGAGAACCCGCAACTTGGAGGACCCGATTAATAAAGTCCTCCAGCCTGGACTCAACCATGTCGGGGAGCAAAAGGAGGGCGAGTAGATCGTCATCCAAATCGATCCGAAATGCGTGGTTGAGGAAGCTGTCGTCACTCGCTCACATGCCTCGAAGAATTCCTCCGCATAGTCCTCCAGAGACCTCCCGTCTTGCCGGATGGACATGAGGTTCGACTCTGGAGGAGTGAGGGTGGTGGTCTCCTGTGACGCGGTCATAGTGGTAGGTCCAGTATACTGTAAGAGTTCGGGGCAGACGGAAGAGCACACCACGGGAGTTGACGGTAAAAAAGAGGGTTTATTCAAAAAGCAAGTAATCCAAAAACAGGTAACACAAAAATAGGTAAGTAATCCAAAATAGGTATTTCCAAAAGCAGGTATGTAATTCAAAACAGGTATTTCCAAAATCAGGTAAGTAATCCAAAACAGGTATTTCCAAAAAGGTAAGTAATAATGCAGAGGATTCTGGGTGATGTAGTCTTTTCAAAATAAAGGTCCAGAAACACAGAAAAACACACGGGGCAGGATGAGAGTGTTACAGTAGCATTTAAAAAGCCATCCTCCTAGGTATATTAACATTGCTTTTTTCCAAAAACAGATGTTTTTTTTATCTTGGACATACTTGATAAGCATGAAATCTTAAAAGTCTGCTGCCTTTTTAAAGATGCTCTGCTAAGGTAAAGATACTTAGCATGATGACCACTCTGATTATCAGGCATGCTTGAACATACCTTTCACATAATGGATGTATAATATACAATAAGTAATCTATTCTTAGTATCCCACACACAACTGATCTAAATCAACATACATTCTCTTCTGCTTAAAAATCCAGCAACACACATCTTAAGATGGTATAGTAGCTGGTTAAATGTGGTTTAGCAGGTAATTTGCGTATTACCTTTAATAGCTCAGCAAGCTCTAAGATTGTCTACATGATTAATCACCTAACAGTGAGTCCAAGGTTAACATTGTAGACCTTGAAACAAATCAGCTTTTACGTTCCATGTAATCAGTTTCATACTTAGTCTTTAAACTGTGTTTTGTTAAGCTTATTTTTTCAACCTATTAATTGAAATACATAATTGAATAATGTGACACAAATGCACTTCCACCCTATTCCGTTACATTTTGAACACTTTTCTGTTAAAAATACAAATAAATAAATCACACTTTTACCCTGGCATAAAGATGAGATGGCCTCTATAATGAAAGATAAAACACATATATTTGCTGTCTATGTTGAACACTAGTTTAAAATGCTATATCTTTGCAACTCTAGGTTGACTTTCAGTGCCAGTAAGCAAACACACTGGCAACAATCTGAACCTCATAGCAATTAATAATACACTAAAAACTACACAGAGAATCGTACCAACCGCATCTGCAGTAATGCCCTGGCAATCATTCATGACAAACTCACATTACGCAGCAAGCTGTGCACAGGCAAAACATTCACTGGTCACCGGTGCCTGATGGGCAATAGTGCTGTTCTCATATTTGTCTTTTCAATAATGAAACGTTTTCGGAAAGGAGAGATGAAAAATTTATGCAGAAATCTGCGGATATGCCATGAACACGAGCTCAATGCTCTAACCAACACTAGTGGGGTCACACTTACTCGCCAAGAGTTCAATAATTCAAAAGCACTTGTGAGAGAAGATACTAAGCCTGAAAGTGTGAGACACTTTAACTTTGTACAGGTCAAACATACAGGTCACTTTCATTCACTATTGGCACTGATGTGAAGCCATTTGTGTGTCTGTTTATGTTGGTCCATAAAGGTTTGGTTATATTTTAAAGTGCCACATTTTAAAAAATGTTTACAGATATAGTAAATAATTTCAAAAACTAACTTAAATTAGTACTTTCTTTAAAAAGACACACCAATCAGGCAAAATATATTTTGCGTTACATCTAGTCATGGCAATTTCTGTGAGGCTATAGGTTTGTAGAAAGGGTATAATATAAAAATCATTATCTAATAAAAACAATTGTTGCTAGAGGACATCCTCGCTAAATCTCTCTTATTTTAAGAATCCTCTCTGAAACAATAAGTAGAGTGTGTTCATAGTCGACACTAAGACCTTGGGTCACAGCCAGAAGGGGCCAATTATAATTGATGGAATCTATTTGATTTACTGTTCCATTCATATCCATTTGTGTCATGCTCGATATATTACAATTTCCTATGCAAATGATCCGCTTACACATCATTTTGATTAATGGCGCGTTGACAGTCGCATTAGGGCCATTTTACCCGTTGTGTGCAGTGTACAGCCGGCTGCCGAGAGGCAACAGAAGTCGCACTGACATCTGGTGCGCTTTACTGGGTAGTACAAGACCTAAATAACATGTTGCCCCTGTGCATTACATCATGTCACATCTGAAAGAGAATTGTTTTATGACTTAAAAAAAGAAAAACAACTAACAAAAGACTAATGTGTGCACCAACCTTGTATGCTGTCAACGACCACTAAAGAAAACATTATGAAAAAGATGGTTTAAGTTTGGTTGAATTATAGCTTAACCATTAAATAAAAAATTAATTACAATTTGTTTTACTACAATAATCTTAATATATAAACTATGGTTAAATTTACCATGGTTTAATTATAGTAAACATTTGGTTTTATTTTGTTGTAAAAATTAAAAAAATGGTAACATTACAAAATGTGACCCTGGACAACAAAACCTTATCTTATGAGTCGAAATTGAGACTTTTACATCATCTGAAAGCTGAATAAAGCTTTTCATTGATATTTGTTAGGATACAATAAGCAAGAGCTTTTCAGCATTTTTTAAAATGTCAATTAAATCAATAATTGATTTAAGAAAAGTATTAGATGCTGAAATGAACATTAATACAAATTAATAAATAGTTTAGAAATATAGTTCATTGCTAGCTCATGTTAGCTAATGCATTAGCTACGGTAAACAAATACAAACAAACTTATTGTTACAGAACATTGTGTGAAATGCACCCCAAGTCCCTTTGAATAAAAGCATTCTCTTTAAAAAAAGTCTGATTGTAGTCAACTGAACTTAATTTAGTAAGTTAATCCAATTGATTTGTCCAATCTATTTGATTTGACTTAATTATGTAAGTTATCTCAACGTTTGGGAGTCAGTACAACTCAAAAAATCCTATGCAAAAAAGAAACCTAAAAAGATGAGTTGAGATTTTTTTACAGTGTGCAATGCAAAAATGTCCAAGTGCTGTGGTTGTGCTTTAGTACACTACAAAACACGTGAGTAAAAAATGGTAATGTTAATACTGTACTGTATATCATGGTACTAAATAAAATATTTGTGTACTATAGTTTTACAGGTACTCAATTTTTGCGTACAGCCGGAGGTACTCAAAAAACAAATGTTTGCTAGTGCGCACTAAAACAATTTCATTTTTACCTTATCATAGATTTTCCCCTTCTATTCTATTCTAAAGTTAAAACACAGCACAAAGAAATAGATTTTAATAGATTCCAAAAACCACATTAAGCACCTCTATGCAGCATTAAAGGCATAGAAGCAACTAAATATAAAACTATTAAAAAAAACACAAATATCAAATAGGTGTGGTACAATGTTATATTTTCTGCTTTGGATTCAACAATGTTCTCAATGCAAAACAAGGCATACCTTACATCATCTTATAAGAATTATAACATCTTCTTACAGTTCATTTCAGACCCCAAATTCTTTTTCTTGAAAACGTTTTCGCAGAGACAGAACCCTTAAAGGTTTAAAAAAAGAAGAAAAAAGAAAACATCAAAACATGCAAATCAGAACCCTTAACATAACATACACAGAAAGACCAAGTAATAAAAAGAGACAGGTTTACTCAACCTCAAACTGTAGACGTAAAATCTATTAAAACATTTCTCAATCAAAAAATTTACATTTCTTTAACTTCCACGAAAATATGATGCAGTGCACAAGACAACTTGTTACTACTGACATATTCATTTGCCGCAAAAAAGAAAACCAGTCAAACACTAAATAAATGTAGCAGAAAGTCATAACACTGTGAAACAATCACTATTTTAAAGCTATAGAGAGCAAATACAAATAAATACGTTTTTGTTAAGCCAATAATAAGCTGACATGACAAAACTTGTGCGACAGAATTAACAGGATTTGAATTTACAGAAACTTAAAATGATTGTGTAAAATCTGTGTTCCTTATAAAATCGTCCATTAATATCCCTAAACTCAAAATCATTTTAATCATATGGCTGGAATAATAGTGCCAATCACATCTGCAAGATACTTTGATCACAGACGGCGAGCAAAATGACACCTTTTGCACAAAATCAAACAATGTGTCTCATTGTGCATAATTTGTTCCAGTCTTTTCACAAATAGTTTCAAAGAAACGCATTGCTTGTGCACAAAAAAGTAAAAAAAACAACAAAGAATAGTGTGTCTGTATTATATGTGCAAGTAATGCTGAAAACATTTTCAAACACACAATATTATACTTCACTAACTGATTATTTTGGCACAGAGACTTATGAATGCTATATTATTTCAACAAAACATTGCCAAACAATCAATTTGACTGTTAAATTGTTACCTGCCAGCTACACACCTTTTAAACGGAAAGTGCTGTTTATTTAAAAATGCTGGCGGTACAACTCTACATCTGCTCAAATCCTGATAAAACCGTCAGGTCACTCACAGTCTGAATCCTAATTGTTGCTTGGTTGTTTCACACAGCACATACAGCAGAACGACTAAAATATCTGAATGCTTATACAACACACCTCTAAAAAAAACTATATTGAGGCTACAGACTGAAAATGGTTCAAGAATTACAATTTTCACCTTTGCAGATCATTCCAAACTCGTATGATTTTCCTACATGGAACATAAACACATGGTGGACAATTGGTCTAAAAATAGGTCTGTTCCACACAAAAAGCTATCACTTTTTGTAAATAGCACACAGGTCATATAGACTACAGTACATGTTTTGGAGCTTGACATCCATATGCTTTTATCGTATGGAAAAAAGCCAATATTAATATTCTTTCTCCATGGAATAAGGAATCATATATTTGGAATGACACAAAGGTGAGGAAATGACGGAACAGTATTTTTCCCTTACTCTGGCTCTTGTCACAGTGCAAGAAGTAGCTCAATTACAACATGGACAGGTTGACAAGCGTGTGATTGTGAAAGCCCTTAAAAATCTGAGGGATTGCTTGCTGTCTTGTGAACCTCAGCCCTTTAAAGTCAGTAGCAGAGTTGAACAGGCAGTGAATGCGTGGATCCCTCAGGTCAGTAGAAGAAAATAAGAGTGTGCTGGCTATTAAAAACACAACATTTCAAGTACACTAAAATAGTCTGATAAAGGTGGCAAAAGCTCAACTGCTGATTATGAAAGCCACCGATGAATAATGTAAGCCATACCTTTTCAAATCAGTCAAGTAAATTGTTGACAGCATATAAATTAATCTGTACAAATTCACATGATTACTAACAATGGCAGAGACAAAAGAGTGAATCTTATAAAATCGCATATTTTACCCAGATAAAAAATAAATGTTAAAGGGAAAGGGACTTTTTTGGTATTATTTACATGAGATTTTACTTGAAAACTAATCTAATAATAATTGTGGAGTCACTGTGTCTGAACAGGATAGATTTACATTACTGTAATACAGTGAACATTTTCTTGCCATGTAAATGTCACAATGCAGTTTTACTTCATTGGTTGGCTTTTAAAAATGCAAATGTTCAAAATACTATAACCATGCAAAATTTCTGGAAGTAGCGAGACAAATGTAAAGAGCTTGTACAAGATTCACATAAAGCTTTTCATATTGGATAATTAAAACATTGAAATCCATTAAAATATAAGTCCTCTCTACTGCTTACATATGGCTTTCCTCTTTTGTGGCCCCCTTGTCCACCCTCCACCAAAATTCTGCCTTCTCTTGATCTCATTTTCAATATTTAAACATCTTTCTGTATCCTCCACCACATAGAATTCTACATTCAATTAGACTATCTTACTATGAAAATTATTTCCTTGGCATTGTGTTGACACAGAGCCATCACGATTAAAAACCATAACGTCATAATGTCTTCACATCCAATGACATTGTTAATCTCTTTCAAAGAAGACTTTTACAGCTAAAGCTGAATTTGTTGCGCTACTCTTCCATCGCAAGGTTATATTGTTCTGTTTAGTCTTTCTTATTATTTCTTTTCAAACTGCAAAAGACTTTGCAACACATTCTCTCACCACAGCAATGCAATATCACCGTTTGGAGTCTTCAGGGGGAGTCAATGACTGGCAGTTTGGCTTCTTGGAATGGGTGGCTGATGATGAAGAGGAAGATGATGAAGATGAAGACGAACTTCGTCTGGTCTCCACGCCAGTACTGGTCATTTTCATCTTCCGACGTTTTGCTAACGGAGCATTATCGACGCTTTTAAGGAAAAACCCTTCACGTTTCCCCCGGTTGAATGCCTGGGTGTAAGAAAAAATAAATATTGATATTAAAATAAAAATATTGGTTTGAAATACTGTGAAGCACAGCAAAATACTACAATCAATGACAGCAACTATTGACATTTCAGTGACATTTTCTTTGCCAGCAACCAGAAGTGGCCTTTGCTACAGTATGCCTTGCAACAGGGGAACCATAGCTTGTGCTCAAAACCAGAAGACCATAATGTCCACTGCTTGCCGAATTAACCATTACAGTGCACATTTCAAATAAGATCTCCAAATTACAAAGGTTACCTCTGCGGTCAAAACATCTTATTTTTGATTAGACTTTTATAGTCTATGGCTGGTTGGCCACCAATCTCACGATGACAAGTGGTAAGAACTACTGTCCAAGAAATCAACAATACAGAAACCTCCAGCAACAAATTTAGTGTCAGTTTGAATTCGGTTCTTTAGTTTGACGTCATGCACTACCATATATGGAAGGTCATGTACCGTCTCCGGGTCCATACTCTCTATCAGATGCCATAGGAAAAAGCTAATAAACGCTCGTGGCGAGCTGGAAAACCGCGATTCTAACCTTTATTTCATAACGAAATTCCAAATGGCCAGACAGCGTTTAATTGCTCGAAGTTTATTAAAATATTAATGTTGGGGATTCCATGAGCCTGGAGACTGTAGTGTATATATGGTGATTTCATTAATGTTTTGCTTAAAAAGGCGATATTAAAATACAATGCTTATAAACCGCTATTTATGCTGTAGCCACGCTTGAAACGAGTGTATGCTTGGACCCAGAAATGGTATTCATGACGTCATCACTAAACAACCGGATAGGGCTCAAGCGATCATTAAATTGAAACACCACTAGGTCAATGCTAAATGATTTTTGTGATGCTTCATGTCAAATGTTGACATGTGTAATTCTTGAAT
This sequence comes from Oreonectes daqikongensis, assembly GCA_026939265.1. Taxonomy (NCBI): domain Eukaryota; kingdom Metazoa; phylum Chordata; class Actinopteri; order Cypriniformes; family Nemacheilidae; genus Oreonectes; species Oreonectes daqikongensis. The sequence continues at coordinate 1,571,646 of JAOTQM010000053.1, read as the reverse complement.
GTAAGTCAGAAAAAGATCACTGTATGAGATAGGAGCAGCTTGCAAATGAAATGGGTGATCTTACTACAGTGTCTTATACTAAAATGTAACACTGAATATTACAAACTGATTAAAATTGTAAAATGTTCATAGTCAGTCTGACAAACTGCTAGGACAAAAATGTGTGAGTACAAAAATCCATCTTGTTAAAAGTAGTTGCAAAAATGGCTCAGAAAAGGAAAGTTAGTTCTGAGAAATGGTTTAGCATTATTTTGCAGCAAATATGACTTGACAAATGTAATTTAGAGAAGTACTTTGAATTACTGTCTGAAAAGAATCATTCAAATTCCAGGCAAGCAACAACCTGAAGTTTATAAAAACATATTACATTTAAACAGTCAAACAACATTATCTGATAAATCGACTAGACCTTGTAGGTGGCATTGACGTAGGTCCGGACAGTTGGACCGCAGGACTCCAAAACATCTGGGGTGCAGAGCGGGGTAGAAGACATGACACCTCCTCCCTGAAGCCAAGCATTTTCTTTCAGAGCAGAAAGTTTCAGACGTCGCTCAGGGTCAACGGTTAACAAACCTGTGAATAGAGAAATAGGATAAGAAAGAGAGATAAAACTTCAGATAGAAAGCTAATTTGGGGGCTGCCAATAAAAAAATCCCTGAGCCATTAAAAAAAACATCCCCCAGGGACCATCAAACACTCTTTCTCTTCACCAGACCTCCAATCCTAATATATCTCAATTTAGATGATTAGATGACAGGTATAATAACAAGCACTTGTGCTGAAATTGGACTGAAATGTGTTTGAGTGCCTGCAGGCCCCTGAAGGCTCGGTGAGAAATCACTCATTAAAAGCTTTAAAGTGGTTCAAAAGTATAAAAAGTATTCCAGAGGGTTTTTAGGTCATAATCAACAGGGGTTCTGATCAGCGGGCAGATGCAAGTCAATTATTTAGCTCTTACACCAAACGTATATATTATTCACAGTATGAGTATTTTACATCACTGAAGAGAAAATTTATAGTGAATATTTTTTCTGAAATGTCAACCACAACTGTATACATCGCTTCAGAAGCACATACCATGCCCAATCACTGGTTTAGGCTATACTGATCCTCCACATGTAAAAGGCTCTTCACATTACATTTCATATATGTGACCCTGGATCACAAAACCAGTCTTAAGTAGCACGAGAACATTTGTAGTGATAGCCAAAAATACATCATATGGGTCAAAATTATAGATTTTTCTTTTATGCCAAAAATCATTAGGATATGAAGTAAAGATCATGTTCCATAAAGATATTTTGTAAATTTCCTACCGTAAATATATCAAAACTTTATTTTTGTGAGTAATATGCAATGCTAAGGACTTCATTTGAACAATTTTCTTTGATTCCTTAGTTTTAAATAGTTGTATCTCGGCCAAATATTGTCCTATCCCAACAAAGCAAGCATCAACAGAAAGCTTATTTATTAAGCTTTTAGATAATGTAACAATCTCAATTTCAAAAAATTGACCCATAAGACTTTGCGATTTTGTGATCCATGGTCACATATGTGTGTAACATGCACTACTGTTCAAAAGTTTAGGATCGCCTAAATGAAATTTTTCTCATGATCAAAAGGCGTTACCAGAAGTTTTGAAATAGAAATACTTTTCTTACATACACCCATTGCTTTGCTTCAGAAGACATAAACCCAATTGAATCAGATTGATTACTTTTATAATGGATGGATGGATGGATGGATGAGCTTTTTGGAGTTTCGCAATCTAGATCACTTAAACACTATTTATTGGAATTACAAAGCTGGGAAGAGCCAGGGTATTATTTAATACTGAGAATGAGTAAATTATTTTTTATTTTCAGTGAACTATTTGAGCTGAGATTATTTGAAATGTTGCTGGAACATGACCTTACATGAATGGAAATACTCAAGAGTCTGTAGCCGGCAAGTGGACTGACTCCAAGTCTTTGTTTAGACAAGGAGTAACCTTCTTGACAATAATGCAGCAATACATCTTGAAAATTCACTAAATAAAATATGTCAAGTACTTTATATTATTTAACATTTTAGAAAGACCCAGTACAAATAATGTAATAAAACACAAATTTTAGCAAAATAATTGCTACGCTTTTTATGGGCAAAACATGTAAAATAGAATGACTTATTTCTACTGTATTTTTCTATGCAATATGCTGTACAGCTTTACCGCATACACTAAACCCATTAGGATTTTATTTCAGTTATTATAGGCTATCATCACACATTTCACAGAACACTGGACAGACTTGTAGCAAGTGTAAATGCTCTGTTGGAACCTTATACTACAACAAATTTGAATTACACCCCTTTACGTTGAAATCCACAGCCTGATTTTCTTTCTAATATGTGGTTATTATGCCCTCGGGCAATAAATGTTCACCAGTTCTGATTATTTTACTGTTAGTACCTCTCACTAGATCTTTGGCCTCTTCTGACACACCCTTCCAGGCTTCTCCATCCAAAGAGAAATCTCCCTCTTTAATTTTGTGCATGATGTCAGCTGCGTGCGATGATGTCATTCCTTTTTTGTCACTCTGGAATGGAACTTGGCCAGACAGCATAGTGTACTGACAAAACAGATATTACAACAAATTACTAATTCATAAAATTAAAATTAATGTTTGTAATGGTACAGTAAATGTCTGTGGAATTTAAAAAAATTAAACATCATATCACCCTATCATTCAGGTAGGCACACCTACTACGATCTTTACATTTTCAAAACATATTTCATTCACATTAAGTTTAGATAAAACTTAAAACTTGTTGGAAAAACAGCATAAAGTGTCAACCCTGGATTCAATTTGACCATGTTAAATCCAACACGCTTCAGTTTATAAGCTTTGTTATTGCTACTACACTAAATTTAATTACGATCCTCATCCTCCTCATCACTTTTTTGTACATACAATAAATGAATGGAGATAATTAATGCTATAACAAGCAACATCAAAGGAACTATGAATGAAGTCAATTCTTATTGTCGTTCAATGACATATGTGCCAACAAATTAATATCGAATTGAATTTAAAAAAATTTCTTTGTTAAATATAACTGCATTTACAAAAAATAATCACATTTACTTTCTATTGCCTATTAATGTAATCATGAAAAAGGGATTTTTATATATTCAAAGACTTACCAAAATGACCCCCAGACTCCAGAGGTCACATGCTTGGTCATATCCAGAGCTGTGGAACAGCTCAGGTGCAGCGTACTGCAGAGTGAAGCAGGGGGTCTGCAAGGGGGCACTGCCGCTCCCCGCAGGAAACAACCGTGCAAAGCCAAAATCAATCACCTTCAACACAGAGTCGTCCGATTCATCAGCAAACAGCACGTTCTGCCGATAAAAGTAAAAAATTGTCACATGGGGCTATGCATTAAAGAAATGTGTCACCACCATGGAAAAATCACTGTAATGCAAGTCACAGGTGGCTAAGTGATATAATGAATACTATTTTCAGGTCAAACCCTCCACTTGTTTTAAGTGAGGCTAATATTTGAATAGCTGAGCACTGTTAATTCAGATCTTAGACATCAATGTTTTAATAATTGATAAAATTACTTGCTGTCTGGTTATCTGGGATTTTGTTATGAAAGTAAAGGTTAGATTTTTTTTTACAGTTCACCACAAGTGTATGTTTTTGCTGTTTGCCTTTAGCATCTGATAGAGTTTGGAAGTGGTGCATGATGCAAGACAACACATTCTTATGGCATGTATTACGTAATAGTCACAACAGACTTAGAATGCATGCGTATGGGCAGCAGATCTAATATCATGTGACAAGGCATTGTTTTTATGAACACATCATGGATTCTGATGTATTTGAACTTTTATTGTTTTTGTTATATTAAAGTTGTATTGTTTCTTTGTGTACATGAAGTTGTACTGTATTGTACATTTCCGTCTGCTGCATTTGTGCTCATATGAATGGAAGTCAGTGATTGGGCTTAGGGTAGATTAGGGCTATATATCAGTTAAACAACAGAAATGTATCAACCAATCTGCTTTACATTTACAGATATAATAATATAGAACGATGCTTATTAATATTAGTTTGTAATTACTATATGTAATGCATACCTCATAAATGCCTCAAAAAACACAATAAGCTCTTCTAGAGAAACACAATAATCAATAAGAGTCGCAAATTCACTGCTCTACATTTCTTTCTTTCTGCATTTGGAGAACATTAGGATTCCAAAGCACGGAGACTAAATCAGCACAGCTTAGCACAAAGCCCATGTTCAATGCATAATATCACAGAAGTGAAATCAGGGAAAACTATAAGGGGTAATCACAGCTGACGGGAGATTTAAATGGGAGAACAAGGGACTGATGGAGCTGAATAAGAGTTGGCGTGGCCAGTTACTGGCACAACAGATGCAAAAAAAATTAAACTGTCAGCACATGACAGCACGCTTTTATACAATTAGAGAGATGTGGGAATTGACTATAAATGCACTAAAGCTGCACTAACCTTTTCTAACCTTCCAGCCGTTCCTTTATACTTTTGTAGCCATATTTTGATCAATATTCAAATATCAGGACTGCCATCATTGTGATTACTTACCTGTTTGTTGTTCAATTGTTCACACAAAGTAACAAATAGCTCAATATAAAGCAGTCTTCATACATGTTTGCAGCACAGATGAGGGACCAGTTTCCCTTTACCTCTGGTTTAAGGTCTCTGTGTACAACTCCAGCCTCATGCATGTAGCTAACAGCAGATACCAAGCTCTTCATTAGCTGACTGGCCTCCCATTCCGCAAACATCTTCTTTTTTCTTATCCGCTCCAACAGCTCTCCGCCTCGCAACAGCTCCATGACTAGGTACGTATGATACTGGCAGAAAAAGCATTTAGCAAAGTGAATGGAAAGCAGAAAAAGGCAAACTACTGCAAAAAAAGCTAGATAAATGTGTGGGTGATCATTACCTGATCAGTATGGACCTCATGGAGTCTGACAATGTTAGGATGAGATTCGCACTGTCTTAGTGCTGCAATCTCTCTCTGAGTCATAGCCTCCATCCTAAAACAGCATAAAAAGTCATGCCGAGACATTTTATTTCACATGTCAAAGCCTGTACAGTAGGTGGACCCCATTGACTACCATAGTAGGAAAAATTACTTTATAATTTATTTTGTTCTGTTGAACACAAAATGAGATATTTTGAAGAATGTAGGACAGCAAAATGTTCGGGGGCTCCTTTGTCTACCATTGTTATTTTTCCTACTATGGTAGTCAATGGGGTCCATCTACTGTTTGGTCACAAGCATTCATCCAAATATCTTTCTCTGTGTTTAACCAAACAAAGACAATAATACAGATTTGGAACAACTCGAGAGTGAGTGATTCATGAAATGAAAAAATTTAAGTCTAAAAACCAAAATACCAGTAGAAATGTATTAGTAATATTAACCACTTTTAGTATTAGAGATGGGCGCTACGACTAATATGACAGTCGTATAAACTAAAGTTTTGTAACTGTCTAGTCGACTAGTCTAAAACTAAGAATGGCCCAGAAGGCGGTCCAAAAACTTTTTAGGCCTATGTAATACATTTGAAAGATTTTAATCAAACTGTCAAATCCGATATTTAATGTAACTAAAAGAGGCATATGCCTTACGATCATTTAACATTGCTGATGCGCCTAATCTGACGTGATCCTTTTAGTTGAAGTGACGCAATGAGCATTTGTTTGCTTTGGTCTGGTCTGTGCCAATACGACCTTATGAAATCCATTTTATAATTTTTTTCTTAAACTCAAAAATTAATTAAGTGTGTCTTTTACATTGAAATCATGAAACTTAAAATAATTAACAATTAATTAAAAGCTTAAAAACTAATGTTTCATTATTTGTTTAATTAAATGATGTTGAATGAGAAAAACATTTTTTAAATTATGTCGCAATTTAAGAACGAGTTAAAATTAATGTAGGCCGCCTATATCAATAAACAAGATACATTATATCATGTTTTTATTAATAAAATAAAGCAATGTGTGAACAAAAAATGAAAAGAAAGAAATGTACAAAAATATTGTCTCATTTGGTCTCGTGTAGAGCGAACGAAAAAGCCTCTAATAAAGCAGACTGTCCATATAAAGCAATAAGCCCCAAGAAGTTGTGGGTTACAGTGCATTTTTAAAACACCTTAGCTGTTATAAAATGCACTTTTAGACCACAGTCATCCAAATGAGAAATTGAGCAAAGAGGGAAAACAGAATGCAACATATATATAAAATGTGATTTCTTCAATCAAAGTTTCATTAATTGTAATGCTTAATTAAATGTAGTACATCCACATGATTTTTTTTAAGGTTTGCTCAGCATGAACAAAAATTTAACAAGTGTATCTACCTTCGGCTGACAATTTTCACAGCATATTCCTGGCCACTCTGCCTGTGTCTGCACTTCCTGCAAACAGAAAAACTGCCCTCACCCAGTGGTGGCCCCTGCAGGCACAGCTCATAGAGCTGAAAAAACTGTGACTCCTAAAAAAATTTAAGGAAGGAGGAACTTTTCACAAAACCATCAAAATCTTCTTTCAAAAGCTTAATTTGTTTAGGTTGATGCTGTGTACCTTCAGCATAGCACTGCGCTGGACGGTAGCAGAACCGGGCCTGTCGATGTTTGCCTCAGCGTCCAGAAGATCCCCCATTACCACATTCTTATTAAACAAGATAGAAGGAGCAACAAACGAGTATCCCTGAAACCAAGAGAATACATCGTTTATTTTGGTAAGTGTTGTAGTTGCACTGCCAATAGTAAGATGTGTGAAAATTGCAAAAGAGGACATTGTGGAACAGGATATAAATGTTACAATAACAAATGTGTGGAGCTATGACTAGATCGGCGCAACCTATTATGTTTCACCGCTGTACCTTGAATGTGTGTTGATCTGATTATAGTGGAGATTCGTAGCAAGAAATTGGATTAAGGGTATAGTAGGCACATATGTATGTCTATGCATAGCTCACGGGTGGGGCAGGTGCGTACCTGAAACAAACGGTCTGTACTAGGTGGTGTGCTAGCAGGGGAATATACTGGCTCCATTCCCGTAAACTCTTCGGCAAAGTTTCCCACATCCAACTCATTCCGTAATTCTGGTCGAAATGGACTCACAACTTTTTTCTCTGCCAAGTCAGACCAGTTTAACCCCTGAAACACAGAGCAGTCATTTTAAACGTGTGAAAATCAGTCATAATACAAGAACAGGGTCATATAGTTATTGGTATTATTATTCCTCATACTTATGATCTTAAAAAAAACCTGAAGCCTGAAGATTGTCCTAACCAAACCATTGTGGCAGCTTAAAAGATGCAACATTTCATATTGTATATAAAGCACTTACTCTCCACACTTCTGATTAGATGCAAAACTGCATTTCGTTGCCTTATACATGTGTAATGACAATAAAGTTTAATCTAATCTAAACTCAAATCTAAAACCCCAAAGGCTTAGTTTCTTCTGCAGAACATCAAATAAGTTATTTTGGTAACCGAACAACGATGGTAACCATTCAATTCTATTTTAAGGACACAAAACCAATGTCAATGGGTACTGCCAGTGTTCGTAAAATATTTTCTTTTGTGTTCTGTCATACAGGTCTGAAACAAAAAGGGGGCAAGTAAATAATGACATAATTTTCTTTTTTGGGTGAAAGCAAGAAAAGTGGATTATTTAAGTTTAAAGGCTTATTTACCATTAGCATAACACATGTCACAAAAAGGTTTCCTATGTGTTTTATAAGGCCATTAAAAAAGGTTATTATCATTTTTGGTTGGAAAATTCTGTAATTCGGTATTATAGTTGAATTACAAAATAACTCAATATTAAAAATTCACAAAAATAAAACAAAACAAACAAAATAAAAGAATAAATAATTAAAATGTATATATTACATTTGATGCATTTGTTCAAATAACCATGTTTAAAGAAGACAGAATACTGCAGAAGATATTCAAATTATACAAAATAAAAAAATGAATGCAAAAACCTTGAAGAAAGGATGAGACTTGATGTCTTCTGCTCCTCGAGGCCCAGAGCCCAGTCTCTTATGAGGGTCTTTAACCAGTAACTTCCGCAAGAGGTCCTGAGCCAAAGGTCCAATGATAGAGGGGAAAGGAGGTTCACAGCGCAGGATGCGTCTGAGAGAAAGACCAGAAGAGCTCATTTAATTCTAGGAAATAATTTAACTGATGCAATCACCAATCTGAGGAAATCATAACAACAGCTGTTATCACTGGAAGTTTAGACAGATTGCGGGAGCACACGCGCTAACACACTAGAACAACTGAGGGTTATCTGTGTACAGTCAAGACTCACTTAGACACCTCACTCTGAGAATTTCTTTCTCCCTCCAGAGTGAATGGAGATGCTCCTGTCAGTAGCTCAAACATCAGAATCCCCAAGCTCCACCAATCCACCACCTGCATACAGACAGAAAGATCATACTTCATTTCAGTCTTATCCCCATCAGTCATAGTGGTCTGCATTTCCTAAAGCCTGTTAATATGCCCACGTCATATTTCACCCCAATATGAAAAAAATGCAACTCTATCTTACATACAGAAAATCAATCCTATTTCATTTAGGTTGTATTGTGACTTTTCAAATATAACAGTTAAACCTAAACATCTTAGGTCTTGCAAAAAGACCATTTGAAACTAAATAAAAATATAATTTCTTATTTTGTTTTTAGGGTGAAACATGTCCCAAAAATATTTTTGTTAAATTCACTCATTTCTTTTTTTTCTCACCTTGCCATGACCAGCTTTACCTCTGATGATCTCTGGTGCCATGTACTCTATTGTGCCACAGAATGAGTAGGTTCTCTCTTTCTACAGGTGAACAAAGAAGCAGAGAACCATATAAGAACTACATGCAGGACATTACGTGGACACAATAAAAAATCTAAACTACAGTTCATAGAAAAGCCTACTCTAAGCAAGCCATGAAGTTTTTATTTTGAGAGCATAAACAGCACGCTGATGCAGGCAGCTGAAAACTCAGAACTTTTAACACAATATACACTAGTGGTCAAACGTTTTGGGACACTTACTTACGTGTTCATATTTTTTCCACATTTTAGAATAATAATAAACTTTATTACAATTATGTTGTAATAAAAAATAAAAAATAAAAAAAATGTTATAATTTATCGTCTTCAGTGTAGTCACCTTTCGACTAGAATTTACAGAAATGTTTTCATGTAATGTTTAAATATTTGACGGTATGGTGGCAGCTTTGCCTGTCAAAAATGTAAGCGGTTAAAAATTGCTTTTATTTTCTCACCTCCTTTTCCAGAAACTCCTTACTCAGCCCAAAGTCTGTCAGGACCACATGACCATCACTGTCCAATAAAATGTTCTCCAGTTTAATGTCCCGATACACAATACCAAGCTAAAACACAAAACCAAGTAAGGTGCTTACAAACACAGATCAAATGTTAACATGATAATAGACCTCATCAAACTAACCACAATTAAAGTTACAATTAAAGTTACAATTAAAGTTACAATTAAAGTTACAATTAAAGTTACAATTAAAGTTACAATTAAAGTTACAATTAAAGTTACAATTAAAGTTACAATTAAAGTTACAATTAAAGTTAACGTTCCCACAATCTAAGTTATCATAAAGAATGAGTATCAAGGTTTTGAGCTCAGTTTCATTCAATAATACTATAATAATAATATAATAATCCCTTCTTACAAAGTGGTTGACCAATATACTGACAAGGCATACACGAATGATGAGCCAAAACATTATGACCACCTACGTTGTTGGTCGTCCATATGCTGTCAAAACAGCGCCAATGCAGCAAGGACTCTGCAAGACACCTGAAGGCACTTGGACATGAGGAGCAAACCCTTCAAGTCCTGCAACTGTGTGACTTATGGCACGTAGAGACCTTCTGTTGGTTTGGACCAGGCAGGATGGTCTTGTGCTTCTATGAGGCTTGGGTGCCCAACAACATTTTACCAGTTTGTGGTTTGTCCCTTCTTGGATAACATTCTAACCAATGCTAAGCGAAAGCAATGACTTTCAGAGATGTTCTGACCAAGTCGCCTTGCCATAACAATTGAAATTTTAACTGTGACAAATCATAATGTTTGGCTTATCAGCGTATATTGAAATAAATAATATTTGTTATTAATGAAATATGGGGACTGGACAATTTTGCGCACACAAAGTACTCTTGTGGCTTCATAAAAATTCAATTGAGCCACTATGATCAAATAGATTTCTTTAGTCCTTTTCTGGACCTTGACAGAGAGAATTACCTATGAGAAGGCCTGGAAAGCTCTCGAATGTCATCAAAATATCTTTATTCGCATTCCAAAGACACTGGGAGGTCTTAAAACATGTAGAGCGTCATGTGGGTGAGTAGAAAAAGTACAAAATTTTGATTTTTGGGTGAACTATCCCTTTAATGCAAATACACAAGTGTGCAACAGAGAACAGGAAAAATGTTGCCCGGTCCTATTTCTGCGCTGACATTAAGATGGTTTGGTCAGAAATTGACATAAACATGAATTAATGGATCTATTCTACCTTGTATGCGTGGGTCAGGTTGATGTTGGTGAAGTATGTGTTAGGGATGTGCGAGACTAATCGACTAGTCGTTTAAACGGTATAGCTCCTACTTGTCGACACTGAAAACAACAGTCGATTACATTAATAAATTAAACAAAATGTTATAATTCAAATTACTTTCATTTTAATGTTTAATTTAAAAACATTTTAAATAACATACAAAAACAATGTTTGAAAAAAGAATTATTCATAGTTTTTAAAGCGTATCAGGAACTAAATGTTTTAATTTTAGGTCAAATCTCAAATGCGTTTTGTTTTCCAATTGTGCCAGTCGCAGCACACTCAGAAATGACCACTTGAAAGACGAGTTGAATAAACGTGATCGCTTAGCATTGTTATCTGTGTGCCCTTGCAGAGTTTGCGCAGATTCCTCAGACAGAGTTATTGTTCACAAACATTGAGCCCCCAGTCATCCGAGCATAATGCTGTATTAACATGACAATCACATGCAGACTCGAGTGATCTATAAGTGGATTTTAGGGCTGGGCGATTAATCGAAATTGAATTGCAATCGCGATTTGAGACAATTGCGATTTGCTAATCGCAAAGGCTGCGATGTGAAAAATATGAAAAGCGTCTGTTCCCGTCAAAGCAAAAGCATGACTGCCCGGCTCGCCTTGAGTGACAGTCTTACTAACCAATTGAGTGAGCGCACCTCCGTTCTGCCCAATCAGCACTGCCCTAGCCTGCGTAAACGCCCACCATTACAAAATAACAAACAGAACGCGCGAGAGAGAGCGAGTGAAATTGTGGCGTCTCGGAATGCTTCTCATACTCGCGTCTCTCTGCCACGCGTGCGGGGCACGTATCCTGCGCTTTACGGGCGAGACATTTACACTTGCCACACACATGCAGCCTGTTTCGTAATGCGTGTAATGTCCAGCTCCGCACCGCAAGTCCCCACGAGTGCATCTGTGTTAGCTCGCGCCTGGCTCCACGTTTATAACAAATGTACATTCGATCTAACTGCTTTGCTAATTTCACAATAAAGTAGCTTATTTTAATAATTGACTAAAGTAATAGGCTACAGTTCTTTATTTATTCAAAATAAACAAATATTTCCAGTGAAATTCAGTAATTAAGTTCATTCTGTGAGTATTAATACCATTATATTTTCCCTGCTGAAAAAACAATAGAATTCCTCTCAAAACACAATCGAAAATTTGATGGTTATAATGGGAATTGTATTGGTTTTCATGTAAACTATAATGGTGTCTACTGGTATTTGATGGATTCTTTTGGTGGGATGTGATCTGGCAGATGGAAACCAATAAAACAATAGTAAAAATAATGCCAAAAACACACTATAACTGTGATGGTTTCCATTGTTTTTTATTCAGTGGGGGTAACAATACTCACACTATTGACAGCACTGAGCTGAAGCTTAACTTTGCAAAATTAAATCACAAATCGAAACGCAATCGCAATATCTGTCAAAATAATCGCAATTAGATATTTTCCCCAAATCGCACAGCCCTAGTGGATTTTATAACAGCTAGGCTAAGGGGTTATAAAACGCATGCTGTAAGTTGCTACTTGGGGCTTATTGCTTTAATATGGACAGTCTGCTTTATTAGCGGCTTTTTTGTTCGCTCTGCACGAGACCAAATAAGTTCAGTAGCTTGTTCTGTAGTTTTGTACATTTCTTTCTTTTCGTTTTTTACACACATTGCTTTGTTTTATGCATCTTGTTTACTGATATAGGCGGCCTACCCTAATTTTAACTCGTTCTTAAATTGCGACATAATTTAAAAAAGCAATGTTTTTCTCATTCCACATCATTTAAATAAACAAATAGCGAAACATTCGTTTTTAAGCTTTTAAGTAATTGTTGTTAAATATTTTAAGTTTCATGATTTCAGTGTAAAATACACACTTAATTTAATTTTTGAGTTTAACTTTTGAGTCAGAAAAAAAACAATTTAGGCTAAGAAAAAAAATTATAAAATGGATTTCATAAAGTCGTATAGGCACAGACCAGACCAAATCAGGTCACTTCAACGTGCAGCAGCTGAAAGGATCGAGTCAGATTTGGCGCATCAGCAAATGCAGAAATGTTAAATAATTGTAAGGTAAGGAAAGTGGAACACATATGCCTCTTGTAGTTAAATTAAATATTGGATTTGACAGTTTGATTAAAACCTTACATGTAGGACAAAGTTTTTTTGGACTGCCTTCTGGGCCATTCTTAGTTTTAGACTAGTTGACTAGACGGTTACAAAATTTTCGTTTACACGACTGTCAAATTAGTCGTAGCGCACATCCCTAGTATGTGTAGTGTGTGGGGGGATACTTTCTTGGCACACATTGGGCCTCTTAGTTCCAGTTGAGCATCCTTTAGGAATCACAGCCTCTCAGAGTACTGTTAATGAGCATGTCCATCCCTCTATTACAGTTTTCTAATAGCTAATTCCAGCTGATTAAGTGCCATGTCACAAAAACTGTATTCTTAAACAATGACTTATATGCATAAAGCCTCCACAGTCACCAGATCTCAATCCAATAAACCTGATTTGAGATGTTCAAAATCAACATTTCTGCAACAACTGCATGATGCTATCAATACAAATCTGGACCAACATTTATTTAATCTACTGTATGTCACACAGATTTGGCTTATGGCCACACCATCCTGAGCATGGCCGCTCTCGTCTGATCTCAGAAGCCAAGCAGGGTCGGGCCTGGTCAGTACTTGGATGGGAGACCACCTGGGAATACCAGGTGCTGTATTTGGGGGCAGTTGTGGCCTAATGGTTAGAGAGTCGGACTCGTAACCAAAAGGTTGCAGGTTCAATTCCCAGTACCGGCAGGTAACAACTGACGTGCCCTTGAGCAAAGCACCTTACCCCCATTTTCTCCCCGGGCGCTGCAGTGATAGCTGCTCACTGCTCCCGGTGTGTGTGTGTTCACTATTCACTGGTTGGGTTAAATGCAGAGGTCACATTTCGGGTATGGGTCACCATATCTGACAAATAGGTCACTTTCACTTTCAGATTTACATCGATCGGCCACTGATCAATAAAAGGAAACTGAACTGAACTAGTTGTCTCTCAAGCTTAGACAGAAGGTATTTCAACTTACACACAAAACTTACAGACATCACCTTTACAGTGATTTATCCCAGTTTCATCTAATGTATATTTTAAATAAATATATAAAATAATTAGAAGTCAAATAAATTCTACCTTGTGCAGGTGCTCTAGGGCTAGGATAATTTCTCCGACATAGATCCTCACTTCATCTTCTGAGAAATGATCTCTCTGATATAAATGAGTAAACATCTCCCCACCACTCACATAGTCTGCCAAAACAAATACAAATACAGTGTCAAAAAACATGGATTTACTGAGGGACACATACCTAAGAACAAGAGGTAGGATTTATTAACATTAGCCGAAAGTTTTATCTGAAGCGACTTGTACCCAAAATGGGTACATCTAAGCAATTTTACCATTGAGGCAATAAAAGGAAACATGCTAAAATAAAAGGTTTTAACAATTATCTTAAATACCAACTACTGTTGATATTGCCTCAAAACAAAATATCTCCCATAACAATTAACAAAACTGTCATGAGAAGCACCGGTCTGTGGCAGTTTGCAAGTAGGCTATATTTTCGGCTTTCCTCTGCAACCTACTGAAAGAAAAAGGGTACAGTAGAGTTTCTACTCACTGACACTACTTTTTACCATCATATAACCCATCCTATTATTAGATCTAAATCTGTGATCGTGCATTAATTACGATTATGCCAGTGTTCTTTTACCTAGTATAAGGTGTAGTTTGGTTTGGGTCTGAAAGGCGTAATGAAGAGTGACAAGAAAAGGTGACTGGCGAATATGTTCTAAAACCTGCCGCTCTGTCCGTGTGTGCTCAGCGGTCTTTGCCTTCTGAACAATGGCTGCTTTCTTCAGAACCTACAAGAGAAAAAAAATCAACAACCACTTCAAAATATGTTTACATATTCTATTTAAATATTTAAAAAAAGGTTGAAAAAACTGTAATTGCTTTTATACACCATTTTGAAAGATGCACGTCCTGTTTCAGTTTTTTAACACTACACAAATGTTAGAAGAAAATACAACCAAAAGCACAGAACTAAATCGAAATGTTAAATGAAGATCACTTTTTGATACATGTGAAATTAATGAAATTATTTTTAAATCAAACTGGAAGTGCTTCTGGACCACTGGGAACAGTGTTGTTTACATCTTTCGGAAAGGTATATAGACCACTTCGCAAGATGTAAACGATCAGTTCAGCACGTTCAGTTTAAATTTTTATTCATTTAATTTTATTATTTTATTAATCTTACATATAATAAAATCTTAAAGATATGTTTTACATTTTAATGTTATAAATCTTCTGTAGGTTGTATTTTGTTTCAATTTGCCCACTCATCAATGTATTTGTCTATAAATAAAATGTCATTCTGGACATTTTCCTGAAAAACAAAAAATACACACCTTCATGGCATAGAGTTTGCCTTTATCATGACCACTTATTTTTCTGACCAGGAATACTTTTCCATAAGCTGGTGAGAAAGAGGAAAAAATATTAGGTCAAATTAGGAAGCTGTGGACTAAGCTTTGAAGAATCTCTTAATGGACATTCTGCCAATATTTTGTAAACTCTATGGCTCCAGGTAAGGTGCTGGTGTAGCAACAAAACCTTTGAGAACAATTACTTGAGGACTACCAGTTACATGCTATTACCTGCAGAACACAGTACATGCTATTACCTGCAGAACACAGTACATGCTATTACCTTTGAGACAAGTATACATGTCAATACTGAAACGTGTATTTGTATGCCGCTAGGTGATTTGTGTTTGAGCAGCCCAACATGGCACAATGACATTTAATGGATGGACAGATTGTTGTAGTATGTATGAGTATGAGCTCTCTCACCTCCAGTGCCAAGCACTTTGAGCAGTTCAAAGTTCTCCATGCCAACTTTCTCAGTGTATCCTGTAAGGTTAGCTGAGAAAAGATGAACAGTGAGTGTAGACAACAATTCTTCAAACAAGTCAGTATACTTTATTATCATCTGATACAACTATATCATGTTTGCATACCACAATACTTTTTGTGACACATAACAGACTACATAAATACAAGCACACATTTTTTCGCAAAAGATAAAATAACAAAAAGTAACATTAAATACTAGCCTACTGTAATCTTGAAGGACCATGTTTATTTCATAAGTTAATATTGAGTTACCAAATAATAAAACCACTGTTATAAAATAAATAATCCAAACAGCAGGGTAAATGAATTAGTCACCTACCATTAGTGATCTCGTGTTTAACGGTGCAGACTGTACGGTGGGTTTCTCGATCGGAGTCCTCGCCGCTACCACTACTATCCCCTGACATGATGTTATTATATATTGGGTAACGTTAACGTTATTTTGTCGGGATAGTGAGTTTGACAGAATGCACTTTCAGTGAACAATCATTTACAGAAATCCAAAGAGTCGCACAAACTCTCGAGAAAGGGTAAGGATTCGAATTGTAAAACAAAACATTACACTCGAGTTATGACAATGAGGATGACATGTTTTTGTCATGCATCTCATCTAACAAATCCCTTTGACATCCTGCCGTGGACACTAATCCTCATGAACGACCTAAATATTCAGCTTCCCTTTTGAAACAACAATATTTTTAACATATTCTATATTTCCAAAACAGAATGAGTGCTATGTGCAACACTTCACCCGCTATTAATTGATTATAATGTCGGCCAAAAATGGCTGTTATTTCCGTATTACCAACTTCGACACAACTGTCGTGATCTTATACACAACTGCAATAAAGCTCGCAGACCTGTCAGAGCCAGTCGAGCGCAAGCTGTCACGTTTGCGCTAATCTCTTTACAGCTACATTACCTGCCACATACTTCAAGTAATGCGATATATAGATCCGCCAACAGAGCTATACGCTGATAGCGTATGTGCTAACCATGACAGATAGCATTAAAATGCCCCTAGTTGCTAATTTATAAAAGCTCAATGGGCGTGTTTAGTGTCCTTTCCTCCTTTCTTCCGGATGTTGTTATGTCTGACTCGCTTTAAAAATATGCGTTTGCTATGGAAAGGAGATTAATTTAACGATAAATGCTTGAAAGAAAGTGTTGTTAGGATCACTTCGGCTACGGAAGCCGAAGTAGTGATGTCCGATTCGCCAGCGAATCGTTGCTTTGAATTGGTTCTTTTTATTGATTCAGTAATAGCAAAGCATTTTAAATCAGTCAACTGCCAGAAAACGTTGATTATGCTTGAAATGATATGGAATACTAGATTAATATTTATTAAAAACACTGTAGACCTATTCAGCTATATAATTAGTTTGCATTCTATTTAGAGTGTATTATTTTAGTGAACTGAGTAAAACGGTTCCCTGACATCACTATTTGAAGGAACCGAATCACTGAATCGGACCATTCAATGCTGTACCGCTATTGAAATCAGTTTTTAAGTACATCAGATGTGTGTTGACTAAAATAGAAAAACTGGTGCAATACAACCTGTCAAAGTACAGCGTTGTAGAATGCGAGTCTAAATGTTATACTTTTTTATTAAAGTGATAAGTGAATCCTGACTGCAAAGCGAAACTACAACATGAACTATTTAACTTTTGACTCTCACTGAAGGAATAAGTCTCACTGAATAGATAACCACTAGAAGGTGAGCAATTAGGCGATTTAAAGGTATGGATGGTTTATGAGGTAGGTAGCCATAAGATGTTTGCTCATCTAAAAACCACTACTCAAAGTCAGTGTTAAGAGTAATTGGATACAATGAGTGCAAGTGCTTGTGCAGCAGTTTGTGAATTAACAGATTAGAGCAGATTGGAGAGGTGAAGACAGAGGACACAGGGCTTGTTATCCTTCATTATCTTGTACCTGCCTCTAACGTTGTACTTAACTGTATGTGTGTATGTGGTGTATTATTTTGGTGTGGGGGCCCTAATGTCTCCATAAAGATATTACCAGAACATTTTGATCGTGTGGGGACATTTTTGCTCCCCATGAGGAAAACAGCTAAAAAACACTATATATCAAACTAAATGGTTTTATTTATTAATATTATTTATTTGAAAATGAAAAGGGCAGAAAGGTTTGTGTGAGGTTAGGTTTAGGGGTAGGGGATAGAATATACAGTTTGTACAAAATCATTGTCTATGGAAACTCCACAACCCTGTGTGTGTGTGTGTGTGTGTGTGTGTGTGTGTGTGTGTGTGTGTGTGTGTGTGTGTGTGTGTGTGTGTGTGTGTGTGTGTGTGTGTGTGTGTGTGTGTGTGTGCGCGCGTACATCAGAGAGTGTGAAAGGAAAGGTAAATTAAAAGACAGAAGCATAGATAGGACAGTGGCGCTACACAACAAAGCTTTCTTAAACATCCGATTTATTAGAGCTGATAATTTTTGTGTTTTTAGCAGAGCATCGAGCATTGTCACTTGACATTTTCAATGAATTTAATTTAATGCTGATAAAAAGAACCATATTATGTGTTTAATACACAGTAATACAGAATATATGGAATATTGTGTCCTAGATGCAACATTTCAAGTAGTTTTTCTGACAATTAAAGTGAAAATGTTGTGCAATACAATACAATCAGCCAATTACACATCAAAGAAAGCTGTAGCTTTATTGTGTCAGACGTTGTTAGGACACTGTTATATTTAGATTATTAGTTATAATAGTATTGTTTTGCTTTTTAATTGCAATTTGCTTGTTTTACAACTATGTATATATTGGAAGTACACTGTAAAAAAGAAATGTTGGTTCAACTTACAAAAACAAGTAACCTGGCTGCCTTAAAAATATTACTTAACATAATGAGTTTGCATGAAATTTGTTAGTTAACAAAATATTTTTGATGTTGAATGAATTTTAAGGATTCTTATTTTTTAAGTTAACCCCCAACATTTTTTACAGTGTATTACAAAACATGCTTTATTACACAGTCAGATGCTTTATGAGATGTAATTTGGGTATAATAGTAATGGGACCTTGAGTTATGAAGACAGGGGTGCCCAAACTCAGTCCTGGAGGGCCACTGTCCTGCAGACTTTAGCTCCAACTTTCTTCAACACACCTGCCTGGAAGTTTCTACTTGAGACGTTGATTAGATGGTTTAGGTGTGTTTGATTAGGGTTGAAGCTAAATTCTGCAGGACAGTGGCCCTCCAGGACCAAGGCTGGCCCTGCTTTAGATGCACAAAGTTTCTCCTGACAAAACAAAAATAAATGTACCCACCCCAGATCATCTAGCAATCAAACATATATGCCATGACAATTAACTATAATGTGCTGCAAAATTGATATCACTGATACTAATATGCCCATACTGTTAAAAATGACTAATTCCTTTTAGAGTAAATAATTATAGATTTTTTTAAATATTTCGTTTTTACTATGTACAGTAATACCAAAACTTTGCATAGTTGACAGCACCCAGGACCCATATCAGCTCCCACTTGAATGAATTTTAGATAAATCTGACTCCTTAGCTGGTGGTGTTTTTTGTTCCAGTGGCCTCTGGTTCTGCTGTGGCTTCAGAAGAGGTTACCTGGTTCAGCAACATTAATTTCAGTACAGGATCCAAATACTCCATGAATGTCTCCTTCACTCCCTTTTCAAGCAAGTAGCCTTCAGTTTCGATCTCTACATTCTCCTGTCCTGCTACGGCCTCCATAGACGTCTGCAGGAGGCGTAAGCTAGCCAGTACAGAGCTCTGTAGAGAAGAGGTCATTGAGGTGGTAAGAGAATGGTCAAAATGGCTTCAAAATGTAACTATTAGTAATAAGAGATAACACAGTTAACAGTAATTCACCGTGATTTTATATCTTCGAAGGTTCAGTAATTCACCTGAATTAGAAAGACAGACAGTACTACACCACCAATTGTATTCATCAGTCCCATGTAATAGTTGACCAGGGCTTCTCTGCAACCCCGAATGAAGATGTTGAGTTCCTCGTTCTGATGCTCATAGTTGTAGTGGGCAGTGTTGTTGGTGATTTTGTATTGGATACAAGGTCTGGGAGAGCTAGGATTACAGCAACTGAAAGGCACACCATCAACCAAGTAGCGACCATCCACATTGCTCTTAATGCGGCTGGGGAATCAAGAATGGAAAAAGATAAAAGCAAATGGCAAACTATATGTTGTATGGGTGAAGTCTAAGTTTCTGCTCACAAAGTCATCAATGGAACCCATCAATTCTCTACAGGGTTCCTGATGATGACTTAAAGGGTTTTAATTGTGCTTTTAGTGTTGAAAAGCTTACGATAAATCTTTGTATACACTTGTAATACACCTGATATTAATGTCCATCCAAAATCACAAATAGTCATCCTACTTTCATCCTGTTTAATGTTACAAATGCATTATAAATGTGTTTCCCAAAGCCCAAAATAAATACCCAAAACCTAAAGAATTATTATTTCTTTTTTTAGACGAGCACATTTTTAAACTAAACTTTGGATGTCAATACCAGGTGTAAACAGGCCAGAGACTTTTAACTGGCACTGCCTTTGACTCACTCCTTAACCTCCTTTGAGCTGAAGTCCAAGTAACGGTTGCTAATCCATTGCACCTCAAACCAATCCTTATAGTCACTGTTACCACAGCACTGGAACTCCATTTGAAGGCGGTCAATAGTCTGCTTTTGGAAGCAGCGACCTGGGGTGTCAGTGTCTTTGTAGAAGCGGATACCATTCTTTAACCCGATCTTCAAAGAGGACTCAAGGCTGCCCTTCATGGCATAACTCAGGATAACTGATATCAACATAAGGGTGGTAAAGAATATTGAGCATCCATAAAAGGGCTTTAGGAAGGTCCTCCATCGTGAAAAACGACCAGCATCTAGGGCATCCTGGCAGATCCAACCAGCAAAGTAATTAATGCCCATCGATACCAGGCCCACAATCATTAAGGTGTTGGGTACACAGTGGATATCTGTGTTGTCCATTACCTAAAAGACATGAGTTTGTTGACATTAATCTATTTGAAGTTTCCATTGTACCCAGCCTGGCTTATTGAGTTTGTTGAGGTTATAATATATATATATATAATGTAAATGTATATTATCATACAAATATCTTTGACCAGTTTAAATGTTTGATTACATTTTTGTTCCTTAAATCCACCCTTCTGCTGGGATCAGTATAATCCAGATATTTTGGGCTCAAATCTATCCTAATCTTACTAAAAGGTTTTAAGCAACACAAACTTTCATACAGATCAAAACCTAGATTGGATTTTGTGATCTAATCCAAATTCATGATACGTTTTTTTCCCAACCCATTTTTAGGATTTGATACAATTCAATAGCTGATATTTAATTATCATTACTTTTTAACAACTGGCCCCAGGATAACCGTAATAACCAGCTAAGACTAGTTAAAATCAGATAGCCTTTAGCAAAATAAAGTTACAAAGTTAAACAAATTTTTTGGCCATTTCTTACTCCAGATTTAAATTACAAAACATTTGTATATATATGTATATATATATATATAATTATATATATATATTAATTTTAATTACATGTTATATAATTCTAATATAAATTAATCACATGTTTGTTAATAATAATAATAACAACAATATGCTATAAAACTTTAGTAGTGGCTTTGTAGCTCAGAGCATGGTGCTAGCAATGCCAAGGTCATGGGTTCGATCCCAGGGATTGAACATACTCAGAAACAAAAATGTATAATGTGTAATGTGAATGTTTTCTGCGATTGAACTCACAAGCTTTATCAGCTGAGCTACAGGAAAAATAACAGAATTTTTGATAATGACACATCTATAATATTGAGGAACTCAGTTCTAAAAACTCCTTAAGCCTGTTTTGACTTTCTTAGATAATATTTATATTCAAATAGGTTAATCCCTGCCAGATATTTCTACATAATTATAATAGCCCTTGTTAACACATCTATTACATTTGTTAATATAGATTTTATGCTAATGATTTAGGTACATGGAAATGAATACCTCTCCCCTTCTTCGAAGCTCAGTCTTTAGGAAACATCCTAAAGTGAAGGTAATTGCTCCACCCAATGTTGCCAGCCATGACAGCAACCACAAACCCCGGGCCAGCTTAACCCTTTTCTGAAAAGTTAACTTCATCTTACCCACAACCATGTTGAAAGAATATTTTGAAGGACAGTTGAAGTAAGGTAACCTCTGAAAGTGAGGAAAAGAACAATTCAGAGGTTTTTAAATGTGGTCAGACTGTAAAAGATGTCTTGAGATTGAGGCTGCTTGTAAAGAAATTGAAACTGTCGGAGATTCGAATGTTCGGTGACAAAGGAAAAAATCTTGTGTAATCCGTGGATTTCCTCGTGTGAATATGAGATCAAAACAGTTTCATCCAAACAACGTAGTCTTTATTTTGTTTTAAATTGTGGTCACTAAATCCGTCCAGATTCTGTGATTCCTGCTGAGATGATAAAAGTCAGATGGCCACTCAATAGTGAGAATGGTGCACTTGCACCTCCATGGTTGGTTGAGACACACTGGATTTGGCCAAAGTTAAAGGTCTTGGGCGTCTTACCTGTAATCCTAACCTATCCTATTAAACTGCCCTCTCCAATGGGAAACAAGGCCACTGTCTGCTCAGCAAAGCAAGCTGTGCATCCTTTCACTGCGTCACAGAAGTTAAGGATAAAGATGATGAACAACAAGGAAGCTATTGGAAGAGTTATTATAGTCAATCTTTCAAAAATATTGTCTGTAAGATTAATTGATGTTAGATTTTGACTCGTGGTTTCTGCATTGGTGTCACTCGAGATAAAATAGTTGGAATAAGCTTGTCAGGCCAGCTTTCTATTTGCAACTTTCTTCTTGTCAGCCTGACATACTGCTTTTGATATCTGCTAAGCAACACTATATTTTACATTAAGTGGGTCACAAAGGCTCACTGTACACCCACTTGTCAGAATACATTTTGTAATTGCCAAAACACATTCTGGATGGAACTGCCAAAACATGGATGCCAAGTTTCCTTAGAATTTGATGGAAAATATTTAGGCAGCTCACTAGATGTGCTTTTTCACCATCAGGCAAAATGGTTCTAAGCACAGAAGAATGGGTTCATTTCTAACTAGTGTAGGGCTGTCAAACGATTAATCACATTCAGAATAAAAGTTTGTGTTTACATAATATATGTCTGTGTACTGTGCATATTCATTTTGTATTTATAAACAGAGACATATACATGTAGGCCTATATATATTTAGGAAATATTTAGATTCATTTATATTTACCAATAACTGAAATTATATTTAAATGTTTATTAATTTTCTTAAATATATGCATGCATGTATATGTTTTTATAAAACAAAATTAATATGCACAGTACACAGACATATTTTATGTAAATACAAACTTTTATTCTGGATGCAATTAATCATTTGACAGCCCTAGTTTTAAGACATATAAGACTATTAAAATGAATAGAGACATTGGAACCCAAAGAAAGTTCATTTTTCCCCAAGAAAAGTGTCAGTTGTCACTGAGGTGAAGATGGGAAAATGAATATAATTTAAAAAATTTAATTCAACCATAAAATGTTATTGCATCTGCTCTTCTTCAATTTGATCAACACATCTTTTCAGAAACTTGGGCTCAAGTTTATTGGCTGTAGCAACCAAAAATGTGCAGGTTTTATGCATAAGAAACTAAGACTTTGTTAAATTAATTAATAAGGAAAATGTAAGTGCTACATGTGCAAGACTAGAAATTGGTTTGTTGTACTTTTATTTAATTATAAGGAGATGAGAAATATGTTGATTTATATTTGTTTATTTATATTAACATAAAAATGAATACAGTCCAACAGGTAATACATGTATTATAAGATGCATTATACAGGTAATAAATGCTAGTGTACCATTTTATGCCATTAAACATGCTGCAACACCAGGAAACTATTGGTTACTTTTCTCAGTAGTTTAGAATTGTTCTATTATTTATTTATAACTACAACATAGCATTGCATTCTACACAGGTTGCCAACTTGCCATCCTACACAAGTTGACATCATAGCACTTAACATTAAACACAACTGATACTCATTAGATCTATATTATTTTTTGTTTTCTAACAGTTATATATATATATACAAGCTAAATGTGTCATACATAAATAACTTTTTGTTATACCTTTGTTGCTTTTTGTTACCTTTACAAGACAAAAGATTTGGCAGTAAAGTTAACTACATATATCTCCCCCTCCAGTATAGTTTCCCACTCTTCTTTGTCTATTTAAATTTTGCGTTACATATTTATACCACTTTATTTCTACTGTCTTTGTACTATCATGCATGCTGGATAAAGCTTTACAATTCAGAGTATAGCAACTGCCAATAGATTAGCACATACACTTAAACAAATAGGGAAGCAATGCAATACACTAAATATTATAACGCTACATGTTGAATAAATATGAATAAATATATACTGAGCAAACTTAAGTTTTTTCTACCTAAATCAATTAATGAATTTCGACTTTCTATTCCAAACAATATGTCTGACTATAGCAAAACTTAACAAGACCTTTCTATAAAACATTTACACAAACTTCAGATAATTCTGGAAGAAAAGGTAGAACTTTCCAAAAGCAAATATGTCAAGAACATTGTTTGTTCTGGAATAGATCAAAGCGGGAAAGGATCCTTTTTTACAATGACCTTAAATAAAGCAACCTACATACAGTTTTTCTCTTTTGTTTATATCGAAAAGCAAGGTCAGACATTACTTTCAACCTTGCTAATCATTAATAATAAGCATGCACATTAAAATCAATTTATCTAGAAAAAATACATTAGTTCTGTATGCTCGGTAAACAGCAAAACTGTCTAGCTTAACATTGCATTATTTTTCACCATAAACAGCTTCATAACTCATACCCTCGTATCACAAGTGCGTACTCTCTCCATCATTAATAAAGTGGTTCAGCATTTTTTGGGCAGACTCCAGACCTACCATACCATTAACATCTTCTCCAGAGCTCTGGCTATTTGCAGCTCTACAATTACAAACAATGCTATCCTCATATGAGACCTGTCTGGTATTAACTTGCGATTGGTGAAGGTCCATCAAGGATTTATTGCTCCTCAGCTGACCATGCTGATCTTCTTGATGCTGCTGCTTTAGTAATCCTATTGAATGAATCTCTTCTAGACTAGCAGAAAGGACACGAATTGGGGAGCCTAGATTACGCACATCTACGATCTGGTAGACCTCCGAAGCTGGGGCATCCAGGCTCTGCTTAAAGCGGGCTAGACTGACATCTGCAACAGGAACTGGTAGGGTTTCGGGGTGAACAGTGAACTTGAGATGTGGTATCTGTAGTGGATGTGAAGGATTGTGATCTTTGCTCTCCTCACCACCGGATTCACTCTCGGTGTCACCATTCCCCTTCTCATAATGATGTGCCCCCTCCCAGCAGCCTTGCCTCTGCTCCCATTGCACGTAAGATGCATTTCCATGAAATCCATGTGAACCCCTCTGTAAATGGTTCTGTGCTTCCTCCCCCATTTCCGACCAATCAGATTCCTCCTCTTCTGGAAGCGTGCCCAATGATTGGTCATCCCCTTTCATTGAGACTTTGTCATAATGGTCATTATCCATGAACTGAGCTGGAGGGGGTGCAGCTGGTAGCGGAGTTATGGGAGCATCAGACTTCAGATGTTTCACCAGGGCATCCTGTAGCATTGAAGTCACCTGAAATGAAGCAACATCACTGAATAAAGCAAACAAAAATTCTGATCCTCAGAAAGGATGAACAAGCCTATACAACTAGTCAAAAACCCAACCATGAGCATGTTAAATGTGGGTTCATTTTCAATGAGAAAGGCATGGTTTTCTTTCAGTTTAATAGAAAGAGCTCTCACATTAATAGTCTCTAGACTTTGGATGGTTGTTTTTGCAGCAGACAGCTGTTCTGTGAGCTCTGAGATTCGCTGGTTCAGTCTCTCACGCTCTCCATCCATATTTTGTGCCTAAATAACAAAAAGAACATAATAAGAAATGAATTTTTTGTGCTTATGTAAATCAATGGCTGTGTACGAGCTTTGACTGAAACTTGTTTTTTTCAATGTGCTGAATATGACCTGTAAAATATTAATGAATTAATTATTTGAGATGAAACTGCTAAAAAAGAATCTTCGACTTTGACTCTTTACCACACAATGCAATTTTTTCTCCAGAAGATGGTTGGTGTGTTGCGTGCAGGAGTAGTTATCTTGGAGTCTGATGAGAGAGAAACAAAGAGGGCAACATATATTGTTTGTTGATCTATACTGTAGGTTTCATTTGAGTTCCTCTCTATATTGAATGTTTAAAGTAATTTGTGCTTGCTACTGTATGTGACCGCAAACAATTATGTAAGGAACAAATCTTTTGTTTTGTCAGAAAAAAATTATATAGTCATCTGTCAGAAGCTAAAGCATTTTTTAATAGGTCCCATTGAATACAATTCAATGTCATTGAGTTCATACTTACATTTGTTAGATTTAATTCTTAACTTCCTTATAGTCCAAATAATGCTGAAAATTATTAAACTTCCTCAGTTGATCATTTAAATTATACTTTACAGCACGTGTACTATGATACAACAAAGTACAGTCTAGTTCAAGATTACAACATAATAATTTTTATAATTAATTGTGATCGTATGCATTACCTAGTAAACCGGTCCATTAGGCTGGTAAGTTCTATTCGTGTTCTTTGTAACTCAGATTCAAGGAACTGGTGACCAGTTTTGAACTCAGCTCCCATACATTCCATTCGCGTAGTGGTCTGCAGCAAGCTATGGTGGAGAACCTCATTCTGTTCCTGTAGCATCCTAGGGAAAAGCGGAAATGAGATCAATAGGTATCTGCTAAGTCACCCATGTATTTAACACTATACCACATTATATGGTGTAAATATACTCATTGACTGACTTAGTGACCTAATGAACTTTAACCTAACCAATGTTTTTAAACAAACAATTCAAAAAATAATAATTCAGAATTCTCTTACTTCTGGAATTTGTTCACAGTATACCAATGTACACACAACATGCAACTATAAACACATGCACAAAAGAACTCACATTAACCTCTCCAATTCTGAATCCTTTTCCTTTGCAATGTTGACAGCGGACACAAATAAAAAGAAAACATAGAATAAACAAAATATTAGGATTGATTGTAAACTGATTGTGCTGACTTAAAATAAGAAAATTATACAATTAATAGTGGCTTTGATTAATTTTTACAATTTAAATTCAGAACTAAATAATTACAAATTATTCAATAATGGTGACAAACATTTGGGTCTTGTATGCATCACATCCTTTGACAAATGTAGCCTATATTTATATTATTATTACTATTGATATTAATAGTTATATTATAATAAAACATATTAACTCTAACTTTGCATATGTCTATTGCTGTGTAAAACCTGTGTGTGACTATTTGCACTGAAATCATCTTTTCTCAGTAACTGCACAATCCTTCCTCAAAATTAATACATTTTAAAGCATCAAACAACAGCTTTTATTGCCATATTTTTGCATTCCGGGTTTAAAACCTCATCTGCTCAACGTCATAGGTTGTGACGTGGTGGTGTCTAATAATTATTCATGAGAATGCGCCTCCTTTTCCAATGAGAAGACATTTTTCCTTATTATTCATGACAGCACTTGGTGTGTTTAATCTGAGCCTTCAGAGAAAGGCGTTCATAGCACGTGACAGCGGATGAATAAATCAAGATGCAAAAATACCTATCCAATAATTATATATGAAAGTTTTAAGTGAAATGCACTATACGCAGTATGTTATGTGTCGGGGAAGGGCTTGTCCACAGAAAGTGATAAATACATGAGAGTCCAGCTCAATGTGTGAACAAACGGATAAGGGGTCTCTCTTGCCGAGGCCTGCTCGTCGTGGCTGCAAGTAAGACCGGTTACAAAAGCAACTTTTTTTCTCAGGAAAGCTTTTATATATGGAGACAGAACAGGTGGACACGGTCATGAAGGCAATCTGCATCAGGAATGCGGTACTGTAACCTGAGGACTTTTCCATCTCTTCAAATGCAGTAACTGTCATATTTTAACTATAACAGTTATACTTGTATTTTGTTAAAAATAAATACTTATATTAAATGTAGTATGATTCATGTAATGAATAAGATATGGATCATTTCCCCACACTCTTTGGCACAGTGCTCATGCCCATTTAAATTGCATTTTTCAAAATAACAGTAAGGTAGACTCTAGCTGAAAGAGGGGGGTTTCATGACACTTTAAAAATGACCCAAAACACTTTTGCATAATACATTCCTGGGCTTAGAAACATAATGTGTAATATGTATATTATTTGTATTACATTAGCCATTTTTAGTAGTTCTTACATATTTCAGAGCAACAAAAATGTATAGGTTATGTTCTAGTTACAAATGCTACAGATAATGTGTAGTCTAGGCCTATATAAAGGGTGTTTACATGTTGACCATGTTCTCAGGTAAGAGTCCAGAAGTCTTTTCTTTCTATACTTAAAGAATACTGTAATATACCAACCTTTAGGAAAGAGGATGATCCTTGATAGTTCACTGTGGATTGGTCATCGTGAATCACAGAACTATCAGATGAATTAGACTCATTAGAATGTGGAGAAGTAGACCGTTGGCCAACTGGAGAGTGACGAAGAGGGGTTGTGTGATCGTTGTTCTGATTATCTTCTTTAAAATGGGAATGATAGTGGTCCAATTCAGAATCCGATTGGTGATGTACAACTGAATGGGAAAACTGACTATGGGTTGCAGGATCATCTTTGTGACAATGCTGATTTGGGGAAACAAACTGGGAATTGCGATGGTGGGACTCTGGTTTAGAATGGTGATGACATTCTGAATGCTCATGGTGGTGAGAAGGATTAGATTCTGAATCTGAATAGTGATGGGAATCTGAACGAGAATGGTGGTGTGTATCTTGAGGCTTGTGAAGATAGTGATGACCAGATTCATAAAAGCAATCATCATGAAATTCTGAGTGTAAATGGTTTGATTCCAGAGGCTCGTGATCATTGTGTTGTCGAGGATCAAAATGGGAGTGGTGGTGATGATAAGATGCTGGATGGTCAGAAGTATTATTGTGGTGGGACTGTGGGTCAGAACTATGATGGGAATCTGCATGGGAATGATGAGGGTGGCTGTGTCCTTTGGAATGTGATGTGCTGTGATCTTGGGAATCTGAGTGTGAGATACAGTGAATTTCTTCATGAAGAGGTGTTTGTATATTAGCATGGCTTCTTGGATAACTGTCAGCTTTGTGATGGTGATGACGATTATGGTATGTGTCAGTATGAGATGAATCATAATCTGGTGTCGGGTCATGAGAATGAGAGCGTTGGTGAGTTTCAGTGTGGGAGTCATTATGGAAATGATGGTGCTCCTGTTCGGAAAGGAAGTGTGATGTTGGTAATTAGGGTGGGATGAGGGATTATGAGTAGATTCTGAATGGGAGCGATGATGATGCGAATTCTCATTTTGGAATTGATAGTGGTGGTTTGATGTGGGAAGAGAGGACTCACAATCAGAATGATGGTGATGCGGTTTTATACAGGATTGATGAGGATGAGTTTCTGAGTGGGATGAAACATGAGATCTTAAATGGTGGTGAGATTCTGGGTGGAAATGATGGTGGGAAGTGTCTGAATGGGTAAAATGATGGTGAGGATGTGAGGTATTGTGATCTCTATGGTGATGGTGATGGGATGGTGAGATTGAGTGAAGATGGTGTGATTCTGCACGAGAAGGATGAGAATCTGGATGGGGAGGATGATGGTGGGTTCCTGTGTGATGGTTTGGAGATGGGCTGCGGTGAGCTCCACAATGGTGATGTGATAGAGGGGAAGAATGTTGATGGGAATCTGAATGGGAATGATGGTGTGGAGATGGGCTGTGGTGAGCTTCATGATGATGATGTGATAGAGGGGAAGAATGTTGATGGGAATCTGAATGGGAATGATGGGGTGGAGATGGGCTGCGGTGAGCTCCACAATGGTGATGTGATTGAGGGGAAGAATGTTGATGGGAATCTGAATGGGAATGATGGGGTGGAGATGGGCTGCGGTGAGCTTCATGATGATGTGATGGAGGAGGGGAATGTTGATGAGAATCTGAATGGGAATGATGGGGTGGAGATGGGCTGCGTTGAGCTTCATGATGAAGATGTGATGGAGGGGGGGAATGTTGATGAGAATCTGAATGGGAATGATGGGGTGGAGATGGGCTGCGGTGAGCTTCATGATGATGATGATGTGATGGAGGAGGGGAATGTTGATGAGAATCTGAATGGAAATGATGGGGTGGAGATGGGCTGCGGTGAGCTTCATGATGATGTGACGGAGGTGGGGAATGTTGATTGGAATCTGAATAGGAATGATGGTGTGAAGATTGGCTGCGGTGAGCTTCATGATGATGATGATGATATGATGGAGGTGCGGAATGCTGATAGGAATCTGAATGGGAATGATGATGTGGGGATGGGCTGCGGTGGGCTCCATGATGATGATGTAATGGAGGAGTGGAATGTTGATGGGAATCTGAATGGGAATGATGGTGTGAAGATGGGCTATGATGAGTTCCATGGTGGCGATTTGATGATGGTGAATGATGGTGATGTGATTCAGGATGGGTGTGATGCTGTTGAGATTCTGAATGGAAATGATGATGGGAATCTTCTGATTCTGGAGAACAAGCACATAAAGGTTGACTATGAGAATCTTCATTGCAAAAGTGGTCTGATGGAAAGTGTGCATGAGGTGAATGTTGATGAGCTGATGAGTGAAACTCTTGTTCATTGGGTATAATGTGTTGCTTCTTCCGACTCATGTGGCCTTGCTCTGTTCCAGATGAAATACTTCTCGAGGAAGAGCTATTGCTTGTAGCACTATTGTGGTCATGCCTTGGAACAGCCTGGTGCTGTTGTTCAATGACAGAATCCTTTGTAGAAAGAGACTGCTTGTGTGAGTGTGAAGTCTTGCTGGAATGTGAGTGCCGTCTGCAATGGGA
The DNA here is from genome assembly GCA_026939265.1 of Oreonectes daqikongensis. Classification (NCBI taxonomy): domain Eukaryota; kingdom Metazoa; phylum Chordata; class Actinopteri; order Cypriniformes; family Nemacheilidae; genus Oreonectes; species Oreonectes daqikongensis. The sequence goes on along the minus strand of JAOTQM010000053.1, from coordinate 1,540,914 downwards.
ATGCTTATGGGAGTGAGAATGCTTACTGGAGCGGGAGTGCTTGCTGATATGGGAGTGGACAGTCGATGTAACAGAACTGGCACTGCTTCCTCGTTGGCTTCTGGGGCCTTTTGATTTCCTGTCTTCTTTGTTTTCAGGCTTTGGAGATTTTTCTGAGGTCTGTCCAGGGCTGGATGGCCTGTGAACATTTGTTACCCCAAGGGTTGTAAGTCTTGATGGGCTAAGCACTTGCCTAGTGATTTCATTCAAAAAGGCAGAAAACTTCATCTTCTCCTTGACAAAGCTCTTATGGGCCTCTTGTTTCTTTTTCTCCACCTCTTGCTCATTCAAGTCTCCCACACCGGAACGATCTGTCTTTCTGGACAGAACTTCCATAGACTTGGTCTTTCTAATGTTTGTAGCCATTACCTGCCCTTTAACTCGATTTTGTTGTTTTTGAACACGCTTTTCACGTTGTTGGTGAGAATGTTTTGCTTTCCGTGCGCCACTTTTTTCTTTGCCAGACAAATTCTTGTCCATGCCTGTGGATTTCTGGAAATGACCTTCAGATTCTAATAAAGGCATACTGTCTAACTCATCTTCATCATCCTCAAAAGCTTTCCTTTCTCTGGGGATATCCATACATGACTGGGTGTGCTGTGGGCGTTGAATACGTTGCCTGGTCTGGGAAGCAGCAGGGACATTTTCCAGACTTGTTTCTGATGACCAAGATGAATCAGAAGAAGTGGAAGAAGAAAAGCTAGAACCGGAAGAATACGACTTAGAGGAAGAAGAGGAATTCGAGGATGAAGAGGATTCAGAAGATGAGGAATCAGAGCTGGATGAGCTTGATGATGCTGAAGATGAGGAACTAGTGGAAGACCCAGATGAGTTTGAAGAAGTGACAGAAGTTTTAGATTGGCATTTCTTTTTTGCTGTGTGACGTTTAGCCTGACGTCTATCCTGATGCTGATGGTGTGGAGGGCAATGACGACGATGATGATTGCTGTCAGTTTGTGAGTCATGATGGCTAGAATCCTCATGAATGTGATGGTGAACACTGATGCCCTCAGAGGCACTATGGATGAAAGTGAAGAAAAAAACTATTAGTGGCTCTTGGTCAGAAGCTAATTTTAAGCCCTAACCCTATGCATACATTCATATCTGTGCTGTGCAATGAATGATACCTCAAACTGTGTGGCTTGTTGAGGAGAGGTCTGCTATTACTTTTCTTAATTGTGATTTGATACAGAACACCATACAGCAAAGCAATAAAATCATTGACCCTCACATTTGTGCATTCAGTTGCAGTAAAACAATTTTGGACTTTAAAATAATTGTACTTTAAAACACTGTCAAACTCTTTTCTAATTTATTGTGTACATATATTATCATGTAATGGATGTTTTGAATAGTTTAAAAATTGTTAAGGTAACCGTCAATTTTACCATGTTATAAGTTACAATTATAAAAACAATTATAAAAACATTTATTACGGAGACAGATAATTAAATACTGTATTCCTGCCTGTATGTTCTCTTGTGTAATTCACTGATTCATGTAAGAGCTATAGCAAACCTATGTTAATATTTTAATTGTTTGTTTTAACAAAGGACTTTAAAAAGACAACTATGTGTAATTGGATTCAAAACCTTATAGTTACTGGAATTTGTCCCTTTTGACAAATAGCCCTGCTCTCCTCTGTCAGTTAAAATGTCTTTGAATTACACACATAATATATTTACATTGTATTCATTTTGACCACACCAGACCTGTGTTCCTCATGTTCCTCTGGATGCTGTGTGGTGTGACGGTGATGATGATGACAATAAGATGAATGCCGACGATGTCGGTGAGGATGATGATGAGCCATTGCCTAAGTTCTTGTTTCTTCTTGGAAAGATATTTTATTATCCCTTAAATCCTTCTTGTAGTCCTGAAATAATTCAGATGGATGGTAGTTCAGTTCAGTTGACTTTTATAAATATAAATATAGAAATACACATTTTAAATCATTGAAATTTTTGATAACCTCTCTTCCATAACTATACTTAGTTAGCATAGACTAACATTGATCAATAAATATACAGCATTTATTATTCTTAGTAAATGTTCATTTTAACATTTACCAAGACATTTAGAATGTACAATATAACATGAACAAACTAAAATGATCAAATATTATTAAATCTTTATTAAATCTCATTGTTCACGTTAGTTAATTCATTATCTAACGTTAATAAATAGAACCTTATTGTAAAGGGTTAGCAATAAATCAAAACAACAACCACTTTTAAAGTAATAATACAAATGATCTTGTTTAAAATTCCAAAGTAAATGCTGTTACCAGCATCCCATTGTTATCTACCACTATATTATGACAGAATATGTTGCAATATCTTACCGTTATCTTCGAACAAAATGATGAAAAAAAAACAGCTGAAGAAAAGCCTTAAAGTTTTTCTATGTATAATATCAATTCAAGGTGCAGTTTTCATTAAAACGTGGACACTACTCCACTAATACTTCCGTGTGCAATATCACAATAATTCTAAATGGTTGACATGGACAGCGCTCTGATATGATCAACTTTTCTATCCATTTTTGCCCTGCCCCTTTATTTGACATAGCTGATTTTCCTACACATCACCAGAGTTCAATATGTCAATAAATCTCATTGTCTAAAGGGCACATGGCAAATTAATCAGGGGGTGCCAACATCAATTCACAGCTGAAAGAACTCTGGAGAGCAACATTTTCCATGCTACTGTTGTATTTTTGTAATAATTTGAATATAATATATTATATATAATATAATATTACATGCACACACACACACACACACACACACACACACACACACTCTGAGAATGGAATCATTGAGAATCAATTTGAAATTACAAGAGCAGCATAAACCATATTTACAGCATCACAGGCACGTTTGCCCTTACCGTCCATGTCGCTATTTATCAATATTAATCATCTTTATTATTGGTACACTGATTTCATAAACATTATATATGTCAATTAAGTTTCACAATAGATTTGTAAAAACAATTTTTTGCTTAAAAATATTATTAATCTAACTTCATTAAAGCTGGTTTGTAAAACAAAATTTATTATTATTGAAATTATGCTCTGAAACCATTCAGCCATTTGTAATTGGAAAAGGTATATTAAATTAATAATATTTGCAAAGTGCATCTAAATAACATGTGACATCTTTTGAAGCCCAATAGATTTTCCATGTAAAACTAAGCAATGTGATAAATAACTTTTTAGGGAAAATGTTAAAGGGTTAAATCTGTCATGTTCATTTCATTCTGAACAATCAATGTAAATTATGTAACGCTGTTGAAGCACCAACTATAATCAATGTTAAACCCTGCTGAATTTTAACCTCCAGAAGAGAACAAATGGACACAGTCCCAATCACATTTGAGTCCTATACAGACAAGGTCATTCGTTTCCTGTCGACTTCCTCTTATTATATAATTCTGAAATGCATGCAAGGACATTTGCTGTTTTCGTTGCCAATGTGTCTTTGAAAGTAATCACATTGATTAGTTTTGTACTGCTGCACAAATCTGCAGTCATATTAAAACATAATAAATGGATGGATTTTTACTTTCCTGTAGAAGTAATTCTATTTAATGTTAAAATGAAGTGAAATTTTTTTTATTGTACTGTTATGTGAAAATAAGTAATAAGGAAGCTTTTCACCTGTTACTATTTACTAATAAAAAAAATTTTTATAAAAATTGCACATTTTTGTGACTATCCATACAATCTGAGCTATGATTATCTAAGAATTATAAGAGAAGAGATTTTAATTTTAGGAGCATTTAACATGAAAATGTGTTAACACCAAAGATATCATAATATTGAAAAAAATAAAAATTTCTACCTCTATATTACCTTTCCTAATGTTCTCTATATACTTGCTTATACTATCTTGACGTTGTATTTGAAACCTTGTATCACTAGCACTTCTCGTGAATATTGCTTACTTAGACGAATCGCTTGCTGTTGTCCTCAATTGTAAGTCGCTTTGGATAAAAGCGTCTGCCAAATGAATAAATGTAAATATCACATTTTACTTCATTAAAAATATATATCTTACCATCTGAAAAACTGTTGTAGAACTATAATGTAGAAATTAAAATAATTGTGTTCCATCTAAACAATCCTGAACATGAGCATTTTCAAAGCAATCGTTTTATCAACATAAACCTTATTTTGTGATATTTCCATTTTTATATTTGGTTTAAGTCAATCACAAAAATCGAATTTTTACACACATAGTGCTAGTATCGCTGGAACGAAATATGTTTCAAGGATTCAAAATTTCAAGGTCAATATAGACATTACATGATGACATACAACTTAACATATATCAAGTTGCAGTGAATAAATGTACACATAGGAGCAACACAGCTCAATAAAGATTAATATAACTTATTCAAAAGTTATAAAGCTAAGAGAAAGGGAGGAGTTGACCTTGTTGTTATGAATGATGTCAGAGACTATGCCCACAGTGATTGACTGTCAGGGGATGGGTCTTTGTCAGTATCTAATAATAAAAATATTGCTAATATAAACTGTTGCCACACTTAAAGAGCAAAGTGTTCAAACTTAAATGTTCAGTTAATTGTCAGTCTCTTCCATGTCTGCATGTTGTAAACAATTGAGTGATATGCATATAAGCAGAACGGATTATTCAGCATTATACAGGCTAGTATAATCACAGCTGTTAGGAATGATCCTTTTAAAAGCTCATTTTAGAATTGTTGTTATTTGGGCTTAGTGACAAACTTTTCAGATTTATGAGCTCAATTTAATGCTAAACCCATTTATGATATTTAGAATTCTAAAATGAGGACTGACACCCCAATTTTTTCTTTATTTTAAGAGTTTAGGAAATACTTTTAGCACAGGCCCAGGTTTTAAACACAAACAATGCACTTTAAAATGAACATGCAACATGTATGTGATGGAGAGCTTCCAGGGAGGTCACACTGCAAAGCAATTTGTAACAATGCTGGAATACATAAGGGTAAACAACAGATAATCATATTAAGACATCAATGTTTAAGTGCTCACTCTAGTGGTGGGATATTGTAAAACCAGGATATATGCAACAAACTCACGCTGATAGAAAACTGTTTATCATTTTCATCTGGTAACTGATAAAAATCAAAATGCCTTTTTAAATATCTGACGAATCACACATTTGATCTAAAAATGGTTATACATAAAATGTTTAATCTGACTGAATTAATGAGTAATGAGTGAATAAAGCATAACAATATTATATAATGTACTAACAACCATTCCTCTGCTATTTTATAAGGAAGTTTAAACACATCTTATTTGGTTCATAATGCACTTTCTAACCTGAGGAGCTATTTCACAACTAATTATATTTATTAAATGAATAGGCCACTACAGATATTTAGCAGTACAGAAAACATATTAAGGAAACAAAAAAAAGATAGAACATTAAAAGAACACCAGAAATATGTTTTAAAAGTCTCACTAAAGTTTTGGGAAAAAAGACACCTACTCATTATCAAAAAACAAACCATGAAACACCAACTTCTATGTTGCTTTTGTTTGTTACTCAAAGTTAATCCAATTCCATTCTGTTTTATTGCTGGTTGTAGTATTGTAAGATGATCTTATATAGTACAAGAGAACAAAACTATATTTGTTAAATCTACTCATTTTGATTATTCAACCAAGACAGGTAGAATCAGGAGCAGTATTCAAAAGTACTGAACAAAAATTAAACTGAATTAATAATTATATGTTCTCAAGTATGTCGTCTCAAAAAGTCCGGAACGCATGGAGCTCCATACAACTTGTTATTCCACCACAAGTTCAAAATGTTCAGCCTCTTCAAACTCAGCATTCATCTTTGCAGCAAGATCATCCAACTCTGACATCTGACAAAAAAAAGAAAGAAGAAGCGTAAACAATCTTAAAAAACAGATTTGAATCATAAACGTTTCAGTATGCTTGGGATAAAATAATGTGTTATGCAGTTCTTACAGTATGTTCAGGTTTTTTTTTTTTTTAAATGTAAATTGATTAATATGCTGGGACAGGAAATGAACTGAAAAATTAAAATAGTTTTTTTGTGATACTAGCAGTAAAGCAAATACATTAATAAAATCCTGGCTATTTATACCAGGAAAGTCTGCTAGTTCACTTGTTTCACTCTATAGTACGATTTCTGTATTCACACCTGCCCTGCTGCCCAAAAGATCCGCACCAAGGGGGGAAACGAACTTGGGAGGCCGTTTATATGATGCTGTGTTCAACTGAAAATTTTCTATGCGTTTTGGCCGTTCGTTTACATGGAAACAGCGTTTTGGGGGACTGAAAGCTCAAGTTTTTGAAAACATTGCCGTTTTCGTCTGCATGTAAACTGCAAGATGGAACTTTCTGAAAACGTCACGCGCATGCATATTACAAATTCAGTTGCGCGAGTATAACCAAAACAATATGGCAGCCGCTAGTACTGTGGGCTCTCACAGCTCGACTATGCATTATCGTTTCCCCAGCAAAATGTGGATTTACTGCACCAATAAGACCAGCGGAGACGCATTATTTACATTCGCCAGACTTTAAACATACATACACGTCGACCAAGGGTATTAAAAAAAATGCATATGTGTAACAGTATGCACATCCAGTTGCTTTACACAGCAACATCGCCATCCACTGGCCTGGCATGCATAATACAGCGTTTTTATCCATTTTCCTGGATCCGTGTAAATGCAGATCGTTTTGATAACACTGTCAAGTGTACGTGAAACCTTTCAAAAACGCAAATGAAAAACTTTTCATTTCTTCATCGTGTAAACGAACCAAACAAGGCAGGTGTGAATACACCCTATAGATTTTCATCTCCTGTCCTCACTGGCTCTCACCTTTATCTGTTGGACCCGCTTTCGCCTTGTCTTCTTCACCAGACAGACACCAGGGATGTTTGGATCTACTTCTGGAGGGTTGGTAGAACTATCTTCAGCAGCAGAGATGTTAAAAGAACCCGCACTGAATGACATGGAACCATGAAGTGCTACCCTAGACCCCTCTGTTTTACGCATCACCTCTGGTGTCTGAAGCCTTTCGAACCCAAACAGGGTCTCTCGGCTGTTGGGAGAAGTGACAGGCTGGGATTTGGGGCTTTCAAAGGACTTGTCCCCCACACTCAGACGAGTGTAGGAACGCCGAACCTTCTGTGACCAAACAAGGTCCTCCTTGGATTCTCTGGGCTGAGATGATAAAGATGAAGGGGGAAGAATAGGAGAAAGGATTGCTGTCTTGGGTGCAGCTGATGTATTTGGGGATGTTGTAAATGTTTTGGATGTCTTCAGGGACACTTCTGATAATCTTTCCACATTTTCCTTGTTACTGTCAGATGGGACCTAGAGGAACAAATAAGCACATGAAACCTGTGGTATGTGATCAATAATCAGTCATGCATTACATGTTTTTACATTTGTCAGTCTTACCTGCGTTTTTCTGGGTGCAATTTTCCTAACAGTGATTGACCGTTTAACAGCCATCGGTGGGGCCTTAAAATGTAATCATATTACATATTCAGTACACAAAATAAATAAACCATTTTTATTGTTCACCGATTCTTCAGATGTGGGACAAAACACCACCTACTCATTTTTTACAACGTTAAGCCCTTAAAATAGCCTAAAAATGAGACATTCAAACACTTTTAATCAAAAACTTTATAAATGAGGATAAACAGAAATATACATGTATTTTTTAAGTATTCACAGCTGTGTTGATTTAATGTCCGTTTCATATTATCAGACACTACATTTAAATTAATTGAATTGAAAAATAACATCAAAATGTTGAACAGATTAATAAATAGAGTTCCTATGTATATTCAATTTTACAGCTTTCTTCCAGAATCAGTGATTTACTTTCTACTTACCAAAACTTTAGAGGTTTGGTTTTCGGAATTTGCTGACAACCTAAAAGACCTTCTTCTAGGAGGACTCCCTCCGTTTGGCTCTATGTAACAACAGAACGTGTTTGTACAATGACACTATGCAACAAAGATTTAAAAAAACGAAAGAAATTTAAATCCTCGACGATTTTTTTTTTTTTACATTTTATAACAAGACACATAACGTTACTCTTGGTCTGCCATTGTAACTGTTAGGTGTCCAAGTAAGTATTTACGTTACACTTACTTCTGATAAGATCGCTGCTTTTCCGCGACGTTAATCGTGGAGTTTTGTTGCTCATTTTGCAACAAACTACAGTTCCAGAGAGTTCAAGACTGCTGCTAGCCAGTGAGCTAAGACAACGAATAAAGAATAACGTTACACTGGTTATGCGACGATCACATAAACGACAACATTGCACTAAAACAATCAAAAGTGCATTATTGCTTTACTTACATTTCACAGTTTTAAATAGGATATAAGAAAAACTAATTATGCCGTCTCGTTGATATAAACGAAGCTGTGCTGCTTTCGAATTCGCCCGCCTTTCCATGTAGAAAGCATGGCGGACATTAAGGGTGGAGCTAAAAGCTAGAGCGGCCACAAAGGGACAAGATTTTTAAATCAAACTCTTAAATCTCATAAATGTACAGATTTACTTCTGGTATACGAATGAAAGCCGACCCAAGCAATCGCCGTAAAATTATTTAAGTAACGTATTTAAGTAACACGACCGATTCTTATAAACGCAAAAAAGAAACACGTATCACGTGACATTGTTTTCTTTTCTCACTTCCCTTTCTCGCATCTAAGCTCCACCCCTTTAGGATGCGAGGGAAGGATGCGAGCCTCCTTGTGGTTAGGAAGATGATGCAGAAATTTAAGCTGAGGAGAGTTTTGCCAAGCTGAGCCCCAGCAGCCTCTAAAGTTCCTTATTCAATGTATGTATCTCTACTCAGGAAATTTCCATCTCCACAACAACAATGTGGTCAGAGCCATCTAGACAGGTGGTCATGCTTAAACTTACTGGTCTGCTGGAGGAGCGCATAGAGGCACACGAGAGGAAGAAGGCAAACTATTAAGCCCTGGTCGAGGAATGCTGCAGTGAGTGGCATGATGGCATCATGTACAGTTCTAACCCAGGAGTGACACCCCAAGACGGTCAGACCCTAGACTTGGCCGTTGGTCAAGTGCATTTAGCAGGAACCCAGAAGAGAAAAGCCACCAGCAGTACCACAGAAGCTGTCTTTAGTAACACAGCCACGGAAAAAATGAAGAGACCACTCTTAAACTTTTTTCTGTTTTTTTAAATTTACTATTTATAGGTTCGTGTTTAAGTAAAACGACCATTTTTGTTTTATTCTGTGTACTTGTGACAACATTTCCTCAAAATTCCAAATAAAAATATATTTTTATTTGCAAAGAACTCAAATGTTGAAAGTAAAAAAACAATAAAATAGAAAATGATGCTGGATAAAATGATGAGGATACTTTAAGCAGGCCACAAGATTTATTAAAACACAATGCCTCAGCATTTCACAAAAAATGTTAAAAATTTTCAGTGCCGATAGGCAAGTTTGTACAGTACATCAATTTTATTATGCTTTACAAGTGGCACAAACATTAAGACAAGTTTATTTAATGTGTTCCCTGGCCATAAGGCAAAAATATAATTGAATTCAACTTCAACTCACTGCAGTTTCCCTTTTAAGACTGTTTCAACCTGGAAATTATAGAATAACAGAAAAATGTACAGGGTTATTGTACTTAATTAAAGGAATAATTGTAGTGTTAAAGTTCACCTAAAGAAACCAAAAAGATTACAAATGAATGTAATAACATTGTTGGCATGGATGTCAGATTGCAGTGCAAGACAGCATACCATTTTGTAGTTAATTCAAATATGGAAAATTCCCCTTTCTGGAGAAAAACAATAAGCAGCCACTGGTCTCATTAATAGGGACTGGCTCACGCAACAAGCAAACAACTTTTGGTTTGAAAAGTAAGAAACTTGTATTGAAGTGTTTTTACACCTGCAATAATACTGAATTGCTGATATACTATCATTAGGGCTGGGACTATCTGCATAGTGTTGTTAAATGTCAACATTAATCATTTATCAAAAGCATTGAAATAGTTACTACAAAATGTTTTTTTTAATGAGAAATAAATCCTGAAGTTAGAACATGTACGCAATGTCAGGTGTTTGGTATTAGCATGATTTATGATTCTTGATTATACTACAAAATAATTTCTCAAATTATAATTTGTGTAATTTACAGGCTAAACATTTTTATGAAGGCAATTAAACATTATTTGTTAAGCTCGAAAATGAAGGCTGAAATAATGTTCCCCATATTCCAGAAAGTAATAAGAAACCTTTTAAGAATGTCCACACACACATAAACTGTTATCTACCTTCGATCCCAAAATACATTTGAAAGATATCAGAACAGCCCTTGTCATTAAGGAACTGAAAAAGCTGTCCAAGGTCCATGTGATTTCCTCTGTTTCCATGAGGGTCAAAAATCGCTTCATTAAAGCCAGTAAACTTGCGGAGGGAGACAATTCCGTCTTCTGTCCAGGTGTTATCCAGAGGGACATCTTCTCTGTGACGAATCATAATTCTCTTCCATGTTAACACTTTCACCTATAAAAAAGTAGTGGAAATTGTTCAAAGTTTAAAGTCGCCGTTCATTTCTTTCCCTTTTCCCTAATCCCAAAATATCATATATTTCATCAATACCTGGCCCAAAACTCTTCACAGGCAGACTGCAGCCCCTCCACACACACAATACCAGGCTTTCCAGGCATACTGAACCCAGAGAGGTTTAACTCCTTTGACCATTCCAGAATGTTCTTCCTCTTGATCTTGTTGTAAATGTGATGACTGTAGATCCAGAGTCTGGTAAAGAACTGTTTTGACTGCATCAAGACACTTTCTTTCTTGGACTCACTGAGAAGGATACTTTTAGTGATGTATTTTTGTGCATTGTCTTTAATCCACTGTACAGCAGACAGAACACACACCTCACCACAGCAGGTAAGTGACAGGTAAGTGCTGATATCAGAGTGAAGCTGTGTTTGCTGGGCTCTAGTGAGGTCAGGGCATCTGGAGAGTAGAGAGCATTTGTAATCACAGGACTAACAATGAATGCATAATGCATACATATTAGGTATACCGTATACGGATACCAATCTTTCAATTCAATATGAAAATACCTGACAGTGATCTCTGGCAACACTTGCGGGTACTCAATTGGGTAAGCACAGGACAATGTAATGTTCACCTGACAAAGACAACAAATGAGCTTATAATAGAAAACCATGAACACACGAGTAAAACACACTATTGTAAAATGTTACTTACTGCAGGATTCTCCAGCTTTAGCAGAATAGAAAATTGGGGTCTAGTGCTGGGAAGAGCTTCAGCTGAGCCCTCAACGTAAGCTCTGAGCTCTGCGTGAGAGAGTTGGTCCACTTGTAACTCTTCTTCACTTGGAAACATACTTAATAATAGTTCTATTTCTGCGAACTGAGCCTCAGCGTCCTCTGAGCAAGCCATACTTCTAGCTTTGTTTTTCAAAATCCACACCAGACGGTCGAAGACCATAAAAATAGAGATAAATCCTAAGGTGGGCGGGGCGTAGCCAGTTATATGCTTGTAAATACTGTTCCAATTTAAGTTTTTATTGTGTACATTCACACGTTTCCCAGTTTATCGCGTTTCTCGTGAATAGATTTAAGTCATAACATACGTACAAATGCCAAACAAAAGGAAACACTACATCCAATTTTCGTTGCATAACACACTGGAAGATTTGACTTTTTGATCCAACAAGCGCACCCATAAGTGGAACCATAACCATGGAACAACACCCAAAAAGAACACGCACGTCGCGGAGACATTAGTGAACATTCCGTCCAATGTTCCGGATTACAAGTTGCTCTGCTACCTGTAACTCCATTCATTGAACATTATACCAGTCAAAGACATAACGCCAGTATATTGAAAGTGTCAGATGCTAATAATAGTACGCTACAGGCTTCTCTGTCAAAAACAGCATGGAAAAACGGAAACAAGTGTTTCAAAATAAGAGCCTTGATGTTGTAAAATAAGGTTACATTTTTACACACACACACACACACACACACACACACACACACACACACACACACACACACACACACACACACACACACACACACACACACACACACACACACACACACACACACACACACACACACACATATATAAAATGCACATATACACATGCATGTATTTGACCTATTTATGAATTGTATATATGTATTTAATATATTTAAAATAAATGTATATTGATTTATACCAACATATACTGCAGTACAGATTTGCTGGTGTGGCGACGAGTGATGTCATTGCCATGCGACGGTAGCGGAAGAGACGTGGCAAAATAGTAAATTCCAAAGAAACGCTAACGAAATATAGAGAAAACTATCTGATTTGACTTGATGTTGAAATTCACATGTTTGTGTAGTCGTTCAGTATTTCTAGCCTTCTTGTCAGGTAAATACAATATTGCCTCGCAAATGTGTTGAGTACATACAGGAAGTTTGTTTTGTACATTTAAATCAGGCGTAGACTGTCACTGTCAGCTTTAAAACGTTTTATTTTCACGGTCACATGGATTGTCTTTATTTTAGACATTTGTGTATTGTTTATGTCAGTTAACCAAATAGGGAGTTGATGTTAATGGCTAACGTTAGCGAGTTCAAACACAAGCAGTTGTAACGTACTGTTTTTTATTTTATTGCAAGTGAAAGGATTTAGCGTAACTTACATGAGTTTATATATGAGTTCTAAATGTTAAAAATGCATGAATGTTTAGCTTGACAGTCGGACAATGGGTTTGTGCAAGTGCCCAAAAAGGAAGGTGACGAACCTGTTCTGCTTTGAACATCGAGTCAACGTGTGTGAACATTGCCTTGTGTCAAATCATAATAAGGTTAGTGTCTAAATTTTTAATCATTTAAATATTAGGCGACTTTTTCGATCGGTATTTTACTTGTGTTTGTACAGTGTATTGTCCAGTCATACCTACAGTGGCTACAGGACAGTGATTACAACCCCAACTGCAGTCTGTGCAGTCAGCCCCTACATTCTCAGGATACTGTCCGACTGGTTTGTTATGGTAAGGAGTTGCAGAAATTATGTCCTATCTCCAGGAATTTTGAAAAAGGCACAAAAAATGAAATCATTTCATTTTCTTTTACATTTCAGATTTGTTTCACTGGTCATGTCTAAATGAGCTGGCATCCCGTCAGCCCCTTTACACAGCGCCTGCTGGATACCAGTGCCCGACATGCCAGGGTCCTGTGTTTCCACCACCGAATCTGGCTAGTCCTGTAGTCGACACTCTAAGAGAACAACTGTCTTCTGTCAACTGGGCTAGAGCAGGACTGGGCCTTCCACTGGTAAGGATGGACAGTGGACATTTGACAGTACAGATATCTAGAGCTTTATAATGTTAATGGACCTTAAGACCTGTTGGTTAATGATAATGGACCTTAAAAATGGCCCCCATTGACTTTTACTGACGCTTCTCAAAATATCTTCTGTTGTGTTTCACAGAAGAAAGAGTCATAGAGGTTTAATCGACATATAATAATCAGATAAATAAATGATGACTTAATTTTTTATCTTTGTGTGAATTATCCTTTTAAAAGCAGTACATCTCATTAAGTCGATTGTAAGGTACGATTCACAAGAAATTAACCATGGCTTCTACCCTGACTAAAAATGGGGTGAAAATACTGTATACATACAGTATTTGAAAAAAGATTGTGATAAGTTTTCATATAAGGTATGGGCTTTCATGACTGCTACATATTCATTTGTTTCTGTAAGGTTGCATGTTGTCACTAATTTAAATATGAATTTGTGATTTTTTTATTATTCTGTCTAGATTGAGGACCCTCCAGAGCGAGAAGAACCCACAATAGATGATGTTACGCGTTTTTCTGAATGGTCATCTTTTGAGAGTGAGTCTGTTAATGATATATTTTTACAAAAGTGATTATTTTTATAATCAAAAAATATTACATACACTGTAACTGAAAAACTAGGTGAAAAATGTTTACACTGACTATTGCATTTATTCCTTAACAGAATACCTTAACAGAACCATCTATTTAAACTTTGGTGAACTAAATATATTACTCCTGCTTTTATAGAATCATTCATCTTCATCTAAGGATGCATTATTATGCACTTTGTGTTTAATACAGTGTATTTTACTGATTTGAATAAACATGGCTAATAGTAACAAACCTACTGTGTGGAAGCCATGTTAAGGTCACATGACCAGTGAAAAACTAGGTGAAAAATGTTTACACTGACTATTGCGTTTATTCCTTAACAGAATACCTTAACAGAAACATCTATTTAAACTTTGGTGAACTAAATATATTACTCCTGCTTTTATAGAATCATTCATCTGCTTCTAAGGATGCATTATTATGCACTTTGTGTTTAATACAGTGTATTTTACTGATTTGAATAAACATGGCTAATAGTAACAAACCTACAGTGTGGAAGCCATGTTAAGATCACATGACCAGTGGAATTACTAACTTTATTCGCACAATGATTACTTTTAAATGTTGAGTAACGATAATAAATTATTTATGGAATTATTGAAATGCATTATTGGGATAAATTAAACATGAGTGACAAATACGTTTGAATGGGATGTATGTATTATGGCATCGATAACCAAAAATATGTATGTAACTTTGTATGTTATACTTTGTATATATTAGATGAAACATTTTTGTGTTACAGCCCCTGCAGTGGATATGGCAGTCTCGGACCCTTCGTCCACCAGTCTACTACCCCATCAGGATAAAGAGCTCATCCACAACATTCACAATAATGGAGAACTGACTGCCCAGAATCACTCTGTCATTAATATGAGTACCACATCCACTACCGACACAATCAGCATTAACACAGGTATCACCTAACACTGATATAAAAATTTGTTGTTATAAGATAATCTTAATCTCAAGTTATTTATTAAAAAAAGTGATTATAGACTAATAGTGGTTGAACTTTACATTTACATTTGTGTAGTGTTTACTGTATAACAACAATGGAGTATACTATTGGCTGAGCCGTTGAGACATATTTTAGATAATAAAATTGGATTAAAATGCAAAATAACCCTGTGTGACATTTGTGTACAACCATTTAACTTTGGCAGTGCAATCAAATATGGATCAAAAACAAAATGTTAAAATTTGCAGAAGACTTCTGGCTCACTTTTAACTGGAAATCAAAAGTTATACAGTGTCACATCTGGCATTTTCTGGTTATGTACTGTACATGTTCTGTGCATCCAGAAAATTGCATGCAGCAAGTATAGTAGGAGTAGTATATGTATCTAAACCTTTTTCTTAAATAACAAGATGTGTTAGCCTCACCTTTTAATATGATTTTGTTTGCTTTGGTTTAATGCTAATAAAGTGCTAGTTGAAAAGTTCACTTGGTCAATCAATGTAGTCCAGAATTGAAAATAATTCCTTTCTTATTTTTGTCATTTGTCTTCTTAGCTACTTCCCCAAGGAAGGTATATGACACACGGGACTCAGGCCAGGCTTCAGTGATGCAGATTGATTTTGATGATGATAAGTACCGCAGACGACCTGCCCTTAGCTGGTTTGCACAGGTCCTAAAGTGAGTGTCTGCTGTGGGTTTCATTGCATGTGCAGTATTCAAATTAGAGTTGAACAGATCGTTCCATACTTTTATATTGTTCAGTAGCCTTTGTTTATTTGCGATAAAGCCCTGCTGTTTTTGTTTCGGCATGTTTACTGATTTGCCTGTGTTCTTTCCTATAGAAATCGTACAGGCCCTAAGAGAAAGGCACTCACGCTGAAACAACGGATCTTTATGCTGTTGTTAGTTGGAGTGATTGGATTCTTCACCCTCATCATCATCATGGCAAAACTCGGTCGGGCCTCTGCTGAGTCAGACCCTAACCTGGATCCCATGTTAAATCCCAACATCCGGGTAGGCAACATGTGATGCAACACCTCTCAGCTTGGACTCCATTTGTGGATTCAGCCAGGATCTATTGGGATAAAATGACCTAAAAGTGTTCGAGAAAGAATGCGCCTTGGGATGCTGGGACCAGCATAAAGATGTCTCTGTTGGAGGAATGTGATCTTATGGAGATGGTCAGGAAGCTGGAGCAAATGCTGTTGCATAACAAATTTCCCATTTCCATGTGAGATGATACAGGCTTTAGACTTTGCAGTGTGTTTCATTCAGTTCGGGCAACTTTTCTTTTAAATTTGTGTACCCTTTTTGAAACTGGAAAACTGATTTGAAGTGTGTTTGCCTGTTTTTGCCATCTGTCCTTAAATTATTTCTTATAATATGCGTATGAATTAATTGGGATAACTCATAGAGTGAATCAGTATAGGCAGTGTTGTTCCATTTGAAGCTTTGGTTATTTGGTTACTTTAGTTTTCTGTATGATTGCTGATTCAGTTACGAAAAAAAGTACTCTGCATAAACTGATTTACTCAAGCATTAAGATTTTTTCAGATTTGGTTGATCTCTTACAAAATTGTAAATCTAGAAAAATATTCATACATGTCTAATGCTTTGGCCCTTTTACACAGGTTGAATATCTAGGTCAAACTGTATATAGTTTTTTTTTGCATTGCGACACTTAATAATTATTGTATTATTACTGTCAAACAGTATTCAAAGTTTTTGTAAATTCAAATAGAAATAAAATTAAATTGGCATAAATTATTGACAGTGCAACAAATAATATTATGATGTAAACTAAAATACTGTACAATTAAAAAACTGCATCATATTCACGTCAATTTGACAATTTGAGCAGATGTGCTTGACTATCATGAAAACGTCACAATGCAAAAAATACGAAATACTTTTTCCTGTTGTCATTAATAATACTAAGTACATTTTTTTGTTGAATTTCTTGACAGGTGCCATAGAAAAATGTACAACTTATTGCTGGATTTGCATATTTAAATGATATTCTAAAATATTCCAACATGCATTTCTTAATTTCAGAGGGCTCATATGACATTTTTCATATATGTTTTTTTAATCTCGTGATCAACTAACTTTACTGAGATTTCTTTGTTCAGTTGCGTTCTGTAATACTAAAATTCCTGCTGTTGCACACTTTTAATTTTCTCACTTTGTTGTAATGTACACAATAACATATGTCTAATTCCAACGTGTCCTGGTTAAATTTAACGTTTCACAGTAATAATTCAACCTTTCCCAGGGTGATGTTGGTGTCCAGTAGAATGTCCTGAGCTGGCAACGACAAGGAAGACAGGAAGGGGTAGGTCAGTCGGTAAAAAGCAGGAGAAAATCTGCCATTGGCATATGTTGGAGGTGATATGCCAGGCATTCCATAACAGGGCGAAATAGGAACACAGATTCTGTGTTATAGATATGCATCCATTTATATGATGTTTCTTATTATACTGGAGGTTATCTTTGGGTATGGCCATGTGGTGACAGTAAAAATGTGTGGAATTGATTAATGTATTTAAATATAATGTGATTATAACTGCACATTAAATTAAATATAAATTATAAAACTGCTGTCTGAAACATTATTTTCAGTGGCATTTTAATTCTTTACATAAACAACACATCCTAAATCATACTTCCTTCTGTTACTCCATGCATGAATACGACAAAATCATATTAATCTAATAAATCTTTGCACCCTTTAAGTGATCACCATAACACACAAACAGCTGATAAATGATACACCAGGCTGCGCCCCTTCCATATACTGCATGCCTAGAGCCTTGACTGATCTGTGTTCGTCTGCAAAGGTTGGTCAAATATTAAGCCTGTTGTGATGTGGTGATAATACCTTTAGAAGAAATGAAATGCCAGGTTTAACACACGTTCATAGATCTCCAGCGTAAACAGTGAGCCTATTGGCAATGCATGCAATTCATTAACACACCATGCAGTAACTATGGCCATCAAAAAGCTGACTTGGGAAAGCCACTTAACACTTACATCATTTAACAACTTAAATTGGAGATAGAACAAAACTACTCAATGTGGGTGTTTGTGAAAATACTAAAAATATAATGCTTTGAATGCATTTCAGACCAAAAAAATGTTTCATATGTCCTGAGGTTTTGCACAAAAACCCTAACAAGAGGTTGCCACAAAATGTTACCAGATTCCCCAACAGAGTCTGGCAAAGGAATCTGGGCTAGCCATGAGTATTTTCTCAATTAATCCAATGTATGTGCTTGACAACTAAATAGCTTTGCAAGGCCATAAAAATTTTTTGAAAGTTTTCAAGAAAGTTTATAGTTTTTAAACATTGCAGTGTGATATGATTTTTCGTCAAGATGACACAGCTTTATTCAATACTGCCTCAAAGCTAAAACTTGATGGATTTACTCTGTGCTATTCAGATCTATATACTTAAACTAAAACAAGCATCTCTAACAGCAGATAGCTGGTTCTATTTCATTATTACTGACTGCCAGAGGCAATGATTCATACTAGATCTTATCTCTCTTGCTCATGCACAGGTCGAGTCTAATAGCAACAACATCATACATGACCTGGAATGTCATGGGGATCCACCCCTATTTAATCCCATGACATCTGGCGAACTGCCTCTATAATATTCTAGCATTCGTGCAAAGATTTAGGTCGAAGAAAAACTTTCATTCATAAAATACCACTGGCTTCGTCTTACAATCTCGTAACAGTTTTATTGTTGGAGCCTCTAGAGGTTGTGACGGACTAAGTAAGATTCTTTTGTGAAAGACCTTTTTTTTTGTTTATTCCACATGCGACAGTGTGCATCAACTATGTTACGCACTAGACAGTGTTTCATTCAAAACACGTGAAAAAGGTTATTATTTCCTGGATAAGGTTAGTAAGCTTACCTTTTGTCCTTATGCAACTTTACATTGCCCTTAGTCTTCTTTTCAAGTCTTTTTTGCATTGGATTTATTGTATCCTATTGATAACCAGTGTTCTTACTCTGTATTTTTTTTATATTACTACTAACAGCATCCAGAGTGTTCTTGCTTGGTATTTATTTATATTACTGCTAACAACATCCAAAGTGTTCTTGCTCGAGATTTAGTCAATATGGAACAGTATGACGTGCACATCGTGCAGAGCTGCCTTACAGGAGTATCATAGACACGACTGCTGGCCGTCATGCTTGGGGTTAAAACATCTGCGGCAAGGCCTCACGTCAGAGGCTTATATGAATTGTAGATCTATGTCGTGGGAGCAGAGGACTTCAAGAGTGGCTGCGGTAAAGTGAAAGTGACCTATTTGTCAGATATGGTGACCCATACCCAAAATGTGACCTCTGCATTTAACCCATCCAGTGAAGAAGCTCTTGATGTCAGATGGTCGAGCTCGGCAGGGCAAGGTGACATCAAGTGCAAGAGAGCGGAAACTGTGTGTGTGTGTGTCTGCTAGTAAAAGGCTTAAGGGAGACGTCTTAACCAAAAGAGTGGATTCTCTGATATCTGAGTTTGTCCAGATAAAGGTAACTCACAGTAAGAAACTTAACAGCTCCTGAAGAAGATAGTTTCATATTCTGATTGCCCTGCAGTACAGACAGTTTCTCTGCTTTGCGTTCCAAATGCAGATCTTTCAGTTCAGGATCCTTCTGTTTGGCCTATCTCTGTCCCCTCGAGTGTTCACCAGATGCATGGCGGCAGCCTCATCCCGATTCAGGCCCAGGGGATACAATTGCTCCTCTATCTGGACGATTGGCTTCTCTGTGCTCCATCTCGGGAGCAAGCAATAGAACAGGGCAATCGTCTGATTTCTCATGTCACTCAGTTGGGCCTCAAAGTCAACTACAGCAAGAGTCAGTTGGTCCCCTGTCAGTCTGTAAAATATACGGCTAGCTCTGGAGCACTTTGGACAAGCCTTACAGGGCCGTCACATTCTTAAGGATGGACAATACATCAGTTGTGTATCATATCAATCATCAGGGCGGCACAAGGTCCAGTCATTCCCTGAAGGTGACGTGAGATCTTCTGACATGGGCCTTTCCTTGGTTTCAGAGCATCAGGGCAGTGCATGTACCGGGGGTATCAAATGTGGTGGCAGATTTTCTGTCTCACCACAGACCTTCTCCAGGGAAATGGAGACTCAACCCTGAGGTGGTTCAAATGATCTGGCACCGTTTGCGATTGCACTCTATGCCGGGACCTCAGTTTGGTCTTGGGGGGGGGTTACAGCCACAGCTCTTGGCAAAAATGTTGTGTTTATTTACGGCCTGGTGACGGCATCCCTTCTGTCTGGGTAGCTGAGCGCCCTGTCGCATCTCTTCCATGTCATCAGAGCAGTGACACTCTGTGGATTAGTTGCACCAGTGTTACTGCAACAACAAAACACAACACTTGGGGCCAGACAGAAAATGTGGAGTGGCTTTTAGCCCACTTCGGTCAGTACAGAGACTTACTGCTATATCCAATATTAAAACTGAACTATTTATTACACAATCCCTCAAAAACAAATTCTGTTTTATGCACGATCACATGCGGGACAAAAATGTGGACATAATGTGCCTCACAGAAACCTGCCATCAACCAGATGATTTTTCTGTTTTAAATGAGACCTGGCTGTTGTGGGGGCCTGGCTGTTGTCTACCGCAGTCATTTGGAGCTGTCCCCTTCGGTCCTCCCTGACCTGTCCTCTTTTGCATGTCTGGCATTAATTGTAAGCCCCCTCTCCCAGTGACAGTATTATTAATCTACCATCCATCTAAATCAAACTCATGAGTTGAAAAATTTTCTTTTAACTTTTTGCACAACCTCTTCCAATATAATAATACTTGGAGATTTTAATATTCATGTCAACAACCCCTCTTGTCACTTTGCTACAGAATTCTTGCAGTTACTGGACTGCTTAAACCTCAGACAATATGTTGATGTTCCCAAACACACACCAAGGGGAACATTCTCGATTTGGTCACTGGTCATTTGAGTCTGCCTCTCTAAGTGCACTATTTGAGTATGATTTGGGTCTCCAGGGAGCTGCATTTTCTGTCTTCCCACATCAAGCCTAAACGTAAAACCTGATGCACAAGCCATCAACATCTCCATTTTGTTAATATATCATCAGTTACTGAATCTGTGGAATTTTACAATTAGACTTTGAGCAGCATTTTGGATTGCCATGAACCCATCAAAGTCAGAACAATTAAGTTTTCTTTTTCAGTTCCCTAGTTCACAAGTGACTTGCAGAAAATGAAGGCAGCTGGACATGCTCTTGAGTGGTGATATATAGCGCCTTGACTTACTGTTCATTAGCCGGCCTATCGGGACCACCAAAAAGCTTTTTTGAAGTCCATTGAAGAAGCACGGTCACAGTATTATTCAAATATTATTCAAAGAAATCCTGGAAATTCCAAACAGTTCTCCACCATAAATCATCTTCTCAAACCTTAAATTGCTCTGCTCATAGGAGCTACAGATGAACATTGCAAGGATTTTATTACATTCTTTAGAACCAAAATTGCCAAAATTCGCTCCTCCCTTTCTGTCCCTTCCTCCTCGTCTGTTCTAAATGCTGACCCGCAGTCTGGTATTTTGAGGCAGCTCTGCTGCTTCCCAGAAGTCACTCAACTTGATGTTCAGGACAATATTAGGGGGATGAGATCATTGACATGTGCCCTCTACCCCTTCCCAACAGCTCTGGTGAAAGGGATTTTACCAAGCCTGCTGGTTCGTGGGCCTACGTGGCCCCTCAGCACCAAGATTTACAGCAGTCACTTACATATTTAGCACCAGTGTTGGGGAAACTACTTTGAAATTGTAGTTAGGTAAGCTACAAGCTACTCGTAAATAATAGTTAGTTAGTAGTTAAAGTAGTTAGCTTCACTACAAGTTACTATAAAAAAGTAGCTTCTTTGAAACTACTTTTTTTTACAATCTCACATGAAAAAAAGGGGGCCTACAGTATTTATTATAGCAAACTGTATAGTAAATTTTCTAGATACAGTAATTTTTTTTACTTTACCAAAGTAAATACTAAAGTATACTACAGGATTTAGAAGTTGTATAAATTTACTATAGCTAGATAATCATACAGAATACTGCAGTATATGTTAATAAAGTGTGATAATTACCATAATATTCTACAGCTGTAATATACTGTTGTATCAATTTACTATAGTAAATACTAAAGTATACAACAGTATTTTTATGTGATGTGATACACCTGAAAATGTGTTAAATAGTTAAAGAAGTTTAAAACAATGTAATACAATACCATTATCGTTGGTTATTAATTGTTTTCAATACATACGATTCATATTTAATACTTAACAGGATGGGTGTGTTGAACTTTCAATATTTACCTGCTCATGTATGTCCTTTACGATCTCTTCTCAGTGAAGTGTAAAGCCGCAATACATAGTTAGTGCAGTAGATGGTGATAATGAACCATTTCAATTAGTTTGTGATATAGTAAGAAGATGACGTTACAGCGCTGCTCTGAAGGCAGAAGAACGCAATGTAGCTTTTGGTCGTGCTACATCGCTACTTTCTTAAAAAAGTTATTAACTACTGGAAAAGCTACATTGTTTTGAAAGTAGTTGAGCTACCGTCAAGCTACTGAAAAATGTATTTAAGTTAGTAGCGTCGCTACTTGTAGTTAGCTACTCCCCAACACTGTTCAGCACTGTTCGAGTTATATCCTCTAGTCATCACAGCATTCTTGTGGGAGAAAAAAAGAATGGTCCACCCCACCACCAGCTTTTTAGTGCATTGTGACATCGAAGAGACTGTGCATTGCATTAATAAAGGCTGTCTACATTCCCTCGCATTAATCCCTTTTATAAGACGTCTTCTTTTCATTTCAGCCTGCGACCAGCTAGAGCTGATATTATCATAAGCCATCTGCTAAAAAGTCTCCCTCAATTCTATTCTACAAGTCGTCTCTCCAGGACCCTCCAATCATATTTAACCGCATGGAAGTTTTAAAACTTTTTCACCACGCATACAACCTGCTGTTCCCCGATTTTTCCCTCCTCACCATCACTTTGTTCATCTCGCATCTTAACATCAAACTTATTTTTGGCTCACCCTACCCAGAAATAGCCAGTTCACAGACATCTATGCTTATCAAGGCCATCCAAAGAATTTTGCTCCTATCTGGCATTCCAGCAGCCACTCCTTTCACATAGGCAGGGCAACTGCAGCTGCCCAAAAAGGTATCTCATAGCTGGATATTCCAAGCACTCGGCCGCTGGTCATCAGAAGCATTCAAGAGCTACATTCGGTTAGACCATTTTAAAGAAGCCCACCAAATCCTCAACAGCCAAATCCATTAGTTATCATCCACACAATCCCCATGCTCTTCACATCCACCCTAATTTATCACTACTAATTTACCTAGCTGAACATCTCCATCTTAACTGCGGCAGCAGTGCCCACATCCACAGGAGCCAAAAAATCTTTCTTCCCACTGCTGCAGCAGTGCCCGCTTCCGCAGGAGCCAAACCCTTTCTTTCCACTGCCACAGCAGTGCCAGCTCCTGCAGGAGCCAAACAAATCTTGCCACTGCAGTGCTTGCCCATCAATTGAACACCACTTTACCATTCAGCTCGAATCCTCAACAATAACACCCACCAAGTCTGCAAGGAACCTGGGGGAGATGTTTGACGACCAGCTAAAATTCACTTCTCACATTGCAGGTACGTGCTTTACAATATCATGAAAAGTAGACAAAGTTTTCAATGATTTCACTCTATGTTTTAGTTTCCAAGAAATATTCAGAAAATCAGTGTACCAGTGGAAGAGTTTTCAAGTTCAAATTCAAACATCCCATACTACCTGTTACCACCACAGAAAGGAAACAGGTGGAGCGCTTCAACTGAACACTACTTTCTATGTTGCGTACACTCACTGACACAGAAAAGAAAATGACTCATGCATATAATTGAACCCGTAGTGAGGTCACAGGTTTGTTTGGCCGTTCTCGCCGAATGCCGATTGATCTGCTTTTCAACTTACAGCCAGCTGAAGGGGAAGAAAGTTATGCAGAGTATGTGGAGAAGTGTAGAAGATGTTATTAATCAAAATCACATGCAAACACATGTCACATCTACATAGAAGGGTCTTTGTCAAATCTATATAGTTAGAACTGCCTCCAAAACAGCTATCAAAGAAGCCTTTTGGAGTAAGCAGAGATACGGCAGAAAAATCCATGGAGTGGATCTGCAGCCTGGTGGACAAGTGATTGTACCTTTCAGAAAGGGGAGGACCCAGTAAACTCTGATCCTATTGGGAGAATAAAGTTTATGTGGTACACAGAAGAAAGAGCAGTGAGAGTCCGGTCTATGAGGTTAGGCCTTAAGGAGGAGGGAAAAGAGAGTAGTACATCGAAATCTCCTCCTCCCTTGTGATAGTTTGCCATTGGAGAGCCCAGAAACAAAGTTGAAACAAAAGACAGTGAAAGGGGAAAAAAAACAAGAGAAGACAGAGAAAATGTCCACAGGGTACAAAGTGACATGTCCGGTAGTGAAGATTTTCAAGATGAAGAGTTGGTGTTCCAGTTTCCTGCTCATGCTGATCAGTTCAGAACGCCTGTTAATCTCAACCCTGATGCAGAGCCATTTACACAGATAGAAGAGCGAAATGGGCAAGGACAGGGGCAGGAAATTGAAGGAGAGATAGCAGAGGCTCTACCAGAGGACCAAATGGTGGTGGATCCTGGAATACCTAAGGACCAGTCAAAGTTATTAGATGGTCATGCATCAGAAAATGATGAAGTGGACACAACACCCCTGAACACTTTCCCAAGAAAAGAGCAGCGCCGTCCAAAAATCCTGACTTATGAATCTTTGGATCAGCCATCTGTGATGGAATTTGCGATGGATACACTGAATGCGAATAATACTCCTGCAGCCCAGAAACTGTGGTGACCATGGACAATGCTGGAGGTAATCGGTTGAAATCACACTTATTAAAGACCCTAGACAAAGACTTCAATGAAAACGGGTTTCACCTTCGGCTTTTGTGCTTTTGTCCATGAAAGACATGAGAACATAATTGATTGTATTGATACTGTAATGTGAACAAAAACAGTTGGACAAGTGATTGTACCTTTCAGAAAGGGGAGGACCCAGTAAACTCTGATCCTATTGGGAGAATAAAGTTTATGTGGTACACAGAAGAAAGAGCAGTGAGAGTCCGGTCTATGAGGTTAGGCCTTAAGGAGGAGGGAAAAGAGAGTAGTACATCGAAATCTCCTCCTCCCTTGTGATAGTTCGGCTTGTGATAGTAAAGAAATTGTTTGGCTGAAATTGAGTCTATAACAAAAGAGTGTTATCAGTGGAACAAATGTTTACTGAAGAATTGGCAAATATTGTGGGACCATGTCTAATGCAAGTAAGGATTAGTATGGCCTGTGGTCAAGAGTGAATTTCCAAACTGAGAGATTTGAGTCACTGATTTTTTTTACATACAGGTTTCAGTAATTATAAAGCAATGTTAAAATCAAAAATGGTTGTAAACATTTTAATTTAGTAGGGGAGAGTGTAGTGCACTGAGTGTTAGTGTATTGCACTCCAGTAATGTGATTCGGGACAGGGTTTAAATGTATGTATAAATGCAGCGTAAGAGTCTAAGGAAAAAAATAATAATCTCAGGTGACGGGGAGTAGATGGGGATTATCACGTGGGGATTAAAAACGGAACTCTTGTTGAGTCTTGTGTGAATTGTAGAGCAAGAGTTTTGTGTAATAGCGAGTGCCGCTTTTGAAACTATTATTAATGTTTTTCTGAATAAATTCATCTAAAATATGTGACTTCCTTGGGAAATCCTTATCTCACCTTGAGAAGTGCTAAATGAACCTCACAATAAAAGGCTATGAGCGTACATCCATTGTCTTTTAGTACATCAGTTGTTGTTAGTTGTCTTTTAGAAGAGACTGTGATAAAAGTAAAACTGTGCAGCTCAGTCAATTGTTCGTCATGGTAATAAAACACTATTCCAGCGGCTCTTTGTCTTCTCTAAAGCAGTTCAACATTGCTTTGCCCCCTTTTGTGCATGTTCCCTGGCAGAGGTTATTCAAATTCTCAGAGGTTGTGATGTATGCTGTGAACTTTGAGCCAGGAGTGAGATTCACATCTAAACTATAAAACCTGGCAAATATAATCAGACAGGACCAGCCCACTGCATCACACATGTCTTGCATAGATGCCCCAGAGCCTAGGCCTTGGAGACCACCATACTTAGTGGAATAAAGGCAATGGCCGGTCAGAGGTATCACAAGCCAGAGAAAAAGCCTCGACTATGTATCTGCTAATGGATTGCTTTGTCATAAAAAGATTCTTCTTTGGCAAGTCAAAACATACAAACAGCTGCTCTGCTTTTCTCCAGGCTGCACACCATATTAAACTTTTCCTGGTCCTGACTCCTGAAAGGTGGAGGACAGAAGGCCAGAAGATTAATGGGTCTCGGCACAATATCAATAACTTTAGGCACATAACCCGGCCTACTGTAAAGAAAGGCCTTAATTATTTCAGGAGCACACATAGGAGAAACAGACAGGGCCTGCAAATCTCACACTCTCTTAAGAGAAGTGATAGACAGTGAAAACATGAGGATGAGAAACTCAAGACCGACCGAGTTGAGGGGTCCAAAGTGCGCACCCGAGAGCCCCTTTAATGGCACCTTTCAACCGAGCAGTACGGTTCAGTTTGTGGCAGTGTAGAACATTGCCCCAGTCTATTTTTTGTGTGAATGGGAGGAGTCTAAATTAACGGCGGAAGGAATTGGTATAAAAGGAAGTGAGTGCGGTGTATCAAAAAAAACGTATTGTCAGGAAGTGGTGGAAATTGGGTTTGAGGGAATGGATTACTATGTGCACTGGAAGATTGCTGCTTGTTAACTGCTACCTCTCGTGAATGTATCTGGAGTGTTGTGGAGTCGATTGGACTTTTCTTAGCGTGCCTTCAAGAACGACCCGTGAGCAGCTGTTCTAACGACAAGCAAATTAGCTGTGTTTACCAGTCGCGAGGATTAATGGAGCCATTTCACTTATCCAGTTCTCTTCCTATCACCATCCTGGTCAGTACATTTTCGCAGCCCTTATAACTTACTAGTATCCTTTCATAATAGTGATTCCCTGCCCCTTCACATATTAATATTTACATTCGTTTATTTTTTGTTTGTTTTATGCGTTTTTGAAAGCATAAATTACTGTATTGTTTCTAACCACTTGTTTATTTTCTTTTTTTATGAATCTACTGTGATGTAGAATGATGCGTTTTCCTCCGGAATGGAGAAGCAACGGAGCTGAATTTATTTTGGACTTTACATTAAATGCTCCTGTGAACTGAACTTTTGCTTTGACTTCTTTTTACGCTGTACGGGGGTACATTTCTGTTATCCTTGGTCCCTTTAACTTTGACAGGATTAAACCTGTCTGGCACCCGAACTTTAAACTACTAATATATGTATATACTTTTTATTATAAAGCAGGCATGTGCCCTATAATTACCCGGAGGGTTTATAAAATGTATTAGTGCCTTATATGGGTGAGTGGTTAAGATCACGCATTTCCACGAGGGAGACGGGGGTTTAATTCTTGCCGCTGCTTGTTTTTTTTGGGGGCCACTACCACCGTCACAAGTTTAGTATGCATTTATTACAGAAGTTGTGAATGGTACCAAAATACCATACCACTAACTGTCCTTAACAGGATGTCTGCTCCCTGATTCAGATGTCCAGAGATGTGAACTGTTAAAAGACACTGCCAAATTAAATAATGTACTTCAAATGAATAAATTACAGTTTCTGACAATCTAACAAAGTATTTATTTTAGTTTCATTGTATTTTAGTATCTCCCAATGTCAACATCCCATGGTCTCACCAGTGCCTTACTCTGGTCTAGCAACTGCAAGCAGTTGGAACAAACAAGCCCGAAGTTGGAAGTCAAAACTTCCAACTTCATCTAGCAAGCAGCAGCGATACCATGGGTCTAGAAAGTTCATCCAGCTTCCCATCTAACTCGCCGAACGCCTACAGACGCACACCCACCAACTCTGTCCAACACAACCCCACCAGCTAGAGTATGTGCACATGCCTGCTCCAGAGTCCTCCGAAGAGCCCATGGACATGCCACTCACTGAGTGGCAGAGGTGATTGACCCTGGGGCTGTGCCTCTTTTTCGGGGCTTCTGGGCATGTTTTGTCGATATGCCCCATCCGTCCTCCTTGCCCTTTGGTGAAAAACATTCATAAAAGCTCTGTATCCCAAACTTCTCTTCTTGTAGATTTACAACTGTCCACCTCTGATGTTTCTCTCAGCCGGCAAATTCATCTTCAGCACCCTTGAGTCTGGAGAAATCCTCAAGTGATGCCTCAT
This sequence comes from Oreonectes daqikongensis, assembly GCA_026939265.1. Classification (NCBI taxonomy): domain Eukaryota; kingdom Metazoa; phylum Chordata; class Actinopteri; order Cypriniformes; family Nemacheilidae; genus Oreonectes; species Oreonectes daqikongensis. The sequence goes on along the minus strand of JAOTQM010000053.1, from coordinate 1,512,522 downwards.
GGACTGGTTAATGCTCCTTCTGTCTTCCAGGATTTTAGGCACAAGGTACTCAGGGACTTTCTTCATCAAACCATGCTTGTCTACATTGATGATATTCTGATCTACTCGTCCAACCCACATGACCATCAGCACAACGTTGCGGAGGTCTTCCAACGCCTGTGAAATTTCAGGTCTATTGTCCTCCCACTCACAGATCTCCTCCGCAATAAACCCAAATGGTTCTGGTCTCCCTTGGCCACCCACGCCTTTTACCAGCTCAAGAATAAGTTCTCATCAGCACCACTCCTCAGAAACTCTGATCCAGCTCAGCCTTTCATCGTTGAGGTTGATGCATTCTCTTCTGGAGTTGGAGCGGTGCTCTCCCGGTGGCAGGGGAACCCATCAGTGCTCCATCCATGTGCCTACTCCCATAAACTCACCCCAGTGAAAAGGAAGTATGATGGAAGGAAAGTTACAGTGCTGATGCCCTCTCTCGTATGTTCACTCCCCAGGATGAAAATTTACCCGATGAACCCATCCTTCCCAAATCCATATTCGTCAACCCCATTAGATGGACCTTCAGTAACTCCATCACCTCCGCCAATGCCTCCAACAACTGAACGCCAGGGTGCTCACCCACGGAATGCACTAACATTCTCCATTCTGTACACAGTTTGTTGGGCACTGGCCATCCTGGGGCCAATGGAACTCTCTCGCTTCCCAAGGAGAGATTCTGGTGGTCCGGACTAGTAGTAGATGTGAGACGGTTCTTCCAAGCCTGTTGAGCGTGTGCCATCTTGAACAGCTCCAGGCACCTCCCCGAAGGAAAATTCCATCCTCTCCTGATCCCTCGGATTTCATCACAGATAATCTCACGGGTATGGTGTGTTTTTTTTCTCTCCTGGGTATTGCTGCTTCCCAATTCACATACCATCTGTTCTAAATAGTACAGATGTGATCATATATATAGATACCCAAATCATATATATGTGAAAATAGTATTCCAAAGATTTCTGGATGATCTACTATTTTTGAATAAATTTGAAGTGCAGAATGATGCACACTCTAATGGCTGATACTACCCAAACTCACCGCAAGTAGGTGGAGTTTAGTAACACTCTCTACTGCATTAATAAAATTAACCTAATCCTAACTGATGAGTCTAAATTAATAAATATAACTATAGAGTTGACCTCTGCATTTAACCCATCCGTGAGTAGTGAACAAGCACTGCAAGTCGTGAACACACATACACCCGGAGAAGTGGGCAGCTATCACTGCAACACCCGGGGTGCATTTGGGGGTAAGGTGCCTTGCTCAAGGGCACGTCAGCCGTCACCCGCGGATTCTGGTCACAAGTCCGACTCTGTAACCACTGGGCCACGTCTGCCCCCTGCCCACATTAACAAATGTTTATGATGTTTGCACGTTTTGTCTATCAAGATAATCTCTACAGATTAACACAACATTTGCTATTTTCGAAGCCTAAATACAATCGGCATAAAGAAAAAGCTAACACAAGGTCATTAACAGACTACACTATGGTTGTTCGATATCAGCGTCACCACCACCAAGCCTCCGACCACTCTCTTAAACTTTATTAAAAACGTGTTCCCTGGTAAATATTTACTCTGTGAATAAATCCCCAACAAGGATTTTAGAGATTAGTGCCCATGTTGCTGTATTGGAACGCCACAGACCAGTGATGAGGAAGTTCCAACAAGGAAAGTTTATTAATAAACACACACGAGAATACAATACAACCGGGGTAGAAACACACTATGTTAAACAGAGACAGGACAATAATGAGAGAGTTCTTGTAGTGTCTCTCAAACGACTTTATGACCACAGATGTCAGGGCAACAGGTCTGTAGTCATTTAGCCCTGTGATCTTGGGTTTCTTAGGCACAGGGATAATGGTGGAGCATTTGAGGCAGTAGGGGACTATGCACTGCTCCAGTGATGTATTGAAGATCTTTGTGAAGATGGGTGACAGCTGGACAGCACAGGCTTTAAGGCATATAGGTGAGACACCATCTGGGCCTTTTGCTTTCTTGATATTCTCTTTCCAGAAAACCTAGCACACAATTGGCCTATTTGATCTATTCCTTCACCATTACACTGATTCTGTGGATTAAGTAAACAATGTTTGATAGCAACAGCTTTTCTCTGTTCAAGTCATACAAACAGGTTTACAATACGCATACGCAAGGGGTCGTATGTATATGTGTCTTAGAGCAGCTCACAGTAAATGCTGCTGCTCCACGCAAGTTTACACCATTACACTAATATTGTGGCATTAGAATGTAATGTTGTACAACACTGAAATGCGTTGTTATTTTTTTCCATGCACAACCGACGAACATAACATAGGCTGAAAGTAGCAAGCTAACATGGGGCTGCTGCTCGGTATAATAATATTCCGCCTAGGCTAGTAACTCGAAGACCAAAACTTAATATAAACTCTTAAAAATTAAAGAAATTTATGCAATAGATCAGGTGTAGGCAACGTCGATCCTGAAGTGCCGGTGCCCTGCAGATTTGAGCTCCAACCTTAATCAAACACACCTGAACAAGCTCATCAGTGTCTTCAGGATTACCAAAGCTACAGACAGGTGAGTTTTTTTCCAAAGTTGGAGCTAAAATCTGCAGGACAGTGGCACTCCAGAACCGTTGTTGCCTACCCCTGCAATAGATAGATGAAAATCTTGCAGCCTGCACGTTTCTTACCTTGACCACAGGGGCGTTGCAGAGACTGATGCTGGCCCATTTAAAGAACATAATTGGATCCTTGCTAGACCCTCTTCAGTTTGCTTATCAGGCAAACAAGTCAGTTTATATTAATCTAATGAGTTGCTGTAATAAAAAGCTCAAAAAACTTGTAAAGCCAAGTTTTTTATACTTAGAATGTTAAGGCAGAAAAGAACTTACATTGCATACCTAAAAATCTATTGAACTTTCCTTAAATATGTATTAAAGTGAAATGAAGTATAGAACTTACTTTCTTGTAAGGAGGGTCACATCCAGGGTAAAACAAAGTCTATTACTTCTAAATTGTTTTTTGGTGCAAAAGATGTTCTAACATTACAAGCGGACCTCAGGAAAAAAAATTAAATTGGGCATATGTGAAATAAAATGAAAATATGTGCAACAATCAGTGATGTGGCAATGCTCTGGCATTACAGAAAGTATTGTCAATAAAGGGACAGTCCACCCAAAAAAATGAAAATTCTGTCATCATTTACTCACCCTCAAGTTGTTCCAAATCTGTATAAATTTCAACGGAAGATATTTGTAAGAATGTCAGTAACCAAACAGATCTCATCCACCATTGACTCCCATAGTATTTATTTTTCCTATTATGGCAGTAAATGGGAAATAAGATCTGTTTGGTTACTGACATTCTTACAAATTTCTCCCTTTGTGTTTATCATAACAAAGAAATGTATACAGATTTGGAACAACCTGAGGGTGAGTAAATGATGACAGAATTTTCATTTTTGGGTGGACTGTCCCTTTAAGACCATTTGGATCTAAACAAACAGTATTGTGTTCTGTTTTGTTCTTTGTTTTTATTATATTTTTTTATATTTCAGTCCAGTTCCCAAACTGTAGCTTTTTCTTTGATTTTACACTCAAGACACAGCCATGCACAATTTAGAATTCAAAAAGTCTATTGCTTCAACCACAATTTAAAATAGCTTATCCAAAACAATAGTTCTCCCTCTCTGGAACATTTTTTCATATTCCTCCAATCCTTTCATTTTTCTTTCAAAGAGCGAGGAAAGGACTGGCTAAGATGTGCACTAAGAAGTCCACATCAGCAGTTGTCAAATGTCATAATTAGAATAATAATTTAAAAAGAAAACGTTTGTAAGCATTTACAGTCTTTGTTCCATTCTCATATTAGACACCAATAGAGGGAATTCATCACAGCACGTGTACAGGTTTCACACATTCAGAAGAAAAGGGGATTTACAAGAGACAAGAGGAATCCTGGAATAAGTCATTTCCACATCCGTTTCGTTTTACATGTGCTCATAGCTCACTTCGGGTCCAAGCCCTGACTGAATACGAAGGGTCTTTCAATGAGAAAGTCATGGGCTATAAATAAATTTGCATTGTGTGCAAGAATGAGTTCCTCCTTGCATCTGCTCCAGTATTTCGGGGTAGGCTGCAGTAGTGGGTCGCTCGGTGAGGGTTCATGATGGGTGCATAAGCCTGGCTTATGGTGCTGTCGCTGTCTCTGTTACAGGCATGAGATCTGTGAGATATGCACCACCATCTCCATCATACTTCTTATTTGTTGTATTACTTGGAACAAGGGTGCACAATATTTACAAATATATATCAAAGAGCAGCCTGAATATTACTGTCGTAAGGTTTTCATTAAAAAAAGAACAAAAAACATAACAATGTACATTAAATATCATCTTCAAATGTTTGTAATGCTAACTTATCAAAGGTTACCAGAGCTGGAGGAAAGTAATTCAGTTATGTCATGCATGAAACTGGTTTCGACTATAAAACAACACTCCCATTTGCCTGCTTCGATACTAGCCGTAGTTGGGGTTGTGACATCCATTGCGGTATACACGGCGGCAGTAGCTCTATTTAGATATTGCTGTCCATGCCGTTAGATGCCTACGGTTGCTACGGTCTGCTAAACTACTGTTCTAAATCTACTTGTATACATGACTGTTTATGGTGGTTGCGGTCTAGTGTAATATCCTGAATTTTCACAGTGATTTGAAAAACAGACTAAAAGCAGGCTGAGGTTATCGTTACTACGCACATACATAGCACAACTCTCAAACAAACACTCATTTGTAAAGAAAGATATAACATTGACATAATCTATCAGACACCTACATCCTCTACAAGGGCATACTAAGACTCCTGTATTGTATGAATCCCTATTCATAAAGCAAGGGAGATTTTAAGGATGACCTCTGCGTAAATCAAACATTTCAACTTGTGACCAATGTTGAAAAGGCATTAGAAATAGCACCCCTATCGATGTGTGTTGCACCCCATGAAGTGCTCAAATGGTAGGAGGGGGTTTGGATTTACAGACTGTTCTCTAAGGGCAATTCACACAGGACACATTACTGCAATAAAACAATGACAGCTAAAAAGAGCATAACAAAGTTGAACTGTTTTTATCCCAACAACAGGACAAAAACATACACAAGTTCGCAGATGTTTATGGTGTTTTTTTGCTGCTAAATGGGTGATAGAGTTCAAATATTTCTTCAGCAAGTTTCTTTTCAATCTCTGGCCTGACAGTAGACGACTTAAAAGAGAAAACTAATCATAGAAAAAAGTTTATATGCTAATGCCCTCTACAGTACACAGCAAATGTACTGCCTATGTTGCATTACAAACTTTTTTCTGCCATAATTGACACAATTTGTGTAGAGGGCCTTTAAAATGAGAAAATACAGACACAGCGATGAAGACCCGCAATGTGTCCAATTTGAATGATTGTAAAAATTCACACAATGTGACAAGGTGTTATAGCAGATGACGAAACACCATCGAATATTTCCTACTCCATAATGCCCGAGAAATAACACAAAAGTCCACTCTACTTTTGGCTCTTCATGGGTTGGTTTCTGCATTTTGCATTAGCTCTTAAAATGCATAGTATAACCTATAGATGCTGTGTCCTATGGCAAAGATATTGCACAAGAAAACACAGTCTGTGAATCCATTCTGAAAGAGCGAGAGAGAGAGTAAACGTGTATTTTAGCAAATACGAAACATTTCATCCTTCAAAGGATTAAATTCGGGTTTAATACAGTAACAAACTGAAAATCAATTTTTATGTGTGTGAAACTCACAGAAACTGTCCAAGGTCACATTTACCCCCAAATCAAAAGAAATAAATCATATTGGGCCTAAGTATAGGTTATATAGATACCATCATGTTTGATAGCACAATGCAATAAATAAATAAATAAATAAAATTAAACACATTGAGAAAGACATTGGATGCCAAAAGTATGCTTTACTTACTATATCAAAGATTTATAATTATTTGTCTTTTGGTGTTGGGGTGAAACGTGACCATGTTTTCACACTTGTGGCGATATCGCTCTTCACCTTTCTTTCTTTCTCTCTCTCTCTCTGAAGCAAACACACTTCTATGCTCTGATTTGCACGCACACACAGTGTATGAAGGAAATGATTGCTGTGAACAGCTGCAGTAAACAGTCATGCAGATGTCTTAAGGAGATCCCGAGATTGGAGGTGCACATCTTTAGGCCTTTATTACAGGGAAACCCTGTTAAACCTGAAGACGGTCATTTGTAATCCAGTTCAATGTAGTTAAATAAGAGAATAAGTTGGTGGATTTAAGAGGTGTACTGTAATCCACATCTTTAATTCCAGAGAGAAGGACTGTAGGTATTGTTTCCAGCTTGTTGGCCTCCTCTCCAGATGCACAGAGGTGGGCGCATGCTGATGCAACAGTTCCAAACATTGGATGGGCCAGGCAGTAGGTCCGACTCATGCCAAAGACCTTGAAGAGCTGTCAATCACCCTTAAAAGGAGAGCTGCATGTGTAAGCATGTGCTTGTGTTAGTGTTTGTGTACGGATTCAGAAATTGTGTTTTTGTGCCATCACACATATACACACAGTAGCTCTGGCGCCATGAGCAGCGTGTGTGCGCGTGTCTTTGTGATTGCGTATGTTTGCATGTGTTGGGTAGGTGGAACATCCTAACGGCTGCTGTTCTTGATGGCTTCTTTAGCAGCTACAATCAGTGGAGTCAAGCTGGAGAGAGGCTTGGCAAGCTTCAGGAACGAGTGCTGGAACGAGAAACGCATTTGTAATATTCACTTTTGAATCGCTGTAGGCTTTCAAGATTTTACAGTTATCCAGATGTTTGTTACCTGTAGCAGTTCTTTAGCCGATCCTCTCCGATCCACGTCCATCTCAAGACAGCGGTTGAGAAAGTCTCTGAACACTGAGGATAGTCGCTCAGGATTTTGTAGTTCTGGAGTGCCGTTAGTTGCGATTAAATACAGGGCCTACCATAAAAGAAAAAGTAATAGAACAACTATAGAAACGTGTGCACAGCCAACCCATGTTAATAAATAGCATACTTCATTCACAATTAAGATTTTGCTTCAAATTTTCAACATGTATAATGTTTTGACCTCTCATGTCTTATATGGGCAAAAAAAACCCGGACAAAATACTTGAACACTAGGGCTGTCAAAAGATTAATCACGATTAATCACATTCAGAATAAAAGTTTGTGTTTACATAATAGATGTCTGTTAACTGTGCATATTCATTTTGTATTTATGAACACAAACACATACATGTAGGCCTATATACATTTAGGAAATATTTAGATGTATTTATTTATATTTACCAATAATTGAAATTATATTTAAATGTTTATTTTTTTAAATATTTTTCTTAAATATATACATGTATGGGTTTGTTTTTATAAATACAAAATTAATATGTACAATACACAGACATATATTATGTAAACACAAACTTTTATTCTCAATGCGATTAATCGCGATTAATCGCGATTAATCGTTTGACAGCCCTATTAAAAACATAAAAACATTTTATGCACCAGCAAAGTCAGATGGAGGTTTAACTTTTAACCCTTTCACAACATAGTCACTACCTATTTTGGGGATTTGAAGGGATAGCTGCACTATAGTTTGATAGAGGCGCTATAATGACACTGTAATGATGTTGTGGAGAGTAAATGAATCCCGAAAGCAGACATTCTAAGAAATTCCTAATTCTCTTTACATAGATACCTAACTTGAGTGGGTAATTCCCAAAGAGCGGGCAGCAGCGAGCAAAGTTTGTAGGTGCGTTTCCGGCCATTTTTGTTCGCGTCGCGTTCATTTTGCTGCATCCACTCACAAAAATAAAGTTTTGATATATTTACGGTAAAAAATGTACAAAATATCTTTATCTCTACTACAATAATTTTGACCCATACCATGTATTGTTGGCTATTGCTACAAATATACCCATGCTACTTATGACTGGTTTTGTGGTCCAGGGTCACATGTTAGAAATCTGGGTAACACTTAAGTATATGGAGCAATTCTCACTATTAACTAGTTGTTCTTAGCATGCCTATTATTGGCATATTGGCTGTTTATTAGTATTTATAAAGCACATATCTGCATGACCATACTCTACATACCTAATCCTACCCAATACCTAAACCTAACAACTACCTTACTAACTATTAATAAGCAACAAATTAAGAGTTTATTGGGGAAAATGTCATAGTTAATGGTTTGTTAATAGCGAGAATTGCCCCCAATTCTGAAGTTTGACCGAAATTTGTTATCGTAAGCAGTTCTAACAGTTCCTACCCTGAGTGGGTTCTCATTCAGGTAAGGTGGTTCTCCTTCTACCATCTCAATGGCCATGATGCCCAAGGACCAGATGTCCACTTTGGGACCGTAGGCTTTCCGGGTCACGACCTCTGGGGCCATCCAGTAGGGTGTGCCTACCATGGTGCTACGTTTGTTTTGCTCTGGAGTGATCTGAGCACAGAACCCAAAATCCGCTACAGAAAGAAAAAAGAAGAGATAGAATGGGGGTTAGGATATTGGACTTTGTTAAACAGCTGGAAAAGTATCAACTTGTTTGTTTGTATTTCTGTATTTGAGTGGTGGTTGCCTGCATGTACAAATTTTTGATAACAAATAAACTTAAAAGTAATATTAGCCTAATAAAAAGTAAACGATGTTTAAACAAACTTGCTGTTTAATGAACTTTTGTAACTCACTGAGTTTCACCGATCCATCCATGCCCAGCAAGATGTTGTCACTCTTGATATCTCTGTGAATCACCTGATTAGAATGAAGGAAGTCTAGAGCCTGTAGACACTTTAAAACAATACACATACCAAAAGAGTCAGGTAAGCGTGTGTATAGTGTGTATATATGTAATGCAATTTGTGCGTGTCTGCTTGTATATACCTCTCTGCACACTGCGGCAATCTGCCCTTCATCCATGCAGGTCTCAGTTACCACATCAGTAAGTGAACCACCAGCCAAATATTCCATTACAACCCACAGCTCGTCTCCTACGAGATAACTGTAACAGAAACATAAAAAAGATTTTACATGTTGGTTCCTATTTATTGCTCTGATTTGGATCATATTGGATCAATTGGCATTTCAATGTTAAATTTAGCAGAAAATAACAACAATACAGAAAATATAATGAATACTGTAACTGTTAAATGTTCTAAACATAAATGTAGTATATTGAATTGAACCATATTATATTATTATACATAAGAGGGATACATTTCACACTTCAGCTGAAAGCCGTACCTGTCCAAGTAGTTCACTATATTGGGGTTTTTGTTTTCCCTCATCACAAGAATCTCATTAATAATGAGTTCTTTCTTTGGCTGTTGTTGCAGGTTCATCTGTTTGATGGCCACCTGAACACAGAAAGGAGGGTTGGTCAACAAAAGGCAGGGTCAGTTCTCCCCTAATGCATTTCATCTGCACTGTTTGAAATCATTGACTTTAATACAGACATGCCAACACTTAAAATGTCAATGCTTTAGTCAAATGGATATATAAACATGCTCACCTCTTGCCCTGTAGCAATGTCAATAGCTGTGTATACTGTCCCAGATGCCCTGAAAAAACACATCAGAGAAGCTGGTAAACACTTTATAAAATTACCTGCCATGGACTCTCATATATTATGCAGATACAGGCACTAAGAAATGACACCTAGAGGGGGCAGCACACATCCACTTGTCTCTTAGTTTGTCAGGGCACCAGTCCATAGATCAGGGTGCATGAATAATGGAGCAAGAGCAAGGGTGTAACTGGATCAGGTTATAGCCAATTGTTAACACTGTTGGACTGATTCTAACACATTCTTAGTATACAGGCACCATCAGCAGCTAGTGAGCAGAAATATGCGAGATGGTATTACAGTTACATTACATAACATTTACATTTATTCATTTGGCAGATGCTTTTATTTAAAGCGACTTACAAGTAGGAGAGCATAAAATATTTTCTCAACACACTAAACAGTACCGATAGTTTATAATAAACAGTTATAAAAACACTAACACCAAGTCACTGACAAATAACAGTGACTTATTAATACAATACTGTGTAAATGTAAAATATTGTAACTACACAAATAAAATTGTGTCTTTTACACTGATCTGTCCTGTGACAGATGGATAAATGCTTGAAACGTATGGAAAGCAACTGGATTTGAGTTTCATTTTAATCATAATTGACATAATGCCCTATATGTTATTATTTATGATATTATGTCTTTTTTAAATGGTAACTATTACATATTATTAATATGTTGATTTTTTTGTTAATTTTGTTAACCCATCCATCTGTTACCATCCACTTTCATTCCATGATGTTTAACTGATGTCAAAGTTAACAAATCAAAGAATTTTAATTGTATGAACTTTAAAAGCTGAGAAACTCTAAACAATCTCAAATGATCAACTGAGCCTAGAGACGGGTTCAAAGCAACAACATAGAGGAATACTGTGGATATACTTACCCTTGCCCTATTTTCTCAAAACGCGTGTATTTCTTCTTAGGATCTCCAACACTAACAATGCTTCCTAAAAGAAAACAGAGAGGCATGTAATACTATATGCACACAGGAGCAACACATTCACAGTTGTGGGACAGGTGACCGCGGAATAACAAGAGATGCTCAGGGTTTGGTCTAAATCACTGTTAAAGTTTGTGAATGACACAGACGTGGATCTGCATCTGTCGTGAGTGTGACTGCCAAAGTAGGAACAGTAATCCCTTTCAGTTGTAAGAACTGTAATCTCTGTTTTGGTGCTTAGTGCTGTCACAAATCTGCATCGCATGTGTGGAGTCAAAAAGAAAAAGAGCGAGATGGTTCACAGAGTACACTCAGAAAAGAACAGAGCTACATTCAAAATGAAAGAAAAACGAAACATAAATGTTTTAAAGGAATGTGTGACAGTATCCTGTTCAAATTCTAAGAATCAATAAACTAAAAAATATATATACTAAAATGTAGGATTGTTTTTATTTGTTTTTTTATGTATATTGGTTAACACGAATACCCGATAATGCTGGTACCATAGTTACCATACTGTAATAAATGAAGTGTCAATCATTTGAGTGGTTGTATTCCCTGCTACATGATTTATACTTGTGTATAATTAATAAAATCTATTACATATAAAGATAAATATGCATGTCCACATACTTAATTTTTCCAGTATTTCTTCATCAGTCATCTTGGATTTCTTTCTTTGCCGATCAGTGTTACGATACAGCGTGCTGGACGTGTTCTCCGGCTGGACCTGAGACTCTGGAGGGGTCGTGACTTCTTTGACAGGAGCAAGAGGTGCAGCCGGCTCAATAACAGAACGTGTGAAGATCTAGAATCACATAGATAAAGTTCGGGACTTTCTCAGTGGAAAAGACATTTATTTTATCGTTTTATCGTAATTTGTCGTCTGGAGTTTCAGAAGAAGTCTTCGCTATAGGTTTCCTTTGAAGGTGCGAATCAAACAAAATTCTTATCTTAGAAAGCATGTACCAAAGCCAAAGACTGTTATAATGACAAAAAAGGTGGTCCGACCCTTCGGTAGAAAATAATATGATGATATAATGTGCCTCAGTGTTCCACATAATCAAAGCCTATACTAACAGATTTGGTGTGCTCTGGTCTTGGAGCAATGATAGGCGGGACCTCATCCTCATCTTCTTCCTCCTCGTCTACCTCCTCATCTTCCTCTTCCTCGTCTTCCTCTTCAGACACCGGTGGTGCAATAGGAGGTTCAGACGCTGTCTTAGCACCCTGCTGCGCTCACACACACACAAACATACACACATGCAAAGAATGCAAACAGACTGTTCAACATAAAAATGACAAAGGCAATATTTCACACTTATTATATCTGATACGTTTTTCAAGACATTTCTATAAATGCATACATACATTATTCAAGTTGCCATGTGCATGTAATATTTCATGCCAGCTGAAAATCATGTACACCTCTAGAGTGCGACATTGTCAAGATGCAACAGTACAGTAAGGATATCTGAATGTTTTTGTTTATGTTTTTGATTAGTATGTTTACTGACTGATGTAAATGGATTCTTAAAATACTTCTTGATAAACACTTAGTACACTGACAGTGCTAACATTACTAAAACATAATAGCTAATGGAAAACATCCTTATATTTTATGACCAAGAGAAATAGCGAGTATGATTTAATTAAAACATTGGTGATTGAACTACAAGAATTTAAAAACAAAGTTAACTGATTCTGAAACATTACTAAGACTTTTTGTTTTTATACAAACTAATTATACTTGCTGCATTTTAACATACCCTTAATGCTGTCATTGTGGCACTTTAGTCTCTGCCAAAATATCACATTTTGGTAAAAAAGTCAAGTTTTAAATCAATGCCCATTAAAACCAACTTATTATGTTGATCAAATGAATTTGTGTTGCTAAATATCTTGACCCTACTTTCTGAAGTTTTAATTCAGAGCACTTATTTTATTAAAACATGCTGTAATTAAAACACCCAAAATATTTACATTTAAAAGCAAAATGATAAAAATACACATATGCTCAGAAAACAAAACGGGCTCAAATCTTGTACGAAATCAGCAGCCTTTCTTGTGTAAAGGTCACACTCACAAGATTAGGCGTCACATGCATTTTGATATTTGTCTTTGCCAGTTAGAAACTGAAGCAAAGCACTCTACACCTAAAATACAAGGAAGAGTTTTGAGTTTCCGGAGGTGTACAGCATCTGGAGGTATGAGATGAATAGCAGAAGATAATAGACACACATACATACGTACATACATACGCTAGCATGCATGTAGAACTGTCCATGTGGCTGTGTACAGTTTTAATGATGAACTGCAGAGCAGGAAGAATATGATAAGGGAAGCAAGTCTAGCAAGCAAATTTCAACAGACAAGAGTGAAAACCTTAAAATAGGGGTGGAGAAAATATGGATGGCTATCAAATAATACCTACAACGCCAGTCAAATTTAAAGACCCCATGAAATTAAAACTAGAGTTTTGTGTATTTTACAGTACTCAATGTCTCTTAACTTTAAGGCAAAACATCAAAGTACATCTACACTCTTAAAAATAATAGCTTCACTCAAAAAAATGATTTTTGAAGGTTGTTTATTTTGCTTAATCAATATAGTTTGATCTAACATTTGTATTGGTTTTCTTATTCAAACACAATTTAAATGTATAATACTGACTTAAATAGGTTACTCTTTGACATAACTTAATCCATTTGTGTTGGGACAACATAATTCATTTTCATTGACTAACTGAAACTACACAGCGGATTGAGTTCCCAGCATGCTTTGCTTTTATAACTGGATTTGGACAGTAAATGTTAAAATAAAAGGTTACACTGTGTTTGTTGTTAAGCAGGGTGATAGATAATGACACTATTAAGTGTCATTATCTCATTAAACAAATTAAACAAAATAAGTTGAATGAACTTAATTTTACTTATCCGTAAAATTCACTCAATTTAAGTTTAGATAAATTAATTCAATTGTGTGGAAATGGGTGTCATAATAAAATTAAGTTAATCCAACAAGATATTTTTTTGAGTGTTCATGATGCCATAGAAGAACCTTTTTTTGTCTAAATAATTCCCTATAATTCTTCACCTTTAACATCTGAAGAACCTTTCTGTCTCACAAAAGGTTCTTTGTGGTGAAAAAAGGTTATTTAGAGTATAAAGGTAAGAAATATGGTTCTTCTATGGCATCTCTGTAAAGAACCTTTAAAAAAACTTTATTTTTAAGAGTGTATTTTTAAAATATCAAATCATAGTTTTGTCATATATTTCATGGGGTCTTTAAACTTAATGGGGTGGTTTCCCGGACAGGGACTATCTTAAACCTGGACTAGGCCTTAGTTTAATTGGGAAATTTAAGTAGTTTTAACAAACAAACCTTACAAAAACATTACTTGTGTGCATTTTGAGACAACGCAAAGGCACTGATGTATTTTGAGATATGTCAGTGCAAGTTGTTTTCAGTTTGGACAGCTTTTACATTTCTTTTAGTCTAGGACTAGTCTAATCCCTGTCTGGGAAACCACCCCAATATCTTGGTGTATTCTGGACTAGATTTGTTGTGCAGCATTAGTAAAAAAAACATTGTCTGTGCAATTGTGCTGAGGCCCATTCAAGCCATAAAGCCAAGCTTCTAGATCAATACATGTTTGGCAGTCCAAGAAGAGATTTTTGAGAAGATTGTTCATAGTGTGACGTGCAGCATTGCAGAACTTTAAGTTTTAGAATTCATTGCAGTAGGTATAGTGCAAAACACAACCAATAACTTCAAGACCCACAAATCGGGGCTTTATACCACACAGCTATAAAAAAAGATTTCAGTGTTAATAATGTGTATCTTGTGCAGTACAAAACTAAACTAGTGCCTCAACATTTGAGGAAGTAGCTTTGGCAAAAAATATGCTGCTGCTTTAGTGCAGTACAGTATAAAGTATAAAGTTTTACCTTGTCAAAAAACGCGCTGCAGGTTCTAAGGCTGACAGGTGGCCCGGAAGACAGGAGGCGATTCTGAATGATGATAAGGTTGAGAACGGGACGATATTTTACTTGACACAAAAAACCACAAAGTATTTAAACACTACAAATGGATGGCAGTAAACAGTGGTTTGGAGGGAAAGGTGTGAGGAAAGTAGACAGAAGTAAAGGGTGGTTCTGAGAATGGTTCTATATGTGAGAAAATAAATAAATAAATAAATATAACCTTATAAAAAAGATGTTAGAAGCAAAACATCTCCGTTATTGTGGTTTAAACATGAAAATTCTCAACCACTTTGAGTGCTTGATTGTTTGGGGGGATATTAACTGTTAATTATTATAGGTATAGGTCATATTTATAAAAAACACTGTCAAAACAGTCTGTTCAGTTTGACAATATTAAGAGTGCCATGTTAATGATTTTTTCCTTTCATAATATTATAATAATATTATATATAATATAAAATAAATTTACATATGAAGCAAAGTTGGAAAAGATTTTAAGAAACCTGAACCATTTATTTGTCTTGTTTGCAGATATTTTCCTAACCATGGCAACCATGATAATGCTGATTAAAGGAACAGTTCACCCAACAAATAAAATTCTGTCTTGATTTACTCACCTTTAAATTGTTCCAAATCTGTAGAAGTTTCTTTGTTCTGATGAACAAAGAGAAAGATATTTGGAAGAATGCTTGTAACCAAACAGTTCTTGGCCACCATTGACTACCATAGTAGGAAAAATTGCTTTATACATTTCTTTGTTCTGTAGAACACAAAATAAGATATTTTGAAGAATGCAGGACAGCAAACAGTTCTGGGGAACTTTTGACTACCATTATATCTTTTCCTACTATGGTAGTCAATGTTGGCCAAGAACTGTTTGGTTACAAGCATTTTTTCAAATATCTTTTTCTTTGTTCATCGGAAAAAAGGAATTTATACAGATTTGGAACTAGTCGAGGGTGAGTAAATGGTGACAGAATTTTTATTTTTGGGTTAACTGTCCCTTTAACATAGGATTTCTGCAGTGGACTAAGTTTGTGTATTATGTCTATTCCTGTAAATTGTTTTTAACTAGGTATCTGCATTTAAGCCCGAAACCTGTTTAATAGGAAATTAGTTTCTAAAACTACATGACAAAAACTGCAGTGTTTGTAAATCTTTGTACAAGATGATGGATACACACATACACACACACACACACACACACACACACACACACTTACAAACCAAAAAGTCTACATGAAAACATTGCATCAAGATTCAATTAAAGCACTCTTTCATTCCTAAAATGTTTAAAAACTAAGCTGGATCTTCACAGCTTCCAGTGTCAATCAGGCATGGGACAGTAGACAAACTTTTAGCTTATGGCATGACTTTTAGTTCATGGAAACTTAACCTGAGAGAACTGCTGAGTAAAATGGAAAAAGTAACTGTTGTTAAAAACTTGTTTGTTTTTTCCGTTCACACTATAAACAAAATGTTGCTTGTACACAATATTGCTAATCTACATTTACTGCAAGAATTGTATAGATCTATTGTTTATCACTTTTTTATTATCACAGATCTTTTGTTTGACCATTTCCAGGCTATTAAACAATCTAGCTAAAACTATCAAATGGTTTCTAGATGGTGTAGATGGTTAATAAACTGTGCTAACAGCTGTTGGTTTCGAGGTCAACCTGACAAACCATCTTGATAAAGCTGAATAGGAACGGTAAACCATTAAGCAGAAAAGACAGTTTTAAAAACCAGCCTGTCCACCTTACGCTGAAGTGATTTTTTTTCTAGCAGTTGTGTTTACCGTTACTTGAAACAAAATCTCAATACGATACAATAGATGGAAAATCTGTTACTACTAAATGAATGGCCACAAAAGAATAATCATTTAGAGGATTTTGGTCCATCTGTAAGTTTACTATTTACAAGTAAATTAAACTGATCTCTGTTGTTTAAAGTCATAAGGTATAAGGCTACTGAAAGTCATCATGGTCATTTTGCTATGATGAAGGACACAGCCAATGGCATCATCACCAGCAACACATGCAGGTGACAGGAGAAAAAGTGTGGAAAAAACGAACTACTAAAAATGAATGATATTTAAATATTTATCATTCTTTATATAGGATCCTAAAAATGTCTTTCTATTTATAGAAATGCATAATGTGGGCTATTAACATTTTATAGCATGTCTTGGCTTGTATATGTTATTCATGGCAAAATGGGAATACTGAAATGTGCTTGAATCATGAATCTTTTGATTCATGAATGTGAACTGGAAATTTAAAATTAAATGTTAATTTGGAAAACAAAATAAGAAGAAAACAAACTCACCAAAGTATTGGTTGCAATGTAACCATGAGCAGATTTATCTGAAAACATGAAATAACAATTCAATTAGTGCATGGAATAAAAAGTTTAACTTTTTTTTTCTTCATGAGAAATATTGTTAAAAGAATTGCTAAAAGAAGTGCTTATATGTAGTTACATTTTCTTGACTAAGCAACTTTTGTACATTTATAAGGAGAGGTATAGGAGACAGACATAAAAATGTTTCAAACCCAACACTAAAAATTAGAAAATAATAATTAATTAGAAAACAAGTTTAAAGATATTACAATTTAATCTTGAAATTATTTATATGTTTTCAATACAATTTAAGATGAATTGTTTCCTTCATTGAATATTCACTAAAATGTGCATGCTTGTGTGTGTGTGTTTCACCTCCTGATGTAAAGCTCATGTATTTCTGGTTGTTGACGGTCTCTTTAGAGTCATAGAACTTGAGAACATCTATAACAGCCTGAGGGTTTTTCTTCTGTTCCAGCTTAGTAATATTAGACGTTTGCAATAACCTGGCCCACTGCTCTGGAATACCCTGTGTTTGTAAAAGAGCAGTAAGTAAATCAAAAATATCTTTTGTATGCTTTAAACATTTTAATAATATTTTATTTGTTTTATTTTCAGTATTGGTCATTGTTCTGCATATTATCCTTATGGTCTTACCCGTTAGTCATGACTAATATCTAATATCCATACAAGCGCAACAGACACATGTCAACTGTCATAAAAGCACACAATACCCATTCCATCAACCCCCTTGAGATGTTTTGAGATGTGAACTCACAGTGAACTCTCCTGTAACTGCGTCAAAGCCTACATGGATGGTGTGCTCGAAATCAGAGGGTAGGGATATCTCAGGACGCTCTTTCTCTTTCTTCTTATTGGCTGTGGAATAGAAAAACAAACATATATGATGCTATCAAATAAAACTCTTGTCAGGCTTTACGATAAAAGTAATAATCCTGACGTAGAAACGTAGAAAATTACTGGGGTGCACCAGTGACACCCTATAACAATGTGATGAATATAATATCATTAGCCTATATTATGACAGTATGGGAGTCTTGCTTGACATTTTAGCTTTTTGAAATTCCAAAATGGATCCTATGTAAATGCCTTGATATAAAAACAATAAATATTAATTGGGTCATGCAGCAGATGTTGCTTGGTAACCTCTTGGGATAGTCCAGTCAAGTAAATTTAAAATTCATGAGCCAGGTTGTTAATTCGCCAGCTGAGTATTACACACCTATCAGTGTACATGTTCTAGACCTCAGAAAGTGAAGTATGACTTAATTGATATTGTATCTATAAGTAAACTTTTGACAATCAGTATGTGCAAGACATGTCAAAGCCCAGAATATTTGCATTTACATTTTTCTAAATCTAATTTTTGACTAGTTTTTGGCCCTGACTCAGATTAAACAGTGACAAATCTAAAACTGAAACTGTAGAACCACTATTCAAGAACACTATAAGAGAATATTATGACTTTCATGTCTCTAAAGCAAACACTGACACACAGATTGTAAACACAATTATGTGTATAAACACTGTTCCTGAATGAGACCTGGTCTGTCCTTATTTCCTATTACGACTTTTGTCATGACCATTTAAAGGCATTGCAGACCAAGGGTCTCCAGTTCTGGAGGGTCACCTTTCTTCTGTATTTGGCTCCAACCCTATAGATTTACAGACAAAAATACCCACACAAAGTTCAACCGAACTGGAAAAGTAGTAGTAGATCAAAAACAGGACAATCCATAAAACCTATTTAATATGAACACTTTTTTGTTATAAAGAAGCACATTTCTGGAATGCCCTACCCCATAGACAGCCATCGTGTGTGTATTACTGTAAACCCAAATTTTGTTTGTTTTTACAAACCGAGGGATGGGTCTGGAACATGTCTTTAATACAAGAACAAGTGATCATAATATTTTGAGGAATGCATTGATGTTTTTGTAAGGTGGGGAGTGAGAGAAGAATCTATGCTGATGTGTTTTGCTCCTTGCACCCTAAGGCAGAGGGGCGGAATGAATAACCACAGCTAATGTTACAGTACATGACCCTAAGAGGCAAGGATGGGTCTTTATTCTTGTTACTGGTGTGAAAGTGTGTACGCATGTGATGGATTCTCTTATGTTTACTCTAAAAATGGTTGTATTAAATCAACACATTTTGTGTTTAGTTAACTGAACACATCTCTGCGTCATTTCTGAGACAACACATTTTGTGTTACTTATAACACACCTTGTGTTGTCCTTTCATCTATTTTACTCAAAAGTAACTGACTGCAGCTGTAATGTGTCAGAGGAGAACTGGCACTCTCTTTTTTCCATTTATTTATCATTGGAGTTTTGGTTTCTTGCCACCGTTGCTGTGTTGGCTTGCTCACTGGGAGACTGCTGATATTATATTATATTCTGTCATTTTCCATTAACATTGCTTTTATTAGGATGGTCCTCTGTGTTTGTACTCTTTACATTAATTTAAAAGAGAATGTGAAATAGACAGGATAGCACTGGATCATATAATATGTAAGTCAGTAAATTTAAACTTTAAAAATGTTTAAACTTACTTTTATCACCCCCGGGAAAAATGGACCTGAGGCGGGCTTTCTTGTTTTTCTCTTCTGGAGCCATTGGAAGCGGTTTAGAACTGTGCACCGAGGAAGGGTCGCGGGAACTACTGTTCATTCTCAAGGGGGGGGCAGGTGGTTTCTCTTCAATATCGACACTATCGGACATCTTTAGCTGCACTCACTATGGCCTGAAAAGAGAGAGAGAGAGAATTATTGTAAGGTGGCGGTCTGGTGTAAAGAAAAGACAAAAATTTACAAATCTGAGAGAACAACTAAGGGGCTTCAGCTGCTTTTCTACCCATAGGACACCACACAGACAAAAGTATATAAGCACCTCCTTTTATTTAATGGGTTTGAGTTTTTCAACACACCTGTTACTATCATGCAAAAATCAAGCATTTGGCCATGAGATCTTGCAAGGTCCATGAAATGATTTACAGAGTCTTAAAAAAGTCCAGACCTGAATCCCATTTAACACCTCTGTGATGAATAGACTGTAAGATAGCCCCCATCACTCAACTTCAGTGTCTGACCTTACTGATGCTCTTGTGTTTGTAAGAGAGCAAAACCCTGCACCCATGTTCAGACATCAAGTCAAAAGCATTCCCAGTTGAGTACTTTAACTGTAGCAGCAAAAAGGACCCTAAACCTAACCTTTCCAGTGTGATGAATGAAGCACTATGAACAGGACTGTTAAAATGAATTCCAATAAACATTCAATGTAGAGAAGCCATGTACTGCCAGTGTAGATCATGTTTTTGTAAGTACAATTTTTTATAATTTTTTTTCATTTGTGAAACGAAATGTCTTCAGAGATGTATATATATAACTTACATAATGAAATTTTATGTTTTTTTTAACTTAATGAGCCATTTCTTTCTACATACACCATGGGTCCCCTTACATGGAATTCGCCATGTTGTTTCTACAGTAGCCCTAAACAGACAAACTGCTCTACAGAGCGTGCTTCATGAATATGAATATGTTATAAAACGTGACGACATCTTTGTCCTGTGTCATCTACCGTTGTGTTTCGAAAGGGAGGGGCGAGCGGTGGAGTGAGCCATTGGTTGAAATTCGTAACCTCATCGCTCAATGCTACTAAATTTGAAAACCGGACATTTACAAATAGTTGCCAGTATACTGTATGCACTGCAGAGTAAAAACAGTAAAGGTTGTCTATTCAGAACATAGCCAGAATGTTTACAATGAGGCTTTATAACACATTTGCTCTCACTGTGAATCTGTTATGCATAAACCCAAGCGCACACACATACACACACACTGCCTTTGTGCTTCAGGAAACAGTAGCTCTCTCACTTCATGATACGGCCCATAACCTCATCTAAATAGGGTATAATAATAATAATAGTTTTTTGTTGCATGTCCCAATTAAATGAGGAACTGCAAATGTTTAGGAACCACAGAACTTAAAACATTCCTAACATTACTGGTAGGAAAACACACAAATACACACATCCCACACAAGTAAACATAAATGCCATTACATCTTTCTTTAGCAATCAATTGTAATTCGCCTGTGACCCTCTAGCATAGATCTGTGCCAATATGAAACTATCATCAAGCATGACGTCCAACAAGCTGTTAACAGTATTCAGACTAGTATCAAACAGCGCACACATAAATACATTTTTACCATGCATAGGAATATCCCAAAGTATCCCAAAGCCCACTGCTTTTCAGGATTTTGTTTTCTTCAAAAAATAACAACAATAATAAACTAAAAGCATGGTTTCAATGATTATTCCTCTATTAATATCATCATTTATGCTATTTTAAATGTTTTTGGACTTTTGGTAATTGTGTTTCTTCACTTACTTTGTTTGGGCAGATGAATTGCTTATGTCTGACTCAGTACACTTTATAAACTTTCTTGAGCTGTTTAGATATACATTATGTATAACTGAGAAAATTCAACAGTAATGTGCAAATGTATAGAAGTGTTGTGTCAACATGACAGCACACAACATAAACAAAGGTTATTGTGCATGCTGCTTAACTTAACTTCCCAAATTTAACTTCCGGTTCACATCCAGAAAGAATAGAGCCCCTGCATATTATTTCTGTTAACAAGAGAAAATAAGAACAAGTAAATTACATTAGCTAGCAAGTTAAAAGTATTTCTAGCCAGTAATATTTTGGGTTACCAGTAAAATAATTGTTACTTGGTTACATGACAGCAAATTGTTTACTTAATAAAATTAATATATAATCAAATATATATATATATTTTCATATAATTATTATACAGCAAAATATTAATATTATTTAATTCAAATAAAATATTAATAGTTATATTATGAGCCACTAGCCAGACCAATCAACAAACACAGCCCGGAAGTAAACTTCGGGCCAGACGCGTGCGTCCGATGAAACAGTCTATAAAACTTTTTTTTTAATTATCCAAACATTACTTAGTACTAATTTTCCAATGAGGTAATAATGAGTTATTTCCTTGTTAAAGGTATTTCCTTGTAAACAAAATAGTTTATCTTTCCTGTAACTCAGTGGTTAGAGCATGGCACTAGCAATTTGATCCCTGGGGATTGCACATACTCAGAAACAAATGTATAATGTGTAATGCAATGTATGTCGCTTTGGATAAAAGCATATGCCAAATGCATACATGTAAATGTAATTTAGCAAACAGCAAACTCAGGACAAAGCCTTCAGGCTCTGTGGGTGCACTGTTGGTAACTATATCAGAGTTATTTTAGTTAACATTTTATAGGCATGGTGTCTTGGTGATACCATGTCTACACCATCTGTATTGCTTTGTAAGGTTAGTAAAGTGTTACCTGACTCGTGTCACCAGCAGCTGCTTTGAATACAGCCAGTAGCTAGTATGTTTAACCTGATATGCATACATGTCACCTCAAACATATATCAATAGCACTTGTGAATTTAAGTTTGGAGAGAAAATATGTCTTCATATGAAGGGATCTTTTATCTCCAAACGTATATAAATACACTATTACCACTCTCTGAAATTGTATGTTTATTTATTTGATATGGGCTTGTTTTTTTGTTTTGGTTGGTACCGTTGACAAGCTCCAAACTAGCGTCTCAAACAGTCAACAATAACATTCATAGATATTTCATTCTAGGTGTGGCACTGACTCTTCAACTGTTGTTTTTCTGGCCCAACCAGAACTCTCATGAATGAGAATTCCCCATCTAGGGAGACAGAGAGAGAGAGAGAGAGAGAGAGAGAGAGAGAGAGAGAGAGAGAGAGAGAGAGAGAGAGAGAGAGAGAGAGAGCATACACCACCTCCAACACACACACACACACACGTATTTTAATAAAGTGCATTGTGTCATCTCAAGCTAAACAAATATTATTTTACCACAGTTAATTCTGGTATTTGAATATGATTGGACAAAAGGCATTTTAAGAAATCTGATATAGGGTCAGAATACCGCTGAAACACTTTACTGTTTTTATATCACTCTGTCACAAAGTTATTGATTTTCTCATTGACGTTCCAGTAACTGCTCAAGCCATTGCTATGATGTTTTCAAATTAGTAACAGGGCATAGACACATCTTTCAAAATAGCAATGGCAGATTCTGAATCAATAGCGTAAGTAGTTCCACATATTTTTGGTTTATCTTTAAATATTTTACATTGTCTGTTAAGCGGTTTTAAAAGCGATATCACACTCCCAACTGCAAGCTGCAAAACCAGCTTTTTTATAAGAGTCCATAGTTAGGATGAGCATCAAGTTAAAACAAAGAAGCTTACTTTACCACATACTAATCCTCACATCCTCCGAGAAGAGAAGGCTATAAAATATACTTTAGTGTAGTCAGACTGAATTTTTTTTTTTAGATCAGCTGATCAGCTTTGTGTCTGCTTACATATCTAGTCTGCTTACATGTCTTTTTTATGATAATAACGAATAAACTAATTTTACCAAACAGTCTTTGTCATGTATGAATCATTTTATGTTTTACCATTTAAAAATGCATAACCTCAAGATGTTAAATATAAGTGGTGGACTGACTTTCCTTTCCTGATGCAAACCCACACAAATAGTAGTGTGTACTTAATAAATGATTAATGTATACCCTTCAAAGACAAAACTGAATGTCAGCCGTACAGATGCTAGTAGGGGTTTACCTAAACCCATAGTTTACAAATACCTGTAACTACCTAACCATTTACACTTCTTTCTAGACATGAAGGGATTTTCATGACACAAAATGATCAATAGTAGGCTACTACCCATAAAAAAGAATGTTTGTCAAATTTCATAAGGAAGACAAATTTAATATGCTACAGTTTTTATTTAAAAATGTGAAATGTTCAATTAAATATTTGTCAAATATGAACAATTAGGTGCTCTTTACAGATGATTTGCAGAAATATTTAAATTGAGGCAACACTCAGTATAACTCAGTAATTTATTTATTTATTTTTATTGTTATAATTGATCATTTAATATCAATAATTCTACACAGAAATTGTTTAGTAGACTGTTGTCAATTTTTAACTGTATTGTGAACTGTATTCTCTGAAGCACATTGGAGCACCATGTACATGCAACCAGAGGTGAACCATGCAGTCAATACACTAAATGTTTACAAGTGAATGTTTATAGTCTACAGATATTAATGAAAAGCATATACTCAATTTCAGCCTCATCTGCTAA